>CM060907.1:228261406-228886406 GCA_030737815.1 Allium fistulosum | reverse complement strand
CGCTTTAATCCCCGCTATTTCCGGTATATCCCGTTATTTCCGCTATATTCCGCTATTTCCGCTATATCTTCTATAAAAAATTGGATTGAAAAATGATATTTATATGCTATAAAAATTATGAAATTTATTAATTTCATTGAATTTTTGATATATGTTTAGAAATAATAATACTCTAATATTCTACTAAATTAAATTAAGTTATATAACAGTTTTACGTTCATTTACAATACATTTGCACATATTTTTATTTAAAATTATTTTTGTATTAATTATAATTCAATTGAATGTTAATTTTTCACATAATTACTATCTATATATTTATAAAACCAACAAGTATGGAATTTATATGCTATTTTAGAGTAATCTGATATATCCCGCTATATCTTCGCTACATCCCCGCTATGACTTTTTGCACCTCTACCGCATTGAATCCACCGAGCGCTTTAACTACACAGCCTCCATCAACATCCATCTCTATATCGGTGCCCCCTTCCATTTCTCCTCCATCAGCTTCCGTTTCTCCATTGGCACTCCCTTTCAATGGCCCTTCGTCACCTTCCACTTCTCCATCAGCTTCTTCCATTTCCCCTCCGTCAACTTCCACTTCTCCATCGGCGCTGCATTTCATTTCTCCTCCGTCAACACATTTGGATGGCAGATTGATCCCCATTGACATCATTTCCCATTTCTTTTTCAGCTCCGCCACAGTGATGGTAGGTTCCATCCTAATTACGGCTTGCAAAAATTAGGGTTATGCTTTCCATCGGGAAAAGCTTCTAATTTATACAATGCAATATTTCTGACAGATTTGAATTTATCTATGCAAAAGATACGTTGGACCAATTTCATGCTGGTAGCAAAAAAATGTTAGAAGAAAAGAAGGGCACAAACAATTTCTTTTTCTTTCCAATTTCAACGGTCTCCATCCTCCCAAGACTCAAACCATTCCCAAACTATCACCGTCCTCCCGAGGTAATCATCACACTGAGAGTCAGCAGTATCGATCCCCATTCTATCGCTGACACCTGCCCAGGTGGTGGATGTTCGATCCACCAAAGCTATTATATTTAAGTCCTAATGGCACACGCTACACGCATGCATTTAAATAGAGCAAGTGATATATGTTTCAAGAAATGCAAGAATATATGTGTGTGTGTGTATGTGCGTGTGTTTATACATATATAACAGAAAAATACATAATTTGCAAGTGCAAATTAACATAAAAATGACATACACGAAAGAAAACTATTAAAATAAAATAATCAAAAAAGAACATTTATTTCATCGCTGATGACTATTATTTTATAAGTTTGTCTTACTTAAAATAAAGGAATTATAGTTTGATATTTTTTAGCTGAGTTCTTATATTTATTTCATTTTAAAATATGTTCATAAACCTATATCAATCCTGTCCTTCACCTTCAAGTTATTTATATGACAAATATATTATTTCAATATATGAAATTGTAACTATATGATAAACTTAGCAGAATCAATTTTTATTCTTGAACCTGATGAGAAAGATAAGACAAAAGCTTAAAATTAAAAATGTGTTGTACATGTAAATAACATAACTAATTTTTTTGGATTCTTACATAAATATCCATCTAGCTTTCTACCTAGCTTTTGACCAACCTTTCCAAATTTGTATTGTTTGCACTTGACAAATATCAACCAAAGGATGAAATAAGAATAAAAAAGACATTACGTAGAAGACCACCCATATAAGGAGTTTACTAAAAAATAAATATTAAAATATGGGAGAATCATTATGTGTTGTGACATCCCGGAATTTCGAGGAATTAAAAATGTGATAATCTCCTAATTAAATTATTTAAAATTGATTAAATTGTTGTTTCCAAATATAAATAACCAATTAATTTATAATGTAATGTTTTAAATTATGATTTTAGATTGATTTTAAATAATAATAATTAGTTACAAATTTAATTTGTGTTATTTTATAAATAGATTTAAATAGTCCTATTATTTCTAATTTAATAAGTGTTATTTAAATATGTATATTTATGTGTAGTTATAAGAAAATTATAATTTGAGAATTTAATATAAAAATGTTCCAATTTAATTACAATCAAAATCAATCTTAAATTTAAAGTAAAACTCTACTTATTACATTTTGATCTATATAATAATTTGATGTAATTTTGGTAATAATGTTTAAATTAAAATAAATCTTGTCAATATTAAATATAAGTATAAAACAAGTATATGGTTAAATGTAACTGTAAATATATAAACTTATAAACATAAGAAACTAACATATTAAACATAAGTGAAAATAAAAAAATAAAAATATATAAATAAAGTGTTTGGTAAATTAAGTTTAAATTAGAAAAATATACACTAGTTCAATACATTAAGTATTGGATTGTTAAGAAATAAAAATAAATATAACAACTTATAAAAGCTTAAGTAAGTCTAGAACAAAATAAAATAAAGTAATATGTACAAACTATCACCATACGTTTGCAAAGTAACAAGTCAAAACAAAATAAAATATATATACAAGTTTTGTACCTGCAAAATGAATGGTATAGTAAGTATCTAGATTTGCACGCAAAAAGAAGTAAAAATACATACAAGATGTACAAGGTAAAATAAAGAAATATATGTACTATGGCAATGAAGATTTGCAGGCAAGAAATAAAGTAAAGAAAACATAAGTACATACAAATAGGAATGAAAGGGATATGTATGACATGTTAATAAATGCATGTGTACAAATGCTTCATTTCAGCCTCCATACCAAAAGATCTCTGATCAAATCTTGTACAAATACAACTTAGCCTATGCTGCTTGTTTTATTAAATATCAAGTTCCTTTTTCATTTCGATTCATTCAAACAATACAAAGCAAGACAACAAACACTGTAACCCTTTTTCAAAAGCCTGAGCAAGGCTATTCTCAAATGCAAACCTAAAATCAAGCAAAGCATTTCAGTTTGAAGGAAAATAAAGCATCTTTCAAAAGAAATCTCTGAAGTCCATTCCAGTTTCAAACTTTCAAGTTTCAGAGCATCAAGTTTTCTAGTTGTATGTATCATCAAGATTGAAGCTTTCCAGTTTAAGTCTCATGCAAGACATTGTTCTCTGGAAACAAAAACAACAAAAGATGCAAAGTTTCAAATTTTCAAGTTTCATTCCAGCTTCAAACCCTCTGCCTTTTCAAAACTGTGAGTAAACATTTTTATTAAAATCTAAATAAGTTAATGAATGTTGCTTGTGAAATCTCTATGATAATGATGCCTGCATGTGTATGAATAAGTGTAGAATTCTGATATATGATTGTATTCATGTGTACATGTCTGTTATACATTGTTCTTCTCTGTTTTATATTACAGAGTTTTAGTTTCATTCAAATTCCATTTTCCTTTCTCCTCTAATCTGTGATAGGCCTTAGTTTCAAACAAATTTAGTTTGTTTAAACCTGAACTTGAATCTAAAAATAGTTAAACATGTTTATATTTATACAATGTTTGGAAATCAAGCTTCAAAGTAAAATAAGAAATTAAATTACCAACATGTAAAAAAAACTAATGGCTAAAATTCTCTAATTCAAGTTTATAACTTGAAATGGCCTGGGAAAATATGATTTTTAAAATCAAAATCACAATTTTAAATGAAGTAATGAATGTGGATTTTGGGGATAACTGGAAATGGGTTATTGAGAGTTTTCAAAGGATCTATGTGTCTGGGATGGTCGAAATCGTGACTGGGGATGGACGAAGCTATGGGGTGTTTGGGAAAAATGTCTGGAAGTGTTCCAGATCATCGAGGCGACGTTGAGGAGGAGATTTAGGTTTCTAACCCTAAATTTGGTCGAGTCTGGAATTTGCATGATGCATCTTCTCTATTGTTTCGAGTGCGATGGAACTTAGGGTATGGCTTCGTAGATGGTCAGAGTGTGTGTGGCCAGAGTTTCTGGTGTTCCGGTGATCGGCGTAGGCACTTCGAGGCGTTTCTGGTGGTGGTCACGTGTTCCAGTTTATTTCCCATCTCTCGATTTCGTTTTGAGGCTCGTACGAATGTTCTGGTGATCGATTCTTGGTGCTTCGATGATGAGTGACGTGCCGAAGAGTTCGTCAGAGGTCGGAGGTAGCTCCGGCGATGGTGCATGTGCACGAGATGGCGTGCGTGTCAGTGTTTTAGGGTGGGAGTTTCCTTGAAGTGAAGGTCGAGATTTTGGGTGTTTAACTCGGGTTTGTACTCGAGCGATTTGTAGGTGATATGTTTCAGTTTTTAAACTGTAAAATTAAACTTAAGTTTTGAAAAGAAATGAGAAGTAGGGAAACTCGGGTTTAAACCCGAGTAGCATTCAGGTTCGACCCGAAGTGGGAAAGAAGTCCAGTTTTTATAAAAGCTTTTAAATATAAGATTTTGAAATTTAAAAACAAATTGGTTAAAAAAACATTCTTTATAACATTACTTTACAAATATCAAATTGTTTCTTAACATTTGTTAAGGAGTTTTAAAAATTTATTTAATCTAAATTTTTGTTAAGTAAAGTTAATTATAAAGATTAAGGGGTTTTAAAATGTAAATGGTAATTAATGTATTTATAAGATAATGTTTATCTTAAGTTAAAAAAAAGATTTATTATCTCGAAATAAATTAAGTTAATTAGGAAAATTTTAGTTAATTAATTTATGTAATTAATCAAGGATAAAGGTTAATTAAGTAATTAATATAAGAATAATTAATTAACTTACTTAACTAATAATTATGATTGATTAATTGATAATTATGTTTTATTAACTAATAATTAAGAGATAATTAATCTATAATTAAAGATTAATTAAGGGTTCATTAAATGTTAAATATAGGATTGATTAACCGGTAATTAAGAAGTAATTAATTTGTTATTAAGTTTTATTAGTTGATAATTGAGATTTATTAATTAATAATTAAAGAATAATTAATCTACAGTTAAGATTAATCAATTTGTTTTAAAGGTAATTAAGGGATGAATACTCAATTGTAATTAATAAAATGAATGTGATTAATTATAGTTAATTAATTTGTGAATCAATTAAGGACAGTCATTTGATGGTTGATTAAGTATGAATACTTAATAAGATGGATAAGTATAATTACTCAGCGAAGTAATTAATGTATAATTACAGGATGTAATTAATTAAAGAGGATTTAATAATGGAAGTAATTTGGATTAAATTACTTTGTATAATTAATCAAGGGATTAATTTAGAAAATTAATTAAGGAGTAATTAATTTATTTAATGAAGTAATTAAGGTAGTTAATTACTAGATGGGATTAATCAAGATTGATTAATAAAGGTGGTTTAAGTAAAGGTTAATTACTTAATGTAATTAAATTAAATGGCATAATTAATTAAAATGTAATTAGGGATCATTAAATTATATAATTAATGATGTAATTAAGGGTTGATTAATTTAGACTAATTAATCAATAATAAGTAATTTTGAGAAATTAATTAATGTAATTAATTAATGATTAATGTAATTAATTATAGTTAATTAATTAATAGAGTAATTAAAGGTTAATTACTGTAATTGGGTAAGGATAATTAATTTGTGAAATTAATTAAGGGAAGAATACTTGAATATAATTAAAGGATAATTAATCCAGTATGATTAATTAAGATGGAAATTTGAGAATGATTAATTAATTGATTAGTAATTAATTAATGGTTATGTAAGCAAGATTTATAATGATGAAGTAATTAATTTAATTTACTTTAAATTAATTAGAGATAAGGTAATTAATTTAATTCATTTTAAATTAATTATAAATGGTGTGATTATTTATCCTTGCTTATGTATGATGGATGATACTGTATGCCTTGAATGGTCTGAAATCTCAGATATGAGATAAGTAATGCTGATAATATGGTGTAACAACCCGCATATCTATCGATTTTATATTTAAATATTTTATCGTTAGTCGGATGTTAGTCCGAAAAGCTACTTTTTGCATACGGTCAAATTAGGACTCGAGACCACTTCCATTGAGTTCAAAATGACGTTTGCGATCTTTTTGAGTGTAAACTTCGATATGTTTGGAGATAGTGAAATTTTCGACACTTTTTCCCGCCTTTGACTTTGGTTTGGACTGCACCCCTTTAGTTCAGCCCAACCCTCTTTCTCATTTGTTCAAACACTTCAAGCTTTGTCAAAAATGGTGGTGGGAAAGAGAAATTAAAACTCCCAACTCAAATTCTATTGCAAATCCGAGATTCAACATCAAATTCAAGTAGAAGATTGTGGATTCAAGCTTTGGATTGCTTCTCCTTGCTTTCAATCTTCATCTTCATCAATTTCGTGGAAAAGGTGAGATTTTTAATCTCACATCTCGCCTATAACTGTCATTGGGTTGTTGGAAATGACTTCCTATCACTTTAGCATTAATGTTTGCAACTGGTTTGGATTGAATTGGTGAGAAACTCAAGTTTCAGTGCTATTTGCAAATTCTGGCCCTAGGTCGTTCTGCCCTCCTTAGGTCGTCCAGGCTGCTAGCTCGCGTGTTGAAAGGTCTCCACTTTCTTAGGTCGTTCACGAGTGAGGACTTAGGTCGCTTGCGTGCTTAGGTCGTTCTGGCTTAGGTCGCAGGGAAATAAGTCGTAGGTCGAAACAGCTTTAAGTCTTAGGTCGTTGCCGACCTAAAATTCCAAGGCAAACCACTAAGTCACTCGAATTTTGTTAAGTCTTAGGTCGTTGCCGACCTAAAATCCCCAGGAAAAACGTTAGGTCGTTGCCGACCTAAAATCCCCAGGCAAAACGTTAGGTCATTGCCGACCTATAATCCCCCAGGCAAACTTTAGGTCGCTCGCACTGGCTTATCTCGTAGGTCGTCTCCGACCTAAGCTTCTTTTCCATAAGTCGTTCGCGAGTCAAGTGTTAGGTCATCTCCGACCTAACGCCCTCGTCACCTTAGGTCGTAGCTCGTAAGTCGCTCGACCCTGCTAAGTCTTTAAGTCGCTCGAGTTAGGTCGGCCAGTATATCTCGTAGGTCGTCTCCGACTTATCCTCCAGTTAAGTCGTTCGACCCTCTAGGTCGTTCGAGTTAGGTCGTTGGACCATTTACCTTAGGTCGCTTGACCTTAAGTCGTAGGTCGTCTCCGACCTATGCCCCACTAAGTCGCATCCCACTTAGGTCGCGGGACTCTGTAAGTCGTAGGTCGTCGCCGACCTTACACTTGGTCTTTTTAGTTCGTGAATTCCTTAGGTCGTATGACCTATTTTTCCTTAGGTCGCTGGACCGCTTGCCTTCACTAGGTCGTACCGTATTACTCTGCGTAGGCAATCTCTTCTGAAAAACATTTATCAGAATTTATGCTTTGGTGGTTTTGGGATTGACTTCTTTGGACTTTACTCACGTCTTCGAACGTGAATTGATTTGTTTCTACAATCGTTTTGTGACTTGTCACTTTAAAGATATATGAAGGTTTCAATACTAATAGTAAATATCAAAACTCTTTCATCAAAGCGATTTCAACACTATTTTAAATATCAAAAGTTCGTTTTCTCAAACCGATTTTCAATCTACTAGTATATACAAGCCTTTACTTCACTCGAACGAGAAATCGACTTAAACGACTTAGTAAAACGGGTGGTATGAAACGCTTGCGTTCACTTCGTCGGTTAGCTCTTGGACTTGATCGATTGAACCCTTTTTGTGACAATTTCCTAGTGAAGATTTACAGCTTGTTCGTAAATATTTAAGTTAAGCAAGTGGTTATGGGACATGAAGCTAAACTCATATATTTACTAGCTTGGTGTGATTGACACTTCCTTATGATCATGACGATCATTTTTGTGATTTAGACTAGCGATTGTGCGATGTCTCTTCGTCCGTGTGTCGGACTTGCCTTCGGGCCATCTGTGTGTTCGGAAAATTCAAATGGATAGCTTCCATGAGATAGCTTCTCGTCCGTGTGTTCGGACTTCCCCCTTTTAGTGATTTCTGGATTTCGTGTGTTGATTTCTGGGATTTGTTCTGGATTTCGTGTGTTGATTTCTGGATTTAGTGCTTCACCAACTTTTGTGGTTTTCACTGATATGATATCAGTTTTTGTGTATTGGTGAATTTGTGTGTCATTACCCTTTTTATGTGTTTGAATCTTTGAGAAGATTCTTGTGACATTGATTAATCCCTTGTTGATTATCATTTACATACTTATAGTAGTATGCCATCATGGTTATTATATGTTTATGCCATACCCCTTATCCTATATCATGTCATCTGATATTTATAGTTAGACTGATCCGTTTATTATTTTCTTATAAATAATACTCGGGTCAGACCGAGATGTTACAGGTGCTTCTGCTTGACTTCTCTTCTGGATTACTCTGACTTTTGGCTAACTACTTAGATTAGTAGTTTTTGGATGTACACCTTTGAGATATAGACTCTATGTTGTGTACTTATTCTTTTGTATAGCACGTGATGCTATTCTTTTGTATTATCGTGGATCTTTCTGACCACTACTCTGATGTACACTTTCATGTGTTATATATATTTATTCATATCTTCTTCCGCCTTTGTGATATGGATGTCTATGACTGATTTATGTTATGATTATTTCTATGATTGTTTCCGAAGATTATATATAGCCACCGTGTGATAGCTTTGTGTTTGTATCGGTATGTCGGATTTCCTCCTTAAAAGATATGCATTCTATTCTATCTGACGTATCGGTGCTCGCACAAAGAAGTTACATGGATGGTCGCTCCTCCACAGCCTTATCCTCCATGCTAATTGACAGCACTACATCGTAGTGTTCTTGGTTAGCGTGGGTATAGAGGTGGGGCGTCACATATGGATTATCTATTTATGATGATATTGTGAATTATCTATCTGTGATATTGTGAATTATCTATCTGTGTGTATATAGATAATTAAATTGAATTGTTTTAACTTTAAAACAACTTGGACCTAAAAGATGGCGATTTGGATTTCGATGAGACCGGGATTGGGTTTCCAGATTTGGGTACCCGAAAACCACATCGATCCAAATTAACGATAGGTCGTGAATCTCAAGTGAAGATGAAGATTCAGAGTGCAAGGGTTATTGTCGTTAACTCTGAGGGTGATTCCAAAATGAGTGTAACGAGATAATGCCTTCGGTTTCGTTCGAACCTAGAATGAACTTGTATGGATCGAATGCTTTCAGAACATCGTCAGGTGGACAATGAGCATTCTAAAAGATGTGTTCTCTAAAGGTAATCGTAGCCTCAAGCCTCATCAACCGGGAATGGCTAAAACAGGGGAGGTGCAGCAAGGATAGTGGGTAGCACCCAAGTAGGACAAGATTACCTCTGTCTAGATGTCCCTTTTTATTCGGCTTAGTGGGCAGTTGGCGACAGCCATCTGTGGGGTGTC
Organism: Allium fistulosum; assembly: GCA_030737815.1. NCBI lineage: Eukaryota > Viridiplantae > Streptophyta > Magnoliopsida > Asparagales > Amaryllidaceae > Allium > Allium fistulosum. Next base: position 228,877,025 of record CM060907.1, on the reverse strand, counting down.
TTGTGCGGGAATTATCCAGTAAGGGATGGTTCCGGCCTTGTGTTGCAGGGGACTTAGTGAGGGGATTATCGGTACGCTGATCTAGGCCAGGTACTGTGACGGGCGGTACCCCAGTAGCCCTTCCATTGTATGGAATCCAATCTCCAATAAGCGCCGTACGATTTAGTTGTGCCCAACTATGTTGGAACGTGAGATGTAAGCATTCCAGCTATTTCTGTATTTTACTTGAAAACCCTAGACACTATTATAATATAATTGGATTTCCTATCAAATGTTTGGTTAGCGTATGGTAAAAACTTACCCATGTTTATGTGTGGGGAGTCTTACATGATACCCTTGTTTCCAAAGGATTTTTAAATTTAAGCAACTTTAACCGTTTACTCGTACCAGACCCATGTCTGACCCGCAGTTTTTTTTCTGTTTTTCTTAAACTCTCGGGTACTCAAATTTTTATGAGTAGCCAAGGGATTCAGGTTAGCTTTGATGAATTGTGGAGGAGCAATGGAGCAGGAGGCTTCGGCATTGTAGATATATATGGTGTTCCGCTGTGTTGGTATCTCTGTGTTGTATTTGAGTTGTATCGAGTTGTATTAACTAGACAGGTGTTTATAACTGTCTAGTATGTGATGTATTATCTGTGTAACTCTGATTGATGTTGTATATTATGTAACATTTATGTGATATATTATATTTCATTCATTCCGCTGTTGAGATTCTGATGTTGTTTCTTCTTTCTTCTCTATTTTTTCTATTTCTCACCCCTTTCTTTCTTAAAGATGATGCGTCTTTCTGTGCATAGAAGGGCGGGTCGTTACATGTGTTGTAAAGAAGACCAGACGTGGGAAACTAATATTAAATGAAAATGATCTACACTTACCTAAAGCTGTAGAAGAAAAATGGTGTTAGAGGTAGATGGTGGCGAGAAGTAGTGGAAAATGGTGAATAACAGTAGTGTGAAGAGAACACTGGTAGTGATGAATGGTGGAGAATGTTGGATTGTGAAAGGCAAGAGTGAAGAGGTAATGAAAATTTCGTACGATTTATATAGGGCTTGTAGAATTTTCTAGAATCCTGTATTTAACGAACAATTGTCTTTTTGAAACGAATAACTATTTTTTTGGAATTGACTATAATATTGTATTTTGCTGCTATATATAGAAGATAATAAAATAGTTTGATAATAGTGATAACTACTGTCTTTAAGCCAGCTTTCATTCTGTAACAATCCCGAATTTTAATTAAGTTTAATTTGTTAATTTATTTAATTTTTGAATAAATAATCGTGAATTAATTGGTAATTTATATGAAATGTTAGTTAAATTGTGAAATTTGTGAGGGATGTATTTGAATTGAATATGAATTGGGACTTAAATTTAAACCTCTTAGAAAACAAATTTATAATTAGATTTTGGCTATGATTAAATTAGATTTTAGATAATTAAAACTTTAAAAGGAATTAAAATAAGTATTGATGTTAAACAAATATTTTAAATGAATTTATAATTATAGAAAATATGAAATGAACATATTAAATAATTATAGAATTATATAAACTATAAAAAATAGATATTAAGAAGTAAAATATGAACAAAGTGTACTTGCAAAATAATAATAATAAAAATATATGTAGACATACAAAATAATAAATATTTAAGTTAGTAACAAATATATGAGTTAGAAATAGAAATTAATATATAAGATAAAGTATAAAAAATCAAATAAACTATGTAAAATATCAAAATAAATAAATTTGCTAAATTTAAGCAACATATTAACAATAGAACTTCACTTATAATCCTAAGTAATAAGGGTAAAGCAAAGGAAAAAGAAGACATCAAAATGTATTCAAGTTTGAACAAAGACTGTAGAAAAAAGAGAGACAAGTTTGTACACATGAAAATAACAATAATTTAAGCAGCCACCAAATTTCTGTTGGTCAACAAAAAAAAGTACTCGAACAAAAGAAAACAAGACAAGTATGAATAAAAAAATGAGAATAATATATGTAGATTAGTACAATAGCCATTAATACCAAATGTCCTCAGCATTAAATTCTTCCATATGTAGCAGCAAACAAGGTCAGTTCGAAATACTTAAACATCATTTCTGTGTTTACAAAAAATCTCTGATCAAAGAAAAAAATGTACCAGCATTTGCACAACCCAGACAACACCTTTCTTTCTATATATATACACATCTACACCATTCTTATTCGTTCATCAACTTGGCATTTCAGAAAATAAACATCAAACAATAATACAACTCAAGCCAGAGATTAAAGAAAGTGTTCAACTTGCATTTCCTCAAGTCTGTGCAAAATTTATGGTCTTTGTTCATTCTTGGATTAAGGTGAGTAAACTCGTTTTAAACCCGAGTTCAGTTTGAATCATTGAATTGTATGCGGTCATATTAAAGTGATATGCTGATATGGGTTTTGGGTTATGCCAATGTATATATGTTAGTATGTATATATCTCTGTGTTTTGTTGAAAAAAAATAGTACAAAGTTCAAGCAAGTAAAAAGAATTTAAACTTCACTTCCCTGATCTCTGATAAGAGTTAAATCTTCAACAAACAAGTTAGTTTAAACACAATTTATGAGCTAAAGTTTGTTTAAGCTTCATTACGAAGAATTTACTCTGTAAATTCGGTTTTACAGTAAAAGATAGATCATTTGATAAATTCGAATATGAGGAATCATTGATTCAAGTATATATTGTGAATTGTTATTCGAAAACAAGATTTTTAAAATAAAAATTGTGATTTTTCATTGAGTATATCGACGACGATTTGTAAATGAACTGAAAATGAATCCTATCAAATTTCTGACGATCGAAATTTTTTTGTATGTTGAAATTTTGCATGAAGCAAGCCTAGCAATCGACAATCTTAGGAAAAATGGTAGACAAATTTTCTATTGTAGGAGATGTTGGAGAGAGGCAACTATAAGGTTTTACTGTCGAATTTAGAGGAGGTTGGAGATGAGGCATTTTCACCACCTCTGGTTGATCGAGCTTGTCCTGATCTGGAGGGAAGGTGCCTGAGACGTAGACGTAGAGGTCGGTGAAGTCTCGAGAGTTTCGGTGGTCGAAATTGCCTGGGTGGGGTGGTTTTTGACGGGTGGGTGAACTTCCTGTTTCGACTAGAAGGGGTGTTTTTTTTATTTAGGCTGTGCAATCTCAGGTTGAGGATCGGGATCGTATGATGGTCGTTAGTTGACTTGTGGATGATCGTCTCTGGTGACGGAATTTCGCCAGTGGCGAGTGCATGTGCACAGTCGATCGTGTGCACGTCTGAGTACTTTGGGTTCAGTTTCTCGAGAGCGTACGCGGGCAAAGAAGTGATTATCTCGAGTTCGTTCCTAGATTTCTTGTGTGAGCTTGCTTTCCTGTTGTTGATGTTTAAACTTAAACAAAAAAAAAATAAAGGAAAAAGGAGAAGCAGGGCGACTCGGGGAAGTAAGGGGAAATACTTGGGTCCAACCCGAGTAACTTGGAGTTTTGCTCGAGATTACTATTGAATGCTAGTTTGTTAAGTATATTATATTGACAGTATTTGTCAAAATGCAAGGTTTAAGGTGGATGAACTAAGCAATAACAGGAGGATTAAGGATGTTAAGTAATTTAAATTATAAATTCAAGACCAAATGAAAATTGAAATTTAGAAATAATTAAATGTTAATAAGTTAGAAATTAAAAGTAAATTAACTAAATAAAGTTAATTCAAAATTTAGAGTTAACTAGCTTAAGATTTAATTAAGAATTAATAACTACTTGCCAGGGTAATTAATAAAGCAATTAGTAATTAATAAAAGGGTGACTAAGTATTTATTAGTAATGGAAGTAAGTAAGTGATAATTAATTAAGATAATTAAATTAATTAAAGGGTTGTGGTGGATGGTTGAATTGTTTGATATCCCTGATATATGATGCCTTGTGACATATCCTGATTTGTGTTGTGATCTGTTTATCTAGGATGAATGTAATTAATTATCTATGATGCGATTTATTATCTGTGATATATATCCTTGTGAATGAACGATAAGCGTTATAGTTTATACCGCTTATTATATATATTGTTGTATTTTGATCTGTGATGATTGAATATTGTTACACTATCGTGTGTTAAACTCTGGTCCACACCATACACACAAAAATATGGATTTCACGTGGAAATCGGTTAAGTCACAGATCTTTGACAATTTTGAAAATTGAATACTTGAATCCAAATAGTTTTGGAATTTAAATTGGGAATGTTTGAAATGAGTTTCAAAAAAATAAAAGTTATTTTAAATAACTTAATAAAATTTGACATTTAAATAATTTGATTCAAATTTGGATTCAATATTTGAAATTGAATTCAATAATTTGGAAGTTATAGTCTAAAAGGTTTTACAAGTGTAAAAGGTGTTTATATGAGGTTTTAACCATTTAAAAATCTGGTTTTGGAAATTTAAATTTAAATCCAAGTTTTATACTTGGATAGCTTTAACTTATGTAAATTGTAACCAGTGTCTTCCAAACCGGAAACTATTTGTTTCAAATATTTATAGCTTTCATTTGAAAGAAAGAATTTCCAGATTTCGTTAAAAAGATTTCAAGTTGAAATAGAGTTGTTTGAGGAAACTATGAGTTAACCTTTTTAAAGATGATAAAGCTTTATATTGAAATCGAAGAAGATTTTAAACGGTGTATCTTTTATATTATAAAAGATTTGAATTGTGAATATTTTTGAAAGCTATAAGTTAAATCTTTGATTTAAAGATTGAATGGGATAATTCAAATTGAAATTGAATTGTTTTGAAAAGCTATAATTGAACCTTTATGGAAGATTGTTAAACTTTTTTTTGAAATTTGAAAGGTGTACCTTTTGTATAAAAGATTTGGAAATTGTAATAGTTTTGAGAACTATGAAGTAATCTTTGTGAAACTGGGTGAACTTTGTGAAATAAATCTTTTTTTTTTAAAGATTTGAAATGGTAATTTGTTTAAACCATTTGAAAGAAAAGTTTGAATAATAAGTTGTGACTTAATTGAAATCCCATATCCATATAGTTTTAAATATTACGCTCACTATTCGGATTAGCCGAGAGAGGACCTTTGTGTCATATAACCCATTCCGAATAGTGATACGTCGTATATGGATAGCATTAAAGACCGGTGGTGAAGACCGGGTATTTGTGAAAACGATAGGATGACCTATCGATTGTCTCTGCACCGAGTCGCGCCGGTATAGAGATTTCCTAAGTGATGGAAATCCGATCGGGATTGTGAATACCCGGATTTCAAGGTCTTCTTCGGAAGTTCCTACGGTTCTGTTCGAACCCGGAACAGACTTGTATGGTTACATGTCTGACATTACACTTTGAGATATAAAGCAGATTTCTTTCAAATACATATCTGTTGGTGGCGGAGAATTTATTCTTTTAGCTTAACACCCTTCTCTGAGACGTACGAGCTCAGAGGTTATGTAGTTGAAGGTTATCAATGATATACTCCCAATTTGGTAATGTGACATGCTGAGTGTTGCTGTGTGATGATCATTTGTTGATCAAAGCATGGCTTTGTGACAAAGCGTGGCTTTGTGGACGAGACTTCGTCGAACCTCACGACCCGGTATGGTCGAAACAGGAATCGTGGCAGCAAGGTTATTTGAGGGTAGCTCCCTCTGAGGGTCTGTCATTTCCTTCTGGATTATAAGTGGTATCATGGTATGGAGCCCAGATACTTACTTTGTGGTTGCTGCAAATCTATTACTTTGTGATTGCTTTGTGGTTGTTGGATTAGAGGTACCTCGGATGTAACGACCCTGAATTTTAATTAAATTTAAATTAATAATTAATTGAATTTTTGAATAAAATTTGTGAAATAAAACGGTAAGTAGATTGCGAGTTTCCCCGAGACGAATAAATTTGTGTTAAATCAATTAAATTTAAATATTGTATATATATGTGAATATATATGTATTTGAGCAAATATGAGTAAATTTGAAATAATATACATATATATTTGATTTGAATTTAAATTTCAAGTAAATGGATTATAAAATAAATATATATGAGAAATTATAACAAGTTGAATTATAATAAAAACAATTGTATTAAATCTAGAAATAAATAATTGAGATAGAAATAAATATAAAAATGCATAAGATAAAATTTTGGAAAATATATATAGAAACAAATAATTGCTAAAATCTAAACAACAAATTAGAACTCTAGAGGTTCCTCTATATTTCGAAATAAATAAATTATACAGTTTTATTCAATATAAAGTAAATATATATCTTAGTAAATCAATAAAAAATAATACCAAGTAATAAAACAAACAAAAATAATAAAAGAAAAATAAAGTTAAAAATTTGTACCAAATAACTAAAATAACTTTATATCTATGTACATGAAGTATAAGAGCATAACCAAGCAAACAAAGGAAAGTGAAAGAACATAGACAAAGTAAAAATAAAATAGGTATGTGAAGTTTTGTATGCAGGCATGAAAAAAAAAATGAATGCATGTGTACATAATGTAAATATCTTTGAACATGGATTACTTTGCAAACATGAAACAAGACAAAGTAGCAATTAATCCAAGTATCTCTAGTACACAACATTTTATCTCTTCAGCTACTAAAATATAGATCATATCAGCCGAAGTCAACAAGTATTGCAAAAGAAGAACAAAGAAAAAAAAATCTTTGTACAAATAAACAAGTATAAGTAATAGCTTGCAAATGAAACATAAAGGACCATTTCATTAAATGCCTTCACCTTAGTACACAACTTGTTTCTATATCAGCCACCATTTTTAAAGCAAAAGAAAAATCTCTGATCCTACTTTGTACAAACAAATAATAACATCAATTGTACAAAGCAATATTTTATACCTGTAAACTTCTTTTTAGATGTATCACTTCCTACCTAAATTCGTTCATTCAAACTAAGAAAAAAACTAAAGTGAACTACAACTTCACTTTAAACAACAAATACTTCAACTTGAACAAACTTAAACAACAAGATATTAATACAAACCAGAGATCAATTGAAGACTTCAGTTTGCATTTTCACAAGGCTGTTTCAACTTGAAGCCCTGTTTTTTTTCTCTGGAAAAACAACTGTGAGTAACTTTTGTTTTAAAACCTAAAAGTATGAATCTGCTGAATACTTATCTGTGAGTAAACAAAACCTTTAAGACTTAAGTTCAATTGTGTGTATGATGTATTGACAACAATATGATGGCATATGAATCTGTTTTTTTTTCAGTTCTGTGTTCATATGTTAGTTCTCTGTCAAATTTGAATATCAGTTTTGTATAGTTACTTAGCTAAGTAAAAAATCAAAATACAAAATATTTCCACTCAATCATTTTAAGGGCTACGTTTAAACAAAGTGAGTTCTTTGAATACAAATCAAGGTTTTAAATAACCTGTCTTCAACCTGTCAATGGAATATATCCACTGGGAAGTGATTTACAGGGAAATCACTAATTTTGTGTTAAATTCAAGTATTCAAATTTGCTGATTCAACTACATAGCTTGAATCCACATACAAAGTTAAGATTTTCAAAATAAAAATGATGATTTTTAGATCAATATGCAAGGTGCAATTTAAAAGAGAACCGAAAATGCCTTTTTGAGAATATCTGATGAATCAACTAACATTAGATGTTGTAATTCATGTTGGAGCTTGCTTGATACTCATTGATGAAAGGAAAAATGTTAGAAAATTTTTCGATTGTGTGAATTAAGGGAACGAGATCAATATAGGGCTTAACCCTAATTTTGGGTTGAGCTGAGAGTTTCGATCGGCATGGACTTTCTGATGGATCGAGTGTAGTGGTACTTGGGGAAGTGTTAGCTTGGGGTTAATCAGAGATGTGGCCGGAGGGTGGTGACGTTCAGGTGGTCAGAGAAGGAGGAGCGTGCGATTTTATGATGATGGTTGTTGCTCCAGTTTCGCATCAGTGGCTCGATTTCGATTTAGCAATGATTTTGGAGTTTTGATTGTTCGAATCGAGGCTGGGGATCATCAGTGACGTTATGGTGAGTTCGTCGTCGATCGGCGATGGCTAGCGTGGTTGTGCACGTATACGTGCAACGTTGTATCAGTGGGTTTTCGTGTTTGGAGGAGAAGATAGTAACTCGAAGCATAAGCATTACACGAGGAAGTTGGAGGGAAACTCGAAGCCAAGCACGGGGATTTGATTAGTTTACTCGAAGTCAGGCTCGCGTTTGTTTTGGGGGGTTGCATCGTGTCGATTTTTATACTTAACAAATTTTTGAGGAAAAATTTCACTCGGGTAAAGTTTGGGAAAAACTCGAAGTAAAACTCGAGAACGTTGGGGTTTAGCTCGGGGAACACTCGGGTGGGCTGGAAATTCTTATGTTTTCCAGTTTTGAACTTTAATGAATTTGTTAAATAAATTTCTGAAACTATTTCTTTTTTAAAAAAAAACAAGAAAAAGATGATTTATTTATTAAGTAGAAAGTGTAAATTAAAAGTTTTGAACAAAGGATTTTTAAACAATTAAGTTCTAAATTTATATTTGTAACAAGTTATTTAGAAAATAAAAATCAAACGTTTCCAAATTTTTAACTTAAAAGTGAGTCGATTTATATCGTTAATGATAATTAAGTAAGTAATAAATTGTAATTAAGATTTATTCATAAATAATTAAGAAAATCAGTTAAAGGATTAAAGGACAATTAATCAAATGATTTGAAATTAATTTATGTTAATTAACCACGATTGATGATTTATCTGATTTAAATTAATCAGACATTTAACTGACCTTACCTATGGATTTTTAGACTCTATTGAATGTGAACTGTTTGATATCCTTGATATATGATGCTTTGTGATACACCCTGATTTATGTTGTGGTCTGTGATAAATTATCTGTGATGTAATTTATTATCTGTGATAGTTATATATCTGTGATCTGTGAATAAACGATAAGCGTTATAGTTATACCGCTTATCAACTATATTTCGTCATTCTGATCTGTAATGATTGAATGATGTTGCACTACTGTGTGAAACCCCTGGACTACACCATACACACACAAATATGGATTTCACGTGGAAATCGATTAATTCACAGATGATTTAAATTTAATTTCAATTGATTTTTGAAATGAATTAGGGTTAAATATTAAAAGCTTTTGAAATGGGGTTTTTAAGATGAAAGTTATTTTGAATAACTTGGTAAAGTTTTCCAATTTAAATAATTTAATTTGAATTCAATATTTGGAATTGAATTCAATGATTGCAAATTATGGTTAAGATGTTATAAATGTGTTTATATGAATTTAAACCATTTTAAAATATGAGTTTAAGAATTTGAATTTAACCCAAGAACCTTAACTCGTATAATGAATCAGATTTCCAAAATGAAATTGTTTGTTTTAAAAGAATAAAAGCTTTCATATAAGAAATGAAATTCTCGTTTAATTAAAGGAATTTGAAGATTGAATTGAAAAATGGGTTTCCAAGTTATAAGTGAATTCTTTTTGAAAGCTATGAACTGAATCTGTTTATTTTAACAGATTCAAAATGGTGATTTGTTTAAACCATCCGAAATGAAATTGTTTTGAAAACTATAAGTTAAATCTTTGATTTAGAGATTTAACGAGTTAAATTGAAATGGAAATTGATTTGGAAAATCTGTGAATGAATCTTTTGTTTAAAAGAGGAAAAAAATGCGGAAATTGTTTAAACCGTTGTAGGTTGTTAAAATGAATCTTTTTGTTTAAAAGATTTGAAATGGTAATTTGTTAAACCATTTGAAAAGAAATTTTGGGTTTAAGTTGTGACTTAATTGAAATCCCAATATCCATATGTTTTAAAATATTACGCTAACTATTCGGTTTAGCCGGGAGAGGACCTTTGTGTCACATAACCCATTCCGAATAAGTGATACGTCGTATATGGATAGCAATTGAAGACCGGTGTTGAAGACCGAGTGTTTGCAAAAACGATAGGATAACCTATCGATTGTCTCTGCACTGGGTAGCTCCTGGTATAGAGATTCCCTAAGTGATGGGAAATCCGATCAGGATTGTGAATACCCGGATTTGCAAGGGCTTCTTTGGAAGTGCCTTTGGTTCTGTTCGAACCCGGAACAGACTTGTATGGTTACATGTCTGACATTACACTTTGAGATATAAAGCTGATTTCTTTCAAATACATTTCTGTTGGTGGCGGTGAATTTATTCTCTTAGCTTAATACTTTTCTCTGAGATGTACGAGCTCAGAGGTTATGTAGTTAAAATTTATCAGCGATATACTCCCAATTTGGTAATGTGGCATGCTGAGTGTTGCTGTGTGATGATCATTGTTTGATCATTTGTGATATGATCATTTGTTTGATCATTTATCTTTGTGATCATTACTTTGATCATCTGTTGACCCAAAGCATGGCTTTGTGCCAAAGCGTAGCTTTGTGGACGAGACCTCTTCGGACCTCACAACCCGGAAATGGTCAAAACAGGAATATGCGGCAAGGTTATGAGGGTCGCGCCCTTTAGGGTATGTCATTTCCTTCTGGAAAAGGGTGGTATCAGGTATGGAGCCCTGGTATTTAACCTATGTGGATACTCCGATCTCATTTATTGGGTGATTGTGTGTTATTGAGGGGCCCCTCGGATAAAGGTCCCAAAGGACCGGGGGATGGCATATTCGTGAGTTACCTGTTACAGGGGTAACCCGGCCTTGTGTTGGCAGTGAGCAGTTTGTCTCTCGGGACGTCCAGCCAGAGGCGATCCCATTCGGCAGTAGGAAAGGAAGTTCCTTAGCCTAACCATTTGTTGGAAAATCCAAAGAAACAATACGAACCTTAACGATTGCAATTGTATAACCTGCTATGGAATGTGGCGGTAACCTGCTATTAAACATAGTAGCTATAGTAGGCATAATGTGAAATGCTTATGCTGGCTAAGATTAATATTATACTTTCAAAATGTTTTCTGCACTATGCACTAGTAATAATATCCAATGATTTGCGTAGTAAGCATCTTTGACTATCATAAGGAGAAATCTCCTCCGATTCTGCGTTTGCATTGTGTGTGCGTGCGGGAGGCCTTATGGTAGTTTCATTTTCTAAAAAGCATTGCGAATATTTTCACTTCCCTTGTTGTTGTTTTAAAGATAAACTGTTTTTGTTACTCACACCAGTCCCACGACTGACTCGGATTTATTGTTCCTTTTCTAAACTCTGGATGCTCACAAATTTCTACACGAGCAGTCTAGAGTTGGGTTTTTCAGATAATCAGGTTCAGTAGATTATCTGGAGCTAGTTCAGTATTTGGAGTCCATTCATCGGAGTTGCTTATCCTGGAATTGTGGATTCATTCTTGTCTGAAGACCATTTTGGAGTTATCACTCCTATTGATATTGTTCCACTGCTGATGTTATCTTTTCTTTCTGCTGCTATTTCTTGTATCTCTGATATTGTTGTATCATATTGATATCATTGTTGTATATTATACTGGATATTGTATTCATTGGAATTGTATATGATATCATCTATTTCTTTATTCCGCTGTGTTGTTATACTTAATGGTGTTATAAGCTCCGGAGAACCAGATTCGGCGTTTGAATCTACGGCATTTCGAGTACAAGTGAAGTACGGATGCCGATTTTCGAAGGCCGAGTTTTTGGGTCTTTACATCGGATAAAGGTCGCAAACGACCGGGAGGTGGCAAACTCGTGTCAGTAGTTACCTAGTCACAAAGGTAGCCCGGCCTTGTGTAGCAGAGATCCAGTTAGGATCTAGGGACGTCGCTCTAGAGGCGTTCCATTTTATATGGGAAGTTCCTTTGTCCGACCATTTGTTGGAAATCCAATCATCCAATACGAGCCCTTTACGATTTTAGTTGTAGAACCTGCCATTTAATATGGTAGCTGTAGTAGGCATACTATAATGGTACGTATGCTGGCTAAGATTAATATTATACTTTCGAAATGTTTCCCGCACTATGCACTAATAATAATATCAAATCAAATGATTTTACGTAGTAAGCATGTTTGACTATCATAAGGAGAAATCTCCTCCAATTCTGCGTTTGCATTGTGTGTGTGGCGGGAGGCCTTATGGTAGTTTCATTTTCTAAAAAGCATTGCGAAACTTCCTTTTATTTCTTTTGTCAAACCAAATGTTTTTGTTACTCACGCCAGTCTTGCTTATATTGGTTGAACGTGATGGGGGGTTCTCGCTTTGCGGTTTGGTGGCAAACGGGAGACTCTTACCCCCACACGTCCTCTTTACGAGGTTGGTTAGCCGTAAGGTGAGACAGTCGAAAGGCTGGCCGTAAAAGCAAGTTTGGGATACCCTTGTATTCCACGGTGGGTCTGGGATGGTTGCAAAGCCTACCGGTCGCCACAGCCTCGGGTTGTCACAATTGGTATCAGAGCTAAGGGGTAAACTTTAGCTCAAGAGTATAGCTCGTTAAGTAACTCGTTAGAGATAGGGTGAATTATACCCTAGAATGAGTATCCCTAAGATATCCGTCCGTACGCCTTGGTAAATTCTCTAACTATTTACTGATAGTAAGTATGAGTGCAAGAAGAGGATGAGATAGGGGACAGGGGAATACGACTATAATTGGTCAATACTCTGTAACAACAAGGAAGTAATCTTTTCTCTATCAATCTCTTTTGTTCGTCATCTTTTCAATTCTTCAATAATTTCTGGTAGATCCAGGAAGGAAATTTGGTATATTAATATGGGACATAAACTCCGGATAGTCAAAAATTGTTTGTTTGGTTGAATTGGTTGCTTTGATTGCTATGGTTGATAGATACTTTAGTGTCTAAACTAAAAAGTTTTGAAATTGTATCCATATATCTGTCTATTCTTCGGATTCCGGTATATTCTACGAATGGTTAGTTATCCTTTTGAACTAACCAATGTCACTGCATATTTCGTAGATCTGGATAACCGGAGTATCTTGTGAAGTGTTAAATAGATTCGTTATCCTATCTATTGTTGATATTTTGATTTGGTAAGCCAAATGCTTAATAGATATTCTGGTTGATTTGGTCAAACATTCTTCATCTATCTTTGTTTCCCCTTGGCAAATTTCGAGGACGAAATTTCTTAAGGTGGGAAGTCTGTAACGATCCCGAATTTTAATTAAGTTTAATTTATTAATTTATTTAATTTTTGAATAAATAATTGTGAATTATTTGGTAATTTATATGAAATGTTAGTTAAATTGTGAAATTTTTGAGGGATGTATTTGAATTGAATATGAATTGGGACTTAAATTTAAACATCTTAGAAAATAAATTTATAATTGGATTTTGGCTATGATTAAATTAGATGTTAGATAATTAAAACTTTAAAAGGAATTAAAATAAGTATTGATGTTAAACAAATATTTTAAATGAATTTATAATTATAGAAAATATGAAATGAACATATTAAATAATTCTAGAATTATATAAACTATAAAAAATAGATATTAAGAAGTAAAATATGAACAAAGTGTACTTGCAAAATAATAATAATAAAAATATATGTAGACATACAAAATAATAAATATTTAAGTTAGTAACAAATATATGAGTTAGAAATAGAAATTAATATATAAGATAAACTATAAAAAATCACATAAACTATGTAAAATATCAAAATAAATAAATTTGCTAAATTTAAACAACATATTAATAATAGAACTTCACTCATAATCCTAAGTAATAAGGCTAAAGTAAAGGAAAAAGAAGACATCAAAATGTATTCAAGTTTGAACAAAGACTGTAGAATAAAAAAGAGACAAGTTTGTACGCATGAAAATAGCGATAATTTATGCAGCCACCAAATTTCTGTTGGTCAACAAAACAAAGTACTCGAACAATAGAAAAGAAGAAAAGTATGAATGAAAAAAAAATGTAGATTTGTACAATAGCCATTAATACCAAATGTCCTTAGCATTAAATGCTTCCATTTCTAGTAGCAAACAAGGTCAGTACGAAATACTTAAACATCATTTCTGTGTTTACAAAAAATCTCTGATCAAAGAAAAAAAATGTACCAGCATTTGCACAACCCAGACAATACCTTTTTTTCTATATATATACACATCTACACCATTCTTGTTCGTTCATTAACTTTGCATGTGACGCCCCACCTCTATACCCATGCTAACCAAGAACACTACGATGTAGTGCTGTCAATTAGCACGGAGAATAAGGCTGTGGAGGAGCAACCATCCATGTAACTTCTTTGTGCGAGCACCGATATGTCAGATAGAATAGAATGCATATCATTTAAGGAGGAAATCCGACATACCGATACAAACTCAAAGCTATCACACAGTGGCTATATATATAATCTTTGGAAACAAACATAGAAATAAACATAACATAAACCAGTCACAGACATCCATATCACAAAGGCGGAAGAAGATATGAATATATATATAACACATGAAAGTGTACATCAGAGTAGTGGTCAGAAAGATCCACGATAATACAAAAAGAATAGCAACATGTGCTATACAAAAGAATACATCAATGAGTCGATATCTCAAATGTGTACAACAAAAACTACTAATCTAAGTAGTTAGCCAAAAGTCAGAGTAATCCAAAGGAGAAGTCAAGCAGAAGCACCTGTAACATCTCGGTCTGACCCGAGTATTATTTATAAGAAAATAATAAACGGATCAGTCTAACTATAAATATCGGATGACATGATATAGAATAAGGGATATGGCATAAACATATAATAACCATAATGGCATACTACTATAAGTATGTAAATGATAATCAACAAGAGATTAATCAATATCACAAGAATCTTCTCTGAGATCCAAACCCATAAAAAGGTAATGACACACGAATTCACCAATACACAAAAATTGATAAAGCATATCAATGAAAACCACGAAAATTGGTGAATCACTAAATCGAGAAATCAACACACGAAATCCAGAACAAATCCCAGAAATCAACACACGAAATCCAGAAATCACAAAAACGGGGAAGTTCGAGCACACGGACGAGAAGCTATCTCATGGAAGCTATCCATTTAATTTTTCGAACACACAAATGACCCAAAGGCCTTTGACACACGAATGGCCCAAAGACCATGGGGTGCTACCCCATATATGTGATGGTGAAACATCACAAAAGCGGGGTCTAGTCTCCCTCGCAGACAAAGAGACATCGCTCAATCGCTAGTCTAAATCACAAAAATGATCGTCATGATCATAAGGAAGTGTCGATCACACCAAGCTAGTAAATATATGAGTTTAGCTTCATGTCCCATAACCACTTGCTTAACTTAAATATTTACGAACGAGTTGTAGGTCTTCACTAGAAAATTGTCACAAAAGGGTTCAATCGAACAAGTCCAAGAGCTAACCGATGAAGTGAACGCGAGCGTTTCATACCACTCGTTTTACTAAGTCGTTTAATTCGATTTCTCATTCGAGTGAAGTAAAGGCTTGTATATACTAGTAGGTTTAGAAAACGGTTTGAGAAAACGAACTTTATATTTTAAAATAATGTTTGAAATCATTTGGAAGAATTACTACTAGTATTTAAGCCTTCATGTTTTTAAAGTGACAAACCACAGAAATTGATTGTAGAATCAATAAGTCAAAAAAGTTCACGTTCGAAGACGTAAATGAAATCCAAAGAAATCAACTCAAAATGCATCAAAGTAGAAGTTCTGTTGAATGTTTTTCAGATAAGATCCCCTACGGAGGGGGGTCCAGGGGGGTGGCAACCCCCTAGGTGGGGGTGCGGGGGCAACGCCCCCCCCCCCCCGCTACGGTGTTCGACCTAAGGGATATGAGGTCCAGCAACCTAATGGATATAAGGTCCAACGACCTAAGTGAAAGACAGGTCGAGCGACCTAAGGGATATGAGGTCCAGCGACCTAACGGATATAAGGTCCAACGACCTAAGTGAAGCAATGCCTAGCGACCTAAGGAAAATAAGGTCTAACGACCTAAGGAAAAGGGACTCGCGACCTAAAACTCGCGACCTAAGGACTCGCGACCTACGACCTAAAGAAATGCCGAGCGACCTACGACCTAAGGCAATGCCGAGCGACCTACGACCTAAAGCAAAACAGGTCAAACGACCTAAAGGCGAAACAGGTCAAACGACCTAAAGACGAGCGACCTAAAGACACGCGACCTAAAGCTCGCGACCTAAAGACACGCGACCTAAAGCTCGCGACCTAAAGACACGCGACCTAAAGACGAACGACCTAACTCCGAACGAGCTAATGTGAGCATATAAAGCCGAACGACCTAACTGCAAACGACTTAAGGCTAAACGACCTACGACCTAACTGCCAACGACCTAAGTGCGAACGGGTCAGTTCCGAGGCAGAACGACCTAACTCCAGGAAATTCACCAAAACACTAAAATTTGGAGTTTTTCGCCAATCCAATCCAAACCAAATGCAAGTACTCATGCTAAAGTGATAGGAATACATCCCAAACAGTCCAATGACAGATATAGGCAAGATGTGAGATTAAAAATCTCACTTTTTCACTAAAATGGACGAAGATGGAGCTTGAAAGCAAGGAGAAGCAATCCAAAGATTGAATCCACTATCTTCTACTTGAATTTGGAGTTTAATGTTGGATTTGCAATAGAATTTGAGTTTGGAGTTTTAATTTCCCATTCCCTCCTCCATTTTTGACAAAGCTTGAAGTGTTTGATAAAGTGAGGAAGAGGAAGTGGGTTGGGGATGAGTTAAAGAAGGTGCAGTCCAACCAAAGCCAAAGGCGGGAAAAAGTGACGAAAATTCCACTTACTCCAAACATATTGAAGTTTACACTCAAAAAGATCGCAAACGTCATTTTGAACTCAACGGAGGGGGTCTCGAGTCCTAATTTGACCGTATGCAAAAAGTAGCTTTTCGGACTAACATCCGACTAACGATAAAATATTTAAATAAAATATTTAAATATAAAATCGATAAATATGCGTGTTGTTACATGGCATTTCAGAAAATAAACATCAAACAACAATACAACTCAGGCTAGAGATTAAAGAAAGTGTTCAACTTGCATTTCCTCAAGTCTGTGCAAAATTTATGGTCTCTGTTCATTCTTGGATTAAGGTGAGTAAACTCGTTTTAAACCTGAGTTTAGTTTGAATCATTGAATTGTATGCGGTCATATTAAAGTGATATGCTGATATGGGTTTTGGGTTATGCCAGTGTATATATGTTAGTTTGTATATATCTTTGTATTTTGTTGAAAAAAAAAGTACAGAGTTCAAGCACGTAAAAAGAATTTAAACTTCACTTCCCTAATCTCTGATAAGCTTTAAATCTTCAACAAAAAAGTTAGTTTAAACCCAGTTTATGAGCTAAAGTTTGTTTAAGCTTGATTATGAAGAATTTACTCTATAAATTCAGTTTTACATAAAAGACAGATCATTTGATAAATTCGAATATGAGGAATCATTGATTCAAGTATATATTGTGAATTGTTATTCGAAAACAAGATTTTTAAAATAAAAATTGTGATTTTACATTGAATATATCGACGGCGATTTGTAGATGAACTAAAAATGAATCCTATCAAATTTCCGACGATCGAAAAATTTTTGTATGTTGAAATTTTGCATGAAGCAAGCCTAGTAATCGACAATCTCAGGAAAAATGGTAGACAAATTTTCTATTGTTGGAGAAGTTTGAGAGAGCCAAATATAGGGTTTTACTGTTGAATTTAGAGGAGGTCGGAGATGAGGCATTTTCACCACCTCTGGTTGATCGAGCTTGACCTGGTCTGGAGGGAAGGTGCCTGAGACGTAGACGTAGAGGCCGGTGAAGTCTCGAGAGTTTTGGTGGTCGAAATTGCCTGGGTGGGGTGGTTTTTGACGAGTGGGTGAACTTCCTGTTTCGACTGGAAGTGTGTTTTTTTATTTAGGCTGTGCAATCTCAGGTTGAGGATCGGGATCGTATGATGGTCGTTAGTCGACTTGTGGATGATCGTCTCTGGTGACGGAAGTTCGCAAGTGGCGAGTGCACGTGCACAGTCGATCGTGTGCACGTCTGAGTACTTTGGGTTCGGTTTCTCAAGAGCGTACGTGGGCAAAGAAGTGATTATCTCGAGTTTGTTCCTAGATTTCTTGCGTGAGCTTGCTTTCCTGTTGTTGATGTTTAAACTTAAACAGAAAAAAAAATAAAGTAAAAAGGAGCAGTAGGGGGACTTGGGGAAGTAAGGGGAAATACTCGGGTCCAACCCGAGTAACCTGGAGTTTTGCTCGAGATTACTGTTGAATGCTAGTTTGTGAAGTGTATTATATTGACAGTATTTGTCAAAATGCAAGGTTTAAGGTGGATGAACAAAGCAAGAACAGGAGGATTAAGGATGTTAAGTAATTTAAATTAGAAATTCAAGACCAAATGAAAATTGAAATTTAGAAACAATTAAATGTTAATAAGTTAGAAATTAAAAGTAAATTAACTAAATAAAGTTAATTCAAAATTTAGAGTTAACTAGCATAATATTTAATTAAGAATTAATAACTACTTGCCTGGGTAATTAATAAAGCAATTAGTAATCAATAAAAGGGTGATTAAGTATTTATTAGTAATGGAAGTAATTAAGTGATAATTAATTAAGATAATTAAATTGATTTTAAAGATAAATAAGAAATGGTTATCTAAATGTTTGTAATAAATTGATTAATAAATTAATGATTAATGTATTAAATTGTGGTAAATTCTTAAGAGAACAAATTAAGTCGTGTGTGCTTGTATTTAAGAATATTGTAAGAAAATTAGAAATGTTAATTAATATGTAGCTGTAATTAACTAAATAATTTAAGAATAAATAGTTGAGTTGGTAAGTAAGGAATTAGGAGATTAATTAAGTGATAATAAATAGATAATGAAATTTATTAATTAACAATTAAGGTTATTAATTGAAATTAACTAAGGTTAATTGACTTATTTAATAAAAAATTAAGGAATGATCATTAGGGATTAATTAAATTAATCATTGTGCGTAATTAAGGGTAATTAATCAAAGGATTAATTATCAAATTAAAGGATAATTAATGATTTAAGATTAATTAAAAGTAAGGGTTTAAAACTAATTATTTATTAATTAACCATGATTAGAAATTCATTCATAAATAAACGATCTTATCAGATAAGTCATTAATTTTACTTATAAATGTTAAGGTTGTGGTGGATGGTTGAATTGTTTGATATCCCTGATATATGATGCCTTGTGACATATCCTGATTTGTGTTGTGATCTGTTTATCTGGGATGAATGTGATTAATTATCTATGATGTGATTTATTATCTGTGCTCTGTGAATGAAAGATAAGCGTTATAGTTTATACCGCTTATTATATATATTGTTGTATTTTGATCTGTGATGATAGAATGTTGTTACACTATCGTGTGTTAAACCCTGGTCCACACCATACACACACAAATATGGATTTCATGTGGAAATCGGTTAAGTCAAAGATCTTTGACAATTTTGAAAATTGAATACTTGAATCCAAATAGTTTTGGAATTTGAATTGGGAATGTTTGAAATGAGTTTCAAAAAAATAAAAGTTATTTTAAACAACTTAATAAAATTTGAAATTTAAATAATTTGATTCAAATTTGTATTCAATATTTTGAATTCAATAATTTGGAAGTTATAGTCTAAAAGGTTTTACAAGTGTAAAAGGTGTTTATATGGGGTTTTAACCATTTAAAAATATGGTTTTGGAAATTTAAATTTAAATCCAAGTTTTATACTTGGATAGCTTTAACTTATGTAAATTGTAACCAGTGTCTTCCAAACCAGAAACTATTTGTTTCAAATATTAATAGCTTTCATTTGAAAGAAAGAATTTCCAAATTTCGTTAAAAAGATTTCAAGTTAAAAATAGAGTTGTTTGAGGAAACTATGAATTAACTTTTGTAAAGATGATTAAGCTTTATATTGAAATCGAAGAAGATTTTAAATGGTGTATCTTTTATATTATAAAAGATTTGAATTGTGAATAGTTTTGAAAGCTATAAGTTAAATCTTTGATTTAAAGATTCAATGGGTTAATTCAATTTGAAATTGAATTGTTTTGAAAAGCTATAATTGAACCTTTGTGGAAGATTGTTAAACTTTGTTTTGAAATTGGAAAGGTGTATCTTTTGTAGAAAAGATTTGGAAATTGTAATAGTTTTGAGAACTATGAAGTAATATTTGTGAAACTGGGTGAACTTTGTGAAATAAATCTTTTTTTAAAAAAGATTTGAAATGGTAATGTGTTTAAACCATTTGAAAGAAAAGTTTGGATAATAAGTTGTGACTTAATTGAAATTCCATATCCATATAGTTTTAAATATTACGCTCACTATTCGGATTAGCCAGGAGAGGACCTTTGTGTCATATAACCCATTCTGAATATTGATACGTCGTATATGGATAACATCGAAGACCGGTGGTGAAGACCGAGTATTTGTAAAACGATAGGATGACCTATCGATTGTCTCTGCACCGAGTCGCGCCGGTATAGAGATTTCCTAAGTGATGGGAAATCCGATCGGGATTGTGAATACCCGGATTTCAAGGGCTTCTTCGGAAGTGCCTTCGGTTATGTTCGAACCCGGAACAGACTTGTATGGTTACATGTCTAACATTACACTTTGAGATATAAAGCAGATTTCTTTCAAATACATATCTGTTGGTGGCGGAGAATTTATTCTTTTAGCTTAACACCCTTCTCTGAGACGTACGAGCTCAGAGGTTATGTAATTGAAGGTTATCAGCGATATACTGCCAATTTGGTAATGTGACATGCTGAGTGTTGCTGTGTGATGATCATTTGTTGATCAAAGCATGGCTTTGTGCCATAGCGTGGCTTTGTGGACGAGACTTCGTCGAACCTCACGACCCGGTATGGTCGAACATGAATCGTGGAAGTAAGGTTATTTGAGGGTAGCTCCCTCTGAGGGTATGTCATTTCCTTCTGGATTATAAGTGGTGTCATGGTTTGGAGCCCAGATACCTACTTTGTGGTTGCTGCAAATCTATTACTTTGTGATTGCTTTGTGGTTGTTGGATTAGAGGTACCTCGGATAAAGGTCGCAAACGACCGGGAGGTTGCATACTCGTGTCAGTAGTTACTTAGTCACAGAGGTAGCCCGGCCACTGGAGCGACGTTCCATTTTATATGGGAAGTTCCTTTGCCCGACCATTTGTTGGAAATCCAATCATCCAATACGAGCCCTTTACGGTTTTAGTTGTAGAACCTGCCATTTAATAATATGGTAGCTATAGTAGGCATACTATAATGGTATGTATGCTGGCTAAGATTAATATTATACTTTCGAAATGTTTCCCACACTATGCACTAATAATAATATCAAATCAAATGATTTTACATAGTAAGCATGTTTGGCTATCATAAGGAGAAATCTCCTCCAATTCTGCGTTTGCATTGTGTTTGTGGCGGGAGGCCTTATGGTAGTTTCATTTTCTAAAATGCATTGCAAAACTTCCTTTTATTTCTTTTGTCAAACCAAATGTTTTTGTTACTCACACCAGTCCCATGACTAACTCGGAGTTTATTGTTCCCTTCCTAAACTCTAGGTGCCCACTATTTTCCACACGAGCATCTAGAGTTGGGTATCTTTTCAGATAGTCAGGTAGTAGATTATCTGGAGCTAGTTCAGTGTTTGGAGTTCGTCGCTGACAGTTGCTTAGCTTGGTGCAACCTGATAGTGGTCAAGCTAGAAGTTGGAGTTGTTGGATGCATTCTCCTTTATAGATCATTGGAGTTATTTATTCTGTTGTTCCGCTGTATCATATCTCTAATATTCTTGTATTATTGATATCATTGTTGTATATCATATTCTGTATTTTGTATTCATTGGAGTTATATATGATATCATTCATTTTATTCTTTCGCTGTGTTGTTATACTTAATGTGTTATAAGCTCCGGCAAGCCAGATTCAGCATTTGAATCTGCGGCATTCGGCTACTAGTGTGGTATACGGGTGTTGATTTTCAAAGGCCGAGTCAGGATCGTCACACATTATGAAAGCCAGTTGTCATTTCATCAATTCTCGATACTACCTTGTAATTATTCGTTGACAAGTTAGGAAAGGAAGTAGATATAGTTATTTCGGTATTCCCTCTATATTTACATAATCTATGATGGTGCATATATAAGTATATTGTATCTTATTTTATGATGTATATGCAATTCCAAAGTTTTATAATGTTACCACTAAAAGAATTTTCCAAAGATAGTTCTATATAGTATAAGATATTTTTCTAATATCCTTATTTCTAAATTATCAAAATGAAGTAGAAGGTGGAGTTACTGTGCTCAGTTCCATTTATTTCCATTTTTATTTAGTCAATCTACTATGTTTCCGACCTTTTGCAATTTTTGAGCTGGCATCAAGGCGTTTCAAACCTGTTTTTTTAGGTTTCTAAATTGTACTTGATCAATTTATTTTAAATGAAAAATTTTCGTGCATGCTTGCGCTATCTAGAATTGTTCCCATGCATCAAATATTGGACATAGTAGGATTTATTTGATTTATTAGTTAATACCAACTTGTTGCATTTAAAAATTGGTTAGAAATAGTGATAAGACCGATCATGGAAAGGAATAAAAGTTGGATTATTTATGAATTATTGATGCCAATATTAGTGTACCATTTATCTAAAAACAATTGATGAAACAGTATATGTGAATAATTCTGGAAATAAATGTTACCGAGTAAATGATAAAAACTATGATGCTTAACTCTTAGGTCAAACTTCCACGTGTACAGTAAAAGATAGAAGAAATTTTTTATTAAAAGAAATTAAAACAATGAAACTTTATTTGAAAGTGCACTTGATTGGTTTCGGTAGAGACAACACGAAACTTTAATTCATATCCATATGAAAATATTATATTAAGTAAAATGTTGTTAAAAGATCATTTTTCAATTGATATGAAATTAAAATAAAATTAATATTAAATCATAAAAAAGTTTCAATCCCATTCCAAATGGACAGAAGAAGTAACCAAACATATAAATATAAAATAAATACAAAAAACAACCGATCATAAAAATAATGATATTGATCCATGTCTAAACAAATTGTATTAAATGACAAAAATTAATTGTGGTTTAAGATGATATTTTTTCATTACTATTGCCTCAACTTCTTTCAGTGCTAGAACATCGTATTTTTAAAAGTACTAACTCATATACCATATATAAATCTGCTTACGAAATGGGAAGCACAAAGTTGATGTAGGTTGTATTTTTGCTTTAGCTTTATCACATTACTTGCCTTCGATACATTTATTATATCCTTTGTTCGATTTTATTATATATATATTTTTTAACATTTTTTGCAGGGATAGCTAGCATTGGACTGGATTGTCCCCATTTATTAATACTTATTTAAAACAGGTGCTCGGCACATGAAACGAAACAGCTCGTAAAAAAGGGACATGAGTTAGGTAGAGATGCCTAAAATGCTATAAACTACAAAATAATATGGCCCCTCCATAGAGGAGGAACCACTATCTTCATTGCCTAACACAGGACCATTGACATGGGTAAGGCCAGGAAAAAAAGCTGTTAAATTTTGAACATAATCGACTGAGTTAAAGGGGTTGAATTATTTCCGATCCCAAGTATAATAGCTGGAACAATTCTATTTTTATCTCCCACCTCACCAAGTGTAGGGAGAACAAGATTGTCCCTATCAACGTGGTAAAATAACCATCGGTCCTCACCGTCACACCTACAAACATATGATAAATAAGGTACTTTGGAGTTTATCTCGTCTCAGATTTCACATGCTTCAAAGCTTGCTCAAATGAATTATACTTAATCACAATGAAGGAAGGAGGAGTCTCTACAGGTACATCCTCAATGGAAGGATTAGTGATAGTACAAGTGGGCTCGTAACACGTACCAATAGTAGAAGTAACATTCTCTACAACTGATTGGGGGATGCGGGGATGATGACCAAAGGCTTAGGAATCCACTTCCTAATAGGAGGTCGAGGAATTGGGATCTTAAATTCAATAAACCTAGTGGAATCACCTAAAAAAAACATAAAAAATTTAGTGATGTGGCCAAATAAGTGACAAACCATGCAAATATCAAGTATTCAACTGCAATTAACAGCAACGAAAACATCGTAGCCTTCAGCAAGACGAACCTTTAGCCTAGGTGACAGAGGCTTTTACGGCGTAATCTCAATCAATGGCTTAGCACAAACTAACTTCCTTCCTGTGATATTGTTAGCATTAAAACATTTTAACTTGCCAACTAGGCTAGATAATCAATTTAGGTCAATCGAAGGTTGCAAAACTGACTGCTTTCTTATTTTTAACACCTAATCAATTTCTTTTATCTGTTTTTTATTCAAAATGGCATTTCCAAACTAATTTAATGTTTTTTATGCTGTATTTCTGTTAAAAAATGTCAATTATTGTAATTTTCGGATAGCTAATTGTATGTAAAATAAATTAGAAAATGTGGCATAATGGATCATGTCCCATTGGATCTCATTGTGTTGACATTTGGAGTTGAAATCAAAAGGTAATCCAGTGGTTGAGATTCATTGTGTCCTCAGCTATACCTCAAATTTGTATACCGATATAAATTCCCTTTTTACTTTTGACACTTTCTAAAATTAACCTCTAAATCTTAACTGACAAAAATGGTCAAATAGTATGTAACGTTATACGTGGTATATGCTACCGAGTGATAATAGTGGTCATAAATACTCTAATAGGTTTTTTATTGAAACGTTAATAGAGTGATATTACTGCTATACAAATGACATGTTATATATTTTTAGTTTATAAATAGAATTGTATAACGTTATATCATTGCTGCCCATAATTATACAACGTTATATCCTTGCTTCCCTTAATTTTGCTGTGTATTTATTCTTATAATTTTATAACCTTATATCGGCCACTTACTTGATAGTGTAGTAAAATGATATAGTAATAGAGTTATTGAATTTATACAAATCTATTCTTATTAATTCCACTTTCCAACATTTCATTCCTTCCTTTAAATCTATTTTTATGCTCGCTACGTTTCTCATATAGATGCACGTTTGGATATTTGTATCATTTATATACGATTTAATGCGTAATATTGAAATTCGTAAATCTCCAAATATGTTATACAATAAACCAAGATACATTCATTTGTTTAAATTAGTTAATTAGAATCGAGTAATTATGTCAAATAATTAAATCAAGATACATTCATTTATTCCAACATTTTATTCCGCTTACCTTAAATTTATTTTTGCACTCAATAAACTTATAGTATATTTAGCTCTCAATATTTGTATCATTTATTCAGATTTTAATGCATAACCTTAAAATTCATGAATCTCTAGATATGGTATATGATAAATCAAGATGTGTTCATTTGTTTAAACCAGTTAATCAGAATTAACTAATTAAATCGACCGACATTGTAAAATCATTTTCGTTTTGATACTTGATGGTACGGTAAATTGATATAATACCGAAATTATTGAATTAATACAAATTAATTTTTATTAATTCCGCTGTTCAACATTTTATTCCTCTTCCATGGAACCTATTTTTACACTCAGTAAGTTTCTCATATATATATATATATATATATATATATATATATATGAGTGTGTATGTGTTTCAATATTTGTATCGTTTATTCAAATTTTGATGCGTAACCTTATAATTGATATGCAAGTAATTTTAAATACAAATGACATTCACGAAAGCAAATATCGTTTATTCAAAGATGATATTGACTTAGCTTTGCCTCGCACCAGTTGGTTTGATATTTCACTGATAAAAGTTCCAAAAGTAGCGAATCTTGGTACTAAATCAGAAATGGTGGATGTTGTTGATCTATTTGATATAATAGAGCCGCACATCCTAAAAGTCAAGGCAACTGGTAAGAATAAGGGTAATAAAGGGAATTTTTTTAAACATAAGTACTTTTCAATTAATCTAGATTGGGGTGAAATGACTACTAGGCTTAAAGTTAATAGTGTTGAAAACAAGAGAAGAGGTAAGGGCACTACACTGTTAGGCACTATCTAAATTTTCTTTCTATTTACTATATCTGATTAATGTCCATTATTGCTTGGAATGCTAGAGGAATGAATTCCACTGCAAAAACAAAACACGTATTTTATATATTTCAAGTTTCTATAAGCCTTCTATTAAAGCACTTTTTGAAAACAAATTGAATGATGATAATTTTGAAAAGAATTTTTTAAAATATCTAGCAAATGGAAATCTATTAATAATAATGATATTGGCTATAGAGGCAAAATTATAATTATTTGTGATTCTAATGTTTGGACTAATTTGAATATTAATAAAGATAGTCATATATTGACTGTCAATTTAATAATGTTGGTGGTTTCTCTTTGCAAATCACTAGTTTTTATGGCAGTAATCTTGAAAGTAAAAGAAATGGTATGTGTTGTAAATTTAAACCCTTGAATATACATTATAATTTTTCTTGGCATATTATGGGAGATTTTAATGCTATTCTGCATGCTTTCGAAAAATATGGGGGTAATAAAATTCTTCAAAGCAAATTAGACGGGTTAAATATAATTTTATTGGAGATTGGTCTGTTAGAACCAAATATAAGTGGGAATAAATTTACTTGGAAATCTGGTTTGGAAAAAAAATATTCACTGTAAATCAGATTGGATTTTAGTTAACAAAGACTTTTCAAACATTTTTCCTAATTTTATATGTTCTACACTTAAAAAAAATAAACTAGACCATACAACTTTACTTATCAATCTTTTTCAATATGTAGACTTTGGTAATAAAGTTACTTCATTTAGATTCAAAAATGGTTGGGTTTTAGAAGAAGATTATATAGCTCTGGTGGAAGATTGCTTTAATTTTTCTTGTAATGGTAGTAAACAATATCAGTTTAGCATGTTTCTGAAAAATGCTAAAAATAAACTTAAAATTTGGAATAAAACTAATTTTCTAAATTCAAACAAGTTGGTTATTTTGAGAAAGGAAAGGAAATCATTACAAGATCTTGCTAACAAAAATCCAAAGGATGTATATATTGTTAAAAAAATATTTTACTAATAAAAAAACCTTCCCGTGGAGCTTTAAATAAATACAATCAATGCTAAACAAAAGACTAAGGTAGATTGGCTTACTCTACGAGATGACTATAATAATTTCTTTCATGCTAAAATGAGCAGTAGAAAGCATATAAATAACATATGCAATATAATAGACAATGTTGTTAATCTTTCTAATGCATACGATGAAGTGGCTAAAGATGCAGTTGATTTTTATGAAAAGTTATATTTTTCTAAAGCCAATGACAAAAATTCCCCTTAAATTGTTTGTTAAAATATTCTGAATGAGAATGCATCTGAAATTTTACTTGCTGCAATAGCAATTGACGAGATTAAATGTATTTTTTTAATGCGGGTGATAATAAAAGCCCTGGTCTTGGTGGGTTTAATGCAAAATTTTATAAAAGTCACTGGGAAACTATTAAGGGTCGGGTCTTCGAAGTAATTAATGAATTTATGGAAAAAGGAAAAATTCTTAAATGCATTATTCATACTTTTATTACTTTAATTCCCAAAAATAAAACCCATATATGCATTGGTGACTATAGACCTATTTCTTGTTGAAATTTATTTACAAAATTATTGCTACTTTGTTAGGTAATAGATTAGAAGTATTTTTGCCTTTTCTCATTTCAGAAAATCAGAGTACTTTTGTTCCATCTAAGCTTATTTATGAAAATTCACTTTTAGCACATGAAATGGTAATAATATTTGATACAAAAAATGAAGATAATGTCTGTTTTAAAGTAGATTTGCAAAAATCATATGACAAAGTTAACAGTTATTTCATTTATCATATCATGAGGTGTATGGGTTTCCACAATAGGTTTTGTGTTTCGATTTTAGATTGAATTAACAATCCTACTTTTTCTATACTTGTTTAAGGCAAATCAAAGGGTTTTATCAAAAGTAATAAGGGTATTAGACAACGTGATCTATTATCACCTTATCTGTTCACTATGCTTATGGAAAAATTTTCAATCTTAATGGAAATGGAAGCTGTCAAGGGTAATATTACCCCAGTTAATAGAGTTCAGCCTATTAACCATCTTATTTATGCAAATGATCTTATGGGTTTCATTAAGGCAAATAGAGATAATGTAGATATTATTAAAAAAATTGAAAATCTATATAAATATGCAAGGTTTTAACTTAATGAATGTAAAATTAAAGCATACATTCTGCATGCACAGTAGGTATAAAAAGAAAATTTAGATTCTCTAAATATTGCAAAAGGTAGTCTTCCTATTAAATATTTGGGTCTATCTTTATCATTTAATTAGATTAAAAACTCACTCTATGCTTATTGGAAAAATTCAAGAGAGAATGGAAACTTCATCTTGCAAACTACTTTCTATTGCAGGCAGAATGGAACTTATAAAAACTATTGTATATTCTATCATTTGGTATTGGGTACAAACAAATCATATTCTAGATACATCCTGTAACAGCCCGCAAGCCCATACCCCTTGAATTGACATTAATCTCCAACAAATCAACTAAGGGAGAACGGAAATACGAACCATTTGGATTAAAGAAGAAAGAGGTAGAAGAAGAAAGTAGAACCAATATCAAAATCTAACCATCGCAGCGGAATAAAATATAATATATACTAATAGGTCTTTGCACAAAAGAAAATATATATATGTTTATATTTTAAATCACCAAAGTACACATCAGAGTACAATACAATCAACTGGACAATAATCATATCCTGACCTCAATACAACAGAGTACACAGCTAATCAACACAGCGGAATACATATATAGACAAGTATGGAAGTACGTATCTCCATCCAGCTCGTCTACTGAGATCCTCAGCATAACCTGAACCTGTTTATCTCGATTTGACCTGAGCATCATATAAAACAACACCCGAGTCAGTCTGGAATACCAGCGTGAGAAATCACACTCAAATTGATTATTAAAGTTTCAAAATCCTTTGAAAATAAAAGCATCTCATAAGACCACGCCACAAATAAACATGTCGGGTTTTTCCATTACGATAGCAAAAACAATTTTAAAATCCTCTGATATTATAATAGTGTCTAAATACAAATACTTATTAAAATAGCTAAAATTGTTACATGATTAAACTTGTAAAGGCACGTAGGGAGAATGGATTTCCAACGAATGACTAGGCACTGGGGTACCACCTGTCACAGTACGTGGCCTAGATCACAGTACCGAGGAGTACGCCCGCTCCTCTGCAACATAAGGCCAGAATCATCCCTTACTAGATAATTCCAAATAAGATCACCCCACGGTTGTGATCAGCAACCGCACACTAAGCCGAAATAAAAAGGGACATCTAGACAGGGATGACCTTACTCTCAAGTGGGAGCAACCCACGAAGCCTTGCTGCATAACCCCTGATTTTCAGTCATTCCTAGTTGATGAGGCTCGAGGCTAAGCGTTACCTTTATAGAACACATCCCTTAGAATGCCCATCGTCCACCTGACGATGTATCGAAAGCTTTCATCCATACAAGTCCGTCCCGGGTCCGAACGGAACCGATGGCACTACTCCTACTACATCCATTTTGGAATCACCCTCAGGATTAGTAGCAACTAGCCCTTGCACTTCACTTTACCATCTTCGATTCAAAACTCGTTTCCCACGAAACATACAAACTGTATCGAAGTGGTTTTCGAGAAATAAATCTCGATCCCGGTCTCTTCGAAATGATCAGCGCATTTGGCCAATATAGATAGTCGGTTATTTAACTATCAATTAATATTCACAAACAACCATCAATCAATAAATAATTTCCCAAATTATTTATTATTCTCAAATATCTCTGCAAGATATATTTCTATTTTCAAACCCCTTTGAAAACGGTTCCAAGACTGTTTCCTCTTACAGAATACATTTCCCAGATATTTATTTCCTTTGAAACACCAAGTACAAAATACTTTTAGATTTTAAAATAATTTAAAAGCACTTTATAATAAATATTCTTTATAATATTTAAATCAGAACTACTTTAATACTTTACATAATATATATATATATATATATATATATTTATACATACTTTAAGAATATTTAAAATAAAACCACTTTGTAAATATAACTAAATTTCCTTTTTAAAACATAATACCAAGTCACTTTTATATATTTACTACAATAATAGATTGGGAAAACACTTATTTTTGAATTTAACATTTAGTAATAGTAGATTTCCTAAAACATGCTTTTTAAAACAACATCAAAACTTCTAATTTATACTTTAAAATTGCTCTTGAAAACATACTCGGCTATTCAGAGAAATACACTTCTCTTCCACATCTTTTTAAAATAAATCACTTTTTATCTTAAACAGATTTGCATTCCTTTATAAATTACCACCTTGTATTTATATTTAAAATATCCACTGATATTTTATTTCGCCTTATAAACCCAAGTTATAAATTCCAACACTTTAATCAACTTCCAATTAATTTCCAATTACTTCACTTGAAATAAATTTACTTACTTCATTTCTTTCAAAATACATTAACTTACAGATTTTTCTTTATTTGGAATTATAACCTTTTTAACTGAAAATACCAATTTTAGATTTCCAAAATTCCTTCTTTATCCTTTAATTAAATTTGATCCCTAAATTCAAAAATAAATTTTTTATTCTTTAAAATAATATCACTTTAGTTTAAAATTTATATTTTCCCTGTTAATTCAAAATTCCTTTATTCCATATTTTTTAAGATTCTGAATCGCTTTTATTTTTATTTTTATTTTCAATTCATTATTAAATTTATTCCAATTCACTTGAATTATTTTACCTAAAATTTTACTCTCTTATTTCTTTCCAAAAATCCAATTCTATTGATTTCGATAACTCATTATACTTAGATATTTAATCCAAAACATATCATCCAATATTTCAATTGTTAATAAAGTCATCACAGGATACCAAATATTCAGAACACAAAATATTAAATAATCTAAATAATTTTGAGGAATCCAGTTCGATCCCTCCAACCTGTTTTCCCTGCATCCACAAACGTTAGCACAATACCAATTCCACTTTGAGGT
The DNA here is from genome assembly GCA_030737815.1 of Allium fistulosum. Taxonomy (NCBI): domain Eukaryota; kingdom Viridiplantae; phylum Streptophyta; class Magnoliopsida; order Asparagales; family Amaryllidaceae; genus Allium; species Allium fistulosum. The sequence continues at coordinate 228,845,905 of CM060907.1, read as the reverse complement.
GGAATATCGCGGTATATGAGATTTTATAAAATATCGTTTGCTATTATGCGGCGCATAGGGTCTCATCCGCTATATAATGCGGGAAATCAATCGCTCCAATATATATACTATATATATACTACTATATAATTTATCACAGCCAACCAATTCAATCATTCAATCAAATATTTAAATTGAACAATTTAAATTTAAAATAAACCAGATGAGTGAGATTAACTCACCTTTTATTTTTGTCGCATCAATTCCAGCAACGAACCGACCCGGCTAGTTCATTTGATTTTGGACCTTGTAAAATGAAATTTCCCAACTTATTAACATTTGCCGGGGTTTTAAATTTCCACTATCGTTCTCATTTTAAATTTTAAATTTATTGTCCTAATAAACTTTAGATTTATCTTACTATTAAATTTTCAGAGTAGTGAGCTAAAACCCACTGATTTAAACTAAGGGTTTACTCGATTATCGTTAAATTAAAATAAAGAAACAACTGCCATACCTTATTGGTTAAAAGAGAAACCTGACCTAGCCTGACACCATCACATTCCTCAACCCGAGAGCACCACAATCCAGATCAAGATTCAAGCATCACAAGATTTAGGTAGCAACCATTTTGTTTACCAGCTCGAGCATCTGGGTAGTCATCATCAGTAGTAGCAACAAACACATACAACCACTGTTTAAGCATCTACAACATCCAGTAGTACGAAACCGCATCAGGCACTCCCCGTTCGTCTTGGTAGCATTCGGTAACGGCGACGGTGAGGATCTCAAGGCAGCTCTAGTTATTTCCAGTCATCGATTTGGATTCATTCTCGAAAACGAAACAGCAGCTTCTAAGTCGAGCTACAGACGCGGCGTTGACGAGCAACTGCAGACTGTGGCATGCTTTCCTTCGAGCGGCAGGCGGTGGCTCCACTTCAGGTGATGCTCCACACTCCGACAGCTTTGAATTTACCATTGCTAGTATCTTAGAGCTAAGGCGGTGATTTGATTTTGAAGATTTTTATTTTTTTTTCTTTTTTATAATACGAACGAATTCGTTCGTATAAAGGAATGAAGGAAATTAAATTGGGAATTGCTTTCAATTTGAATGACGAAGGCTGGAAGGGGGAGGAAATTGAGTTCGATTTTGTTCAATTGCGAATAAAACTAAAGGGCTTCTTTCCCCCTTCTTTTTTTAGAAAGAGGAGAACGATATTTTCTTCGGCTGTGAAATGAGATAGAGGGGGAAATGTTGCCTGCTTTGAAAAGACAAGAGGCGTTTTATTGAAGGCAAGGTAGGTAGTAGGGTGTCTACAGTGATTTGAATTGAAAAAGTGCTTTTGTGAAATGATTTCAACTATAGTTGACTGGTATAAATATCCAATTTAAATTCGAATTCAAACCGTTTCGATAAATGTAACTTAAAAACTTCACCTCCTATCGAGGCATGCCTCTAGGCGTTCATAATGTTATACCCCTTTTTCGAATGCAATGGAAAAGGTTTCGAGGCCTAACTCGATCGTATGGAGAAGATAGTTTTTTGAACCCAGTTATAATATTAAATTTTCGATATAACTTCAGCGCGTTTATATATCGTACGCTCACACAACAACTCCAATCTCTACGAAATTTGAAATTCAATAATAATACAATATTACGGATCCAATGGAACTGGTTTCATCAAATTATGAGACTGTGCCTCGGAAGGCTATTTTTAAATTACATTTAAATGACATATTTTCAAAACTGAACAAAACACTTTAAATTCAATTCTAAAAGTTCTATCACCTTCAGTATTATTAATATGAATTTTACAAGCCTTCAAATTATTTTTGACAGGTTTAAAAATCAAGATTCAATAATTAACCCAACTTCGAATAATCTAATTTAATAATTAAATCACCCAATAAACAACGATAGTTGAAATTCAAGTTAATAATTAACTATTGAATATTTAAAATCAATTAAATATTTCCAGATCAACATTCAAAAATTCCGGGTCGTCACATTCCTCCCCCCTTAAAAGAATTTCGTCCCCGAAATTACTAGTTAAGAGAAATGGTCTATAACCCATTAACTATTTCCTCACCCAATAGTTTTAAGCAACTTGCCCAAATAAATCTTTTTATCAACAACACACTAACCCTCTTTCTAACCTTTCAAACTTATCTATAAGTCCCAAACAATATTACTTACTTAACAATTCAATTTTAAATTTAAATTCAAATTTTAAATTATCGATATTTCTCAAAAAATTTCTAACTCTCTAAATTTCCGAAAAATTTCGCCTACTTCTCCTTTGCACGGCTAGCTCGGTACTACTACAAAATGGCTCTATGGCCCTCAAATCTCAAAAGAAAACAAAAGGCCAAGTGGCTAGATCAAAACCCAATCAAATCTCATTCAGAAATTTTAAATACATACCTTTTGTCGAGCAAATTTTATTTATCTTCTGAAATCAAAATCCCAATTCTCTTGCTTTTGAATTACCTGTATATAACTCTGTAATAATATCCAATCACAGCATTCCAATTTGATTTTATTAACTTCTTTTACAATAGTTTCAATATCTATTTCATTCAATTTTTCACTCAATATATTCCTATTACCAATTTACTTAAGAATTTCATTATCCATTTCTTAAGTTCAATATAAATATTTCATATACTTCTTAAATTTATTTTTACTTTACTACTGAAGTTTATATCCATTCCTACTCACCTTGTATTTACAATTCCATTTGAATTTAATTTGTTTCAGTTAACTAATTACCCTCAAATCTAAATATATATTTTTTCGCTCAAATTTCAATTTCAATTCTACTTGAATTTAATTTATCTTCAAGCTTTATATATTAAATTTATTCACCTTATTTTATATACACAATTTTTAATTAGATTTCAGTATTCAGTTTCAATTCTAATTGTTTACCCATTTTAAATCATTTGTCATTAAAGAGAATTTCCAAAAATTTTCTAACTCCCAAAATTTTCAGAAAATTTTGACAAAGTCTCCTTTGTACGGAGGAGCTTTTGCAATTTGACAAAAGAGATAAATATATATACATCGACCCACATGGTCGGAAAAAGAAAAAACAGTTCAAATTTCCTATTTTTATTGCGTAGGCGTACCTTATTTAGCATTTTAAGCAAGCTGTTATTTATTTTAGCAATTAGCGCTACCAAATCCGGCCACACGGCTTCCAAAACCTGTACTTACTCAATTTAAACATGTGAGTATCATATATAGGAAATTTACTAATATTTCACTCATTTCCAATAGTGAACACACAGTTTCCGTAAGCAATATTCCCAAAATAATCTTCATAAGCAATTTATATGATTTCGATACAAATTTAGTTGTTTACAACTAAATCACACATCATTTTCATTCAATGGACTTCCATTTTTATTCGAAATCAAGTTCTCATTAATATTAAACTCACGTTAATTTACCACAAATGATTCTAATTTCAAACAAATCCATTTCATTTATTAATTAGCTCAATTGTTTCATTTATTCAATTTATTTTAAATTTTAATTTCCGCACTTAGTTTATCCCGAGTTTATTTTATTAATAAAAAAGCCATTTTCGTAAGCAATATCAATGTTTCAAAATAAATTTTAATTGTTTATAACCAATTCAGATACACTTCATTCAATTTAAGTGGTTTGCCACACAATTGCTTACATTCAATTCACCTTTACCCCAAGCAACACATATTCATTTTAATGATTCCAAAAATCAATTTATTTACTTCTATCAATTCAAAGAATTTTTATTTCCTTCCGTTCACGTCGAACGACAATTTATTCTATGCAAATTTGTCGGTATTCATTCAATTAGACAATCACTTCATTTTATAACTATTCAAGTTGATTCCAATTCAAATTATATTAATTCCATTCCATTTTAACATATTCTCTTCCCATTACATTCAAGTTCTATTTTAAATTCATTCACAATCTATTATTGAATTTATTTATTAATAACAATGCCATTTTAATTTATTCATACTCTGTAACGACCCATAATTTCTGTCATTTGAAATTCATATATTTATTTGATTTTAAATATTAACAAGTGAAATTAATAAGTCGAATAATTTATTTTTTGAATAACTAGATTTAATTGGATAATTAAATTGATAAATTAATAGTTGAAATTCCAGAAATAATTGGAAATTGGGTTTAATGTGATTAAAAATGATGTATAAAGTTATATTAAATCATATTGAAGTTATAGTGATGTTATAGAACTTTTAAAATTGAATTAAAAGTTAATTTGTGAAAATTGAATATTTTAATATTAAATCGACTAGTGAAAATTTTTGTTTGGTTTCAAATTTCGTGTCAATTGGATTTACCGTTTGTCCGGGGCAAGCCAAAACGCATAGAAAATCGGTTTAATTTAAAATTGATCGTTTATTTCCGTAACTTGCACAGATGATCGAATTAGCTCCCAAAACACGTTCCATTGTGTTCGGAACGCGGGGTAAACCTTAGAAACGCCAGCCGGCACGCTTCGTTTGGAGTTCGGAAAATTTTGGATGAATAGTGTTTCGTTGAATTTTCTATAAAAGGACCTTTTTATTTTCATTTGCAAAGACATTAGGGTTTTAAACCCTAGCCGCCGTTTTTAATTTCAATGGCCGGCAGCTCATATTCTTCCTCCTCAATTTTCTTCCAATCCGTGAGATATTTCAACAAACTTCCAACTAGGAAGTCGTGGAGCGTCTCGATCTCGACAGATCCGTACGGTGGAGAGGGGTATAACTCGACGAGACGGCCAGAATCGGGGCCATGATGGTCACCGTTTGTGCGTTCTTTTCGATGAGGCGGGGGGGCTGAGTGGCGTCGGTCGCTGGCCATTGGTGTGTGGTGGAAGGAGCTTCGATGTGGAGGTGTTTGATTGGCCTTAGGTGGTCGTTGGATGGAGTTAGAGGCGGTCCAAGTTGGCGGCAATTGGGTTTCTTTGGTCACAGTTTCACGATCGGGGAGAAGAGATGTGACGACCCGCCCTTCTCGACCCTCGAAAATCGACACAAAATACTCAACAGTATAATATGCCGACGATCGAATGCCGGAAAAGACAGATTGTAGGAAAAGAAAGAAGGTAGAAGAAGAAGAACTAAACAACATCAAAACCTCACAGTCGCAGCGGAATAAAATATAATATATAGAACAGAACTTTACACAAATCAAAACTATATCTGTTTATATACAATACATCATCATCAGAGTATATCAATACAACCAACCATAGCCAGTCAAACAATCTCAACAATCACAGCAGCGGAATAATACAAGTACGAGAAATACGTCTCGGACTCCAGCTCCTCTCCTGAGCTCCATAGCATCCTATCCTGTAAATATACTCGGTCTGACCCGAGCATTATAATAAAATAACACCCAAGTCAGTCTGGAATACCAGCGCATCATAAATACATCCAAACTGATTATTAAATTTTCAAAATCCTTTGAAAACAAAAGCATCTCGTAAGACCACGCCACAAATAAACATGTCGGGTTTTTACCTTACGATAGCTAAAACACTTTTTATAAAAATCCTCTGATATTATAATAGTGTCTATTTACAAATACTTATAAAATAGCCGAAATTGTTACATCTATTAAATTCCGGCATACTAGCCACAAAGTGGGTAATACAAACAAAACTCGTACAAGGCACGTAGGGAGAATGGATTTCCAACGAATGACTAGGCACTGGGGTACCACCTGTCACAGTACGTGGCCTAGATCACAGTACCGAGGAGTACGCCCGCTCCCCTGCAACACAAGACCGGAATCATCCCTTACTGGATAATTCCAAGTAAAATCACCCCACGGTTGGGATCAGCAACCGCACCACTAAGCCGAAATAAAAAGGGACATCTAGACAGGGATGACCTTACTCTCAAGTGGGGGCTACCCACGAAGCCTTGCTGCATAACCCCTGATTTTCAGTCATTCCCGGTTGATGAGGCTTGAGGCTAAACGATACCTTTATAGCACATATCCCTTAGAATGCCCATCGTCCACCTGACGATGTCACGAAAGCATTCGTCCATATAAGTCCGTCCCGGGTCCGAACGGAACCGAAGGCACTACCCCTACTACATCCATTTTGGAAATATCCTCAGGATTAGTAGCGACTAGCCCTTGCACTTCACTGCTCCATCTTCGACTCCGAAATCGTTTTCGCGAAACGTACAAACCGGATCGAAGTGGTTTTCGAGTCTCCAGACCTAGAATCCCGGTATACGGAAACTCGATCCCGGTCTTTTCGAAACGATCAGCGCATTTGGCCAATATTGATAGTCGGTGATTTAACTATCAATTAATGTTCACAAAACATCCATACACATCCATCACACAATAAATAATCTCCATATTATTTATTTTCTTCTAATATCTTTCAAAGATATATTTTCACATTTTCAAAACTCGTTTGAAAACAATTTTCCAAAACTCTTCCTTTACAAGGTAAATCCTTTACCCTTTATTCCCATCGGGAATAACCAAGTATAAAACAATTTGCATTTAAAACAGTTAAAAATACTTATACTGAAATATACTTTAAAATATGAAAATTACTTCTATTTATTTACTCAAAATATAAATTTTTAAACCTTTACATAGAAAAGATAAATTCCAAACTAGTTTAAATAATATATTTAATAAGATCTAAACTCGATTTAAATAAAGGTTTGATTTACTAAATATATAGGTAGAGTTTAAAAGATAATACTAACTTCCTAATAACTTAAACAAATAATTTTAAAAGCAAATTTACTAACTTCTCCTTTTAAAATAATAATTTCTTAAAAATACTCTTTGAACAATTTAAACTTTAACTTTTAATTAAATAGAAACCTTTAAAACTTTAACTTGGTTTTCCTAGAGAAACACTATCCCGTTCAACATTCCAAAGTATCCTTTATATAAATCCAAACGATTTATTTCAAATTCAATTTATGCTTACAACATAAATTCCCAATTCCATACTTATCTATAACTTCATCCGAAGTTCAAACTCAATTCCCATATCCGGAAATTCAATTTAAAATACAGATTAAAACATTTTTTTAAGTAAGGTAAACTTAGAGAATTCTTAATTGAAAACCATATTTTCAATCTACTTAAATAAAATCCTAATGGAGAAAACGGCTTTCCAAAATATTGTATTTACAATTAAAACGATTAATTTATATTCGGAAGCTTCATTTTAACATATTTTACTTTTCCGGATATCACTATTCATCATTAAAATAAACCACTGTTATTTTACTCAATTTATAATTTCATAGAATTCATTTCCAGAAAATTTATATTTCACATTTAACGATTGATAAATTTTCCCCAATATTTAAAATCCCAATTTACCAATTTACATTTTCCATTCCAAAACAGATTCTAATTTTATTATCCCTTAAATTCTTTATTTATCAATTTCTTTGATTTCTTTTTAAATCCCCAATCTATTCATTTATAATTTAATTCTGGAATTATACTTTATACAACAATTTCACAGTACAATTAAACTTCCAGATTTGTCAATCACAACATATAAACAGGTATCACTATCAATTATAAAATAATTGCTACATTTCGAGGAATCCAGTTGGATCCCTCCAACCTGTTTTTCCCTGCATCCACAAATATTAGCACATCACAATATAAATATCATTTCAAACTGATAACAACAGTTATAATCAACCAATCACACAAATATTTAAATATTAACTATTTATAATGTCTAGCATCCAGATGTGAGTGAGAAAAACTCACATTGAGTTTCGGCGAGCGTTCGAAATTTAAATTAAACCGGACGGTGTCCGATTTAACTCAAATTTTTACTTGCCCGGAATGACTCCGGATCTGCGCCATCACGAAGAATTCTTTTCTGCGATTCCATCGCTTCCAGTTTCGTTAAAATCTGAGATCGTAAGAGTTCGTTACGATATTATAAAGTTTTGATATCGTTTAAAAACAATTTCTTTAATTAAATTTTATACCATCACAGCCGTGAATTTCAAAATCAAGGCCGAAGATGCTATCTTCTCCAACGCGTTCACGTACAGGCTATCACGAACCCATCGTCACCATTTAGGGCTCGAAATCGCCACTGCATCGTTCGACTCCTCGTCGATCAGGACCTACCACCGCGAAGACCTTCCCTACCTCTACCTTCGGCCCAGACGTGGCTGCACTCGGTCGACCCTATGGCCCCCAAATCACGATCGAACAGAGCACGAACGGGCCTCCCTCTCCTCCTCCTCGCAGCGCTTGAGACGATTTCGACCGTTGGATCCCTAGAGCTCGTTGAGATCAACCTTTTCTTAGTTGAACACTTCGTGAATCGATGCATGGATCGAGCAGATGTGGAGGAAGAAAATCGTTGCTTCCCGGCCATTGAATGTGTATAAGCGGCGGCCGGTTGTTTTTAACTAGGGTTTGAGATAAAAATGTTTATATATATAATTTAATATTATTTTAATCTTGTTATAATCAATTTACCACTTACGCAAACGAACTCCAAATCTCACGTTCCTACAGGCTATCCTGGGGTTTTTTCTGCGTTCCGGACACAATGGAACAGGTCTTGTGAGCTAATTTAATCGTATGCGTGAGATACGAAATTAAACGATCAATTTAAAATTAAATCGGTTAAATCGATTTCGATGCGTTTCGAGCCACCACGGTCAAACAACAACTCCGATCGCTACGAAAATTGAAATCCGATAATAACTATTTATTATGGATCCAATGGAACTGGTTTCGTCGAATTCTAAGACTGTGCCCCGGAAGGCTATTTTCACTCGTCGATTAAATCGGGCAATTTTCTGAAATTGACGAAAACGTTTAAAATTTCACTAACTTAACAATAAATCATATAAAATTTATAAACACATTTAAAATCATTCTGGTTCATTTCAGACTAAAATCTGATTAAATTGCATTTTAATAATATTAAATTCATTATTAAATTAATATAAACCCCAAATATTAATTTATCAACTTAAAAATTCCTCTAAAAGTCCAACAACATTATTTATGTCCAAATAGACTTTAAAATAAATTTTAAAACCATTTTATAGCTATTTACACCCAGATTCACCTTTTTATCCCAATCCCGAATATTTAATTTATTATTTTTTCATTAATCAAATTCAACCAGAATTGCTATAAATTAAAATTTATAGCTTATTTCATTGATTGAATCCGAATCCATTCATTTCAAAATCAATTAAGGATCCACATTAAACATTTAAAATGAATTAAATGTTCAAATTCAATAGCTTAAAAATACGGGATGTTACATTCCTCCCCCCTTATAAAAATTTCGTCCCCGAAATTTGCTAAGGTAAAAAATATACTTTCCAACTCATTTTCTTACCCAATTTGCTTAGCTAAAGTTTATATTCACTTTCCAAAACCTTTAGCCCAATCCCAAACTCAATTGCTACATTTACTCTAAAGCCTTTATTTTAACTTTATTTCAAAATAACTTTTCTAGTTATTAAAAATTTTCCCAAAACCTCAAAAATTTTCTAACTCCCAAAATTTCCGAAAAATTTTGGCGGAGTCTCCTTTGTACGGAGGAGCTTCTGCGATATCGCAGGATACACAAATATATATACATCGGCTCACATGGCCGGAAACCAAAATATATCACAAAATATATCATTTTCCCAATTATATTTGCGTAGGCGTACCTTATAGCAAATTTTAATAGCGAGCGGCTAATATAACGCATATACGCGCTCCAACTCTCTCGAACGCCTTCCGTACCTGTACTTACTCAACAACTCATCAGTTTTCAAAGATATGAGCATTTTCATAATATTTCCAATACAAATGCAAACCAAACATATCCATTTCATTGCCAAACCAAGCAACTTCATAATTTAACAATGTTAACCACCTAAATTATCAATTTCACAATTCCGACATCATTTTAAAGCCTCTTTACAAACCCAAACTTCATAGTTTAACAATATTAACCATATTTACCAACAATTCAAAGATTTAAATCACCTTTCCAATTTCTTATTCAAGTCCAAACTTCATTCTTTTTCTCTTGAATGACTTGCATTCAAGTTTAATATTCTCAATTCATATTTACATCAGTTTGATTACATGCGTATCACTTGCATCAATTTACTTCAATTCAATTACAAATTGATTCACAATCAAATTCTTATTCTTAAATTTGATATACTTACATTTTCTTTATTTTAACCTACATTCCCAATTTGATTTACAATCAAATTTTATTTTAAACTTGAAACATTTGCATTTCAGTTATGATCCATTTCCATTCATATGCAAACATTACTCATTAAGAGGTCAATTCATTCCTATTGATTCAAAATCAATTTCATTTGCTATTCTTAACCAATTCACTTGCATTCATATACAAAACTCTTTGAATTGGGTTCCCATTCATATCAATTTATTCACAATAGTTTCATTTTCTTCTTATATCAATTTTATTTTATTTTCATTTGATTCTCATTCAAATCAAATTTCAATTCATTTACAACTTTAATACTCTTTGTTTATTTATCCAATCCATGTACAAATTTATTTTATAAACAAAGAGACCATTTAAATTATTTTTCTCATTTGAATTTTATTTACAATTCAAATTCATCATTATTATAGCTAATTCCATTATTCATTCACACCCTCAACATTTATTATCAAAATTAAACCCCAATCCAAATCAGGCGTTTTATTTACCTTCACATTTTAATCAAACTATCAAAATTCTATTTATTGCAATACAAATTCCATTTAATTTAGCTTACACAAGATTTATTTCCAAACAATCATTTTGGATTTAGTTGAGTAAACATTTACTTCATTCATCATCACCTCAACTAAATTAAATTTCCATTAAACTAAATTCTTATCCCATTTTAATTCAAGGTTAACTAAATTATATATGCATTTTCAATTTAATTCCTTTCCAGAATTAATTCAAGTTCCTCTAAATTTTATTTAGCCCACCTGAATTTAAACCATTTCCTTTACTACTTTAAATAAGAATTTAATTACATTCATTCTTATTCATAACACAACAGAAATTTTAATATTCAGCTTAATTCCATCTTAGTCGAAGTTAAACCAAATTCAATTAAATCTTAATTCTCCATATCCAAGTTCAACTTATTTACTAACTTTAGTTCACTTACATCTTTTATATTTTACTTTACCTTATTTTACTATACATTTCATTTAGAATTAAGTTCGAATTCACCATTCCACTTAACCATTTTTATTTGTGATTATAATTCCATTTTACTTGAGTTAAAATCAAATCTTCCACTCTCAAATTCTTCAACTTATTTTATTTATAAGTTTACATTGCTCATTTCAAACCAATCCACATTTTTATAATCACAATGTCAAATTTTAACACTTAATAACTTAAGAATATGAATTCATTTGCACAATCATAAGCATTTACATTTCACCGTTATCAACTTCCATTTAATTCCAATTCATTTAGATTTAATTCAATTTCAAATTCTTAATTTTATTTAACTTATCATAAGTTAAATCCAGATATATTCCATTCACCTTCATTTATTCAAAGTAAATTTACATTCCATATATACTCAATTCTTCTTTAAATCAACTTTCCTTTATAAGTTATATAGTTGAATCATTTCAACTTTCACATTTTTATTTTAAAATAGAATTCCCAGAATTCAATTTACCCGGATTTATTTCAAAACCAATTTGAAATAAAAAAAATCAACATATTCCCATTTTGATATTCAAATCAAATACCAAATTCCAAAACAAACTGCTTTTACCAAACAATTTTCCTTTGAAAATTCCAAAATCACTTGTTTTCCCAAACAAGTCCAAACAATGTCATAACCAACTATTTTGGTAGCAATCCATCACTTTAGAAACTCGAAAATGAATTCTAATGATGTGGCCAACATCATCAGGATTATTTTCCAGCGACTGAAGTGAGTTCAATGCTTTCCACTTCCAAAATCCACCTCAAAACAATTCCTATTCAAAAATATTTTCCAAAATATACTCCATCGTTGACTTCAAAACCTTTGGAAAACATTTCAACATTCCCAAAATTTCAATCAAATTCAATTAAAAACCCTTCCCAAAATTTCCGGAATCAAAATTCTGGTTTAAATCAAATTTTAATTATGCTTCTTCTTACTTAAACCATATTGAGTTAACTCTATTTGGTTATAAACCATTTTAATATTTTAACTTCTTATTTTCTTATATATATCATTCCAAATTTTAGATCATGTTTTAATTTCTTATTTGATTATAGAAGAAACTACCAAACAAGCATCCAATACATATAATAATTTAGAAAATTATTTCTTTTTATATCAAAATACAATTTTGGGTAAAATTATTTCATTTACCCACTTTAAAAACAATACTATGTCGGTTTATCTTGTTTAAGAGTTTAGAAACCCCTATCGATACGGTTGTACTTCCCGCACCGACCAGAATTCATAAACACTCAACCGATAAGTCAACACAGTATAAAAACAATTTTATATTCACTAACAAGTACGCTCTCATAGCTATTATTACACTCAACTCATTATAGAGTACTTTCGACTCTATTTAAAATGAGTAAATTTACCCACCAAAGCCTAGGTTGTCGCCAATCTAAGCTCTGATACCAACTGTGACGACCCGCCCTTCTCGACCCTCGAAAATCGACACAAAATACTCAACAGTATAATATGCCGACGATCGAATGCCGGAAAAGACAGATTGTAGGAAAAGAAAGAAGGTAGAAGAAGAAGAACTAAACAACATCAAAACCTCACAGTCGCAGCGGAATAAAATATAATATATAGAACAGAACTTTACACAAATTAAAACTATATCTGTTTATATACAATACATCATCATCAGAGTATATCAATACAACCAACCATAGCCAGTCAAACAATCTCAACAATCACAGCAGCGGAATAATACAAGTACGAGAAATACGTCTCGGACTCCAGCTCCTCTCCTGAGCTCCATAGCATCCTATCCTATAAATATACTCGGTCTGACCCGAGCATTATAATAAAATAACACCCGAGTCAGTCTGGAATACCAGCGCATCATAAATACATCCAAACTGATTATTAAATTTTCAAAATCCTTTGAAAACAAAAGCATCTCGTAAGACCACGCCACAAATAAACATGTCGGGTTTTTACCTTACGATAGCTAAAACACTTTTTATAAAAATCCTCTGATATTATAATAGTGTCTATTTACAAATACTTATAAAATAGCCGAAATTGTTACATCTATTAAATTCCGGCATACTAGCCACAAAGTGGGTAATACAAACAAAACTCGTACAAGGCACGTAGGGAGAATGGATTTCCAACGAATGACTAGGCACTGGGGTACCACCTGTCACAGTACGTGGCCTAGATCACAGTACCGAGGAGTACGCCCGCTCCCCTGCAACACAAGACCGGAATCATCCCTTACTGGATAATTCCAAGTAAAATCACCCCACGGTTGGGATCAGCAACCGCACCACTAAGCCGAAATAAAAAGGGACATCTAGACAGGGATGACCTTACTCTCAAGTGGGGGCTACCCACGAAGCCTTGCTGCATAACCCCTGATTTTCAGTCATTCCCGGTTGATGAGGCTTGAGGCTAAACGATACCTTTATAGCACATATCCCTTAGAATGCCCATCGTCCACCTGACGATGTCACGAAAGCATTCGTCCATATAAGTCCGTCCCGGGTCCGAACGGAACCGAAGGCACTACCCCTACTACATCCATTTTGGAAATATCCTCAGGATTAGTAGCGACTAGCCCTTGCACTTCACTGCTCCATCTTCGACTCCGAAATCGTTTTCGCGAAACGTACAAACCGGATCGAAGTGGTTTTCGAGTCTCCAGACCTAGAATCCCGGTATACGGAAACTCGATCCCGGTCTCTTCGAAATGATCAGCGCATTTGGCCAATATTGATAGTCGGTGATTTAACTATCAATTAATGTTCACAAAACATCCATACACATCCATCACACAATAAATAATCTCCATATTATTTATTTTCTTCTAATATCTTTCAAAGATATATTTTCACATTTTCAAAACTCGTTTGAAAACAATTTTCCAAAACTCTTCCTTTACAAGGTAAATCCTTTACCCTTTATTCCCATCGGGAATAACCAAGTATAAAACAATTTGCATTTAAAACAGTTAAAAATACTTATACTGAAATATACTTTAAAATATGAAAATTACTTCTATTTATTTACTCAAAATATAAATTTTTAAACCTTTACATAGAAAAGATAAATTCCAAACTAGTTTAAATAATATATTTAATAAGATCTAAACTCGATTTAAATAAAGGTTTGATTTACTAAATATATAGGTAGAGTTTAAAAGATAATACTAACTTCCTAATAACTTAAACAAATAATTTTAAAAGCAAATTTACTAACTTCTCCTTTTAAAATAATAATTTCTTAAAAATACTCTTTGAACAATTTAAACTTTAACTTTTAATTAAATAGAAACCTTTAAAACTTTAACTTGGTTTTCCTAGAGAAACACTATCCCGTTCAACATTCCAAAGTATCCTTTATATAAATCCAAACGATTTATTTCAAATTCAATTTATGCTTACAACATAAATTCCCAATTCCATACTTATCTATAACTTCATCCGAAGTTCAAACTCAATTCCCATATCCGGAAATTCAATTTAAAATACAGATTAAAACATTTTTTTAAGTAAGGTAAACTTAGAGAATTCTTAATTGAAAACCATATTTTCAATCTACTTAAATAAAATCCTAATGGAGAAAACGGCTTTCCAAAATATTGTATTTACAATTAAAACGATTAATTTATATTCGGAAGCTTCATTTTAACATATTTTACTTTTCCGGATATCACTATTCATCATTAAAATAAACCACTGTTATTTTACTCAATTTATAATTTCATAGAATTCATTTCCAGAAAATTTATATTTCACATTTAACGATTGATAAATTTTCCCCAATATTTAAAATCCCAATTTACCAATTTACATTTTCCATTCCAAAACAGATTCTAATTTTATTATCCCTTAAATTCTTTATTTATCAATTTCTTTGATTTCTTTTTAAATCCCCAATCTATTCATTTATAATTTAATTCTGGAATTATACTTTATACAACAATTTCACAGTACAATTAAACTTCCAGATTTGTCAATCACAACATATAAACAGGTATCACTATCAATTATAAAATAATTGCTACATTTCGAGGAATCCAGTTGGATCCCTCCAACCTGTTTTTCCCTGCATCCACAAATATTAGCACATCACAATATAAATATTATTTCAAACTGATAACAACAGTTATAATCAACCAATCACACAGATATTTAAATATTAACTATTTATAATGTCTAGCATCCAGATGTGAGTGAGAAAAACTCACATTGAGTTTCGGCGAGCGTTCGAAATTTAAATTAAACCGGACGGTGTCCGATTTAACTCAAATTTTTACTTGCCCGGAATGACTCCGGATCTGCGCCATCACGAAGAATTCTTTTCTGCGATTCCATCGCTTCCAGTTTCGTTAAAATCTGAGATCGTAAGAGTTCGTTACGATATTATAAAGTTTTGATATCGTTTAAAAACAATTTCTTTAATTAAATTTTATACCATCACAGCCGTGAATTTCAAAATCAAGGCCGAAGATGCTATCTTCTCCAACGCGTTCACGTACAGGCTATCACGAACCCATCGTCACCATTTAGGGCTCGAAATCGCCGCCGCATCGTTCGACTCCTCGTCGATCAGGACCTACCACCGCGAAGACCTTCCCTACCTCTACCTTCGGCCCAGACGTGGCTGCACTCGGTCGACCCTATGGCCCCCAAATCACGATCGAACAGAGCACGAACGGGCCTCCCTCTCCTCCTCCTCGCAGCGCTTGAGACGATTTCGACCGTTGGATCCCTAGAGCTCGTTGAGATCAACCTTTTCTTAGTTGAACACTTCGTGAATCGATGCATGGATCGAGCAGATGTGGAGGAAGAAAATCGTTGCTTCCCGGCCATTGAATGTGTATAAGCGGCGGCCGGTTGTTTTTAACTAGGGTTTGAGATAAAAATGTTTATATATATAATTTAATATTATTTTAATCTTGTTATAATCAATTTACCACTTACGCAAACGAACTCCAAATCTCACGTTCCTACAGGCTATCCTGGGGTTTTTTCTGCGTTCCGGACACAATGGAACAGGTCTTGTGAGCTAATTTAATCGTATGCGTGAGATACGAAATTAAACGATCAATTTAAAATTAAATCGGTTAAATCGATTTCGATGCGTTTCGAGCCACCACGGTCAAACAACAACTCCGATCGCTACGAAAATTGAAATCCGATAATAACTATTTATTATGGATCCAATGGAACTGGTTTCGTCGAATTCCGAGACTGTGCCCCGGAAGGCTATTTTCACTCGTCGATTAAATCGGGCAATTTTCTGAAATTGACGAAAACGTTTAAAATTTCACTAACTTAACAATAAATCATATAAAATTTATAAACACATTTAAAATCATTCTGGTTCATTTCAGACTAAAATCTGATTAAATTGCATTTTAATAATATTAAATTCATTATTAAATTAATATAAACCCCAAATATTAATTTATCAACTTAAAAATTCCTCTAAAAGTCCAACAACATTATTTATGTCCAAATAGACTTTAAAATAAATTTTAAAACCATTTTATAGCTATTTACACCCAGATTCACCTTTTTATCCCAATCCCGAATATTTAATTTATTATTTTTTCATTAATCAAATTCAACCAGAATTGCTATAAATTAAAATTTATAGCTTATTTCATTGATTGAATCCGAATCCATTCATTTCAAAATCAATTAAGGATCCACATTAAACATTTAAAATGAATTAAATGTTCAAATTCAATAGCTTAAAAATACGGGATGTTACAAGAGAGGGCGGACGGGCTTGATCTGGGAAATGAAAATCAACGGCCTAGATTAATCCTGGGTATAAAAATATAAAAGAAAGAGAAATTAATTTATATTTTAATGTGTACGAACTTTAAAATATCATAACTTTTTGATATGAGGTCAATAACGGACGAAACGAGTTGCGTTGGGTTCGTTTTGACGAGCACTATGCAATGGAGCTTGTTTGAAGTCGTTTGGAGCTAGTGAAAATTTTGGGTAAAATTAAACGTGCGTTTAATTTTATTCGAAATAAAATACTACAACTGTTATAAAACTCAAGGTGAGAACTTCTCACTCAATCGAAATTGTTTCGATTTAAATTTTAAATAGTTAGATTTAAAATTGTTTGATTGTGTGATTGGATGATAAATTGCTATCGATTGTATTGAAATAGACATTATACGCCGTATATTAAGCGGAGGTTATTTATTAAAAACATATACCGTGATAATTCCACCGTGAAATGGAATTGGTATTATATATGTACTTGGAGTTGATTTCCCACATTATATAGTGGATGAGACCCTATTGCGCCGCATAATAGCGGATAATATTTTATAAATCCCATATACCACGATATTCCGTATTGGAACGGAATTGGTATCGTGATAACATCTGTGGATGCAGGAAAACAGGTTGGAGGGATCCAACTGGATTCCTCACCCGTATTGATTTATTTACAGATATTGTGATATATGATGTTTTGGAGGCCGTGATTGTTATATTTAGTGTTGTTGCAGCATTGGGCCTATTTTGAAAAATTAAAAGTGTTAAAGAGATGATTTTAAAATTTTAAAACGATTTTTAAAGTGAATTTTTGGAAGTATACGTTTTATTTAAATTTTGAAAATTGATTCATTTTAAATAAATAAACATTTTAAAATCTTAATATTATAAAATTTGATTTTTTATAAATCAAAGTGATGGGATTTTAAAGGAGTTTGAAAGACATTTTAAAATGATGTTAAAATGGGTTTTTTAAAAGGATAGAATTTATGATTTGTGAAGTTATAAAATGAATGAATTTGTAAATAGAGAATTTTAAGTAATTTGCTTATAATTTGGATTTTGGCGTGTAAATGTGATATGGATAGAATTTGTTAATAAAGTGATTTTTATAAGTTGAAGTTGTTATAAAATATAAATGGAATTTATAAACATTGTTTTGTAAATCCGAGAAACGACTTATTTTGATAAGTTAATTATTATAGCTTATTAAAGGAAGTATATTCATGATTTTGGATAGTGGATAATCCTTTAAATAAAATGTGTAGAAATGTTGAATTTGGATAACGAAGTATATTCACGATTTTGGACAGTGAATAATATATTTAAAGATAAATTGAAAAGTGATATTTGAAATAGAATTAAAACGATCCGAAGATGTTTTAAAATGTATTAAGTACCGAAACCCTAGATTTCAACATTCATTGTTGAAATAGACGTTTTCGAGAAATAAGGAAATGGTGGACTATAACACTGTTGTTATAGTAAATGATTTTCGAAAGGAAATGTTTTATATAGTATTGGGATTTATATATCTATCTAAATTTCAAATCCCTATACTAGTGATTTTGGGTCGTCGTAACGATGTTTTACGTAACATTCGTTTTGACTCAAATAAAAGTGTTTAAGAGAAATGTTTTCCTTAAAAGAATGAAATATACACTTAGTTGTGATTTAAGTATATTGGATATTTTCCAAATGTTGAAAATAATTAGATTTGTGAATTACTTATTATTAAATAAGTATGGAAATGTTTTTTCCAAATATGAAGTGAAATGTTTTGAGATTATATCTTTCAAAGATAAATTGAAAAGTGATTTGAAATTTGTTTTCAAATGGTTGAAATATGGAAATTGATTTGAAATTTGTTTTCAAATGGTTAAAGGGTTGAAAAGTATATTTGGTAAAGATATTTTTGGAAAATAAATAATTTGGGAAATTATTTGGAAATTGAGTGATGTTGTGAATATTGATTGATAGTTAAATAACCGACTATCAATATTGATCCTTAAATGGCTATTTGTTGTGAATTGGTTGAAATTGAATGCCACACTTATTTTCGAAATATTACGCTCATTATTCGGGTTAGCCGGGAAAGGACCTTTGGGTCGTATAACTCATTCCGAATAATGATATATCGAAATGGATTGCATTTGAAGACCGGTGTTGAAGACCAAATATTTTTTAAAATGGAAGGATTACCGTCGAATGACTCTGCATTGGCTGATCTCCGATACAGAGATTTTATCACCCTTTGTGACGGGAAGTCCGGACGTGATTAGTGAATAATCCGGATTGCAAGGGCTTCTTTGGGAGTGCCTTCGGTTCTGTTCGAGCCCGGAGCAGACTTGTATGGTTGTGTGTCTGATGTTACATTTTGAGATATAAAGCTGGTTTCTTTCAAATACATTTCTGTTGGTGGCGGAGAATTTATTCTCTTAGCTTAACACCCTTCTCTGAGACATACGAGCTCAAAGGTTATGTAGCTGATGGTTACTAGTGATATATTCCCAATCTGGTAACGTGGCATGCTGAGTATTGATGTGTGCTGACCATTTATTGATCATTTGTTGATCAAAGCATGGCTTCGTGCCTAGCTTTGTGGACGAGACTTCGTCGGACCTCACACCCCGGAAATGGTCAGAACAAGAAGGATGCAGCAAGGTTATTGGGGGATAACGCCCCCTTAGTGTATGTCATTTCCTTCTGGATAGAGGTTGTATCATGGTATGGAGCCCATATATTTAACCTATGTTGTTGCTGCAAATTTATTACTTTGTGGTTGTTGGTATAGAGGATCCTCGGATAAAGGTTGTTACAACCTGGGGATGGCATATTCGTGTCAGTAGTTACCCAGCTAGGGGTAACCCGACCTTGTGTTGGCAGAGATCCGGTTATGTTCTCGGGGCGTCTTTCTAGAGGCGTACCTATGTGGCAATGGGAAGTTCCTTGGCCTGACCATTTGTTGGAAATCCAAACTCCAATACGCACCTTGTACGGTTTTAGTTGTAGAACCTGCCATTTACTTATGGTGGTCACCACTGTTTAGATGGTAGCTATAGTAGGCATAGTTCGGAATGTCTATGCTGGCTAAGATTAATATTATACTTTCGAAATGTTTTCTACACTATGCACTAATAATAATATAAAAAAAATGATTTGTATTGCGTAGTAAGCATCTTTGACTATCATAAGGAGAAATCTTATCCGATTCTACGTTTGCATTGTGTGTGTGTGCGCGGGAGGCCTTATGGTAGTTTCATTTTCCAAAAGCATTGCGAATTGACTTTAAAATTATCCTGTTGTTTGTTTAAAAGATTAAATAACTGTTTTAAGTTCTTACACCAGTCCCATGACTGACCTGGAGTTTATTGTTCCCTTCCTAAACTCTGGGTGCCCATCAATTTCCACACGGGCAGTCTAGAGTCAGGTTATCAGGTTATTCTGGATTTTGGAGTGTTATGGAGCTCAGGAGGCGAGCTGGATGGCGAGACGTACTACTAGTACATGATACTATCTATTCCGCTGTGTATTCTGTATGAGGACAAGTTTATATAACTGTCCATTGATGTATTGACTCTGTTGTTGTAAACTCTGATAATGTAATGTGATGTGATGTAATAACTGATATAGTTCTTTGTTTAAAGATTATTCATTTATCTATTATATGTTGTTCCGCTGCGACTGTGAGATTTTGCTGTTGTTCTGTTGTTCTTCTTTTCTTTTTCTTCTATCTTTTTCTTCTACCTCTTCTTTTAACCCTAACAATTCAGTTTTCCGGCATTCGATTGGGCGACATTTGATACAGTGGGCGTATTGGTGTCAATTTTCGGATCCCGTAAAAACCGCATCGTTACATACTCACTTGGATTTTATCTGTAAATTCAAACCATCACTATTATTATCCCGTTTCATTTCATTAATCATTTAATTTCCAATTGGTTCATTTTCAATTTACAATTCAATATTTGATTTTTATCTCAAAACCACTTTACTTAGTTTACTTGAATTCAAATTAATTTTATATTTCAAGGTTGGATTTTCCAATATACTAAACAAATCTTATTTTGGTTTTTGTTTCACCTTCCAATTTATGATATGCCACACACTTAAATTTTCGTACTTCCATTCATTTATAATTAAACACATTCCCATTTAATTCAATTAACCATACTATCCTAATTCATATTTAATTTATACATACTCGAACAAGATTTATCTGCATCCTAAATCATTTTATTTTAATTCAATTCCAAACAATTTCAATTCATATTTAATTCACTTACAATTTCAAGTTGAATTTCGATTAATAACTCAAGTTTCACTTTCAAATTCTATTATTAATCCCATTTTTGAATTTTATAAGTCACAAACTCATTTATATCCATACTTCAATCTGTTTACAATCAATCTCATTCGCATTTTCCTTTTTACTCGGGATTATACATTTTATTTAGCCAAGTATATTATTTTTATTATTCCATAAACACTTGTAATTAACTTCCAGAGTTTAAACAATTTCCCAAAATTTCAATATCACCTTTGACATCAACTATATCCAAAATCCTTTGGCAAATCAATTATTCCTTGGAATTTCAAAACCAAACCCAATTCGCCAACAATTTTAATTTAAAACAATTTGGTAGCAATTCCTCTCTCAGAAACTTGAAAATAAACATCGATGATGATGCAGTCATCACCGAAGTTATTTTCCAACGACCGAAGAGAGTTTAATGCTTTTATCCCTTTAAAAACATTTTCAAATATTTTTTAATTTCAAATCTTCCCAACCTTCAAATTCCACTCAAAAATATTTCTGAAATAATACTTTTTTTTCCCCAAATCTTTTGAAAACCATTTCCAAATTAAAAGAAATTTAAACTTCCCAAATTCCAAATTCAAAACCCATCCAGTTTTATATCCAATGTTACCCTGGAATTTTATCTCATTTCAATTTATAAATCACGTTTACAATTTACATTTACAAATTCTATTTGCACATGAGTTTATTACTTAGTTTTTTTTATGAATTTAATTCCTTATTCATTTATAAATCTCATTTACGAATTTTATTCGTTTATGAATTTATTTCTTAGCTTTTAGTTATAATTCCTATTTCTTATTAACTTTGAAACTTAAATGATAATAATTTTATATTATCATTCCCTAACAACCAAACATCCATATATAACTATATTAATTTTCTGAAAATCATTTCTTTCATATTCAAAAATAATTTGGGTAAAATTATTTCATTTACCCTATTTAAAACAATACTGTGTCGAGTTGTTCTATTCAAATGTTTAGAGATCCCTATCAATAACGTTAATTACTCGTATTGACCAGAATCCATAAACTACTCAATAAACCAATCAACACAATATAAAAACATTTTATATTCACTAACAAATACGCGCTCATATCTATTTATACACTCAAACTCATTTTTAGAGTACTATTGATTCTATTCTATGAGTAATGCCCACCAGAGCCAAGGTTATCGCCAACCTTCGCACTGATACCACTGTAACAGCCCACAAGCCCGTACCCCTTGAACTGACATTAATCTCCAACAAATCAACTCAGAGAGAACGAAAATACGAACCATTTGGATTAAAGAAGAAAGAGGAAGAAGAAGAAAGTAGAACCAATATCAGAATCTAACCATCGCAGCGGAATAAAATATAATATATACTAACAGGTCTTTACACAAAAGCAAATATATATCTATTTATATTTTACATCACCAAAGTATACATCAGAGTACAATACAATCAACTGGACAATAATCATATCCTGACCCCAATACAATAGAGTACACAGATAATCAACACAACGGAATACATATATAGACAAGTATGGAAGTACGTATCTCCATCTAGCTCGTCTACTGAGATCCTCAGCATAACCTGAACCTGTTTATCTCGGTCTGACCCGAGCATCATATAAAACAACACACGAGTAAGTCTGGAATACCAGCGTGAGAAATCACACTCAAATTGATTATTAAAGTTTCAAAATCCTTTGAAAATAAAAGCATCTCGTAAGACCACGCCACAAATAAACATGCCGGGTTTTTCCCTTACAATAGCTAAAACACTTTTTATTAAAATCCTCTGATATTATAATAGTGTCTATATACAAATACTTATTAAAATAGCATAAATTGTTACATGATTAAATTCCAGCTATAGCCACAAAGTGGGTAATACAAACAAAACTCGTAAAGGCACATAGGGAGAAAGGATTTCCAACGAATGACTAGGCACTGGGGTACCACCTGTCACAGTACGTGGCCTAGATCACAGTACCGAGGAGTACACCCGCTCCTCTGCAACATAAGGCCAGAATCATCCCTTACTAGATAATTCCAAATAAGATCACCCCACGGTTGTGATCAGCAACCGCACACTAAGCCGAAATAAAAAGGGACATCTAGACAGGGATGACCTTACTCTCAAGTGGGAGCAACCCACGAAGCCTTGCTGCATAACCCCTGATTTTCAGTCATTCCTAGTTGATGAGGCTCGAGGCTAAGCGTTACCTTTATAGAACATATCCCTTAGAATGCCCATCGTCCACCTGACGATGTATCGAAAGCATTCATCCATACAAGTCATTCCCGGGTCCGAACGTAACCGAAGGCACTACTCCTACTACATCCATTTTGGAATCACCCTCAGGATTAGTAGCGACTAGCCCTTGCACTTCACTGTACCATCTTCGATTCAATACTCATTTCCCACGAAACGTACAAACCGGATCGAAGTGGTTTTCGAGAAATAAATGTCGATCCTGGTCTCTTCGAAACGATCAGCGCATTTGGCCAATATTGATAGTCGGTTATTTAACTATCAATTAATATTCACAAATAACCATCAATCAATAAATAATTTCCCAAATTATTTATTATTCTCAAATATCTCTGCAAGATATATTTCTATTTTCAAACCCCTTTGAAAACGGTTCCAAGACTGTTTCCTCTTACGGAATACATTTCCCAGATATTTATTTCCTCTGAAACACCAAGTACAAAATACTTTTAGATTTTAAAATAATTTAAAAGCACTTTATAATAAATATTCTTTATAATATTTAAACCAAAACTACTTTAATACTTTACATAATATATATATATATATATATATTTATACATACTTTAAGAATATTTAAAATAAAATCACTTTGTAAATATAACTAAATTTCCTTTTTAAAACATAATACCAAGTCACTTTTATATATTTACTACAATAATAGATTGGGAATACACTTATTTTTGAATTTAACATTTAGTAATAGTAGATTTCCTAAAACATGCTTTTTAAAACAACATCAAAACTTCTAATTTATACTTTAAAATTGCTCTTGAAAACGTACTCGGCTATTCAGAGAATTACACTTCTCTTCCACATCTTTTTAAAATAAATCACTATTTATCTTAAACAGATTTACATTCCTTTATAAATTCCCACGTTGAATTTATATTTAAAATATCCACTGATATTTTATTTCGCCTTATAAACCCAAGTTATAAATTCCAACACTTTAATCAACTTCCAATTAATTTCCAATTACTTCACTTGAAATAAATTTACTTCATTTCTTTCAAAATACATTAACTTCCAGATTTTTCTTTATTTGGAATTAAAACATTTTTAACTGAAAATACCAATTTCAGATTTCCAAAATTCCTTCTTTATCCTTTAATTAAATTTGATCCTTAAATTCAAAAATAAATTCTTTATTCTTTAAAATAATATCACTTTAGTTTAAAATTTATATTTTCCCTATTAATTCAAAATTCCCTTATTCCATATTTGTTAAGATTCTGAATTGCTTTTATTTTTATTTTTATTTTCAATTCATTATTAAATTTATTCCAATTCACTTGAATTAATTTACTAAAAATTTTACTCTCTTATTTCTTTCCAAAAATCCAATTCTATAGATTTCGATAACTCATAATACTTAGTTATTTAATCCAAAACATATCATCCAATATTTCAATTATTAATAATGTCATCACAGGATATCAAATATTCAGAATACAGAATATTAAATAATCTAAATAATTGTGAGGAATCCAGTTGGATCCCTCCAACCTGTTTTCCCTGCATCCACAAACGTTAGCACAATACCAATTCCACTTCGAGGTGGAATATCGTACTGTATGGGATTTTATAAAATATCATCCGCTATTATGCGGCGCATAGGGTCTCATCCGCTATATAATGCGGGAAATCAATCACTCCAATATATATACTATATATATACTACTATATAATTTATCACAGCCAACCAATTCAATCATTCAATCAAATATTTAAATTGAACTATTTAAATTTAAAATAAACCAGATGAGTGAGATTAACTCACCTTTGATTTTTGTCGCATCAATTCCAGCAACGAACCGACCCGGCTAGTTCATTTGATTTTGGACCTTGTAAAATGAAATTTCCCAACTTATTAACATTTTCCAGGGTTTTAAATTTCCACTATCGTTCTTATTTTAAATTTTAAATTTATTGTCTTAATAAACTTTAGATTTATCCTACTATTAAATTTTCAGAGTAGTGAGCTAAAACCCACAGATTTAAACTAAGGGTTTACTCGATTATCGTTAAATTAAAATAAAGAAACAACTGTCATACCTTATTGGTCAAAAGAGAAACCTGACCTAGCCTGACACCATCACATTCCTCAACCCGAGAGCACCACAATCCAGATCAAGATTCAAGCATCGCAAGTTTTAGGTAGCAACCATTTTGTTTACCAGTTCGAGCATCTAGGTAGTCATCATCAATAGTAGCAACAAACACAGGCAACCACTGTTTAAGCATCTACGACATCCAGTAGTACGAAACCGCATTAGGCACTCCCCGTTTGTCTCAGTAGCATTCGGTAGCGGCGACGGTGAGGATCTCAAGGCAGCTCTAGTTATTTCCAGTCATCGATTCAGATTCATTCTCGAAAACAAAGCAGGAGCTTCTAGGTAGAGCTACAGACGTGGTGTTGACGAGCAACTGCAGACTGTGGCATGCTTTCCTTCGAGCGGCAGGTGGTGGCTCCACTTCAGGCGATGCTCCAAACTCCGACAGCTTCGAATTTACCATTGCTAGTATCTTAGAGCTAAGGCGGTGATTTGATTTTGATGATTTTGAGTTTTTTTTCTTTTTTATAATACGAACGAATTCGTTCGTATAAAGGAATGGAGGAAATTAAATTGGGAATTGCTTTCAATTTGAATGTTGAAGGCTGGAAGGGGGAGGAAATTGAGTTCGATTTCGTTCAATTGCGAATAAAACTGAAGGGCTTCTTTCCCCCTTTTTTTAAGAAAGAGGAGAACGATATTTTCTTCGGCTGTGAAATGAGATGGAGGGGGAAATGTTGCCTGCTTTGAAAAGACAGGAGGCGTGTTATTGAAGGCAAGGTAGGTAGTAGGGTGGCTACAGTGATTTGAATTGAAAAAGTGCTGATGTGAAATGATTTCAACTATAGTTGACTGGTATAAATATCCAATTTAAATTCGAATTCAAACGGTTTCGATAAATGTAACTTAAAAACTTGACCTCCTATCGAGGCGTGCCTCTAGGCGTTCATAATGTTATACCCCTATTTTAAACACAATGGAAAAGGTTTAGAGGCCTAACTCGATCGTATGGAGAAGATAGCTTTTTGAACCTAGTTATAATATTAAATTTTCGATATAACAACGCGTTTATATATCATACGCTCACACAACAACTCCAATCACTATGAAATTTGAAATCCGATAATAATACAATATTACGGATCTAATGGAACTAGTTTCATCAAATTCCGAGACTGTGCCTCGGAAGGCTATTTTTAAATTACATTTAAACGACATATTTTCAAAACTGAACAAAACACTTTTAAATTCAATTTCAAAAGTTCTATCACCTTCAGTATTATTAATATGAATTTTACAAGCCTTCAAATTATTTTTGACAAGTTTAAAAATCAAGATTCAATAATTTACCCAACTTCGAATAATCTAATTTAATAATTAAATCACCCAATAAACAACGATAGTTGAAATTCAAGTTAATAATTAACTTTTGAATATTTAAAATCAATTAAATATTTCCAGATCAACATTCAAAAATTCTGGGTCGTCACACATCCACTAGCCAAATAGAAAGCAAATGTGCTGTCTTTTTATGGAGGGGTAAATATAATAAAATTAGTTGGAATAGTGTCCGTAGGCCTAAAAAGAAGGGCTTTTGTCACTAGAAGCATGAAAGATCTCAGTTTAACTTGTCGGTTTAACATGTCACTGGGATAACATATCATATGTCAATAAACATTAGAATCATGCTATGCAAGTTTTGAACTTGATACCTCTCACATCAAAGCCGAATCACTTAACCACTTTGACAATTGTGCTAGTCGATGAATTTTTTATTAATAAAGTTGGGGGGATAATCTAGTTATTTGTGGTGGTTCTAATGCAACAATTCAGTGATCATTAAGGACAAACAATGGCAACGACAGTTACATCCAATTACTAATCCCTATAAACATGATATTTGAAAAATTCCTCTTGATATTAATGCAAAACGTGACTATTGGTAATGGGCAGTTTGCATTAATGGAAAGTTTTCTTTTAAAAATACTTGGCAAGTTATCAGAAATAAACAGTCCAATGTTGAATGGTTAGTTGGATATGGAATAAAGTGAATAGTCCGAAGATGACATTTTGTACTTTTTTGCTATCAATAATAGATTGCCAAATTAGGACAGAATGAATAAATAAGGCAATCTAACAAATTCACCGTGTTCCCTATGTAATCCAATATATGAAAGTGCTAATAATTTGTTTTTTAAATGCGGTTATTCTAATTTTATTAGGAATTGCATTCAAAGTATATTGGGTATTTTGAACAATGGAAATATGGAGCTCAAGCGAGAAATTCAAAATATTAACAGTGCATTTAAGTCTAAATCTACTGAAAGAGATTTTGCTCACATACTACTTACTATTCTAGTCTTTTATATATGGAAAGAAAGAAATTTCCAAAATCAGAATAAAGCCAATATGAATAAAAAGAAAAGATGGTTAATTATTGAGACTGATAGTAGAATTACCCTCCAAAGGTCTAAGAAAAAATTTAATGATCAAGCCAAATTTGCATTTTTACCTAAAAAGTGGAGTAGAGAATCCGACAACAAACACTTGGAGCTATTTCCTGCTCATTCGAAGGGCTTCCAGAATAATAAGCAAATCACTGATGCCAATACGATAGATCGTGACTTTCACCAAGGATGCGCTGTTATCCCCTAGAAGTAATTAACAGATCTTAGTCACAATGAGCTCAGATATGTTAATTCTTCTTTGATTTATTTTTATCTGAAGAAGAATGAATTCAACAAGGGTATTGAAGGGATGAGAGGAAGATTTAATGACTGTTTATCATATTGGGAGAGATGGGAAGCTAGCGGAGCTAAGGAAGATGGATGAGATTTATAGAAAATGGATTCGTTGCTCCGTTGTTTTTGAGTTTTTTATTTTTTGAGAGATAGTAGAGATATGTCGGCATAATGCTGCATTTCTAATACACTCGGTGAAAAATATCAAAAAAAAAATCTCTACGAAACTCAAATTCTTTTGTTATACTATTGATACACAACACCAAATAAACACAATAAATCTAACATTTTTTTACCCACATAAAATGGAAATAGTTGCAAAATCTTGCAACTTCACTACTTTGGTAACAGTAAAGATATGATAAATGCTATAAAATATAAGAAGGAAACTTTTACTCGAAGGGTTTTCTTGTGTAGGGTAATAAGTTTTAACGATAGCAATTTTGAAAAATTAGTTTTAAGGACAAATTATAGGAAAAAGATAAATGAAGTTATTATTTTCAGTTATTGTAACATTCCCCCTTTTGACCGTCTCCAGTCGGTAATTAAACCAACTCGAAACGTTCAAAAAGACGAATTGTTATTTAGTTTATAAGGTTTAAACAGAATCAGCCACAGAAACATAGATAATAACAATCAATTAAAACAAATGAGAATTTATTTCATTACTATAAATCTTTTTGAATACATCAGAGTTTTATACAATTTAATACTGATACAGCGGAATATCTTAAAATACAATTTTCTCGAAATAAATGATTCTTTACTCTCTCTCTAACTTCGCTGCTCGAAAATTTTCAAGCTGTAAAAATACTTGGTCTGACCCGAGTATTACATTCAAAAGAAAATAATACACAGGTCAGTCTAATTCAAACCAGTTTATTAGTGCATAGAGGCAGTAATAATTTAAATAGACGACAGTCACAATAATTCCCGTCTATCCGACTCTTTTAACAAAGAACTCGGATAACGAAAATTTTAACACTAAACAGTGTTAAACAATAAATCAGCAGATTTAAATCATCAACAGAGATAAACAGTGTTATTGGCTGCCGTACATGCACGCGTGTACGGCCTCGCCAATACGGCATAGAAGATCAATGCATCACGACGCAAAGAAATATCAATTCAAAACTGTCGATTTTTGGGTGGCTGCAGTACACACATGTGCATTCGTACCCGTGTGCACTGCCCCGCCAACTCGTGCGTAAAACAAAATGCACAGCTAACAAATCAAAACAAGGTCAAGGCAATACAACAGAGGTATAACCAGACTGAGCAAACAGAGGACAATGAATGCAGACTGGACAACATTGAATACCAAGGCAACATGAAACCCAAAACTATCGAGTTCAACTGAACCATAATAACATGAAGAACATCCATCCAACAGCAATACTGCACAATACCAAGCTACAAAATGCCAACCGTGATATGGACAGATGCAGACCACTAAATGAACAATAAGCAAGTCAGGTGAAGAACAATGGGAACACAAATGCATTAAGTCCAGATACAACAAACTAAAGAAGCATGGGCAGTTCAAAATCATAGAGTATATGCAAAAGGCAATAAGTATACAAGTTAATCAAGTTTCCAGTCAATCAATGATGCAGACCAAAAGGCATGGAACTGAAGATTGCAACCTGAATAGAAAATGCACATGAATGTGATGGCAACAGTTCAAGGCAACGGTAACAACTGAGTGAAACTGGATAATGCAACCAACATTCGAAATATTTTTAAACAACAGCAGTTTCCAAAATTTAATTTATCTTAACCAAGAAAAAATTATCAAGTGCATCTGCATATTAAATATGCAACCAAAAGTTGCAGTGAAGACTACAAGAATGCTCAAGTTTATCTGCAATGGATCGACTAAGTGCAACAAATAAAATGTACTGTTTTTTTTTTCCAAAATCATGCTTGCAGTTTTCAAATAAAATCATACGGCCGAGATAATAAAGTGATGGAATCAATGATCATATACATGATAGTCACTGCAACAAGACAGTGACACAGTGAAGACAGTGATACAAGCTAATGAATGCAAGATGCAACACAATGAAGACAACATAGTAGAAGACACAAAACTGAATACAATGCAGATTGCATCAGACCACAACATGATCAACTACAAGATCCAGTGAATCGAGTTCAAATATGCAACAATAAAAACTCAAGCTAGATGTCAACAAGCAACATATAGCAGTGCAAATGAAGAGACCACAAGTATGTGCAAAACTGCAGTGCAACAAGCCGAAGAGGTTGAAATGAGAACAACCAAACATGACAGGGATGCATTCAAGTGTCAACCAGTGTGAATGCAAGGTGCAGCAGTAGGATGGAAATGGTACAGCAATCTCGACCTCAAAGAGGTATCCAAATTTCATAAGCAAAGTGTGCAGTCTAAACAAATACAAGGTCAGGGAAAATGGACTAAGCGGCCTCACATCTAGACTAGACGTAACATGCATCAGTAAATGCACGTACACGACTGCAAGAGTATACAATACTCAAAAACCAAAGCTACACTTTAAACAAAGAATTAAACCATACTTGTAAAAACAGAGAAACAACAATGCAATCTCCACATAAATATATACATATGTATATACATATGTATACACCTATATAGGAAGCACAATTACAAGTTAACAGTTTTAACAAAGCCAAAGTCAGATGGTCAGAATGAACAAATACAAAGACCAGTGAAGTATAACAGTGAACATTACCAGGAGCAAATGCAACTAGCAATATAAACATGTAACAGTTTCAAACTAATGATGTGCAACAGGTAGTGCAAGTTAAAACCTACAACAATATGACTGGAACAAAATGCTCAGTCGAATTCCAACAAATTGTGGATAAATAATTTCACGATCAAAATAAAGGCCGAAGTCAACAATGAAAATCCATCCGTGATAGCCACGAAATCCAGCAACAAAAGTCATGAGTAGCAAACTCGAATCGAACAAAACAGGAATTAAAACTAGATATGAGGGAATAATTCACTCAAACGACAGCTCAAAGTCAGTTCGAGAAGCAGTATCAACATATATGAAACAAACAGTCGAAGTAAAGCACTTGGAAGAATTAGATGTGAGTGAGGGGGGTCACTCACCTTTGTTTGAAGAGGCTGCGAGCGAAAGGGAGATGGAGACGAATCCCTAGTTTACAGATCGGAGGCGAACGATAACGAAGAACGAAGCCAAGCAACATCAATATCTCGGACAAAGCCGTAGCTTCAATTCCAGACTAAACGAAGACGTCAAGCCAGGATGACCAGCAAACGATCGAAGCCCCAATTCAAAGCGACAAAGAATCAAAGAGCCAAAGCCCTAATATTTCAGATCGAATGAGACGAGATCAAAGCCGCCATTTTATTTCTTTCGTATGATTTTCATTTGCTGAATAATGAAGAGAGAGGGGCGACGTGGGTTTAACAGAGATAAGTGGGTAAGGAGATCGTGGGGGATGGTATGGGTGAGGTATGGGCCAATACATGTTTATTTATTTTTTTTATTTTTTTTTCTTTTTAAAACTGATTTGTTTTGTATTTAATTTGTTTTGTTTAATTTAGTTGTTAAATTTTAAATTATGTGTATAATATTTATTTATTTCGTATCAATAAAATTTTAAATAAAAGAATTCCAATCGATTTACAGTTTAAATAAAATTTAACAATAAATTTTAAATCGTTCATGGACGAAGATTTTATCGTTATAAAATTTCCAACAATAAACAGCAAATATCTATCAACTTTAATCGTTTATTGATGATTAAAATTTTGGGCAAAACCCCAGTTGTTACAGAAATTCAAATTGAATTCAATTAAATTTTATACGCGTTTATACGCCGTATGTTCATAAAACAATTCCGATAAATACAAAAATTTGAAATCCAGTAATAATTCAATATTACGGACCCAATGAAACTGGTTTCGTCAAATTCTGAGACTGTGCCTCGGAAGACTATTTTTAAATTCAATTCAAACGATAATATTTCAAAACGGAACAAATCGCTTTCAAATTTAATTCTGAAGCTTCTATTACCTTCAGTATTATCAATATGAATTTTCCAAGCCTTTAAATTATTTTTAACCGGCTTAAAATTGAAGATTCAAATTTTATTCAACTTTCAATAGATTAAATTCAAAATTTAATCACCAATTCATTCTGATAATTTGAAATTCAAGTCAAATCATCATTCAAATATTTAAAATTAATTAAATATTTTCAATTTAAATTGTTCAAAATTTAGGGTCGTTACAAACTCCCCTCCTTAAAAACTTTTCGTCCACGAAAAGGAAAAGTTGTTAAAATTTCATCGATACTTATACTCTAGTCAATTTTTACTAAACTTAAAACTTATTACAAATAAATGAATATAGGATTCATTTCATCTGTTTAATCTCACTAGCTTTGTTTATCTTCTCTTTTGTTCAATGATTTTCTAAAATCAAAACCCAAAAGTCTTTTACTAACATTTTCGATTTACAACTCAGATTCAAACTTAAAATTCTTCACGTTAGAGATTTGTATAATATATCTCTTCCAAAGCTGTGGACTTTCAAAACATTACAAAGATCCTCTTCCTTAATTAATTAGGTTGGAATTTTGTAATTTTAATTTCAAACTATTGATTCGATATTTAAAGTTTGAAAATACTTGCTAACTCGAAATTTAACAAGTCCATCTTCGTTCTCACAGACATTAGACATACGCTGGCCAGGCGCAGGTCTAAAAATCTCCAAGTACTAAACATACTTGCTTCAATTCCCAGTGAAAATACTTTTAAAAATTCTTTTAAAAATGGATATGGAAAGCACGTTCCCCCATGGATTACAGTTCCACCCGGCGGTTACGCTACTATCCCAGTAGAGTCGCTTGTGGCTGTAGATTTCTCATCTCTTAAATTTCGCCATGGTTATCGCCATAGATTGCAGTACACACGGCGGTTACGCTACTATCCCAGTAGAATCGCTCGTGTCTGTAGGCATCACGCCCCTCAAATTTCGCCTGGCATTAGATTGCAGTTTACTCGGCGGTTACGCCACTATCCCAGTGGAATCGCTCGTAACTGTGGGCATCTCGCCCCTCAAATTACGCTAATCATCAATCAAATCTAATCTCATCGCGATGAACTATCGCGAAGGATTTCCGATTCAAATAGTCACTCTGACTAAAATTCTACGTAGCTACGAATTTCAAATGGACACTCATCGGGAGTTCCAATACCTTCTCCAATAATAAATGGAAGGTACTTTTCCACATCCTCAGTTTAGAAAACATAATATCATATATGTAGTACTTTCATTTCACATTTCGTACATATAACATCTATGTAAACATACATAAGATTTCCATAACAATGTCTTTCTAAACCAACGGTTTTCAAATTTACCGCATTCATATATATAAGTTCTAAAAACTTACATATCTCATATTCATAACAAAATAGAGGATTTCAAAATTTTCCTCTAAGTCGATTTGGAAATTTAAGGTTATCTCAAACCTAATTCATATTCATAATTCCATTTATTATCGACTTTCACATTCGATTTGAATTACATGCTACATCGTCAATTCTCAACACAGAATTGATGTCTATCGATATATAACCTCTGAGCTCGTACGTCTCAGAGAAGGGTGTTAAGCTAAGAGAATAAATTCTCCGCCACCAACAGATATATATTTAATAGAGATCAATTGCTATGTCATCAATTCACAATGTTAGACATACAATCCAAATCATCATCTGAAATTCAAAGCTCAACTTATATTGTCTTTGATGTCGAAGTTAAACCCAATTTTAACTTAACGATTCAATCTTTTGAAAAATTTCAAATTGAACAAATTGTTCAAATTCTCATTTAACTTTTCAACTTCGACTTCAAAAAATGAATTTCAAATCATTTATCCCTTACGGAATATATTCACAACATTTCATATTTGGAAAAACATTTCCATACTTATTTAAAAATAAGTAATTCACAATCCATTCATTTTCAACATTTGAAAATATTCGATATACTTTAATCAAAATTAAGTATATATTTCATCTTTAAAGAAATCATTCTCTTTCACATATTTATTTGAGTTAAAACGAATATTACGTAAAACATCGTTACGACAACTCAAAATCACTAGTATAGGGATTCGAAATTTAGATAGATATATAAATCCCAATACTATACAAAAAATTTCCTTTCGAAAATCATTTACTATAACAACAGTGTTATAGTCCATCATTTCCTTTTATTCGAAAACGTCTATTTCAACAATGAATGTTGAAATCTATGGTTTCGATATTCAATGCCTTTGAAAACATCTTTTAAAACAATTAACTTCGTTTTAAAATATCACTTTCCCAAACATGTCCATTTTATTCAATAATATATTCACGGTCCAAAATCGTGAATATAAATCTTTTAACAAACTATAAGAATTTACTTATCAAAATAGGTCAGTTTCGAATTTATAAACAACGTTTATAAATTCTATTCCTATCAATAAAGACTTCAATTCATAAAAATTGCTTTATTAACCCATTCCTTTATAACTCAATTTTATATCAGAATTTTAATTTACAAGTGAATTACTTATAAATTCTTTTATTTTGCAACTTCGAATCATTTTATAACTTCACAATTTTTTAATTCTGTAATTTCCATTCACTTATGAAATCCATTAAATATTTCACTTTTAACGCTTATACAAACCATTTTATAATTCCAATATAATATCAATCTTTTCAAATCTTCCATTTAAACCGTTTATAATAATTCAAAAATTCCAATTTAAACTATTATATAAATTTATCAATTTTCCATTTCCAAAATAATCTACTAGTTCTTTAGTAAATCATTCATCGACTTGGTTTTCAATCTAATCGCATTTGATTCATTCACATTGGATTTTACTAACATTCATTCATATTCAATTAGTTCACATTCACTAATTCATATTCAAGTCAGTTTGCTTCAATTCAAATCAAATTTGGTTCTATTTAGATTTCTTACCTTTCAATTTGAATTCAATTTACATAGCTTTCAAATTCCATTAATACAATTTCATTAATACTTAATGACTTCTATACAATCAACTAGCAACCAATGCACATTCAACCAAATTTATTTACTTTGCTTACATTCAATTTGGTTCAACACACTTAATTTCAATTGGTTTATATTCTAATTCAGATTGAATTCTTATACTCACCATATTCACAAATTCACTTTTACAATTAAAGTTGAATTTCCTTTATATAACTCAAATTCATATTCATTCTTCACTTTATCAATTCATTTTGATATCAAATTCAATTTGATTCACTATTACTTAAGCTATATTTCATTTTTCCTTCACTTGCATTAATTTTCACCATACAGCTTAAGTTCGCCTCAAATTTATTTGAAATTCTATTTTATTTAACTTTACTAAAGTCAAATTCATATCACATTTCAAAATTCAAATTTTGTTTTACTTAACAAAACTATTCAAACATTTTAACAATTGGTTTTACTTAAACTTTCTCATTTTATAAGTTAAACAACTTATTAATTTAAACATCCCAATTCATATTATATAATCACTTATCTTTCAAGTTTAACTTTCCATCTCAATAATTAATCAAACCAAGTTCAATTTATTTAACTTCCTTTAGTTAAACTTCAAATCGTATATTTATTAACACTAATTCAATATAATTTAACTTTTCTTAAGTTAAAAATCTTCATTTCAAAACAAATTTATACTTCTTTGGATTTGAAAAACATCTTCTTTTTAAAGTGTTTCTAGTAACTATTCATATTAAACATCATAAACTAAGCTTTGTGTAAACCAAAGCTCTGATACCACTCTGTAACATTCCCCCTTTTGACCGTCTCCAGTCGGTAATTAAACCAACTCGAAACGTTCAAAACGACGAATTGTTATTTAGTTTATAAGGTTTAAACAGAATGAGGCACAGAAACACAGATAATAACAATCAATTAAAACAAATGAGAATTTATTTCATTACTATAAATCTTTTTGAATACATCAGAGTTTTATACAATTTAATACTGATACAGCGGAATATCTTAAAATACAATTTTCTCGAAATAAATGATTCTTTACTCTCTCTCTAACTTCGCTGCTCGAAAATCTTCAAGCTGTAAAAATACTCGGTCTGACCCGAGTATTACATTCAAAAGAAAATAATACACAGGTCAGTCTAATTCAAACCAGTTTATTAGTGCATAGAGGCAGTAATAATTTAAATAGACACAGTCACAATAATTCCCGTCTATCCGACTCTTTTAACAAAGAACTCGGATAACGAAAATTTTAACACTAAACAGTGTTAAACAATAAATCAGCAGATTTAAATCATCAACAGAGATAAACAGTGTTATTGGCTGCCGTACACGCACGCGTGTACGGCCTCGCCAATACGGCATAGAAGATCAATGCATCACGACGCAAAGAAATATCAATTCAAAACTGTCGATTTTTGGGTGGCTGCAGTACACACATGTGCATTCGTACCCGTGTGCACTGCCCCGCCAACTCGTGTGCAAAACAAAATGCACAGCTAACAAATCAAAACAAGGTCAAGGCAATACAACAGAGGTATAACCAGACTGAGCAAACAGAGGACAATGAATGCAGACTGGACAACATTGAATACCAAGGCAACATGAAACCCAAAACTATCGAGTTCAACTGAACCATAATAACATGAAGAACATCCATCCAACAACAATACTGCACAATACCAAGCTACAAAATGCCAACCGTGATATGGACAGATGCAGACCACTAAATGATCAATAAGCAAGTCAGGTGAAGAACAATGGGAACACAAATGCATTAAGTCCAGATACAACAAACTAAAGAAGCATGGGCAGTTCAAAATCATAGAGTATATGCAAAAGGCAATAAGTATACAAGTTAATCAAGTTTCCTGTCAATCAATGATGCAGACCAAAAGGCATGGAACTGAAGATTGCAACCTGAATAGAAAATGCACATGAATGTGATGGCAACAGTTCAAGGCAACGGTAACAACTGAGTGAAACTGGATAATGCAACCAACATTCGAAATATTTTTAAACAACAGCAGTTTCCAAAATTTAATTTATCTTAACCAAGAAAAAATTATCAAGTGCATCTGCATATTAAATATGCAACCAAAAGTTGCAGTGAAGACTACAAGAATGCTCAAGTTTATCTGCAATGGATCGACTAAGTGCAACAAATAAAATGTACTGTTTTTTTTTTCCAAAATCATGCTTGCAGTTTTCAAATAAAATCATACGGCCGAGATAATAAAGTGATGGAATCAATGATCATATACATGATAGTCACTGCAACAAGACAGTGACACAGTGAAGACGGTGATACAAGCTAATGAATGCAAGATGCAACACAATGAAGACAACATAGTAGAAGACACAAAACTGAATACAATGCAGATTGCATCAGACCACAACATGATCAACTACAAGATCCAGTGAATCGAGTTCAAATATGCAACAATAAAAACTCAAGCTAGATGTCAACAAGCAACATATAGTAGTGCAAATGAAGAGACCACAAGTATGTGCAAAACTGCAGTGCAACAAGCCGAAGAGGTTGAAATGAGAACAACCAAACATGACAGGGATGCATTCAAGTGTCAACCAGTGTGAATGCAAGGTGCAGCAGTAGGATGGAAATGGTACAGCAATCTCGACCTCAAAGAGGTATCCAAATTTCATAAGCAAAGTGTGCAGTCTAAACAAATACAAGGTCAGGGAAAATGGACTAAGCGGCCTCACATCTAGACTAGACGTAACATGCATCAGTAAATGCACGTACACGACTGCAAGAGTATACAATACTCAAAAACCAAAGCTACACTTTAAACAAAGAATTAAACCATACTTGTAAAAACAGAGAAACAACAATGCAATCTCCACATAAATATATACATATGTATACACCTATATAGGAAGCACAATTACAAGTTAACAGTTTTAACAAATCCAAAGTCAGATGGTCAGAATGAACAAATACAAAGACCAGTGAAGTATAACAGTGAACATTACCAGGAGCAAATGCAACCAGCAATATAAACATGTAACAGTTTCAAACTAATGATGTGCAACAGGTAGTGCAAGTTAAAACCTACAACAATATGACTGGAACAAAATGCTCAGTCGAATTCCAACAAATTGTGGATAAACAATTTCATGATCAAAATAAAGGCCGAAGTCAACAATGAAAATCCATCCGTGATAGCCACGAAATCCAGCAACAAAAGTCATGAGTAGCAAACTCGAATCGAACAAAACAGGAATTAAAACTAGATATGAGGGAATAATTCACTCAAACGACAGCTCAAAGTCAGTTTGAGAAGCAGTATCAACATATATGAAACAAACAGTCGAAGTAAAGCACTTGGAAGAATTAGATGTGAGTGAGGGGGGTCACTCACCTTTGTTTGAAGAGGCTGCGAGCGAAAGGGAGATGGAGACGAATCCCTAGTTTACAGATCGGAGGCGAACGATAACGAAGAACGAAGCCAAGCAACATCAATATCTCGGACAAAGCCGTAGCTTCAATTCCAGACTAAACGAAGACGTCAAGCCAGGATGACCAGCAAACGATCGAAGCCCCAATTCAAAGTGACAAAGAATCAAAGAGCCAAAGCCCTAATATTTCAGATCGAATGAGACGAGATCAAAGCCGCCATTTTTTTTCTTTCGTATGATTTTCATTTGCTGAATAATGAAGAGAGAGGGGCGACGTGGGTTTAACAGAGATAAGTGGGTAAGGAGATCGTGGGGGATGGTATGGGTGAGGTATGGGCCAATACATGTTTATTTATTTTTTTTATTTTTTTTTCTTTTTAAAACTGATTTGTTTTGTATTTAATTTGTTTTGTTTAATTTAGTTGTTAAATTTTAAATTATGTGTATAATATTTATTTATTTCGTATCAATAAAATTTTAAATAAAAGAATTCCAATCGATTTACAGTTTAAATAAAATTTAACAATAAATTTTAAATCGTTCATGGACGAAGATTTTATCGTTATAAAATTTCCAACAATAAACAGCAAATATCTGTCAACTTTAATCGTTTATTGATGATTAAAATTTTGGGCAAAACCCCAGTTGTTACAGAAATTCAAATTGAATTCAATTAAATTTTATACGCGTTTATACGCCGTATGTTCATAAAACAATTCCGATAAATACAAAAATTTGAAATCCAGTAATAATTCAATATTACGGACCCAATGAAACTGGTTTCGTCAAATTCCGAGACTGTGCCTCGGAAGACTATTTTTAAATTCAATTCAAACGATAATATTTCAAAACGGAACAAATCGCTTTCAAATTTAATTCTGAAGCTTCTATTACCTTCAGTATTATCAATATGAATTTTCCAAGCCTTTAAATTATTTTTAACCGGCTTAAAATTGAAGATTCAAATTTTATTCAACTTTCAATAGATTAAATTCAAAATTTAATCACCAATTCATTCTGATAATTTGAAATTCAAGTCAAATCATCATTCAAATATTTAAAATTAATTAAATATTTTCAATTTAAATTGTTCAAAATTTAGGGTCGTTACAGTTATACAAAAATAATGATATATTAATTTATCCTTTTCCTATGTAACTTTAAAAGATTAATGAATTTATCATTTCTCTATAAATTATCCTTAAAACTAATTATTGAGAATTGTTGTCCTTAAAACTTATTACCTTGGAATAAGAAGAGCTTCAACCTAATTTCCACATATAAAAATAGATCAAATTGATATGTTATACATCGATTAACAAAAATAACAGATAATAAATAGATTTGAAAAAAAATTAGCCTTTTATGTTTTTTTAACAATAATAAAGTTTGAAGAAAAAAAATTAAGTACAAAAATATATTTATCATCAATCAAGCGAGATGTATACTCCACATTTTATCTCTAAATAAACCGAGCTTTCTACCGCTTAGCTATGGCGAATAATTTTTCATAGCAGCATTGATTTGGTTTCATACAGCATAATCAAATAATACTTCTAACCACCAAAAAGCAAATCACAAAGAATTACAAACCATCCACCTAATAATATACATATAACAAATAATTGTACCGTACCTCTTTGACATTGTAAATAGTATAGATGGAAGAACACCAGTAGTGATGCAAGATCTACGTAATATGACAAAATTAAAGCTTTGAAATGCATACAAGCAAAAAAAAAGATCCTGAGATGTTTGTGACATCATATACATATAATCATAAATAAATGGTAAGAATAGAAGAAGGTCTATCTCAAAGGCTGAAGGATAATAAAAGAGACTTGTTTATTTAATCCGGTGCTGAAATACCAAAGTAGTCATGCATCATCATCCCCAGCATCTTGATTTCCCAGTGCAGCACTCTAATCAGTCTTCTAATGTCGTCCACTTTTTTCTGCTACAAAACATGGGTTATGAAAAGTGTGCTTTTTAATTTTTCTCAGTCGAAACTATAAAAAAACTTTACCATAAGATCCACTGTATCTTCTTCATGTATCAGATCCACCTCACCCTGCTTACCCTGCTTACTCTCCTCACTATAGCGCTTGATGTGTTTTTCATGAGAAGATCTCAATAAGCTGTCAAACCGTAGTGAAAAACTATTATGCAACAAAGTTTGTACCACTTTCCTATAAACAAACATAAGGGAAAGGGAAAAAAAAGTAAAAAATAATTTAGTACTCAAGAAAAACATACTATTCGACTAAAAAAAAGTTTACAAGAAGCTACATTCTATTTACAGCTCAAATAATTTCTTACGCCGCTGTTCATTTTTAAAATTAAAAACACCCCATTAATTCCATTTAACCCTCCACTCAATACCAATTATAACTTTTTTATTCTAACATTAATATTGAAACATGAAATTGAAAATTTAAACAGTGAACGAAGAAAATTGAAGTTGGGCTTAAACATGATGTGATTTAATCATTTTGAGAGGTAGAGGAAAATAGTATATTTTCCTTAATTTTTTAAATCAAATTTAGTGGGGGTGAGAACAAAAAAGTAACAGGGTGGAAACAGAAATATCCTTGCAGCAAAAATGTGCCATTCTTAGACTTCATCTAGCCTAAGATCATGATCCTTCTCCGCTTCCATTTCTCCTCCATCAGCATCAATTTCACCGTCGGCGCCCTTTCCATTTCTCCTCCGTCAGCTTCCATTTCTCCATTTGCACTCACTTTCAATGCCCCTTCGTCAGCTTCCACTTCTCCATCGGTGCTCCTTCCACTTCACCCCCATCAGCTTCTTCCATTTCCCCTCCGTCAACTTCCACTTCTCCATCAGAGCTCCCTTTTATTTCTCCTCCATCAGCACATTCGGATGGCTGATTGATCCACATCGGCATCATTTCCCATTTTTTTTCAGCTCTACCATAGTGGTGTTAGGTTCCATCCTGATTGCGGCTAGCAAAAATTAGTGTTACGCTTTCTATAGAGGAAAGCTTCTGATTTATACAATGCAACATTTCGGACAGATGAGAAGTACCATTGTCCTACTTGTTTAGTGATTTGGCTTTGAAGCGAGAGGTCACAAGATCGAAACGTCTGTATCATGAATCGAACGTTTATTGATATGTGATATGTTGCCACAGTGATTTATTGTATATAAAGTACCATTTCAAAAACAATTCGGATAGATTTGAATTCATATATGTAAGAGAACATTTTGAATTTATAAATAAATAGTTGCTAGATTATATTTTTAGTGGTATTAAAATTTGGTAATATCTACAGAGATACATTTGACGAAATTCACGCTGGTAGAAAAAATATGTTGCAATAAAGCTATTATGTTTAAGTCCTAATGGCACACGCTACACGCGTGCATTTAAATAGTACAAATGGTATATGTTTCGGAAATGCAAGAATATATATATAATGGAAAAACACATGATTTGAAAGTGCAAATTAACATACAAATGACATGCACGAAAGCAAACTATTAATTATAAAATAATCAATAAAAAGAAGATTTATTTCGTCGTTGATGTTTGTTATTCTATAAGTTTGTCTTATTTAAAAATAGGAATTATAGTTCGATGTTTGACGATAGTATTTTAATGGAATTAACCTAAAAAATATAATTAATTGCACTCTAATTTATTTAATATGTGTTTTGTAAGTCTCTGATATACGTAATAATAGACTAATAGTTATTGGTTTTCTAAATATAAATATTGAATGTTATAGGCTTGGCATTTGGCTTATTGTTTATATTAATTGACAGCTAATTAGTGCATTTTAATCATATTACTTTTTGGACCTAAACTTATTTGATCTTGGTGACTTACACCTGGTCATTTTGTTAACTGTGGTCAAATTTACATGGAACAACATTTAATTGATATGCTTTCTAGCTTTCAAAATATTAACTTTTTCCAGTAACTTTCTTATTTTAGCAATCAAAGTTTTTATTCTTTCACCTTATAACCACGATGTATATACTTAGAAATGTTTTAATTTTACATACTCTTTTTGAGTAAACATTTACCTAAAAATATATGCTAGGTAATTGAATAATAGTATTAGTTGTGAAAGGTTTTAATATTAAGTACCTTTTGATTAATAAACATGTGAAAAATAATTGTGAATTGAACCACATATGTGCATTAACCAGCAAGTTTAAATTTTCTATGTTCCTTATTTATGAAGAAGTATTGAACCATGTGTGCATTGACTTTAGTGAATAGCTATGCTGAATTTTGGACTTTATTAATTTTGTGGGACCTACTCTGACATTTGTTCATGTAACATGTGCAATTAATATATTACATACTATTATTAATGAACATGATAGCATGAAAATTCAACACAATTATTTTATGGATCAAAATTTTTGTGTGAATGTATTTAGGAGTAGATATTGAAACATAATTGGAAATAAAAATGGTTTTCAAGTCTGGAGCCTCCATTAAATCATAACCACAAACATAAACACAATAAGAACTAAATAGTTAAAACATAACTAACGCAAACCCATCCCAGGAGAGTTTGATGTGTGTTAGCTTTTTTATTTTAGCAATCAAAGTTTTTATTCTTTCACCATATAACCCCTTGTATATATTTAGAAAGGTTTCAATTTTACATACTGTTTTTGTGTCGACATTCACCTTAAAATATATGTCATGTTGTTGAATAATAGTATTTATTGTAAAAGATTTTTATATTAATTACCTTTTGAATAATAAACATGTGAAAAATAAATGTGAATTGAACCACATATGAGCATTAACCACCAAGTTTAAATTTCCTTTGTTTCTTACATATGAAGAAGTACTAAACCACGTGTGCATTGACATTAAAGAATAGCTATGCTGAATTTTGGACTTTATTAATTCAGTTGGATCTATTCTAATATTTGTTCATGTAACATGTGAAATTAATGTACTATATACTATTATTAC
The DNA here is from genome assembly GCA_030737815.1 of Allium fistulosum. Classification (NCBI taxonomy): domain Eukaryota; kingdom Viridiplantae; phylum Streptophyta; class Magnoliopsida; order Asparagales; family Amaryllidaceae; genus Allium; species Allium fistulosum. The sequence goes on along the minus strand of CM060907.1, from coordinate 228,802,024 downwards.
TGAACATGGCAACATCAAAATTCAACACAATTATTTTGTGGATCAAAAATATTATGTGCATGTATTTAGGAGTAGCTAATGAAACATAATTGGAAATAAAAATGGTTTTCAAGTCTGGAGTCTCCATTAAATTGTAACCACAAACAAAAACACAATAAGTTCTAAATAGTTAAAACATAACTAAGGCAAACCCATTCCAAGACAGTTTGATGTGTGTTAATTTTTTTATATTAGCAATCAAAGTTTTTATTCTTTCACCTTATAACCACGATGTACATATTTAGAAAGGTTTTAATTTTACATAATCTTTATGAGTAAACATTCACCTAAAAATATATGTCATGTAATTGAATAATAGTATTAGTTGTGGAAGGTTTTAATATACATACATACATACATATACATATAATATCTGTATCATTTATTCAATGATTAATGCGTAACCTTTAAATTTACAAATCTCCATATGTGGTGTGCAGTAAATCAAGATATATTCATTTTTTTAATTAATTAATCAGAATCAACTAATGAAGTTGTTTATATTGTAATACCATTTTCGCTTTGATATTTGTACCCTTTATTCATAGTTTAATGTACAACCTTGAAATTCATGAATCTCTGCATATGGTATAAAATAAATCAAGATATATTCATTTGTTTAAATCAATTATACATTGACACATATATTTTCCACCACATATGAATGGAAATTTCGAATGTTCACGGTTGGACCAAAAGTTTGCGCTTTTAAGGCAACTACTAATAAAGATAAAGATTTTGACGGGGCTAAAAAGTAGCTGCTTTTTTTAGAATGCTATATTTTAGTAGTTTCTATAGATATATACTAGTTTCTTGTAAAGTGGTAACATACATATATATCTAGTTTATACCACTAGTCCATTAGTTCATAGTGCTTTCCCCAAGTTTAGCATAGCAATAGAATATTAAATGCTTATTTCAATCCCTACTAACTCTAATATATTGGTCCTCTGCCTAGCAACTCTATCTCAACTTATCCCAAACATGAGATTTTACCAAATTACAAATAATGTAATTCAATCCAAGATAAAATGGGAGATTAAAGCAGAAAGAAAATTACAAAAAAAAATAATGAAATTGGCCCTGAAAAAATAATAATACAAGATTGAAGATATTGATAGCTCAGGGGCCGTTGAATTTGGTAAACATTCTAGTCCTTCCCTTGCTTCCTCAAAATCAGATAAAAAATTTGATAATATTTTTTTTTGGCCATTAAAGCTTGCATTCAATTTTCCTCCAACTCAACATAGATGAACGACAATTCATTTTGACCTGGTGTTGTACATCGTACTAATATGAAAATGATCATCGGAGAAGCTATCACGGTTCACTAAGGCAAAGGCTATTGAAGCACTATGACGAGTCTTTTGGTTGTTGCATCGTTTGAGATTGCATTGAAGCCGCCTTCTTCTCAATCGATAAAATGAAGTCTGCAATTGATTAACTTTGAGATATGCTGACTTGGATGAAATTTTGTGTCTTGGATCTAGTACCGCGCCTAGTTATGAAGTCACCACAGTCTGAGTGGTTGTTGTGTGTTTGGAGTTGCGTTGGTTCTAAAAATAGTCACATTAAAGCTATTTTGAGACCAACATGGTGTCATTGCCTGTATCGAGAGATGCTGCCTACGGTAGAAGGAAAATTTGCCGCCACTATTGCTATTGCAATGATGCAGTTTGATGCTTTGGCTGCCTAGTACTCTGCTCTTAAAGTTGTTTCTAAGTTGATGAGATACAAAATTTTAATATTGTCATCTCGAATACTGCCCTTTGTTTGATTTTCTGGCTATTTATTGATGAATTGATATGTTATGCCTTGATACTCCTGCAAGTGTCAGCTTCTATAAATTTGTAATGGCTTGGTTAATAAAAGTTGGACCGGTAGTCGAATATTCGAGACAAGATAACAAATGGCATGGTTTCAATGATTAAGGTTTGGGTGGCCTACCCAACAGTGACAAAGCTGGAAGCTTTGGAAATATATAGGAATGTGATTTTTCAAACTATCCCATTAGTATAGGATAAAGATTTGTCTTGAGAAAAGTATCTCATGTTTGAATGATTCTTCTCCCTATTTTGATTTTTTTCTCCGTTTTGATTCTATTCTATTCTATGAGCATGTTTTATAAATTGTTACTTTTATCTTTTGAAGCATGTTGCACCATATAAAGACTACTTCATGCAACGTTGGATTCTCTGTATTTAGTTGAGATATTATACGATGAACTCCTTGAAATATGTAGCGTTTCCACTCAGCCATGGAAGCAAACCAAATTCCTAACAAAATTTCCTCAAATTCTCTAATTTAACCTCTCAACCCAAAACACCTGAGGTTTCTCACATCAGAAATCCATCTGTGGATGCCATCACTTATAATGATGGATTCCAATTAGTCCAATCCAGCCTACTAAGGAGGATACGTGCCAAGAAAGATCAGGAGTTGCCACTGGCTCTAAATAAAGGCATTCTAAAGGGTAAAGATGGTCAAAAAACTGCCAATCCACAGTCAAAAAAGGCAAATCCGATGCCATAACAGAGGTAGATGATGGCCATCTCACTAAAAAAGGAGTAAGGCTGGAAAACATTCGTAGATATAGTAGCAGAGCAGCCTCAAGAACCGATGGAAGATGAGTGCAATTTGAGCATATAGCACTAATCATGATCAATAACAAGGAGTATGGCCTGGATAAAGAAGTAGTGTGTAAAAGAACAATCGAATCATGGAATAATGTAGTTCTTATATATGTGGTGGGTACCAAACCAAACTACTTGTATTTCAAATCTTATATCCACTGAGTATGGAAACCAGTAGGTGAATTTGAAATTTACACAAGAGAGAATGGTTTTTTTCTTTTGAAATTCAAAGAAACTCAAAATCTCAACTTTGTATTGAAAAATGGTCCATTTTTCTATAATGGAAAACTCATTAATATAAGAAAATGGTCTGAATCGTTAAAAATGTACGGAATCTATCAACAACAATGCCGATCAGGGTAAGGTTACCTAGTGTAAATCTAAATCTGTGGGATCGTGATGTGTTTAGTGTCATCCTTAGTATCATTAGGAAACCCATTAAAATGGATGCAGCCACAACTATGAAGACAAGATTAAATTATGCCCATCTCCTTATTAACGTGTCTGCGAATGATGATCTTCCTAGTGAAATTAATTTTTCTTTCTACAATGGTGAAAATATTATTAAAAAAGTTGAATATGAATGGGTTCCACCGAATTGCAAAGAATGCAGATGCTTTGGCCAAACCAGAGATCGGGGAAGTCCAAAAGAAACATGGATTCCCAAAATCGGTAATCAGAAAAGTCAAGGAACCGAATCTAATAAACAATCTACAAATCTAAAAAATACTGAAGTGTTACAAAAACATATAATCTTATCTGATGAAAGCGATCGAATCAACCAAGAAGGTATCATCTCCGATCTAAGAGAAAATTATACAGAGCTCAACGATCAAGAAGATCAAGTCATTGGGGAGGAGTTCATCATCTTATGAAAGAAAAAAATATATCCAAAGCTGTTTAGAGGAAGGACAAAAGGATACAATGGTCTTTGGGTCTGAAACCCCTCCAGTTTGAAACCCTTATTTAATAACAGACATTAATAATACAATAATTTATAAAGTCCCTCGGTAATGCAATAATCAGCATCTCACTAGGATCATAGAGAAGGCCCCTCCACCAGATGATGCTGCAGTTGTTAAGGGTACTGACTCGACTATGCCTCGCACCACTCATCTTGACATTTCATTAATCAAAGTTCTAGAAGTAGTAAATTTTGGAACTAAATCAGAAACGGTTGGTGTTGTTGATCAATATGATATAACAGAGCTGCATATCCCAAAAGTCAAGGCAACGGGTAAAAATAAGGGTAAAAAAGTGAAGAAAATCAACGTTGGGCTTAAACAGGATGTGATTTAGTCATTTTGAGAGGAAGAGGAAAAAAGTAAGTATGCCTTAATTTTTTGTATCGGATCTAGTGGGGGTGAGAACAAAAAAAGTAATGGGTGGAAACACAAATATCCTTGCGGCAAAAACATATCCTTCTTTGACATCATCTAGCGTAGGATCATGATCCCTCTCAGCTTCCATTTCTCCTCCATCAGCATCCATTTCTCCATTGGTGCCACCATCCAATTCTCCTCCGTCGGCTTCCATTTTTCCATTGGCACTCCCTTCTAATACCCCTTCGTCATCATCCACTTCTCGATCGGAGCTACCTTCCACTTCGCCGCCGTCAGCTTCTTCCATTTCCCCTCTATCAACTTCCACTTCTCCATCGGTGCTCCCTTTCATTTCTCTCCCGTCAGCACATTTGTATGGCTGATTGATCCCCATTGACATCATTTCCCATTTCTTTGTTAGCTCCGCCATAATGGGGGTAGGTTCCATCCTGATTGCGAATTGCAAAAACTAGGGTTACGCTTTCCATTGGGGAAAGCTTCTGATTTATACAATGCAACATTTCGAACAGATTTGAATTAATATATGTAAGAGAGCGTTTTGAAATTGTAAAAGAAAATAGTTGCTTGATTCTACTTTTAAGTGATATTAACATTTGGTAATATTCATAGAGATACATTTGATGAATTTCATGCTGGTAGCAAAAAAATGTTACACAAAAGCTATTATATTTAAGTCCTAATGGTACACGCTAAACGCATGCAATTTAATAGTACAAATGATATATGTTTCTGAAATGCAAGGATATATATATATATATATATATATATATATAATGGAAAATTACAGTATTTGCAAGTGCAAATTAACATACAAATGACATGCATGAAAGGAAACTATTAAATATAAAATAATTAATAAAAAGAAGATTTATTTCATCGTTGATGATTGTTATTCTATAAGTTTGTCTTATTTAAAAAAAAGGAATTATAGTTTGGTATTTGACCGTAGTATTTTAATCGAATTAACCTAAAAAATATAATTAATTACGATCTAATTTGTTTAATTTTTTTTCTAAGTCTCTGATATATGTAATAATACGCTAACAGTTATTTATTTTCTATATATAAATATTGAATGTTATAAATGTTGCATTTGGCTTATTATGTATATTAATTGACAACTAGTTAGTGCCTTTGAATCATGTTGCTTTTTGTACCAAAACTTATTTGATCTTGGTGACTTAGACCTGCCAATTTGTAAATTATGGTCAAATTTATATGAAATAATATTTAATTGATATGCTTTCTAGCTTTCAAAATATTAACTTTTCCAATAGCTTTGTTAATTTAGAAATTAAAGTTTTTATTCTTTCACCTTATAACCATGATGTATGTAATGACCCGGAATTTTCGATCCCGAAAATTCCAGATAGTTAGAAAAAGAAGAAAGAGATAGAAGAAGAAACAGAAACAAAACACAGAATCTCACATTCGCAGCGGATCAAAATATAATATCAAATAATAACAGTTATACAAAGGCAATCTGTACTTGTCAAATTACACTTTAATACATCAGAGTTACAACATATACACAAACACTGGATAGATACAATCAACATGTCCCAGACAAACTACAATATATCACAGCGGAATACACTCCATACGTTCCTTCCATCCAGCTCGTCTCCTGAGCTCCAGAACGTCCTTACTTAGAAATCTGTAATACTCGGTCTGACCCGAGCATTACATCAACGTAACACCCGGGTCAGGATGGAAATCAGCGTCAGTAAACCCATCTAACATGGAATACAAGAGCATACAACTTATATAAAACCCGGTGTAACTCGTACCAATTTACAAATTCACAATTTGTTATAGACATCACTTATTCCACACATCAATTTTTAAGTACCCAAAATTTAGATTAAATGGTCCAATTCACTTAAATCATTCCATTCCAGTCTATTGATTTCACATATCAGTCTATAAGAATCGAAGTGGTTTCGGGTATTTACTAACACCCGACTCCGGTCTCTTCGAATTCAATGTCATCTTAACCCAAGTTATTCAAGTGGTTAAATTTTTAAATACAGGATGTCACTTTTACACAGCAACTCATCATAGATAACCACATTATCTCTGTTCAACCCAACATATCATATTACAAAAATATTTCCTTTCACAAAGCATCGCAATCACATATCAGGGATAACAAATAATCCAAGGCATTCAGATATCACTCCATAATTCATAAGCAAGAAGGATCATTCAAAATTAATTTCTTTATCACTAATTAAATTAATTGCTAATCTTTTAATCACTTAGATTTCCTTTAATTAATCATTTATTTAATTACAAATTAATTAATTAATCATCCTTAATTATCCATCTTAATTAATCATCCTTGATTAATTATCTTCAATAAAGTAATTATTCTTTAATTAATTGCCCAATTAATTATTCTTAACTATTTACGGTAATTAATCTTTAATTACCATCATTAATTACATTAATTAATGGTACTTAATTAATTACATTCATTAGTCAGCCTTAATCAATCATAAACAATAATTAACTCTTCTGTGATTTCTGACCTCCATTAATTTCCCATTGATTAATTATATTAATCTTTAATTGATTACACCAGTTATTAATTTTTAATTACTTCTCCTAAGTAATTAACCTTTAATTTATCCCCTTAAGTAATTAACTATCCTTTAATTAATTTAATTAATTATTCCTAATTAATCACAACCTTAATCATTACTTTGAATTAATTACATTATTAACTTTATTTGGAAAAAAACATTAGGAATTTATTACATAATTAACCTAATATAATTACCTTTAAACAAACTTTGTTCAATAATTTGCTTTGAAACTTGCATTTTCTTTGCTTTAAAACTTGTTAACTACATTTACTTTAATTTTAAAAAAACGGTTACCATTACAAACAACCCAAGCGAACCTTCGAAATTCCCGAGCCAACCACTCATCTTCACGCGCGCTACCCTGAACAACACTCGAGCAATCCCTACGACTACCCGCGCATGAACCCAAGAAACCCATCTTCTTCATTTTCCTTTTCTTTTAACTTTGTTTAATTTAAAACTATTATACCAGGCTAAACCCAAACGAACACATACTCGAGTCAAAAACCAAATTTACCGAGAGCAAACTCGAGCAATTTCTCTTCTTCCCCAACTTCACAAACAACCCAGACCAACGTGGACGCGTGCACATGCACATGCACCGATGATCGCCATCGTTCCGATCATCATCGCCAATGCCAACAAGTCGCTTACGACCCCAGAAACGATCCCGATCACCCAGAAAAACCAACGACGTCGTAAATCAAAAAAAAGTTGTTCGACACAATCCAGGAAACACAACCTGATCAACAGATCTCCTCCGTGCCGACGCCACCATCCACTGGTGAACTCGCTGTTCCACCAGAACCTCCGCCTGAGCTTCATGCTTCGATTCCCCCACCACCGGTTCAACCCGATGCGACCACGACGACGCCAGCACCCAGAAAACAACTCCGACTAAAACACTGCATAAAACCCTAAAACCCATCGCTTCATCATCAACGACGCCCAGAAAAATATAATTCCATTTTTCCTACGATCCCCGGCCTACAACCTTGCCCCAGCCAAAACCCCGACCCTCCACCTTACGCCGATCGCCAGAAATCGAGCAAATACTCGATTCTGCTCAACCCAAAAATTCTCACAATTTACACACCTAAAAAATCTGATTTTACTATTAAAAATCCTAATTTTCAATTACGAATCAGATAATATAAGCAAGAATCCAGATTTAAACAACTAATTTTCTGACATTGTTTGATCTTCTCTGCTCTTCTCATTTCCAGTGTTATTCTTGCTATTTATACTTTTTATAATATTTTTAAAAGTTGAATTAGATAAAAACAAACAAATTTCATTTAAAGATCAGAACTTGAAACTGTTTAAATAGTGAGATATGAATTTCCATTGAGTGTTGTTGAGCCTGTGATACAAACAGAAATATGTACATACATATCCTCAACATGCACATATATTCCATTTTGTTTTTATACACGCAGCAAATCATTCATTCATGAAATTATTTCTACAATCTTTACTTCAAGCATGCTTCAAAATATAGTACTGATAAATTTTAGAAAAGAAGTTTACTCACTGTGAAACCTTGAACAGGGAGACAGAGTTTTGAAACCTGCATGTTTAAATTGATTTTGATCTGCTTTTGTTTAGCTTAGTTGAGTTGTGAATTTAAGCTTCAGAGGCAAGATTATATTTTCTCTGGTATGTTAAGTTTTTAAAATGAACGACAATAGAATAAGAAGATATATAAAGAAAAAGTTGTACAGGGGTATGAATTGGCCGGTACAAAACATTTCTTTGATCAGAGATTTTTTTCTTCCCTATCTTTCCAGACAAGATTTAAAAAAAAAACTGAAATGATATTGAACGTTTCGAAATGACTCTCTTGTGGGCTTTGAACTGATAGCATTAATTGCATGTGTACTTACATGTTTGCATGTTTATCCCCTAGCTGTAGTATGTACATAGATATATTATTTCTTGCCTTGCATACATGTATTCCTACAGTTTATATATTTCTAGAATTTCCTAATGTATTTACATGCATAGCCCATGATGATGTACCCTTACACACTTACATGTACATTCATTTATGTAGATGTATATATGTATTCTTATATGCATTTGTCATCATATTTATATATTTACACCTATTTATACACATGCTTATTTACATATTCCTATTTAATATGAACACACACATATACTTGTACCTAATTTCAAACTTTCACACATTTATTTACTTGCATACGTTTTCTATTCATATACATTGCTTATGAATGTTTTGATATTACATGTGACGCCCCACCTCTATACCCACGCTAGCCAAGAACACTACGGAGTAATGCTGTCAACTAGCACGGAGAATAAGGCTGTAGAGGAGCGACCATCAGTGTAACTTCTTTGTGCGAGCACCGATATGTCAGATAGTATATCATGTACTTCATTTAAGGAGGAAATCCGACATACCGATACAAACTCAAAGCTATCACACAGTGGCTATATATAATCTTCGGAAAAAAATATAGAGATAAACATAACACCAATCTGTCACAGACATCCATATCACAAAGGCGGAAAAAGATATGAATATATAACACATGAAAGTGTACAACAGAGTAGTGGTCAGAAAGATCCACAATAATACAAAAGAATACCAACACGTGCTATACAAAAGAATAAGTACACAACATAGAGTCTATATCTCAAATGTGTACATCCAAAAACTACTAATCTAAGTAGTTAGCCAAAAGTCAGAATAATAGATCCCTGAAGAGAGAAGTCAAGCAGAAGCACCTGAAACAACTCGGTCTGACCCGAGTATTATTTATAAGAAAATAATAAACGGATCAGTCTAGCTATAAATATCAGATGACATGATATAGAATAAATGATATGGCATAAACATGAAATAACCATAATAGCATACTACTACAAGTATTTAAATGAACATCAATAAGAAATAAATCGATATCACAAGAATCTTATCAAAGATCCAAATTCACCAAAAAGGTGATGACACACAAATTCACCAATGCACAAAAGTTGATAAAACTTATCAATAGAAATCACGAAAATTGGTGAAGCACAAAATTCCAGAAATCATCACAAGAAATCCAGAAATCACAAGAAGGGGAGGCCTATCACAAAACGGGAGTATGAAAACTCACCAACACGTGTAACACAAGACGAGACGCTATCTCATGGTAGCTAACCATTAATTTTGAGCCGAAGCTCCACAAGAATGGCCCGAAGACCGTGGGGCGCTACCCCACATATGTGATGGCGAAACATCACACAAACGGGGTTTAGTCTCCCTCGTAGACAAAGAGACATCGCACAATTGCTAGTCCAAAACAAATCACAAAAATGATCGTCATGATCATCAAGAAGTGTCAATCACACCAAGCTAGTAAATATATGAGTTTAGCTTCATGTCCCATAACCACTTGCTTAACTTAAATATTTACGAACAAGTTGTGAATCTTCACTAGAAAACTGTCACAAAAGGTTCAATCGAACAAGTCCAAGAATTAACCGACGAAGTGAACGCAAGCGTTTCATACCACTCGTTTTACTAAGCCGTTTAATTAGATTTCTCATCCGAGTGAAGTAAAGGCTTGTATATACTAGTAGATTGGAAAACAGTTTGAGAAAAAGAGCTTTGTAGTTAAAACAAAGATGAAATCGCTTTGATGAAAGAGTTATGATATTTAGTACTAGTATTGAAGCCTTCACATTTTTTTAAAGTGACAAGTCACAAAACGATTGTTGAAACAAATCGCATTACAAAATTTCACATTCGAAGACGTGAACAAAATCCAAGGAAATCAGCTCAAAATGCATCAAAGTGGAAGTTCTGTTGAATGTTTTTCAGATAAGATCCTGTAACAACCCGTGATTGCGGTTACCAAATAATAAATTAAAATTGGGATTTTAATTTAATTGGAGCTATTAATGAATTTTTAATGTGGCTAATTTGTTCAAAATTTAGTCATTTTGAATAAATTAATATTTTGGGCTTAAGTGTAAAATGGAGCATTTCAAGGAAATTAATTAGGGAAATTTGTAATTTATATTATTGCAAAATTTTATATGTGTAAAATAGTGCAATATTTGATTTGGGAAATTAATTTGCAATTTATTTGCAAAATGGTGATTTTGGCTAATATTAACTATAAACGGTGTTTTGGAAAAATTAGGGGTTAAAATGTAAAATATTGTTGATATAGGATTTTATGAAATGGCTAAAAGTAATTGTTAACATATTTTCATAATTTTCTATGGTTTGAAATGTATTTAGTAATTTGTATGTAGAGTGTACTTAGAGAAAATTGCATATATATGTATGCACATGAATAATACAAAGTCCTAATGGGTATTAGATCCAATAACCCTAACCATTAGCCTATAAAGTATCTTTTACTCTCCCATTTCAGCCAACACTTCATTTCATAACTACTAAAACCTAATTAGAAAGCTCCAAAATCTAGTCATGGCCTCCTAAGCAAGACTCCAATCTACACCAAATCAAAGAGAGTTAATCGAAACTACTAAAAGAGGTAATAGCAATCACAAAACCCACACCTAATTCATTCTTTAATTTCTGAAATTATTTTGTAATCCTCTTTTTTTTGTGCATTTAGATTGTGAAACTCTTTGATCTTCTTTTCATTGCTTGGAAAGAGGTAATATATGCTAGCTGAAATTATAATTAGTTTATTGCTGTTAGTAAATTAGGCATATCTCATTCATCTTAAATCGGAATTAAGATTTTCTAGAAGTTCTGGAAAGTTTATTCTGTGGCCTATAACTTTCATGTTTTGAGCTTTGCCTAATTTTGTGGTTTCAATGGTCGAAATCACGTTTGTTTGTCGCTGACCTGACAACAAACTACAAGGTTGATAAAAAAAAACTCTGAAATTGATTTGGCCATAAGTTACTCGTTTTTGATCCGAATTAGATAATTTTGGATGTTCCGGAAAGCTTAAAACATATTCTACATTTTTTGTTCAGTGAGTTTTCTGTAATATTGCCATTTAGATGACCTGAAATGCGTTCAAAGACAGAAGACCAATTCTGTCTTTAACAAGTTATCTTGAGTTTCAATCTGATATTGTTTTGCATGTATCTCTCTCGTTTCTTATCCAAATCTAATAATTTTGGATGTTCTGGAAAGCTTAGATTTAGAGCTAAAACTTTCATGTTTTGAGTTTCATGAAATTTCGAAGTTATTTTGGTTAAAATTGTACATTCTTACCACTGTCCCGAGATAAAAAAGAAAATAATAATAATAATAATAATTTTTTTTTTAAACCCTGTTCCGGATTTTTTTATCTCCACTTCGCGATGCCGCCACGATCGCATCTGAAGTCGGAATTCGACGTTTTTGGTCTCGTTGGAAAGGTGGAATTTCGATCTCCATCTCTGTAAAATTTAGGCATCATCGGCATTCTTTTGGTACTTCGAATTTCGTGTCGAAGTTGTACTCTTGTCGCTGTTTGTAAACAGTGTGAATCTTGTTCTGGGTCCAACTTTGAGACGTCGCTGCTACTTCGTCTCAACTCGGATTCCAGAAATTCTTTTTGCATCTTATAGTAGGGATGTTGTACTATAGGCCTACAAGTTTTCATGTCATTTGGATTTAGTTTGCTGGTCCAAATAAATTGCCGAACTTGGGTTCGCAGCAGTTTTTGAATGGTCAAACACTTGGAATGAAAATCAAATATCCCTTCTGTTTCCAGCTTTTGAGCGCCACTCCGCGATGCCGCCACGTTCGCATCGGAAGTCGGAATTCGACGTTTTTGGTCTCGTTAGAAAGGTGGAGTTCCGAACTCCATCTTAGAAAAATTTGGACAACATTGGAGTTCGTTTGGTACTTCGAATTTCGTGTCGAAGTTGAACTCTAGTCGCTGTTAGTAAACAGTGTAAATCTTGTTCTGGGTCCAACTTTGAGACGTCGCTGCTACTTCGTCTCAACTCGGAATCCAGAAATTCTTTTTGCATTTTAAAGTAGGGATGTTGGACTACGTGCCTGCAAGTTTTCATGACATTTGGACACAGTTTGCTGGTCCAAATAAATTATCGAACTTGAGTTCACAGCTGTTTTTGAATGTTTACAAACACTTGGAATATTTTTGATGATTTTCTGGTTTTCACTGATTTCTTTGAGATTTGTCTCTAGATTTCGTACACGGGTTTTATGAATCATTTTCAAAAGATTTTTCACTCCTAAATGGCTTTTGAAAATTATTATATAATATTATTTTAATTATTAAATTAATTACTCCATAATAGGAGACCTTTCAAAAGACCGTTTTAAAAGTGATTCCGAAAATCAATTATAAATCCGTTTTACACCATTATTTTCTATAATAAAAATCTCACACTCACTTTTAGCACGTCGAGCGAAGTGGAAAGGTGCTTAAACGGTTAGGAAATCTCCGGCCTATGGAAACCGTGTGTATTTTCTTTCCGGTTAATCCCCAACCTATTCGATTGATCGTTTTGACCTTTGGGTCTAGTTTACCGATGATATGAGGTAGACTTTTTATTGTTTGGAGTGTGAGCTTGCTATTGATTAGGAAACCGTTTAGTGCGAACGTGGGGTATGGGACTCATTGTTAACACTTTGCGGGTTCCTCTCCAAGAAGTTAGTGACACATTAGCCTCTGGGCGGCCAGTACTGGACCTCTGGGTCACCACGCCTCTGGGAAACCGTCTCTGGACACCTGCTCTATGGAGCAGTTTATTTTTCGGCGTGTGCCTCTGGGCCTTTATCCTTCTGGGAAGGATCTCGCCGTCTCGCGCGTTTCGCATCGGTGCGAGTGATCGATCACAACTCTACAGTACTTGGCAACAACGTCTGGTCGGTGCACGTGTAAAACTTGTATTATCTGATTATTTTTATATCCATTCGAGTACCGCCATTCGGTGTTGGTTCTATGGAACCATACGATGTAAGTGCGATTACCTTATGGATCCATAGTGTCTCTGGACACTGCTTTTCAGTGTTTGATTTCATTGACTTTTCAGTATATCCCCATGCCTCTTTGGAGCATCGATCTTTGCTTGGGCATTGATCACAGACTCTGGTCATTATTGGGATTATTGCCTATGGGCATCTTTTTATAGCTTTGGCTACGCCGATGATATGAGGCGATTTTATTTATTCTACACTTTGGTGTTGATTTCTCTTTGGAGATTTTTATCGTTTACTGATGATTAGGGATCGTCATTATATTCATGTGGTTCATAATATACTTCTCTTTGGATAAGTACTGTTTTATTTATGTACCGCATTATTATATATCTCAGCTATTACTGATTGTTTAGCTAGCCTGACCCGAGTGTTTTCGCTCGGGTCAGACTGAGTTGTTTCAGGTTAGGTCTTTGGACTTAGCTTCTATGCTTCCGCTTGGACATTATCTGCTATGCTGTTAGATAGCGCTTTTATTTGTCCACTTTTCCACTACTCTGTTATTATTCAGACTTTGATATGTACATATTTTTGACTCACATGTGTGGGCAGTGGCTTTGTACCCACTTTTAGTATTTGGATATGTATTGATGATGTATTGTTCTGGGATTTTATATCTGTTATGTGATTATGTTCTGTGATGCTATTTCATTATGTTATTATGCTTTGTCCTGATAGATCTTTAGCCATTTGTAATTTCATTATAAGTATTTACCGAATATGTCGAACCACCTGATTGAGAAAAATTAAAATAGATTCCACCTTTCGACGTATTCGGTAGATAGTTATAGCTTGATTATAAATGGTCGCTCCCACTATACTCTATTCTCCGCTTTAACAGACAGTATTACTCCCGTAATACTCTTTGTTACAGTGGGTCTCGGAGTGGGGCGTTACAGCTTGGTATCAGAGCCTGGTTTCAGGAATAAGCATAATAAACACAGAACAAATACACTTAGTACAATACATTTTAAATTAGATCCGAATTAAATCATATCCCTTCCTCATGTTTATTGATAGATAAGTTAGGAATATGTATAGGAATCCGTTATATTCCGTAGTATTCCTTAATTAATTATCTATCATTGAATCATGTCTAACTCTAATTCCCGTTACGACATGTTTGACCATTTGAGCGGTGCGAAAGTCTTCTCTCAGTTTGACCATGCCACCGGATTCCATCAGCTACGAGTCATGGAAGACAGCATTCCTCTTACAGCATTTCGCACTCGTCATGGTTCTTTTGAGTGGTTGGTCATGCCGTTCGGCTTGACGAACGCTCCGGCTTTCTTCGTCGATCTCATGAATCGAGTATTCCGGGAATACATCAATAGATTCGTTCTGGTTTTCATCGACGATATTCTTGAGACTCTTTCTATGTGTGATATTCGAAATCGAGCTCCGTCTTCTGTATTCCTTTTGTGGATTAGATGTTATAGACGACTTCTATATTTAAGGAATTGCGGGGACGCAATTTTCTTAAGGGGGGGAGTCTGTAACAACCCGTGATTGCGGTTACCAAATAATAAAATAAAATTGGGATTTTAATTTAATTGGAGCTATTAATGAATTTTTAATGTGGCTAATTTGTTCAAAATTTAGTCATTTTGAATAAATTAATATTTTGGGCTTAAGTGTAAAATGGAGCATTTCAAGGAAATTAATTAGGGAAATTTGTAATTTATATTATTGCAAAATTTTATATGTGTAAAATAGTGCAATATTTGATTTGGGAAATTAATTTGCAATTTATTTGCAAAATGGTGATTTTGGCTAATATTAACTATAAACGGTGTTTTGGAAAAATTAGGGGTTAAAATGTAAAATATTGTTGATATAGGATTTTATGAAATGGCTAAAAGTAATTGTTAACATATTTTCATAATTTTCTATGGTTTGAAATGTATTTAGTAATTTGTATGTAGAGTGTACTTAGAGAAAATTGCCTATATATGTATGCACATGAATAATACAAAGTCCTAATGGGTATTAGATCCAATAACCCTAACCATTAGCCTATAAAGTATCTTTTACTCTCCCATTTCAGCCAATACTTCATTTCATAACTACTAAAACCTAATTAGAAAGCTCCAAAACCTAGTCATGGCCTCCTAAGCAAGACTCCAATCTACACCAAATCAAAGAGAGTTAATCGAAACTACTAAAAGAGGTAATAGCAATCACAAAACCCACATCTAATTCATTCTTTAATTTCTGAAATTATTTTGTAATCCTCTTTTTTTTGTGCATTTAGATTGTGAAACTCTTTGATCTTCTTTTCATTGCTTGGAAAGAGGTAATATATGCTAGCTGAAATTATAATTAGTTTATTGCTGTTAGTAAATTAGGCATATCTCATTCATCTTAAATCAGAATTAAGATTTTCTTGAAGTTCTGGAAAGCTTATTCTGTAGCCTATAACTTTCATGTTTTGAGCTTTGCCTAATTTTGTGGTTTCAATGGTCAAAATCACGTTTGTTTGTCACTGACCTGACAACAAACTACAAGGTTGATAAAATAAAACTCTGAAATTGATTTGGCCATAAGTTACTCGTTTTTGATCCGAATTAGATAATTTTGGATGTTCCGGAAAGCATAAAACATATGCTACAATTTTTGTTCAGTGAGTTTTCTGTTATATTGCCATTTAGATGACCTAAAATGCGTTCAAAGACAGAAGACCAATTCTGTCTTTAACAAGTTATCTTGAGTTTCAATCTGATATTGTTTTGCATGTATCTCTCTCGTTTCTTATCCAAATCTAATAATTTTGGATGTTCTGGAAAGCTTAGATTTAGAGCTAAAACTTTCATGTTTTGAGTTTCATGAAATTTCGAAGTTATTTTGGTTAAAATTGTACATTCTTACCACTGTCCCGAGAAAAAAAAGAAAATAATAATAATAATAATAATTTTTTTTTAAACCCTGTTCCAGATTTTTTTATCTCCACTTCGCGATGCCGCCACGATCGCATCTGAAGTCGGAATTCGACGTTTTTGGTCTCGTTGGAAAGGTGGAGTTTCGATCTCCATCTCTGTAAAATTTAGGCATCATCGGCATTCTTTTGGTACTTCGAATTTCGTGTCGAAGTTGAACTCTTGTCGCTGTTTGTAAACAGTGTGAATCTTGTTCTGGGTCTAACTTTGAGACGTCGCTGCTACTTCGTCTCAAATCGGATTCCAGAAATTCTTTTTGCATCTTATAGTAGGGATGTTGGACTATAGGCCTACAAGTTTTCATGTCATTTGGATTTAGTTTGCTGGTCCAAATAAATTGCCGAACTTGGGTTCGCAGCAGTTTTTGAATGGTCAAACACTTGGAATGAAAATCAAATATCCCTTCTGTTTCCAGCTTTTGAGCGCCACTCCGCGATGCCGCCACGTTCGCATCGGAAGTCGGAATTTGACGTTTTTGGTCTCGTTAGAAAGGTGGAGTTCCGAACTCCATCTCAGAAAAATTTGGACAACATTGGAGTTCGTTTGGTACTTCAAATTTCGTGTCGAAGTTGAACTCTAGTCGCTGTTAGTAAACAGTGTAAATCTTGTTCTGGGTCCAACTTTGAGACGTCGCTGCTACTTCGTCTCAACTCGGAATCCAGAAATTCTTTTTGCATCTTAAAGTAGGGATGTTGGACTACGTGCCTACAAGTTTTCATGACATTTGCACACAGTTTGCTGGTCCAAATAAATTATCGAACTTGAGTTCACAGCTGTTTTTGAATGTTTACAAACACTTGGAATATTTTTGATGATTTTCTGGTTTTCACTGATTTCTTTGAGATTTGTCTCTAGATTTCGTACACGGGTTTTATGAATCATTTTCAAAAGATTTTTCACTCCTAAATGGCTTTTGAAAATTATTATATAATATTATTTTAATTATTAAATTAATTACTCCATAATAGGAGACCTTTCAAAAGACCGTTTTAAAAGTGATTCCGAAAATCAATTATAAATCCGTTTTACACCATTATTTTCTATAATAAAAATCTCACACTCACTTTTAGCACGTCGAGCGAAGTGGAAAGGTGCTTAAACGGTTAGGAAATCTCCGGCCTATGGAAACCATGTGTATTTTCTTTCCGGTTAATCCCCGACCTATTCGATTGATCGTTTTGACCTTTGGGTCTAGTTTACCGATGATATGAGGTAGACTTTTTGTTGTTTGGAGTGTGAGCTTGCTATTGATTAGGAAATCGTTTAGTGCGAACGTGGGGTATGGGACTCATTGTTAACACTTTGCGGGTTCCTCTCCAAGAAGTTAGTGACACATTAGCCTCTGGGCGGCCAGTACTGGACCTCTGGGTCACCACGCCTCTGGGCAACCGTCTCTGGGCACCTGCTCTATGGAGCAGTTTATTTTTCGGCGTGTGCCTCTGGGCCTTTATCCTTCTGGGAAGGATCTTGCCATCTCGCGCGTTTCGCATCGGTGCGAGTGATCGATCACAACTCTACAGTACTTGGCAACAACGACTCTGGTCGGTGCACGTGCAAAACTTGTATTATCTGATTATTTTTATATCCATTCGAGTACCGCCATTCGGTGTTGGTTCTGTGGAACCATACGATGTAAGTGCGATTACCTTATGGATCCACAGTGTCTCTGGACACTGCTTTTCAGTGTTTGATTTCATTGACTTTTCAGTATATCCCCATGGCTCTTTGGAGCATCGATCTTTGCTTGGGCATTGATCACAGACTCTGGTCACTATTGGGATTATTGCCTATGGGCATCTTTTTATAACTTTGGCTACGCCGATGATATGAGACGATTTTATTTATTCTACACTTTGGTGTTGATTTCTCTTTGGAGATTTTTATTGTTTACTGATGATTGGGGATCGTCATTATATTCATGTGGTTCATAATATACTTCTCTTTGGATAAGTACTGTTTTATTTATGTACCGCATTATTATATATCTCAGCTATTACTGATTGTTTAGCTAGCCTGACTCGAGTGTTTTCGCTCGGGTCAGACCGAGTTGTTTCAGGTTAGGTCTTTGGACTTAGCTTCTGTGCTTCCGCTTGGACATTATCTGCTATGCTGTTAGATAGCATTTTTATTTGTCCACTTTTCCGCTACTCTGTTATTATTCAGACTTTGATATGTACATATTTTTGACTCACATGTGTGGGCAGTGGCTTTGTACCCACTTTTAGTATTTGGATCTGTATTGATGATGTATTGTTCTGAGATTTTATATCTGTTATGTGATTCTGTTCTGTGATGCTATTTCATTATGTTATTATGCTTTGTCCTGATAGATCTTTAGCCATTTGTAATTTCATTATAAGTATTTACCGAATATGTCGAACCACCTGATTGAGAAAAATTAAAATAGATTCCACCTTTCGACGTATTCGGTAGATAGTTATAGCTTGATTATAAATGGTCGCTCCCACTATACTCTATTCTCCGCTTTAACAGACAGTATTACTCCCGTAATACTCTTTATTACAGTGGGTCTCGGAGTGGGGCGTTACAGATCCCCTACGGAGGGGGGTCCAAGGGGGTGGCAACCCCCTAGGTGGGGGTGCGGGGCAACGCCCCCGCTACGGGGTTCGACCTAACTGGGCAAGTGAGGCCAAGCGACCTAAGGTCTGCGACCTAAAGGCGAGCGACCTAAGAGGTCCAACGACCTAAGGGGATACGCGACCTAACTGAAAGACTGGTCGAGCGACCTAAGAGAAGTAGGTCTAACGACCTAAAATCGTTGCACGACCTAACAGGTTCGCAACCTAAGGATGGTGTAGTGGCGAGCAACCTAAGGAGTTATCGAAGCCTAGCGACCTACGACCTAACGTAGCCGCGACCTAGTAACTGAAGCAGGAACGAGCGACCTAGGACCTAGGCGACCCACGACCTACGACCTAACTCCTTCGAGCGACCTACGACCTAACTACAGGCGAGTGATAATAGGTCGGAAACGACCTAAGGCCAGACGAGCTAACACTCCAGAGCGACCTAGTGCCAGAAAATCACCAAAATGCTGAAAATTGGGGCTTTTCGCCCATCCAATCCAAATCCAATACAAACAAACATGCTAAAGTGATGGAGAATCATTCCCAACAGTCCAATGACGATTATAGGCAAGATGTGAGATCAAAAATCTCACCTTTGCATGGAGATTGATGAAGATGAGGCTTGAGAGCAAAGCAAGAATCACAACAAGCTTGAATCTATGTTCTTCACTAGAATTTGGAGTAGATGTTGGATTAGCAATGAAGACTTGTAACGACCCGTATTTTTACGGATCGACATGTTCGTCAAAATCTGGAATTTTAGCACTTTCATGTCATTTCAGATTTTTAGGCAGATTTGTCTAAGTCCTAGGTCGTACGCGACCTAAGGGTTGTTGGCAACTTAGAGAAGGTCTGCGACTTAAGAAAAATGTTGTGAGCGACCTAAGTTTTGTTAAGTGTTAGGTCGGCTGGGAAAGTTAGCGACCTAGTAGTTGCCGAGTTAGCGACCTAGTAGTTGCCGAGTTAGCGACCTAGTAGTTGCCGAGTTAGCGACCTAGTAGTTGCCGAGTTAGCGACCTAGTAGTTGCCGAGTTAGCGACCTAGTGGTTCTGAGTTAGCGACCTAGTGGTTCTGAGTTAGCGACCTAGTGGTTCCGTGTTGGCGACCTAAGGAGTTAACAAGTTGGCGACCTAAGGAGTTAACAAGTTGGCGACCTTAGGAGTTAGGCTAAGTGTTAGGTCGTGTGTTGTTTTAGGTCGACTTGTGTTAGGTCGCAACCCAACTGAGTCTTAGGTAGTTAGGTCGTTAGGTTGTTAGGTCGCTGGGTTTCCTAAGTGTTAGGTCGCAAAGGAGTTAAGTCGTACATCTGTTAGGTCGCGTAGATTGCTAAGTTGTTAGGTCGCTAGGATAGTTTGTGTTAGGTCGCGTAGATCTATCTGTTAGGTCGGAGAAGCTTAGGTCGGAGAGTCTTAGGTCGGAAACGACCAAGGGAGATAGCCGTGTTAAGCGACTTAAGGAAATTTCTGCTATAAATAGGAGGGGTTGTTCTCACTTTTTGGGATCCGGATTTTGAAGCGACGAAGTGCTGCCATTTTGAGAGCTCGACTTCTACACTTCTTCACTTCTTTTCTCCACTCTAATCTAGTGCTTCCATCCATCCAAATCGAAGATCAAGATTGAAGATTCAAGAGCTTAGGTTGAAGATCTTCATCTTTTCAAGAGAGATTTCTTCATTTGAAGCGGATTTGTGGTAGATCTAGCTTCATCCTTCGCTGTCCAGATCTGGAGTGTGTTGATTTGAGGTTGTTTAGGTGATTTGGTGAGTGGTGATTATCTCTCACACGGATCCAAAGGAGTATATCGGATTGTTGGCCCGATTTGGTGTTAAAATAGTGATTTCCATGCATTTTCTTCATCCTATGTGTAGATCCATATAGATCCATTGTTCATGATGATGTTACATCCATTTTATCATATGTTAACCTATGCAAGTTCATTCATCAAGTTTGTAGAGATATAATCCATGTTTTCATGCTTATTGGACTTTCAACTCTTTAATTACGAAAATGCCATTATTGTTATAATTGTCTACTTAGATCATTTTTGAATGCTTGATTGCTTGGATTGATGTTTGATTTGATTGATTGTTATGAACTAGATGATTGATGATTAGATTAGATCGAAGATGATTCAAAAGCTAAGGGAAAGGCTCTTGAATTGGAAAAGCTGCTCGTGGCATATGTAGCGGGATGATGAAGCTCTTATGCATAGATTCGATGATGTGATGATGAGATGAGGCTTTGCGAGGATGTAATGAAGCGAAGCAATCATATGATGAAGACTTGGTCTAATCCAGACGGGATCATTCCAAGCATGTTGATAACTCGGTGATATGATTCGAGTTGAGGATAATGAATGGATATGAGAATAGTCGTCGAGGAGGATGACTAGGAGGCTTGGATAGCATCGTTGTTGAAGGTTCTAGCATGCTCTAAGCAAGGGTACGTTTGGGCAGATTCGATAGTCCCAACGGCCAACTGTTGATGGTCGAGTACTCTGGGCAGATTCGATAGTCCTAGGCACGGGCTGCGACGACGTGCGGGAGTTATGTCTAGAACCGGGGTTTCCATTAGCCCTTGACGGACGGCTGAAAGAATGTGCCGGTCATTCAATTAACGGTGATATCGAAGCAATGATAACAGTGATAGCCAGAGTCATGGATGTTTGGTTGTATCGTCATTCGGACTCAAGAGCGGCATTTTCTGGGTGCTTATCTGATTTAGGCCTTGGTACTTGGAAAACATCGCCCTTGACTCGAGTGATAGTAGTTTTACTTTAAATTGTATGCTCTGCTATGTTTGCTTCTGCTTAGTGTGTGTCTGGGGGCTATCACTGTAGAATGAGGTTGGAGTGGGAGGGTTGTATTCCTATTCCTTTTCCTTTATGCTCTTTTGGTATGTTGTTAGTTAATTTACTGCTCACTAAGACTGTTGTCTGACTCAAGGCTTTATGTTTTAATTCTTATTGCCTTGGGCTGTTCGTCCATTTTGGGACGGGCAGACTAGGTAGCAGGTGACAGGTGCTGTTCTCTTCTCACGATGCTGATATCGAAGACGAGCTAGAGGGTTGCATATTATCTTCTTATTATATGTACTGGATGTTCCGCTGTTTTGTTTTCTCTGAGAGATATGTAGTGAGGCTGGATGTATTGACTATATGAATGCTTGTATTCAACTATTATGGAGTTTTATAAGATGTCATTTTGTTCTGTAAAGCTTCACTATACATATGTTCTATTGTATTTTGTCCATGCGCTGTGAGTAATACGATAGATTCTGTTGTTTTAATCTTACCTTGACAATCGTCCATGGTCGCCTGGCACACTTTACAGCGCACTATCTCTAGATTCGGTGCAGGGGTCATGGGCGGTCGTCACATTTGGTATCAGAGCCAGGTTAATCGATTTTACCCAACGCTCGCTGTCGTAACTACGTATGAGAGACGTAATTGTATTTTGATGGATGATTACTATATATAATATAGTAGCTTAGAAGAGTTTGAGTCCTTTATGCAGTTGTTTCTCTAGATGTTTTAATCATTCCTTTTTATAGATATTGAGAATGAGTCGAAGAGGGAGACCAGCTGCTAGGGAAGGCCGTGCTACTGAAGAGACTGCTGATTATGCAGCCATGTTCGAAGCTATGATGACTTCGATCATGAGGAGGATACCAGTTCCGGGGGCGGCAGTAGATGTTGGAGTTCAAGTCCAAACTCCGAAACCAGTGGATTTTGCTAAGCTGTGCAAGGATTATACTGCTCTTGGAGGGAAGGTTTTCTTGGGAACAGAATCAACTATTGAGGTCCAGAGGTGGATAGATGCTTGTAGAAGGATCTTTGGTGATTTGGGAATTGATGATGCAACTAAGAGGAAGTTGGCATCAAGGCAGCTTCAAGGGAGAGCCTCTGATTGGTGGAACTCTATTACCATCGATACTGCGGAGGAAGAGATTACTTGGGAGCAATTCCAAGCTAGATTTGAAGCTAAGTTCATTTCTACAGCTCAGAAGTCTGTTCTGTTCAAGAGGTTTGTGGAGCTCAAGCAAGGTGGAAGATCAGTTCTTGAGTATGTTTCTGAGTTCGAAGCTTTGTCCAAGTATGCCCGGTCGTATATTGAATCTGCTTATCAGAAGAATGAGAAGTTTGTGACCGGCTTGGATAGTTATCTTGGGAGACAGTTGGTGGATCACTTGGACGATTCATTTGAGAAGCTTGTGGAGAAAGCTCTTAGGCATGAGAGTCTGTTTCCTAAGGAAGGACCTGTTGTTGCTGTTACCAAGGGAGAATCTAAACCACAGCAGGGTGGAAACCAGAAGAGGAAGCAGCAGCAACAGAAGGGTAAGGATGGCCAGAAGAAGCCGAAAGGCGAGGTGACTTGCTACAATTGTCAGCAGAAGGGCCATTTCTCTAAGGATTGTAAGAATCCGAAGGCACCGATGAAGTGTCACAACTGTGACAAGCCGGGGCATTTCAGGAAGAATTGTCCGGAACCAAGGAAGGACAGGCAGATTGTGCAAGCCTATGCTTTAGGAGCTGTTCCGTCGTCTTCAAAAGCTCCTACTGCTGAAGAGAAAGGAAAGAGTGTGGTTGTTCAAGGTACTCTTTTCCTATGTGGTGTTCCAGTTAGAGTTTTGTTTGATACTGGAGCTTCGCATTCGTTTGTTTGTAATGAACTAGTAGGCCGGTTAGATTTGAAGCCGGATATTGTTGATAGGCCATTGGTTGTGACTAATCCAGTTGGGGGTTCGTCTTGTTTGTGTATGTTATGCCGTGGTCTAGTTGTGTCGAGTCATGGTTGCTCTTTTGTTTGTGATTGCTTTGTTCTGAACTTTGCGGGGTTCGGAATTATTTTGGGTATGGACTGGCTTAGGAAGTATGCGGCTAAGGTTGATTGTGAGAGGCTAGAGGTGACAGTCGAGAATGTGGAAGGGCGAAAGATTGTGATACGATGTAAGCATGAGGAAGGCGTCTTCATGAGCTTCATGTATTCGCTAGTTGTTCCACGGGATGGACTGTCTTTAGTGCCAATCGCAAATGGATTCGAGGATGTCTTTGACGAAGTCAAAGGGTTGCCGCCGCATAGAGAGATCGAGTTTCGTATAGATCTAGTTGAAGGAGCCAGACCTGTTGTGATGCCTCTTAGGCGGATGGCGCCTAGGGAACAGCAAGAGTTGAGGGTGCAAGTTGATGATCTTTTGCAGAAAGGATTCATTCGGCGTAGTGTGTCCGAGTGGGGTGCACCAGTTGTGTTTGCAACCAAGGCAGATGGATCGTTGAGATTGTGTGTGGATTATCGTGAGCTGAATAAGGTGACTAAGAAGAACAAGTATCCATTGCCGAGAATAGATGACTTGTTTGATCAGCTTCACGAGGCTAAGGTGTTTTCTCAAATGGATTTGGCAACGGGATTTCACCAGTTGAGAGTGGCTAAGGATAGTGTGCCGAAGACTGCTTTTAGGACACCATCCGGTTTCTTTGAGTGGCTGGTAATGCCGTTTGGATTGACTAACGCGCCAGCATATTTTGTTGATCTTATGAATAGAGTGTTCAGAGATCAGTTGAACAAGTTCGTACTTGTGTTCGTGGATGATATTCTGATTTATTCCAGAACGGAGGAAGAGCACAAGACGCACTTGCGTATTGTTTTGGAGATCTTACGGAAACATCAGCTGAAGGCTAAGTTTTCGAAGTGTCACTTCTGGAAGAGTGAAGTGAGGTTCTTAGGCCATGTGATTTCTGGAAATGGAATAGCGGTTGATCCCGCTAAGGTGGCAGCAATCCAGGATTGGGTTAGACCTAAGAATGCATCTGATGTGAGAAGTTTTCTTGGATTAGCAGGATATTATCGACGGTTTATCAAAGACTTCTCCAAGATAGCTGCACCGTTAACAGGATTGACGAAAAAGAACCAAGTGTTCAGTTGGGATGCTAAGTGTGAGCAAGCTTTCGGAATCCTGAAAGAGCGACTGACGAGTGCTCCTGTTTTGACTATTCCAAGTGGGAATGATGAGATGGTGGTTTACACCGATGCATGTGGTACTGGACTTGGAGCAGTGCTGATGCAGAAGGATAAAGTTGTTGCGTATGCCAGTCGACAACTGAAGCCGCATGAAAGGAATTACCCAACTCATGATTTGGAATTGGCGGCGATTGTATTTGCTCTGAAGATGTGGAGACATTACCTGTTGGGAGTTCGATTCGAGTTGTTTACGGATCACAAGTCGTTGAAGTATCTTTTCTCCCAAAAGGATTTGAATCTTCGGCAGCAACGTTGGCTAGAATTTTTGGCATCATATGATTTTGGAATAGCTTATACTCCGGGAAAAGGTAACGCAGTGGCAGATGCGTTAAGTCGAAGACATGCAGGATTGGGAGCCATGTTTTCTGAATGGAAGAGTCTCGAGTATTTAGCTGGATTTGACTTCAGGCCTAGATGTGAATTGGAACCTGAGATGTTGGCAAACTTATCGATAAGACCCACTCTTGTGGAAAGGATTGGCGAGGGCCAAAAGCGAGATGATAAGCTTGTCAAGATTATCCGTGGATTGGAATCTGGATTGGATCCAGAAAAGGATAAAGGATTCGAGGTCGATAGAGAAGGTTGGCTTCGGAAGCAAGGACGACTAGTTGTTCCCGATATAGATGAATTGAGGAGTGAAGTTCTGAAGGAGAGTCATCACTCGAAGCTGACAATTCATCCAGGAGGAAACAAGATGTATCGGGATATGAAGAGAACCTACTACTGGGAAGGCATGAAGAAGGATGTTGGAGATTTCATTTCCAAGTGTATGAATTGCCAGTTGGTTAAAGCCGAACAGAAGAAGCCAAGTGGATTGCTTCAGCCCTTAGAAGTTCCTACATGGAAGTGGGAACAAGTGTCGATGGATTTTATTGATGGATTGCCTAGAACCAGAACGGGAAATGAAGGAATTTGGGTCATTGTGGATCGTCTGACTAAGAGTGCACGATTCATTCCTGTTCGATCGACTAGAACGGCATCAAAGTTGGCTGAGTTGTATGTTAAGTGGATAGTTCGATTCCATGGTGTTCCGAAGAGTATAGTGAGCGATCGAGACCCATTGTTCACTAGTGGATTTTGGAAGAGCTTCCAGGAAGTCTTGGGAACCGAGTTGTGTTTGAGTACAGCTTATCACCCTCAGACAGATGGCCAGACTGAGAGAGTCAACCGAGTTTTGGAAGATCTACTCAGAGCCTGTGTTTTAGATTTCGGAGGATCATGGGAAGATCACCTTCATTTGGTGGAGTTTGCGTACAACAACAGTTACCAGTCAAGTATTGGTATGGCACCGTATGAGGCGTTGTATGGAAGACCGTGTAACTCTCCGACATGTTGGTTGGAAACTGGAGAAAAGCTGATGCTTGGGCCAGAGATGATTCGGCAGACTTCAGATTGTATAGAGATCATTCGGCAACGAATGAAAGCAGCCCAAGATCGTCAGAAGAGTTATGCCGATAAGCGTCGAAAGGATTTGGAATTCGATGTAGGAGATATGGTTTTTGTGAAGATTTCTCCACTGAAGAATGTTATTCGATTTGGAAAGAAAGGAAAGTTGACTCCGAGATTTGTTGGACCATTCCCGATTATCGAGCGAATCGGAAAGCTCGCTTACAGATTGGAGTTACCAGAGAAGATGTCGAGTGTGCACAATGTTTTTCATGTATCATATCTACGGAAGTATGTGCACGACTCGAGTACGGTGATTTCTGCTGATAGCTGTGAAGACTTAGAAGTTGATCCAGTTGATAGAAGACCTCGTAAGCCGCTTCGTGTTGTTGAAACCGACACGAAACAGCTTAGGAGGAAGGTAGTTAAGTTGCTCAAGATACAATGGAGTGATGATGATAACGACTGTACGTGGGAAGTGGAAGAGAGGATGAAGGCAGCTCATCCTGAACTCTTCAAGGTATGGCCCTAAGGTGTCGTCTCATCTCGCGATATTGTAACTTGTTCTAAGTTTTAGAATTCTGTACGCTAAGTTAGAATTGGATGCATGGTTTGTTGATTGTTATGGATGGTAGGCGTACAGAATAGTTTTGATTGCTTGGAATTTCGGGGGCGAAATTTCTAAGGGGGAGAGAATGTAACGACCCGTATTTTTACGGATCGACATGTTCGTCAAAATCTGGAATTTTAGCACTTTCATGTCATTTCAGATTTTTAGGCAGATTTGTCTAAGTCCTAGGTCGTACGCGACCTAAGGGTTGTTGGCAACTTAGAGAAGGTCTGCGACTTAAGAAAAATGTTGTGAGCGACCTAAGTTTTGTTAAGTGTTAGGTCGGCTGGGAAAGTTAGCGACCTAGTAGTTGCCGAGTTAGCGACCTAGTAGTTGCCGAGTTAGCGACCTAGTAGTTGCCGAGTTAGCGACCTAGTAGTTGCCGAGTTAGCGACCTAGTAGTTGCCGAGTTAGCGACCTAGTGGTTCTGAGTTAGCGACCTAGTGGTTCTGAGTTAGCGACCTAGTGGTTCCGTGTTGGCGACCTAAGGAGTTAACAAGTTGGCGACCTAAGGAGTTAACAAGTTGGCGACCTTAGGAGTTAGGCTAAGTGTTAGGTCGTGTGTTGTTTTAGGTCGACTTGTGTTAGGTCGCAACCCAACTGAGTCTTAGGTAGTTAGGTCGTTAGGTTGTTAGGTCGCTGGGTTTCCTAAGTGTTAGGTCGCAAAGGAGTTAAGTCGTACATCTGTTAGGTCGCGTAGATTGCTAAGTTGTTAGGTCGCTAGGATAGTTTGTGTTAGGTCGCGTAGATCTATCTGTTAGGTCGGAGAAGCTTAGGTCGGAGAGTCTTAGGTCGGAAACGACCAAGGGAGATAGCCGTGTTAAGCGACTTAAGGAAATTTCTGCTATAAATAGGAGGGGTTGTTCTCACTTTTTGGGATCCGGATTTTGAAGCGACGAAGTGCTGCCATTTTGAGAGCTCGACTTCTACACTTCTTCACTTCTTTTCTCCACTCTAATCTAGTGCTTCCATCCATCCAAATCGAAGATCAAGATTGAAGATTCAAGAGCTTAGGTTGAAGATCTTCATCTTTTCAAGAGAGATTTCTTCATTTGAAGCGGATTTGTGGTAGATCTAGCTTCATCCTTCGCTGTCCAGATCTGGAGTGTGTTGATTTGAGGTTGTTTAGGTGATTTGGTGAGTGGTGATTATCTCTCACACGGATCCAAAGGAGTATATCGGATTGTTGGCCCGATTTGGTGTTAAAATAGTGATTTCCATGCATTTTCTTCATCCTATGTGTAGATCCATATAGATCCATTGTTCATGATGATGTTACATCCATTTTATCATATGTTAACCTATGCAAGTTCATTCATCAAGTTTGTAGAGATATAATCCATGTTTTCATGCTTATTGGACTTTCAACTCTTTAATTACGAAAATGCCATTATTGTTATAATTGTCTACTTAGATCATTTTTGAATGCTTGATTGCTTGGATTGATGTTTGATTTGATTGATTGTTATGAACTAGATGATTGATGATTAGATTAGATCGAAGATGATTCAAAAGCTAAGGGAAAGGCTCTTGAATTGGAAAAGCTGCTCGTGGCATATGTAGCGGGATGATGAAGCTCTTATGCATAGATTCGATGATGTGATGATGAGATGAGGCTTTGCGAGGATGTAATGAAGCGAAGCAATCATATGATGAAGACTTGGTCTAATCCAGACGGGATCATTCCAAGCATGTTGATAACTCGGTGATATGATTCGAGTTGAGGATAATGAATGGATATGAGAATAGTCGTCGAGGAGGATGACTAGGAGGCTTGGATAGCATCGTTGTTGAAGGTTCTAGCATGCTCTAAGCAAGGGTACGTTTGGGCAGATTCGATAGTCCCAACGGCCAACTGTTGATGGTCGAGTACTCTGGGCAGATTCGATAGTCCTAGGCACGGGCTGCGACGACGTGCGGGAGTTATGTCTAGAACCGGGGTTTCCATTAGCCCTTGACGGACGGCTGAAAGAATGTGCCGGTCATTCAATTAACGGTGATATCGAAGCAATGATAACAGTGATAGCCAGAGTCATGGATGTTTGGTTGTATCGTCATTCGGACTCAAGAGCGGCATTTTCTGGGTGCTTATCTGATTTAGGCCTTGGTACTTGGAAAACATCGCCCTTGACTCGAGTGATAGTAGTTTTACTTTAAATTGTATGCTCTGCTATGTTTGCTTCTGCTTAGTGTGTGTCTGGGGGCTATCACTGTAGAATGAGGTTGGAGTGGGAGGGTTGTATTCCTATTCCTTTTCCTTTATGCTCTTTTGGTATGTTGTTAGTTAATTTACTGCTCACTAAGACTGTTGTCTGACTCAAGGCTTTATGTTTTAATTCTTATTGCCTTGGGCTGTTCGTCCATTTTGGGACGGGCAGACTAGGTAGCAGGTGACAGGTGCTGTTCTCTTCTCACGATGCTGATATCGAAGACGAGCTAGAGGGTTGCATATTATCTTCTTATTATATGTACTGGATGTTCCGCTGTTTTGTTTTCTCTGAGAGATATGTAGTGAGGCTGGATGTATTGACTATATGAATGCTTGTATTCAACTATTATGGAGTTTTATAAGATGTCATTTTGTTCTGTAAAGCTTCACTATACATATGTTCTATTGTATTTTGTCCATGCGCTGTGAGTAATACGATAGATTCTGTTGTTTTAATCTTACCTTGACAATCGTCCATGGTCGCCTGGCACACTTTACAGCGCACTATCTCTAGATTCGGTGCAGGGGTCATGGGCGGTCGTCACAAGACTTGAGCTTGGAATTTTAATTTCCCATTCCCTCCACCATTTTTGATGAAGCTTGAAGGTATTAGTGAAGAGATGAAGTTATGAAGAGAAGGGGGTTGGGCTGAGCTAATATGGGTGCAGTCCAAACCAAAGTCCAAAGCAAAAAGTGACGAAAATTTCACTATCTCCAAACATATCGATGTTTATACTTAAAAGATGGCAAACGACGTTTCGAACTCAATGGAAGTGGTCTCGAGTCCTAATTCGTTCGTATGCAAAAAGTAGCTTTTTGGACCAAAATCCGATTAACGATAAGATATTTAAATAAAATATTTAAATATAAAATCAACAATTATGCGGGTTGTTACATTACATATATATTTATTTATGTTTATATTCAAACTTTCTCATATTTTACTTCATCTGGGTATATACACATATATATGCATTTACACATTTATATATACATTAAACATCATAAAGTTTGTATATATTTGTATATATATCACTGAATATTCGATCTAAAGTTTAAATGGTGAAATTTATATTCACACTTCTATAATATTTATTACAGTTTTAAATCAATTTATATTTATCCCGATATTTAATTATCAGCAATTTATTCGTTTGACTAATTAATCTTAATATTTCAATAATAAAATCAGTTAATTTCCCGACTAACAGACGTCCAAAAATCCGGGTCGTCACAATGTATATATTTAGAAAGGTTTTAATTTTATGTACTCTTTTTGAGTAAACATTCACCTAAAATATATGTCATGTAATTGAATAATAGTATTAGTGGTGAAATGTTTTAATATTAAGTACCTTTTGAACAATAAACTTATGAAAAATAAATGTGAATTGAACCACATATGTTCATTAACCGACAAGTTAAATTTTCTATGTTTCTTATATATGAAGAAGTATTGAACCACGTGTGCACTGACTTTAAAGAATAGCTATGCTGGATTTTGGACTTTATTAATTCAATGGGACCTACTCTAACATTTCTTCATGTAAAATGTGCAATTAATATACTATATACTATTTTAACGAACATGACAGCATCAAAGTTCAACACAAATATTTTATGGATCAAAAATTTTTTGTGCATGTATTTAGGAGTTGCTATTGAAACATAATTGGAAATGACAAGCACAATTATCCAAATGGTTAAGTGATTCGGCTTTGGTGGTAGAGGTTAGAAGTTTGAAACTTGTATAGCATGATTCGAAGGTTTATTGACATGTGATATTTTGTCCCAGTGACATGCTGTATATAAAGTACTATGTTAAAAAATCATAATTGGAAATAGAAATGGTTTTCATGTCTGGAGTCTCCATTAGATCGTAACCACAAACATAAATACAATAAACACAATAAGTTCTAAATTGTTAAAACATAACTTAGGCATACCCATTCTAGAACTGTTTGATGTATGTGAACGCACCCAAAGTACCAATAACGTGTGAATAAATGCAAATTTGGCTAAGTTTCAACTAAAATAATTAAAATGAAATACAATTTTCTATAGTATATTAATTCTATAACGTATGCGGTATAATTTTATGTAGATAGCATGCCATTGAATTGGTTTGATGTTGTCTTTATTGCCAAGTAAGATCTCAAATATGATGGAGGTGCTCAAATAAAATAAAAAGTGTCTTCAGTTTGTATTTTGAGCACGCTTGGTTATAATATATTGTTGTGGACATATAGAAGATGATAAAAGCATTTTTGGGTGCGATGAAAGGAGTTTGTGCAGGCAATCTTTATATGCTAAAGGACTGGGTAATCATAGATAATTCTACGATTGCAGTGCATTCTATTGGCTCATATTCTACTCAACATTGATATCATAAGCCATCTCCAATAGTTTTGGGGCTTTCAAATTCAATATTTTTTAGCTGAGTTCTTATATTTATTTCATTTCAAAATATGTTCATAAACCTGTATCAATGTAGTCCTTCCCTTCAAGTTATTTATATGACAATATATTATTTCAATATACGAAATTTTATTTATATGATAAACTTAATGGAATCGATTTTATTCTTGAACCTGATGAGAAAGATGAGACAAAAGCTTAAAATTAAAAACGTGTTTTACGTGTAAATAAAATAGCTTATTTTTTTGGATTCTTACATAAATATCCATCTAGCTTTCTGCCTCGCTTTCAACCAAACTATCCCAATTTTGTATTGTTTGAAATTAACAAATATCAACAAAAGGATGAAATAAGAATAAAAAGACATTGCATAGAAGTCCACACGTATAAGGTGTGATATCCCAGAATCTCAAGCAAATAAATATGTGATAATTTCTTTTATATATTATTTAAAATGAGCTAAGTTATTATTTTCAAACAAATTAAAATATGGGTTTGTTAAGTGTGTGAGTGTGTATATATATATGAGTTGATTTTAAAAATGAATTTGAATTTTGAATTAAATTGGAAATCTAAAAAAAATAATTATCTTAAATATTTTGGATTTAAAAATATATGTATAAAATTATTATTAATATATGATTTGTTTTCTTTAAAATTTTTTATTTATATAAATTTAGAAATGTATTTATTAATTAAGAAATCTAATTATAAACGCTTATAAACCATTTTTAAAATAAAATAAAATAAAACATGCATAATTACACATGTAACTTAATAAATAAAGTTTAACAAGTGTAATGTGATTAAAATAGGCAAATGACAAATGTTAAGTAAGTTAAACAAGTGTCACCAATTCTTTTTTTATTTTCTTTTATTTTTAATAAATCCAAAGTAAGCCTATATAAACATATATCTCATCTCTTTACTTCGTTTTCCTATCTTCATTATACAAACTCAAGAAAAAAACCTATAAAACATTATTCAAACCACAAGCAAAATCATAATCCCAAAACCTGTTAATATTCAAACCTGGAAAATCAAACGCCTGTAATCAAATTTTTCAAACCAGTAATCTTCTCAAAGGAAATCACCAAAGCAAATCAAGCTTCCAAATAAATCAAAGTTTCAAAGCTAGATCATTTGAACAACCAGTTTTCCAGTTTTAAAAGATTTAAGCAATTCAAGTTTTCAAATGTCAAAACTGTTTCAAGCTCTGTTCAACTGATTCTGTAATATCCCGGGATTTCGAGGAATTTAAAATGTGATAATCTCTAAATTTAAATTATTTAAATTGATAATATTAATATAAATAACCAAATAATATAATAATAAGATGTTTTAATTATGGTATAGATTGATTTGTAATAAGAATAATTGTTTAAATTATGTTATTTTATAAATTTGATTTTTAATAGATTTATCATTTCTAAAATTAATAAGTATTGTTTTAATATATTTGGGTATAAAATATATGAACAAGACTTTTATTTAAAATAAGGCTTTTATTTTATTTTTGTCTTCCTTAAAGAGATTTTGTATATATAAATTTAGAAAGTGTTTATTTAATAGTAAATAAATACAAAAGATATTTTTACACTTAAAAATGAATGAAATACATTGTATATGATTTTTAGAATATAAATGGGTTTTTATTTTATTTTTCTTTCAAAGGTTTTATTTATTTATAATATAGAAAAGCATTTATTTAAAAAGATATGTATTTATCTATTTAGGAAATACATATAAAAGTTTTAAAACTCTTTTTAAAAATAAATTAGGACAAGTGTTAAGTTCTAAGCATCTTAAGTAACATGTGTTAACATAATAAGAATGGTAGAGACAAGTGTCATTTTATTATCATTTTCTTTGATTTTTAATAAACCATAAAATTAAGTTTATAAAAGCCTACATCTCTATTTCCTTTTTCTTTTCTAATCTCATTTCTAAACAAAGACAAAGCTAAAACCAGATAATTATTCAAACCGAAATCATCTTCAAACCAAATCTGAAATCATCTCCACAAACCAAAATCAGAAAATCTACAAACTGAAATGATCATCTTCAAAACCAAAACACGATAATTATTCAAAACAAAATCATCTCACAACCAAAAGCTAAATTCATTTCTCAAACCAAAAATATACAACCTGAAGCCATTGTTCTCAGACCTGTAACCAATTTCCAGTTCAAAAATCTCTGTAGCCATTCTCTAAACCAAGCTGAGATGTTTAATCAAGAGCTGGAACCATTTGTTCTTTAAAGCCAGTAATTATTTCCAAGGGTTTATGCAATATAATCTGAGGCAACAGCAAGTTTTCAAAAGCTTTTCAAGTTTAAAAGAAATCAAAACAAGTATTCCAGATTTCAAAGGGAATTCAGTTTCAAAGCTCTGGCTTTTTGAAATAGGTGAGTAAACATCTTTTTCAAAAGTTAAAATGAATTTAAATTGCTTTCGAATGATTTCTGAATGAAGTATATTTGCATGTTCATTTATATGTGTGTATACTGTATGTATGTGAGGATTGAAGTATGTATGTCTGAGTTCATTGTTAATTGCTCTGTTATCTTCTATTTGAGTAATCTCTTCTTTTATAAGACCTTGAACTATATATCTTGATTCCAGTAGTATGATCTGAGATGTACTGAAATGATTTAGTAAAATTTTGGTTGCATGTTTATAAGTATGTAGATATAAAGATGTACATGACTGTTTATATAGATATCCCTGTTTTATCTAAATACAGGCTTCATTTTTTATTAGAAAAATCCATATCTTGGCATCCATTTGATTTCAGTCTAGGTTGTGTTAATAAAAAAGGTTTCTAACTATATACTTTAGAATTTAAAAATAGATTCAAGAATATATGATAAATATTTAACTCGAAATTTAAAGTTTACAGTGGAAAATCAAAGAATGGGTAAAATTCGAACTTGTTAATTTAAAACTTTGATTTTAAAATCTGATTAGTACTTGCAAGTAATGAATTTAGAAAAGGAAATTATGATTTTTAAGTTAATGGATGGCGAGTTATCTCCAGTTGATTAGTTTTGGTATTTTCTTCAAATTCCGATGAATGGCGATGATTTAAGGATCGTGATTGATGTCGGAGGTAGGTTGAGGGATGAAGATCATGGGAAAAATGACCAGAAATTTCCTGGTTCATCGTGGAGGTTGGACGATGTCAGAATAGGGTTTTATGTCAGTTTCAGTCGGAGTCGAAAAGTGGGATTACTACTTCTTCTCTAGTGCATCGAGTTGATCAGGACGAAGGCGAACTGGAGCTGGAGATCAAGGCGAAGGTGTGGACGAAGTTTCGTGGTTGCTGGTGATCGGCGTCGCCTGGACGAGGCGAGTTAGGTCGGAGATCTCTGTCTTAGTCTGTACTGGTAGGCTCGTTTTTCGATTTCGAGTATATCTTTGAAATTGTGATGTTTGGATCAATGATGCTAACGATCGTGGGTGTGTGGGAGATACTGGCGATGGTCGGAGGTGGAGCGTTTGGCTGTGCACGTGCACATGCACGTTTTGGTGATAGGCGATGTTTTGATGCCTGGAAGGTTGGGGTTGTGGGTAACTCGAAGTAGGTATCGAGGAAGAAGCTTTTTGGCTCGGGTATATGGTAGGGATGTACGCGAGTGGTTGAGTAATTGTTAAGTTTTTAACAGTTTCAAATTTTTAACAACAGTTTAAAATTTACTCGAGAGGAACTCGGGAAAGAAGAGCTTTGGCTCGGGTTTTCTTCGTGTCGTTTGTGAGCTGAGTAAAAACAGATTAGCAGTTTAAATTTTCTTTAAATTCAAAACAGTTTTAAAATCTAAAATTTAATCTCTGTTTTAAATAAAGATGTAGATGTATTGGCTTAGATTCAAATACACATGGGTTAAACCAAAGTAAATGTTTTAAACCAATTTTTAAAAATTTAATTGAAAGTAAGTTTTAAACTTTAATCAAGTTAAATCATTTCTTGAAATTCATTTCTTTGTAATGAATATTTTGAATAAAAGATGTTGTATGATTTGTAAACTTAGATGTTTTAATTTGAATCCTTAAAGTTATTTTCTAACTTAAATTTGAAATGTAATTAGGTAATAAAAGAAAAAAAAATGTTTATCTCAAACTTAATTTAAGTTTGATAATAAAGGAAATAAATGATTTGTTAATTAAATTAGTAAAGGGTTAAGGATGAGTAAATTAACAATAAGTTTTCAAGAGTTTTATTCACTTGTAATTAAGGATTGTTAATAAATAATTAAGGATAAGTAATTAATTATTTATTTTAAAACTTAATTAATGACATTTAATTAAGTAAGTCAATTACTAAGATCAAATATTTTTAATGATAATGTTTTTTTTATCTTAAGATTAATTAAGATTTTTAAAGAGTTGAAATTAATTAAGTTAATTAAGAAATTTAAGTTAATGAATTTATTTAATTAATTTTTGATAAGGATTAATTAAATGATTAAGGGTTAATAAAAAAAGTAATTAAGAAGTGCTTAATAAGTTTTATTAAGTAATAATTAAGTTTTCTTAATTAATAATTAAGAAATTTTTAATTTATAATTAAAGTTAATTAAGGATTAATTAACTGTTATTAAGGATTAATTAATTATCATTTAAGGATTGATTAATTGGTAATTATGGATTAAATTAATTTGTAATTAAGGTTGTTAATTAATAATTAAGTTTATTAATTAATAATTAAGAGGTAATTAATTAGTTAATTAAGTTTAATTAATTAATTATAAAAGTAATTAAGGATTGATTACTTTGTATTAAAAGATATTGATTAATAATTAAGGTTTATTAATTAATAGTTAAAGAATAATTAATCAAGGATTAATTAATTTGTTTAAAGGGTAATTAAGGATGAGTTACTCAGTTATAATTTAGGAAGGAATGTGATTTATTTAAGTTAATTAATTTGTTAATTAATTAAGGATAGTCACTTGGTAATTGATTAAGTGTAGTTACTTAATAAGATTGGTTAAGTATAATTACTTAGTGTAAGTAATTAATAAATGAATTACTATATGTAATTGGTGAATTTAATCAAAAAGGATTTATAAAAGAAATTAAAGTAATTAAGAATAGTTAATTACTGTTAATGATTATTTAAGGATTGATTAATGGAAGTAATTAATTAGTGCATGATTAATTAATATAATTAATTAAGGAATAATGTAATTAATTATAGTTAATTAATTAATTAATGTAATTAATTAAGGATCATTAATTATTGTAGTTAATGAGAGTAATTAAAGGTTAATTACTATAAATGATTAAGGATAATTAATTTGTGAAATTAATTAAAGGATAATTACTTTATGTAATTAATAATTAATCAAGAGTGATTAATATTTAATGATTAATTAATTAAATGGATTGTAATTAATTAATGGTTGATTAAGCAAGGTTAGGAATTAATTCTTAAGTAATTAATTTAATTTAAGTAGATTAAATTAATTATAATAGAGATTAATAAATGGTTGCTTATGGATGATTGTTTGAGTAGAATGTCTGATTTAGTTGATATCTATTGGATGATATACTATGATATTCTGTAATATGATATTGGATATATCTATGATAAATGTGTGATATTTATCTATGTTAAATGCTGTGTGAATTCAAGTATTGAATTGAATTGAATTGTTTAAACCTTTAAACAACTTGGCCTTAAAAGATACGTTTTGGATTTCGATGAGACCGGGATCGGGTTTCCGTATACCGGATTTCCAGGTCTGGAGACCCGAATACCACATCGATCCAAATTAACGATAGGTCGTGAATCTCAAGTGAAGATGAAGATTCAGAGTGCAAGGATTATTGTCGTTAACTTTGAGGGTGATTCCAAAACGAGTGTAACGAGATAATGCCTTCGGTTTCGTTCGAACCCGGAACGAACTTGTATGGATTGAATGCTTTCAGAACATCGTCAGGTGGACGATGAGCATTCTAAGTGATGTGTTCTTTTCTAAGGTAATCGTAGCCTCAAGCCTCACAAACCGGGAATGGCTAAAACAGGGGAGGTGCAGCAAGGCTTCGTGGGTAGCGCCCACTGAGAGTAAGGTCATCCCTGTCTAGATGTCCCTTTCTATTTCGACTTAGTGGTACGGTTGCAGTACACAACCGTGGGGTGATTTTATTCGGAATTATCCAGTAAGGGATGGTTCCGGCTTTGTGTTGCAGGGGAGCGGGCGTACTCCTCGGTACGGTGATCTAGGCCACGTACTGTGACGGGCGGTACCCCAGTAGCCCTGCCATTGTATGGAAATCCAACTTCCAATAAGTGCCGTACGTGTTAGTTGTGCCCAACTATGTTGGAACGTGAGATGTAAGCATTCCAGCTATTTCTGTATTTTACTTGAAAATCCTAGACCCTATTATAATATAACTGGATTTCCTATCAAATGTTTTGGTTAACGTAAGGTAAAAACTTTTCCATGTTTATGTGTGGGAAGTCTTACGTGATACCTTTGTTTTCAAAAGGTTTTGAAGTTAAGCAATTTAAACCGTTTACTCACACCAGACCCATGTCTGACCCAAGTGTTTATTTCTGTTTTATATAAACTCTTGGGTACTCAAATTTTTACGAGTAGCCAAGGGAGTCAGGTTTGCTTTGACGAATATTCTGGAGGAGCAATGGAGCAGGAGGCTTCGGCGTTCGTAGATATAGTATTCCGCTGTGTTGATCTCTGAGTCATTGTTATCTGTGTTGTATCTTGTATTGTAAAAACTAGACAGGTGTTTATAACTGTCTAGTATGTGTTGCATATATTGTGTAACTCAGATAGTTGTTGTATATGAAACTATGTAATAGTTTATGTTATTAATATAATTTATTCGTTCCGCTGTGTGAGATTCTGATGTTGTTTCTTTCTTTCTTCTCTTCTTTTCTCTTTCTATCCCTTTCTTTCTTATCAGCGATACGACTTTCTGGTCGATGAAAGCCGGGTCGTCACATTTGGTATCAGAGCATTTGGTTGAGTGAATACCTAGGCTCTGGAGTGGTGTCTATCTTGAGAGAGCGTATTTGTAATTTTTCTATATATAACTATATATATTTATTTCTACCTATTTGTTGGGTTACCTGTTCGGGTTTTCCAATATGAGTTCTAAAGGTAGATAGGGTAGTGATGTGTGTAACACGACTACCAATGGTTGGAGTTTGGATGTTTGAGGTTGGAAGTATTTGTCGAGACTGTAGACCCAATACCGTCTCGAGTGAGTTTTGATATGGTGTAAAGATTTCATTGATCTCTGAAGGAAATTTGTTAAGGTTCGGAGTCCATCATTGAAGTATAAGTTTGATCGCGCTCGTGTGGGCGGATTTTTGAGAATTTGGATCTGTTGGTTGAACAGAAGCAAGTAATGGTATCTTGATACCTCAGGAAATTGTAGCTGTGTGATGAGACGCAGTGACTATGGATGTTCCCGAAGATGTTTTCTTTTGGAGCAAGTTTGAGGAAGTGTGTCTGCTTCGGTGATGTGGACGAGTTCAGCATGA
This sequence comes from Allium fistulosum, assembly GCA_030737815.1. NCBI lineage: Eukaryota > Viridiplantae > Streptophyta > Magnoliopsida > Asparagales > Amaryllidaceae > Allium > Allium fistulosum. Next base: position 228,762,804 of record CM060907.1, on the reverse strand, counting down.
TGTTTGTGTTTGGTCTGAGGTCCGAGTTTCTTCAGAAGCTTTGGATAAGGAGTCTTTGTCATCCGTGTCAGCGGTGCAGCTCGAGTGTTCTGTGTTCCTGCTGGAAGATCTTTTGGCTTAGCAGTTTCTTAGAGGTGGAGTTCAAAAGCTACGGAGTAGATTCATTTTTTCAAATGGATTGGTCAAGCACTAGACTGTTCTGATGGATTAAGAAAGAACAGTAATCTTTGGATATTGGACTGGATAGGATCGCAAAAGTGACTTGCGATAATTGAGTATTCTCTTGAGTAATCTTTTGCTTGGGTTTGAGGCATCTCTAGAGGATGTTGGAGTTATAGAGTTGTCAGAGATTTTATGGGAAGTGTTGATCTAGTTTGTGTTCGAGTTCATAGACGACATCTAGATCAGAGTTGAGCAGCGAAAGCTTGGTAGTAGTTGTTCTAGAGTAGAAGCAGCCGGAAGTTGCAGTGTTTGGATTAGAGGGTTCCTACAGGAAGCTTTTCAAGATTTGAAGGTCAGATTGGTGAGAGAATCTGTTTTGTCTTGATAAAAGAAGTATTTGGAATCTACTGATGATTGAGGAGTAGAGTTTGAGTTCTGGATTTTCGTAGATCTTGAGAGGATCCGTTTGTTGGATTGTTTGTGGTCCGGTTTGTTTCGAGAAGCATCAGCAATGATTGAGCTGATCAGGAAAGGTGAAGGCAGCCCAGAATCGTCAGAAGAGTTCTGTGGATTAGAGATGGAGAATTTTGGAATTCGAAGTTGGAGACTTCGTTGTTATTTCTCCAGTAAAAGGGAGCAAGTAAGATTGGGTAAGATTAGAAAGATAGCTCCGAGTATATTGGATCTTTCTGAATTTTTGTGAGGATAAGTGTTTTGGCTTCGGTATTGAATTACCAGTTGGATTTAGTAGAGCGAGTAACCCAGTATCTGTATCGGGGAAACTCGGGATAATTTTAGATAGTTTATCCGGATCTATGTTCGGATAACTAGAATTGTTGTTTGTATGAATTGTTTGTTTGGATAAAATTGTTTGTTTGGATGAATGGTTGTTTGATTGATAGTATATGGCTGTTAAGTATAATTGAATTATTTTAAAATTGGTTGAAATAAATATAAAAATCTTTGGATTATCTTTTGTTTTAAATTTCGAGGACGAAATTCTTTTAAGGGGGAAGGAATGTAATATCCCGGGATTTCGAGGAATTTAAAATGTGATAATCTCTAAATTTAAATTATTTAAATTGATAATATTAATATAAATAACCAAATAATATAATAATAAGATGTTTTAATTATGGTATAGATTGATTTGTAATAAGAATAATTGTTTAAATTATGTTATTTTATAAATTTGATTTTTAATAGATTTATCATTTCTAAAATTAATAAGTATTGTTTTAATATATTTGGGTATAAAATATATGAACAAGACTTTTATTTAAAATAAGGCTTTTATTTTATTTTTGTCTTCCTTAAAGAGATTTTGTATATATAAATTTAGAAAGTGTTTATTTAATAGTAAATAAATACAAAAGATATTTTTACACTTAAAAATGAATGAAATACATTGTATATGATTTTTAGAATATAAATGGGTTTTTATTTTATTTTTCTTTCAAAGGTTTTATTTATTTATAATATAGAAAAGCATTTATTTAAAAAGATATGTATTTATCTATTTAGGAAATACATATAAAAGTTTTAAAACTCTTTTTAAAAATAAATTAGGACAAGTGTTAAGTTCTAAGCATCTTAAGTAACATGTGTTAACATAATAAGAATGGTAGAGACAAGTGTCATTTTATTATCATTTTCTTTGATTTTTAATAAACCATAAAATTAAGTTTATAAAAGCCTACATCTCTATTTCCTTTTTCTTTTCTAATCTCATTTCTAAACAAAGACAAAGCTAAAACCAGATAATTATTCAAACCGAAATCATCTTCAAACCAAATCTGAAATCATCTCCACAAACCAAAATCAGAAAATCTACAAACTGAAATGATCATCTTCAAAACCAAAACCAGATAATTATTCAAACCAAAATCATCTCACAACCAAAAGCTAAATTCATTTCTCAAACCAAAAATATACAACCTGAAGCCATTGTTCTCAGACCTGTAACCAATTTCCAGTTCAAAAATCTCTGTAGCCATTCTCTAAACCAAGCTGAGATGTTTAATCAAGAGCTGGAACCATTTGTTCTTTAAAGCCAGTAATTATTTCCAAGGGTTTATGCAATATAATCTGAGGCAACAGCAAGTTTTCAAAAGCTTTTCAAGTTTAAAAGAAATCAAAACAAGTATTCCAGATTTCAAAGGGAATTCAGTTTCAAAGCTCTGGCTTTTTGAAATAGGTGAGTAAACATCTTTTTCAAAAGTTAAAATGAATTTAAATTGCTTTCGAATGATTTCTGAATGAAGTATATTTGCATGTTCATTTATATGTGTGTATACTGTATGTATGTGAGGATTGAAGTATGTATGTCTGAGTTCATTGTTAATTGCTCTGTTATCTTCTATTTGAGTAATCTCTTCTTTTATAAGACCTTGAACTATATATCTTGATTCCAGTAGTATGATCTGAGATGTACTGAAATGATTTAGTAAAATTTTGGTTGCATGTTTATAAGTATGTAGATATAAAGATGTACATGACTGTTTATATAGATATCCCTGTTTTATCTAAATACAGGCTTCATTTTTTATTAGAAAAATCCATATCTTGGCATCCATTTGATTTCAGTCTAGGTTGTGTTAATAAAAAAGGTTTCTAACTATATACTTTAGAATTTAAAAATAGATTCAAGAATATATGATAAATATTTAACTCGAAATTTAAAGTTTACAGTGGAAAATCAAAGAATGGGTAAAATTCGAACTTGTTAATTTAAAACTTTGATTTTAAAATCTGATTAGTACTTGCAAGTAATGAATTTAGAAAAGGAAATTATGATTTTTAAGTTAATGGATGGCGAGTTATCTCCAGTTGATTAGTTTTGGTATTTTCTTCAAATTCCGATGAATGGCGATGATTTAAGGATCGTGATTGATGTCGGAGGTAGGTTGAGGGATGAAGATCATGGGAAAAATGACCAGAAATTTCCTGGTTCATCGTGGAGGTTGGACGATGTCAGAATAGGGTTTTATGTCAGTTTCAGTCGGAGTCGAAAAGTGGGATTACTACTTCTTCTCTAGTGCATCGAGTTGATCAGGACGAAGGCGAACTGGAGCTGGAGATCAAGGCGAAGGTGTGGACGAAGTTTCGTGGTTGCTGGTGATCGGCGTCGCCTAGACGAGGCGAGTTAGGTCGGAGATCTCTGTCTTAGTCTGTACTGGTAGGCTCGTTTTTCGATTTCGAGTATATCTTTGAAATTGTGATGTTTGGATCAATGATGCTAACGATCGTGGGTGTGTGGGAGATACTGGCGATGGTCGGAGGTGGAGCGTTTGGCTGTGCACGTGCACATGCACGTTTTGGTGATAGGCGATGTTTTGATGCCTGGAAGGTTGGGGTTGTGGGTAACTCGAAGTAGGTATCGAGGAAGAAGCTTTTTGGCTCGGGTATATGGTAGGGATGTACGCGAGTGGTTGAGTAATTGTTAAGTTTTTAACAGTTTCAAATTTTTAACAACAGTTTAAAATTTACTCGAGAGGAACTCGGGAAAGAAGAGCTTTGGCTCGGGTTTTCTTCGTGTCGTTTGTGAGCTGAGTAAAAACAGATTAGCAGTTTAAATTTTCTTTAAATTCAAAACAGTTTTAAAATCTAAAATTTAATCTCTGTTTTAAATAAAGATGTAGATGTATTGGCTTAGATTCAAATACACATGGGTTAAACCAAAGTAAATGTTTTAAACCAATTTTTAAAAATTTAATTGAAAGTAAGTTTTAAACTTTAATCAAGTTAAATCATTTCTTGAAATTCATTTCTTTGTAATGAATATTTTGAATAAAAGATGTTGTATGATTTGTAAACTTAGATGTTTTAATTTGAATCCTTAAAGTTATTTTCTAACTTAAATTTGAAATGTAATTAGGTAATAAAAGAAAAAAAAATGTTTATCTCAAACTTAATTTAAGTTTGATAATAAAGGAAATAAATGATTTGTTAATTAAATTAGTAAAGGGTTAAGGATGAGTAAATTAACAATAAGTTTTCAAGAGTTTTATTCACTTGTAATTAAGGATTGTTAATAAATAATTAAGGATAAGTAATTAATTATTTATTTTAAAACTTAATTAATGACATTTAATTAAGTAAGTCAATTACTAAGATCAAATATTTTTAATGATAATGTTTTTTTTATCTTAAGATTAATTAAGATTTTTAAAGAGTTGAAATTAATTAAGTTAATTAAGAAATTTAAGTTAATGAATTTATTTAATTAATTTTTGATAAGGATTAATTAAATGATTAAGGGTTAATAAAAAAAGTAATTAAGAAGTGCTTAATAAGTTTTATTAAGTAATAATTAAGTTTTCTTAATTAATAATTAAGAAATTTTTAATTTATAATTAAAGTTAATTAAGGATTAATTAACTGTTATTAAGGATTAATTAATTATCATTTAAGGATTGATTAATTGGTAATTATGGATTAAATTAATTTGTAATTAAGGTTGTTAATTAATAATTAAGTTTATTAATTAATAATTAAGAGGTAATTAATTAGTTAATTAAGTTTAATTAATTAATTATAAAAGTAATTAAGGATTGATTACTTTGTATTAAAAGATATTGATTAATAATTAAGGTTTATTAATTAATAGTTAAAGAATAATTAATCAAGGATTAATTAATTTGTTTAAAGGGTAATTAAGGATGAGTTACTCAGTTATAATTTAGGAAGGAATGTGATTTATTTAAGTTAATTAATTTGTTAATTAATTAAGGATAGTCACTTGGTAATTGATTAAGTGTAGTTACTTAATAAGATTGGTTAAGTATAATTACTTAGTGTAAGTAATTAATAAATGAATTACTATATGTAATTGGTGAATTTAATCAAAAAGGATTTATAAAAGAAATTAAAGTAATTAAGAATAGTTAATTACTGTTAATGATTATTTAAGGATTGATTAATGGAAGTAATTAATTAGTGCATGATTAATTAATATAATTAATTAAGGAATAATGTAATTAATTATAGTTAATTAATTAATTAATGTAATTAATTAAGGATCATTAATTATTGTAGTTAATGAGAGTAATTAAAGGTTAATTACTATAAATGATTAAGGATAATTAATTTGTGAAATTAATTAAAGGATAATTACTTTATGTAATTAATAATTAATCAAGAGTGATTAATATTTAATGATTAATTAATTAAATGGATTGTAATTAATTAATGGTTGATTAAGCAAGGTTAGGAATTAATTCTTAAGTAATTAATTTAATTTAAGTAGATTAAATTAATTATAATAGAGATTAATAAATGGTTGCTTATGGATGATTGTTTGAGTAGAATGTCTGATTTAGTTGATATCTATTGGATGATATACTATGATATTCTGTAATATGATATTGGATATATCTATGATAAATGTGTGATATTTATCTATGTTAAATGCTGTGTGAATTCAAGTATTGAATTGAATTGAATTGTTTAAACCTTTAAACAACTTGGCCTTAAAAGATACGTTTTGGATTTCGATGAGACCGGGATCGGGTTTCCGTATACCGGATTTCCAGGTCTGGAGACCCGAATACCACATCGATCCAAATTAACGATAGGTCGTGAATCTCAAGTGAAGATGAAGATTCAGAGTGCAAGGATTATTGTCGTTAACTCTGAGGGTGATTCCAAAACGAGTGTAACGAGATAATGCCTTCGGTTTCGTTCGAACCCGGAACGAACTTGTATGGATTGAATGCTTTCAGAACATCGTCAGGTGGACGATGAGCATTCTAAGTGATGTGTTCTTTTCTAAGGTAATCGTAGCCTCAAGCCTCACAAACCGGGAATGGCTAAAACAGGGGAGGTGCAGCAAGGCTTCGTGGGTAGCGCCCACTAAGAGTAAGGTCATCCCTGTCTAGATGTCCCTTTCTATTTCGACTTAGTGGTACGGTTGCAGTACACAACCGTGGGGTGATTTTATTCGGAATTATCCAGTAAGGGATGGTTCCGGCTTTGTGTTGCAGGGGAGCGGGCGTACTCCTCGGTACGGTGATCTAGGCCACGTACTGTGACGGGCGGTACCCCAGTAGCCCTGCCATTGTATGGAAATCCAACTTCCAATAAGTGCCGTACGTGTTAGTTGTGCCCAACTATGTTGGAACGTGAGATGTAAGCATTCCAGCTATTTCTGTATTTTACTTGAAAATCCTAGACCCTATTATAATATAACTGGATTTCCTATCAAATGTTTTGGTTAACGTAAGGTAAAAACTTTTCCATGTTTATGTGTGGGAAGTCTTACGTGATACCTTTGTTTTCAAAAGGTTTTGAAGTTAAGCAATTTAAACCGTTTACTCACACCAGACCCATGTCTGACCCAAGTGTTTATTTCTGTTTTATATAAACTCTTGGGTACTCAAATTTTTACGAGTAGCCAAGGGAGTCAGGTTTGCTTTGACGAATATTCTGGAGGAGCAATGGAGCAGGAGGCTTCGGCGTTCGTAGATATAGTATTCCGCTGTGTTGATCTCTGAGTCATTGTTATCTGTGTTGTATCTTGTATTGTAAAAACTAGACAGGTGTTTATAACTGTCTAGTATGTGTTGCATATATTGTGTAACTCTGATAGTTGTTGTATATGAAACTATGTAATAGTTTATGTTATTAATATAATTTATTCGTTCCGCTGTGTGAGATTCTGATGTTGTTTCTTTCTTTCTTCTCTTCTTTTCTCTTTCTATCCCTTTCTTTCTTATCAGCGATACGACTTTCTGGTCGATGAAAGCCGGGTCGTCACAGATTCCTAGTGAATAAACATTTTCTCTTAAAAGCCTAAGTAAATTAAATTCTATGCATGTGATTCCTGGAATGATTTATGCTTTGCATGAATATTTATACAAGTGTAGATTATGTATGTTGTTTGAGTTTTAAATTATGCATGTCTGTGCTTCTCTGTTTTCAAATTTCAGAGTTTAAAATAAAATAAAAATTCAATATCTTTTTATTTAATCGCTGTTAGGACTTGGGTTTCAATCAAAATCTGTTACTTTAAGCATAGATTAAGGTTTAAAATTTTAATGAAGTAAATTAAATTTGTAATTTTCTAAAAAACCAAGAAGAACAGTGGAAACTTAAGATATGAAAATAATTCAAACATCTTAATTCTTTGATTTAGGTATATAATCTGAATCACTATCTTAAATCATGATTTTTAAGGGTTAATTCATGATTTTTAGTGGGAAATCGAGTGAGCAATTCAAGGTTAACAGAAAGTGAGTATTGAGCTGTTGCAGGTAATCATAGTGATGTGGAGGGTCGGGACCACTTCTGAAGGTGGCGAGGAGGTCGATGAGCATCGCAAAAAAGGTGGATGATTTTCTTCACCACCCTGGCATCGGCGGTGGGTCGAAATGGGTTTTAAACCCTATTTTGAGTCGAGTCTGGAAATGGTATCATTGCATCATCTCTGTAGCATCGAGTCTGATCGGAGGATGGGGGATGGAAGCGTCAAGCTTGGGGGGAGCTGTATTCAGAGGTTGGTAACCTCTGGTGGTCGGATTCGCTTGGGCGAAGTAGACTCGTGGTTGAAGTTTCCTGTTCCAGTTCTTTCTGTAATCACAATTTCAATTTTATGGTTGTGGTGACCTTTGGATGGTCGGGATCGTAAGGGAGGGACATCGGCGACTCCTCGACAAAGGTAAGGATGGACGAAGCTCTTGCGATGGATGGTGCATGTGTACGGTTAAGTTTTGTGTCAGTAAGTTTGGGTAGTGAGTGATCTCGAAGGAGTACTCGGGAAATTGGGATAGCGACCCGAGTAAAGACTCAGGTAGTTGCTGTAACGACCCGTAAATTTCAACTGTTTTAATAACGTAATTAGTTGAAATTTTGTGAAATTTTAAACGATAAAATTTTGAAATAAAATTTGATATTTGGAATGCGTCTAGTTAAACATAGCAACTGGTAAATTTTCGTCCGAAAATATGAAAATTTATTTCGCGCGTAAATTCACTTTAATTTAATCAGTTAAAAAAGCAATGAAAATAAAATGTTTCCGAAACCTAAATATTTTTACATAGAAAAATTCTAAACCATCTTCTGAGCAAGATGTCAGTTTGTCGTTTTTCCAAATTCGAACGTCTTTGGCTCCGTCGATCTTATTTTTCAGCGTTTTTCTTGCATTTTCCGCTATTAGAAAATTCGAATTTTTATAATCCAATCGTACCACTGATATCTGTGTACTGTTTTGATCATCTCATCGTGCTGATCTCAACGGTATATTTATTTCTATATTTTGAAGTTTCTGGTTCATGACGAAACCGTAAAATGGTCAACCGTAGCGGTTTCGAAATTTTGAGCTTTTAAACTTCCCGTGACTAGTCATCTGCTCACCGTGTACAACCCAATAGCCGTTGCCTTTAATTTTTCCAGCTGTGTGCCATAAATTTATAAATTTTCGTGTTTGCGTTTTCTATTCCTACTGGTTCAACATTTATTTACTTCTGTCCTTTCATTCTCTTGCTTCTCTGATTGGATCACATTTTTCATTTACAATGGTAACCAGCTACTTTTTGAGATAAGAGATAAGTTCAAGATACATTTGTCTCTGGCTTTTCTTTGTTAGAAAGCTACAGGTTACGTCCTTCTCTCTCAAGCAATTATCAAACTTTAATTTATATCTAACTTCATCTTTGTTTTCACTATTGTTCATAGAAATCATTTCCACTCTCCACCAGCACAGCTTCGCCCACACTTACTCGACAACCACCACTGAGATCCCACCACGCCATCCACGTTCAGCAACCCACCATCTCCTTCCCCACGTGAACCCAACCCCTCCTCCAATCTCCCCTCGCCTCCCACGCACACAACACCTAACACACACGCCCCACAGCCTATGGCCCACCATCACATGCTGCATTCGCCTCCTCAACCGCCAGATCCGCCACACCCAATATCACACAGCCAACAACCCATCCATAACCCGACTGTACTCCTCCACGGTAGCCCAAAGATGCCGACCATCAGATCCGAGTACCCCATCCCCACGTGTAGTTCCTCCACTTCCACCACCTATTACCACTTCCCTTTTTGTCCGCCATCACCACTCACTTCCCAACCCATCGAGCTACGACCAAACCTTCCCCGGCAGCGCCTTCCCTCCACTGTTCCATGCGGCAGCTCGCCTGAACCGGCCACACCAACCTCGGCCTATTCCCTCCGTTTATCCCCATTCCAGCTCATCCCGTGCCTCCACAGCCATTGGTCGATCTGCCCCTCCTTTATCTCTTGTGTCGAGCTCTCCTCCTTTCTTTTTGGTACAGGTATAATTAAGTTTTGTATGTTATATAGTATGTTTAGAGATTTTACTGAAAGGAGTGTATATATATTTAAGGCTGTTTGAATATGTTAGTGTATATTCATTTATTATACATAAGTTATAATATGTATAGGTTCAGTTTGTTACATTTTTTTTTAAAAAGTATATATATACAGTTTGTATAACTGATATAATATAATATAGAAGTTTATATGCATAGCAGGTTATACGAACAATTATATATGTTGCATCGTTTTGGACTTTCGAGTATGTTTTGCATCTGGGAATACATAAGTTATACGATATGTTAATATATATATTAGTTTATATTTATGAATTAGTTTGCTATGCTTTTAGGCAAAGATTTACAACAGTTTCTAAACCGAATGTGATCTTGTATATATGCACAAACTTGTATTTGTATTATATTACCTGTTGTCTAGTTTATGCGGTGAAGAAATATATAGTATGCATTGTAAAATATATGTTGTGGTTATAAGGGTCTGCATGTGGTTATAAGTGTCTGCATATGACATGTTTTAAAACGATGTGTATAGTTGCATGCTTATTGCGTGTTCTAAAAAAAAAAATTGTTTGTTGTTAGTTCAGATGAATATAGAATCAAACCACTATATATAATAATACACTATAGTTACAGGAGTCAATGTATGTATGTTAATTATTTAGCGTACGCATGTTTGATGTCTTATTTTATACAATGGTAAATTTGATATACTATTAAAATATTTAGGGCGTACCATGGATTTTTGTTTATACGGTAGTTATTATTTATGTTTTGTTTTAAATTATATATATTAAATTTTAATTTGAGTTCAGAATAGGATTTTTATATATAATAGTTATGTACATAGTATGCGCATATAGATATAATTCACTCATATCGTTTATCTTCAACGGTCCAGCTCGAACTCGACTTCGTTCAAATTCTAGCTAATCCTTCTTTGCTGTGAAATTCGTGCTTGGATTCGTAACTCAATTCAGTGTCATCTCTCTCTATCCTCGGAAGGTGAGCACTCACTCACGATTAACGTTCTTTTATTTATTAAATTTGATTTCAATTGAAACGACAATTGAAATATACTGCTGTCGGTTAATTACACTGTTATATATGCTATTGCCTGTATCAGTTCACCTATGACATTTGACACCATTATCTGTTGATTATTTATGTGATGATAATACAGTTTGGTTGATAATTGATTGATTGTTGATATTTATATTGGACGTTAAATTGTTAATGTTAAAATGATAAATGGTATGCAAATTGAAATAGATATAGGATAGTTAACGATTTTAAAACTGATTTATATGTTAAATTTGACTAGTTGAATATGACCCCTTTTAATTGTTAAATTAATTGACATGTAGAATAGTGATAATTACACTTTGAACCATTGAACGTATATTTGATTAATTGTTGTAGTGTAAAAAATTGAAATTGAATGACAAGTGAAAAACCGTAATGTAATAATCTTTAATCTACGTGAAATGATAGTGTAGATTCTAGAAATAATTATATTAATTCGTACAAATAACAATGCGAATTAATACGGTTATTTCGGGATTATTTGAATTGATTATTGGATTGATATTGGTTGTTGTTATTGCTTGTTTACTTACTTTGACACCATCCCAGTTATCACACTGCAAGTTCCCTTTACTAGGATTTGATTTTGAATTGAATTGGAATCGGGTTGAAATGATAAATACCCAAATTAAACTTTGACCTAGGATAGAAAATTAAATAAAACCCGATTGGTCAATAATTTGATTTAAAAATAAAACGAAGATTTTATTTGAATAAATAATATGGTTTTGAAATGAAGTTGAAAATTGAATTTTTAATGAAAGGAAAATGTTAATAATCTGAAACGAAATATTAACGATGTAATTAATGAAAGTATATTGTTTAATTTGAGAAATGATTTGATAATTAAGTTTGAAATTAAAATCAAGTTTGAAATTATAATTAAGTTTGAAATTATTAAAGTTTGAAATGATTTAATAATTAAGTTTGAAATTATTAAACTTTGAAATTATTTAATAATTAAGTTTTGAATTATTTAATACTTAAATAAGATTGAATTATTTAATGATTAAATTGAATTGAAATTCTTTAATAAGAAAATTGAACTTTTGAATAAGTGAATTTTACTTCGTAAATAATTAAAATTGAGTTTTCTTGATTAAGTAAGGTTTTTGGAAAATTATAATAAGTGAAATGGAATTTCTTTAATAAGAAATGAAAATGTGATATTTTTGGAATTAATGTAAGACTTGAAATTTAAAGAATTGATTTGACGAATTTAATCTAATTCAAAATTGTAAGTTTTGTTTTAATGAAGTTGAACTTAAGAAATTGATTTAATGAATTGGAAATTTAATAGAAATTACTTTGAACGATAAAGTAACTTAACGAATATTGAATGAAATCGATAAATGGATTTAAATTGGTTTGAATGTTAAATAAAATTGATTCTAATGATTTCGAAATGAAACTTATATACGAACTTGAATCAATATTTGAATTGCTTTTAAACAGAAATTTGAAGTTGAATTATAAGATTTTGAGATGGTAAATTTAGAAGTTTTGAAACGTAAAGTATGGAAATTGGTTTTGAAAGACAAATGAAATGTTGGTTTTCGAATTGAAATTGAAATTGAAATTGATTTGGTTTTTGAAATATACAAACGACCAATTGGTGTAATAATTACGGAAGTTATTAAAGAGACCGGAATTCGGTTATGGATATACTCTCTATCTAAACCGAAAACCACTTTAATAACTATACGCGGAGTGATGATCCAGAATGAAGTGGTTGGAAATGATGTTCGTGATGATTGAAGAAAGAGAACGATAATGGATAGCCTTGACACTTGTGTCAAATTGGAAATGACTAAAACAGGAGCTGTGCCGGGCCAATGGAGGATTGATACCTCAAGTGGACACACTTCTTCGAACTACTTATACTTGTTGTCGATTGGTGCACCCTTGATTTTGGGAGTGTTGTTTCACGGTGTTGCGGGCGCTGCGGCGTTGCGTTCTCACCAGTCCGGATCAGGCGAACGGTAGTATCACTACCTTGGGTATAGCCTCATGTGCCTTGTCATACTTGTATTCCATTTATGCGCGACCACTACGAATTTGTTTTGTACCTTGAGTATATGGATTGCCCTCTGGTGACTTCCGGTTTTGGGGAAACTACGGTCTTGTATATGCTTGTGGGAATAAATATGTGTTAAGGGTGGAATGGGCCATGACTTAACGCTATTTTGATATCTTATTATTACTGATAGACATTATCTACTTATCGTATACTACTACATAGTAGATAGTTTAACGGATCCTTAAGGATGGTTATTCCAAACATCCTTTGAGTTACTTGTATTTCAATTGCTATTTCACTTGAGTTGGATTTATTAATATAAGAATGTTAATCCTGACTCGAGTGTCTTGTGTTTTTGCTTTACGCTCGGGTCAGACTGAGTGGTCCAGTATTCGATGCTCACCTTTGAAGTTGGAGCTTTGCTTGAAGATCCAGCCATCTATTCTGCTTTCAGTATTCGATGATTCCAGTGATGCATTCTGATTTGTATCTGATGTATCATGTTACTCTTCCGTTGTATCTGGTTTAACTCTGATGTATCATATTACTCTTCTGTTGTAAACTCTGATGTATTTTATATATTCATATAGTAGCTTCATGAACTACTATCTCTTTTATTTCCGCTGCACTTATTACTCTGTGTCTGTGATCTATGATTATTTATTTACTGTATATGTTCAGTTTTGCCAAATTTAAATTAACAATGCGGTATTTTGAGCAATTCAATTCCGGCATGAGTGTCTACCTATACACTTATAATGGATGCGAATGGTCCAAAATTCTGGGTCGTTACAGTTGGTATCAGAGCTTTGGTAGCTCTAGGCAAAACTTAGCATATAGAGTAAATGTATTTACAGAATCACTCTCATTCGAGTTTCAATCTCTTCCTTTGACTCAATTTCTTTGAAATTTTGGAACGTTCCCCTCGGTTCCGAAATTCATTCGTGTCCCTCACTATTCGTCTTCTTTCAATTCTGGAGCACCCCATAACTCCATTTGAATGATATCTATAATAGATCGGCGGTCTCGCCAATCTTCGAATAATTCGTAAAGGAGTAAACTCCTTTATAATAGGCATCGATTTACCGGAGATTTCTGTATCCGCGGTTTACGATGCTATCTATTACTTGCTATACCTGAATTCCATCTCTGGAGATCGAGTGTTGATTTACCTGGAATTCAGTATCGATCTAATTCTTGAAGTTACGGACGATCCGGTTAAGATTGCCCGTGAATTAAATAAGCTTATCCAACCCGATTCTGTTAATTGAATCATCTTATCTTTTCTTTCGAACTTGTACTTAAATCAAAATTCTCTTTGATTTGAGTCCATCAAATTTGAAACCCCATCCTTATTTTGGAAATTCATCCCTGTATCGTCGAGCAAAGAAATGTATTTGCAAATTAATATTAAATGTTTTATATATTGTGTTGTTTGAGTTGTTGATGTGATTTGGGTTTCCGATCGATTCGTCTGATCAGCGCTATCGATAGGATCTCCAAAACACTTGAATAGAGCAAACTGACACAATATTATTTTCAAATTTGGAAAATGAAATAAATTTGTTTGATTATATTGTGAAAATATAAGTAAAAAATTTTCTGGAATTTAATAGGTAAATTAAATTGTTTGTTTGAAATGATAATATTTGATTATCATTTATTGTTCTAAATAAATTTATAGATACGGTTTATAAATTGATTTGGAATTTGAAATGAATTTAATTCAGAAATTTGAGAATTTAGTTTCCGGTGATTTCGAACTTTGGTTTTAAAATTTTAAAGTATATATTATTGAAAGTATTTTCGAATAGAAATCGTTTTCAAAGAATTTAAATGTTGAAATCAGTGCTCTTCTCTTAGTCGCTGGAAAATAATTTCGGTGATGGCGGCCGCATCATCGACGTTCATTTTCGAGTTTCGAAGTGGAGATACTATTCTGTAGCCTTGCTACAGTTTTGTTTTGAAAAATATTTTGATTTGAATTCCTTCAGTATAATTTGATTTATATATATAGGTATCTTATTTATACCTCTAAATTGTTTAAAGTTAATCGGAAATCTAATTCTTAAATTTGGTTAAGGGATGATTTTAATTATAAATAAAACCAAAATTTGGAATAAATATTTAAACTTGAATAATTGAATTGGGAAAATTTTATTTGTATATTGTTCAACTGCATTCTAATACAACTTACCTAAATCATTCAGAAGTTGAATATGTAATTGGATAATATATAAGATAAATTGAATTTATAAATAAAATTTGAGTGTTTATAATAAATGTTATACACTAAATTTTGATTATAAAGAGGTCAATTGAGTTAGATAGGATAATAAATAAAACTCAGTTAATAATGTAATAAATTTGTTTGAAAGAATTAATAATTTTGTTTTGAAGAATTAATAAATTGAAATTTGATCAACATATGAAAATACCTTGAATTTAAAAGAAATTAATAGATGTAAATTAATTTAAATCGAAACTTTTATGTTTTAAATTAATTTATATGGGTTAAATATAGGTGAGTGGATATATTAAGTAGAATAAATTTAACAGTAATTTGGAATAAAGAAGAATTTAAAATTGTTGAAGAAAATATGATTATAATAAAAGACTATTCAAATTTATAGTTTTAGAAAAGATAAATTTAAGATAATTGGATAATAAGATAATAAATTTAGAAATAGTTGAGATTAATTTTAGTGAAATCAAATGGATTAAATCAATTATTGAATATCAATTAATTTAAATTTGAATTTATATGGTTTAAATTAATTGTTATTTTGTATTTCAAATCTATTTTTCTTTCTGGTTGTTTCTATTCTCCTACCTCGTTCCTTTTCGGGGACGAAAAGTTTTGAGTGGGGGAGAGTGTAACGACCCGTAAATTTCAACTGTTTTAATAACGTAATTAGTTGAAATTTTGTGAAATTTTAAACGATAAAATTTTGAAATAAAATTTGATATTTGGAATGCGTCTAGTTAAACATAGCAACTGGTAAATTTTCGTCCGAAAATATGAAAATTTATTTCGCGCGTAAATTCACTTTAATTTAATCAGTTAAAAAAGCAATGAAAATAAAATGTTTCCGAAACCTAAATATTTTTACATAGAAAAATTCTAAACCATCTTCTGAGCAAGATGTCAGTTTGTCGTTTTTCCAAATTCGAACGTCTTTGGCTCCGTCGATCTTATTTTTCAGCGTTTTTCTTGCATTTTCCGCTATTAGAAAATTCGAATTTTTATAATCCAATCGTACCACTGATATCTGTGTACTGTTTTGATCATCTCGTCGTGCTGATCTCAACGGTATATTTATTTCTATATTTTGAAGTTTCTGGTTCATGACGAAACCGTAAAATGGTCAACCGTAGCGGTTTCGAAATTTTGAGCTTTTAAACTTCCCGTGACTAGTCATCTGCTCACCGTGTACAACCCAATAGCCGTTGCCTTTAATTTTTCCAGCTGTGTGCCATAAATTTATAAATTTTCGTGTTTGCGTTTTCTATTCCTACTGGTTCAACATTTATTTACTTCTGTCCTTTCATTCTCTTGCTTCTCTGATTGGATCACATTTTTCATTTACAATGGTAACCAGCTACTTTTTGAGATAAGAGATAAGTTCAAGATACATTTGTCTCTGGCTTTTCTTTGTTAGAAAGCTACAGGTTACGTCCTTCTCTCTCAAGCAATTATCAAACTTTAATTTATATCTAACTTCATCTTTGTTTTCACTATTGTTCATAGAAATCATTTCCACTCTCCACCAGCACAGCTTCGCCCACACTTACTCGACAACCACCACTGAGATCCCACCACGCCATCCACGTTCAGCAACCCACCATCTCCTTCCCCACGTGAACCCAACCCCTCCTCCAATCTCCCCTCGCCTCCCACGCACACAACACCTAACACACACGCCCCACAGCCTATGGCCCACCATCACATGCTGCATTCGCCTCCTCAACCGCCAGATCCGCCACACCCAATATCACACAGCCAACAACCCATCCATAACCCGACTGTACTCCTCCACGGTAGCCCAAAGATGCCGACCATCAGATCCGAGTACCCCATCCCCACGTGTAGTTCCTCCACTTCCACCACCTATTACCACTTCCCTTTTTGTCCGCCATCACCACTCACTTCCCAACCCATCGAGCTACGACCAAACCTTCCCCGGCAGTGCCTTCCCTCCACTGTTCCATGCGGCAGCTCGCCTGAACCGGCCACACCAACCTCGGCCTATTCCCTCCGTTTATCCCCATTCCAGCTCATCCCGTGCCTCCACAGCCATTGGTCGATCTGCCCCTCCTTTATCTCTTGTGTCGAGCTCTCCTCCTTTCTTTTTGGTACAGGTATAATTTAGTTTTGTATGTTATATAGTATGTTTAGAGATTTTACTGAAAGGAGTGTATATATATTTAAGGCTGTTTGAATATGTTAGTGTATATTCATTTATTATACATAAGTTATAATATGTATAGGTTCAGTTTGTTACATTTTTTTTAAAAAAGTATATATATACAGTTTGTATAACTGATATAATATAATATAGAAGTTTATATGCATAGCAGGTTATACGAACAATTATATATGTTGCATCGTTTTGGACTTTCGAGTATGTTTTGCATCTGGGAATACATAAGTTATACGATATGTTAATATATATATTAGTTTATATTTATGAATTAGTTTGCTATGCTTTTAGGCAAAGATTTACAACAGTTTCTAAACCGAATGTGATCTTGTATATATGCACAAACTTGTATTTGTATTATATTACCTGTTGTCTAGTTTATGCGGTGAAGAAATATATAGTATGCATTGTAAAATATATGTTGTGGTTATAAGGGTCTGCATGTGGTTATAAGTGTCTGCATATGACATGTTTTAAAACGATGTGTATAGTTGCATGCTTATTGCGTGTTCTAAAAAAAAAAAATTGTTTGTTGTTAGTTCAGATGAATATAGAATCAAACCACTATATATAATAATACACTATAGTTACAGGAGTCAATGTATGTATGTTAATTATTTAGCGTACGCATGTTTGATGTCTTATTTTATACAATGGTAAATTTGATATACTATTAAAATATTTAGGGCGTACCATGGATTTTTGTTTATACGGTAGTTATTATTTATGTTTTGTTTTAAATTATATATATTAAATTTTAATTTGAGTTCAGAATAGGATTTTTATATATAATAGTTATGTACATAGTATGCGCATATAGATATAATTCACTCATATCGTTTATCTTCAACGGTCCAGCTCGAACTCGACTTCGTTCAAATTCTAGCTAATCCTTCTTTGCTGTGAAATTCGTGCTTGGATTCGTAACTCAATTCAGTGTCATCTCTCTCTATCCTCGGAAGGTGAGCACTCACTCACGATTAACGTTCTTTTATTTATTAAATTTGATTTCAATTGAAACGACAATTGAAATATACTGCTGTCGGTTAATTACACTGTTATATATGCTATTGCCTGTATCAGTTCACCTATGACATTTGACACCATTATCTGTTGATTATTTATGTGATGATAATACAGTTTGGTTGATAATTGATTGATTGTTGATATTTATATTGGACGTTAAATTGTTAATGTTAAAATGATAAATGGTATGCAAATTGAAATAGATATAGGATAGTTAACGATTTTAAAACTGATTTATATGTTAAATTTGACTAGTTGAATATGACCCCTTTTAATTGTTAAATTAATTGACATGTAGAATAGTGATAATTACACTTTGAACCATTGAACGTATATTTGATTAATTGTTGTAGTGTAAAAAATTGAAATTGAATGACAAGTGAAAAACCGTAATGTAATAATCTTTAATCTACGTGAAATGATAGTGTAGATTCTAGAAATAATTATATTAATTCGTACAAATAACAATGCGAATTAATACGGTTATTTCGGGATTATTTGAATTGATTATTGGATTGATATTGGTTGTTGTTATTGCTTGTTTACTTACTTTGACACCATCCCAGTTATCACACTGCAAGTTCCCTTTACTAGGATTTGATTTTGAATTGAATTGGAATCGGGTTGAAATGATAAATACCCAAATTAAACTTTGACCTAGGATAGAAAATTAAATAAAACCCGATTGGTCAATAATTTGATTTAAAAATAAAACGAAGATTTTATTTGAATAAATAATATGGTTTTGAAATGAAGTTGAAAATTGAATTTTTAATGAAAGGAAAATGTTAATAATCTGAAACGAAATATTAACGATGTAATTAATGAAAGTATATTGTTTAATTTGAGAAATGATTTGATAATTAAGTTTGAAATTAAAATCAAGTTTGAAATTATAATTAAGTTTGAAATTATTAAAGTTTGAAATGATTTAATAATTAAGTTTGAAATTATTAAACTTTGAAATTATTTAATAATTAAGTTTTGAATTATTTAATACTTAAATAAGATTGAATTATTTAATGATTAAATTGAATTGAAATTCTTTAATAAGAAAATTGAACTTTTGAATAAGTGAATTTTACTTCGTAAATAATTAAAATTGAGTTTTCTTGATTAAGTAAGGTTTTTGGAAAATTATAATAAGTGAAATGGAATTTCTTTAATAAGAAATGAAAATGTGATATTTTTGGAATTAATGTAAGACTTGAAATTTAAAGAATTGATTTGACGAATTTAATCTAATTCAAAATTGTAAGTTTTGTTTTAATGAAGTTGAACTTAAGAAATTGATTTAATGAATTGGAAATTTAATAGAAATTACTTTGAACGATAAAGTAACTTAACGAATATTGAATGAAATCGATAAATGGATTTAAATTGGTTTGAATGTTAAATAAAATTGATTCTAATGATTTCGAAATGAAACTTATATACGAACTTGAATCAATATTTGAATTGCTTTTAAACAGAAATTTGAAGTTGAATTATAAGATTTTGAGATGGTAAATTTAGAAGTTTTGAAACGTAAAGTATGGAAATTGGTTTTGAAAGACAAATGAAATGTTGGTTTTCGAATTGAAATTGAAATTGAAATTGATTTGGTTTTTGAAATATACAAACGACCAATTGGTGTAATAATTACGGAAGTTATTAAAGAGACCGGAATTCGGTTATGGATATACTCTCTATCTAAACCGAAAACCACTTTAATAACTATACGCGGAGTGATGATCCAGAATGAAGTGGTTGGAAATGATGTTCGTGATGATTGAAGAAAGAGAACGATAATGGATAGCCTTGACACTTGTGTCAAATTGGAAATGACTAAAACAGGAGCTGTGCCGGGCCAATGGAGGATTGATACCTCAAGTGGACACACTTCTTCGAACTACTTATACTTGTTGTCGATTGGTGCACCCTTGATTTTGGGAGTGTTGTTTCACGGTGTTGCGGGCGCTGCGGCGTTGCGTTCTCACCAGTCCGGATCAGGCGAACGGTAGTATCACTACCTTGGATATAGCCTCATGTGCCTTGTCATACTTGTATTCCATTTATGCGCGACCACTACGAATTTGTTTTGTACCTTGAGTATATGGATTGCCCTCTGGTGACTTCCGGTTTTGGGGAAACTACGGTCTTGTATATGCTTGTGGGAATAAAAATGTGTTAAGGGTGGAATGGGCCATGACTTAACGCTATTTTGATATCTTATTATTACTGATAGACATTATCTACTTATCGTATACTACTACATAGTAGATAGTTTAACGGATCCTTAAGGATGGTTATTCCAAACATCCTTTGAGTTACTTGTATTTCAATTGCTATTTCACTTGAGTTGGATTTATTAATATAAGAATGTTAATCCTGACTCGAGTGTCTTGTGTTTTTGCTTTACGCTCGGGTCAGACTGAGTGGTCCAGTATTCGATGCTCACCTTTGAAGTTGGAGCTTTGCTTGAAGATCCAGCCATCTATTCTGCTTTCAGTATTCGATGATTCCAGTGATGCATTCTGATTTGTATCTGATGTATCATGTTACTCTTCCGTTGTATCTGGTTTAACTCTGATGTATCATATTACTCTTCTGTTGTAAACTCTGATGTATTTTATATATTCATATAGTAGCTTCATGAACTACTATCTCTTTTATTTCCGCTGCACTTATTACTCTGTGTCTGTGATCTATGATTATTTATTTACTGTATATGTTCAGTTTTGCCAAATTTAAATTAACAATGCGGTATTTTGAGCAATTCAATTCCGGCATGAGTGTCTACCTATACACTTATAATGGATGCGAATGGTCCAAAATTCTGGGTCGTTACAGTTGCACGTGAGTTAAATCATGGTTCCAGTTTTATTTTCTAAAAAACTTAAACTAAAACTAAAATTTTAAAATGGAGGTGGATTTACTCGGTTCTAGACTCGAGAGCTATTCGGGTTGGACCCGAAGCAAGTTTAAAAACAGTTTTTAAAAAGTTTTAAAGGTTTTACAAAAGCATCTTTTAAATTTTAAATTGAATTTAGTTTTAACTATTACTTGATAAATGTTTAAGTTATTTGATTAAAGGAAGTTATGATTTACTAACTTTAATTTTTTAAGTTAAATGATTATTTTATTTGAAAACTTAATTAAATGATTTAATTAAGGAAGTTAATTATAAAGACAAAATGTTTTAAAAATGTTAATAATAATTAAGTCACTAATAAAGATAATGGTTTACCTTAAATGCTAATTAAGGTTTTAATGATTTGAGATTAATCAAGTTAATAAAGTAATTTAAGTATAATTAACTAATTTAATTAATTAATGATTAAGGATTAATAAATTTATAATTATGGGTTATAAGTTTATTAGTCGGAGGTTAATTAATTTGTAATTAAGGGTCTAGTTAATTAATTAGAGATTAATTAATGGATAATTAAGAATTAATTAGTTAAGTAATTAGAGATTAATTGCTTAAAATTAAAGGATTAATTTATCAAGGATTAATTAGTTTAATTAGTAATTAAAGGTTAATTGAATTAATAATCAAAGGTTAATTAACTAAGGATATTTAACCAATGGGATAATTACTTGATAAAAGTAATTAAAGCTAAATTACTTAAGGGAAGTAATCAAGGATTAATTACTTAGTGTAATTAATTAAAGTATTGATTAATTGAGTAAAATTAATTAAGGGTTAGTTAATTAATGAGCATGATTAATTAAGTATAATTAATTAATGTAAGTAATTATATGATAATTAATTCAAGTAAGTAATTAATTATAAATGTAATTAATGTGAATGGGTAAAGGTTAATTAATTTGTGTTATTAATTAAAGGCTAATTACTTAATGTAATTAAAGAGGATAATTAAGGGATGATTAATTAATGGTTTGTAATTAATTTATGTTAAGTAAGCAAGATTAATAGTGATTGAAGTAATTAATTTAATTTATTTTTAATTAATTTGAAATGGTATTACAAATTAATCTTGCTTATGAATGATTGAATGATATTGTATGTCTTAGATAGTTAATATCTCTGATATGTGATTTGTGATGCTATGTGATATGATATGTTTGGTTTAAACTGTGATAATGTAGGTATCCATCAATGATGAATTACTATGTAAAGGTGACACCCTGTATTTAAAGTTTGAATTGTATTTCACTTAAATAACTTGGGTTAAGATGACTTGGGATTCGAAGAGACCGGGGTCGGGTATCAGTAATACCCGAAACGACTTCGATTAGTAAACTAAATTCTTTATAAATTGGATATGTGAAATTATACAGGTTGGAATGGAATGAATTGAGTAACATGGACATTTAACCTAAAAACTGTTGTGTGTGATGAATGTTTTATTATAAGAACACGTAAAGGGTACGAGTTACCCTGATATTCACATATGTTATAACTTGGTATTTTATATTATTTGGGTTTACTTACACTGGTTTCCAGCCTGACCCGGGTGTTACTTTGTTGTAATGCTCGAGTCAGACCGAGTATTACATCTTTTCAGGTTAGGATGTTCTAGAGCTCAAGAGGCGAGCTGGATGGCAGGAACGTATGGAGTTTACCACTGAGTATTATTGTTTGTATCTGGGATAAGTTAATTTTAACTGTTTAGCATTTTTGTAATATTGGAACTCTGATGAATTGTATGTAAAGTAACAATTACAACGTTTCTTTATAACTGCTATTATTTGATATTATATTTTGATCCGCTGCGAATGTGAGATTCTGTGATTTGTTTTCTGTTTCTTCTTCTACCTCTTTTCTTCTTTACGCTAACAATCTGGAATTTTCGGGGTCGAAAATTTCGGGTCCTTACATTTGGTATCAGAGCCGAAGGTTAAGCGAGAACCTTGGCTCTGGTGGGTGTACTCATTAAGGATAGGGTCAGTAGTACCCTAGGATGAGTTGAGTGTTTGTGTGTCTGTGTGTGTGTATATATATATGTGAGCGTACTTGTTATTTCTTATATAATGATTTTAAAATGGTTTTAAAAATAAATGATAAATAATAATATTCCAATCATTATATATATATAAAAAAATTAGTTGCTGAAATTTAATAAGAATTTAAGTGATATATGTACCTAAACAAGAATTAAATAAGATAAATTAGAATTGGTTTCAAAATAGAATGTGGAATTTTATTGTGTTTAATAATGGGTTGTTTGTTTTCCAGTAAACATTGATAAAGCAAGTAACAATTTAGATAAGCATGACTTGTAAATTAAAATAGTTTTAAATTGTGAAGTTTTGAAATTCCAAGTCTGGAAAAATTGAAATTGTTTCGAAATGTTAAAAGAAATAATAATTAATATTATTCAGACTATTTTTGAATATAAAGTAAGAAGTTGTTTAAAAACTTTAAAAGAATCTGTTTGAATTAAAACCAAAGGTGGTTTAAATTTTAAAGTATAGCCTGGTGGGCTAAGAAATAAATATGTATATATGTGTGGATATACATAATATCAAAAATAATTTAAAATAAACTCTAAAGTATTGAGTTTTGATTTTTCTTGGAGTATGATTTAAAACCCAAAGTGAAATAAGTCTTTGAACTTATAAGTAAGAAAGAATATTGATAGAAATTTGAAAATTTGAAGTGGGAATTCAAATTTGAGTAAGGTTAACGGGATTAAATTAAATTTAACTAAGAGGAATTTAAATAAGTTTGAAATGGACAACCTGAATTGGAATATTTGAAATGAATTAAATGGATTGGAATAATATATATATCCATTGCAGATATAAATAGAAAATGAAATCACTTTGAATTTAAGATTTAAATGTTTAAAGGGTAACACGCAGATTTAAATTGTTAAGGATTGGTTTCAAGGTTGAAATTGGGTAATAAATTGGATTTCAAAGATTAAATTGTTTAAAAAGGGTTTGAATTATTATTTGAACCTAGAAATAAATTTATGAAGAAGTAAAGGTAATTTAAAATGGAATTTTGAAATTTAGGCTCAGAATTAAATTGTTAGGCTGTTAAATTAAAAATTAGAGGTTAGTTTGATTTAAAGAAATTAAATCAAAATTTGAAATTTAACTCGAATTTATATAATTCAAGATGGTTTAAAGTGAAATGGAAATTGAAAATTAGTCCAAATTGAAATTTGATTTGAATGATTTGGAATTGTGATTAAAGTTGAATAGTTTTAAATTCAAATGGAATTTGATTTGAATTTGGAAAGAAATTGAGGATAATTCAACTTGTATTGGGATTAAATCAATTTAATGGGATGGGAAATTGATTGAAATGAAGATTGGATAGTAGAACAATTTGGCTCTGGACTATTTTCAAAATAAATTGTTTGGTATAAACCTATTTTTCCAAGCTACTTACTATACAATCTTCCTTTTAAAACCTGTAACAACCCTAGATTTTTGTATATTATTTAAATTTGACTTTATTTTATTTTAAATTATTTTAGACTTATTTAATTTCAAACATTTCATTTTTAAATATAAATGTTGATTATTAAGTGATTTATAGTTCAAACTAGTATAATTTGAATATTTTACTGTAAAGTGAATTTCTGGTCAAACTGTTCAAACTTTGACTTTTAAACTTCAAATTCAAATTATTTAAAATCTTAAATTTTATCTTTTATTATGAAAATAGATGAAATAACTTGAACACTGCTTTTTGTTTCGTTGAAAACGGAGTTAAACTGCAAAAGATATGTACATTTCAATTTTGAGTATAAATTGTTTATTTTGCAATTTTGTTATTTTAAATTGTATAAATTATATTTTCTTTGTCATATTTTATTTTAATATGTTTAATATGTTATATTATGTATATTTTTACTTTTAAATATTTTTAAATTGATAATAGAATTTTTCCAATGTTTACTGTGTTGATTTCCTATTTTTAAAGGCTGTTTTCTTATTTTCTGCTATTTTCTTCATTAAAATTATATTTAAATTAAATTTTTTATATTTATTTTGCGAATGTATTTTTATTTTATGTTATTATTTATGTTTAAAAATATATTACAAGCTCATATGAATTTTCTAAAGTTTATACCATTTATTTTCAATTCTTCTAGCCTAGTTGACAATTTTTGCTATTTTCTTGATTTAATTTTTTATAATTTATATTTATTTATTTATATTTTTTTTGTAACATTTTCGAATTTTAACTGAAATTATATGTATTTTTAGATATTTAAACTTATTAAAAAGAAATAGAGGAAATTTGAAAATTTTTAAACTCTTGAAACTCCTAAGGCTTTCCATCTCCCGACCTTTCATTTTCCCAACTCTTCTCTTAATTGTTTTGGGCATGTAATCTACTCATTTCAGCTGCATTTTTTTTCACTTTCACGAAATTCATTTCTCCTCCTCTCAGAAAAAAATTACGGCTATTCTCCTTGTGAAGCTTAGGTAAAAAAATTCAATCTTCTTCTTGTCTTTTTATGATTTTCTACTTGAATTTGCACATGCTCTCCACCTTCATAGCTGTATTCCCCTTCCTCCAAGCTGTGGCTGACCACCACCACCACTTTTCTCTGACCATCACACAGCCTAACACCTCTCCTCCTCAGGCCAAGCCAAGCCATGATGAAGATCATCACAAAAATCCAGCTAAACTAGCACTAGCCATCACCTATGCACTCAAGCTGACCTAGTTTTGGTACCATCACCTTCCACCACCCATGGCCGCCACCAACACCACCTCCACCACCTCCAGCACCACCTGGACCCTCTGCCACATCATCACCTAGGACCCCACTCCTCTGGCCATGCCCCATGATCCTTGGCCGAGCCTTGAATTGCCTTGAATCCATGTTAAAGTGACATTGTTTTGCCTTGTTGTGTTGTTTCATGCATACTCACCTTTTGCTATCCTCTAAACATGTTTGGCCGACCCTTAGGCAACAATAACCTGATCCAAATCTTTCCTTAGTCCAGTAGTACACCATATGGCTGAACCTGAAGGTTGTTGGAAGCAAGTGCAAAGCAATTCTACTTTGATTCGTGCAGTTGATTCTATATTATTCTATCGTATTGTGCATTTGAAAACTTATATTGTTTGTATTGTTTTGTCTTACGTATTCGAGGAAGTTAACCTTGTCTCTCCCACACTCATCATCATCATGGCTGAGAAAATGAACCCCTTGTTCGACCTTTTGAATGGTTAAAGCACAGTCAAGTAATCTATTCCGTTGTTGCTTCTTATCTTCATTGTTTCAACATTGTTTGCGTTGAATATTTATGTGTATATTGTCTTGTTTGGTTATTGTTTACAAGATAAATATCAAGGCTCTCCATTCATTCAAATCAAAAGTCATGCTATATCGTGCTTGTTGTGCTTTCTGGAATCAATTCTGTGTGTTTAGATCGCTAATCTCCAGCTTTAACAGGTGAGTTATTCTCACCAGACAATATGTACCTATATAACTGATAAACCGACACCATTTGAATATGTAATGTATATTATCATGTTATATATGCTTATATTATTATCATATGATGTTCACACCTGTCATTACACCTGTTATATCATATGTTACTGTTGTTTTATGTTATTCTGTTATTTATATCAGTTTATCACATTGCAAGTTCCCTGTAGACTAGAATCACTATGGGTTGAAATGATACATACCCGAACGAACTTTAGAATAAGGGAATATCGTTATGGGCTGAAATGATAGGCCTGAGCGGTTTTCAAAGTCATTCATTTAACTTGGGATTGTGGGTTTGAAAGGATATAACCCGGATTTTCTTTTTTTAAACTGCGGGTTGAAATGATACATATCTGTATCACTTGACCTAGGTTAGAAAACTATATACATGCCCGCGGTTATTTTATAAAGTGTTTTGGATGATTTTAAGTATTTTTAAAAATATAAATTTATGAAATTTGATTTAAATAGATTTTGAAATGTTTTAAAATAAAGAAATTATGATTTTTCTATGAGTAAAAATGTAATTATTGAATGGTTAAATTGGATTATTAAAATATAACTTAAGTTGGAATTTGGAATTTTGGTTAAAAATGATATTTAAGTTATATGAATAAAATGGAAATTTAATTATATTTGGAAAATGGTAAAATATGATAATTTGATTAAATTTGAATTTAAGTGATTTATTAAAGTATTATTAATTTTTCTATGAATTTAAGTGGTTAAATAAATGAATGTTTAAAAGTGATCTTTTAAAATATAACTTGACTTGGAAATGTGAAATTTGGTTTTGATTAAAGGTTTAAGTTAATTAAATAAAATTGGAAATTTAGTTAGATTTGTGAAATGGTAATTTAAATTTGAAGTGTTAAGTTTATTTGTTGAAATGTGAAGAATTGGAAACTTTTACACTTAAATTTATTAAGTAAATTGTTGAAAATTGGATTTAATTATAAGAAATTTATTGTGAAAAAGATATATGTCAAATGATATGTATGAACATTTTAAATGTTAAAATATGATTTTTAAAATGTTTATGTGTTTTAAATTGAAGTTATTTAATTGCTGGAAATACACTAACACCTGAAATCTACTTTTAATAGCATTCAGAAATGCTATAGATTCTGTTTTGAACTAAAATTGTGTAAAAAGAGCTATTACAGCATTTCTGAAATGCTGTAGTTGCTGTAATTGAACTTATAGGCTAATATTGAACTCAGGCCTATTATAGCATTCTCTGTAAATGCTATAATGGTCTGCAGTCTTTGCTGAAACCAAATTTAACCCTTGTTTTGAAATCTGAACTACCGCAGCACTTCTGAAATGCTGTCTTTTCTGTTTTGAACTATAATTCAACTAAAACTGAGTTTTAACAGCAGTTTTAAGTGCTATCTTTGCTAAATTAAAAATATTTTCAAATATCACTTATAGCAGTTGTTTTTAAATGCTGTGAAATGCTGAAATTTTAATAATTAGGGTTTTTGACTTAGTAAACGAACTCAGAATGGTTTGAAACTTTGGAAATTGAATACTTGATTTCAAAGTATAATAATTACACTTTTAAAAGGGTTAAATGAATTATTTTGATTGAAATATAAACTATTTAAAGGTGATTTAAAATGATAGTGAATGAATGATATCTTTGAATTTAAAAGGTATCTAAAAGTTGAATATTTGGATTTGAACTGATATGATATTTTATTATATTAAAATGGTTTGAAATGAAGTTGGAAAGATATGATATTGTGATATATTGAAATGAATTGAATGAAGTTTTGGAAAGATATGATATTTTAATATATTGAAATGGTTTAGAATTGATTTAATCTTCATTTTGATAAAGATTGGGTTTGGAAATGAGATTTTATTTTAAAAGTATATATATTTTTAAAATGGCCACGGTGTTATAATAACGTTGGTTCTTAAAGAGACCGGGATTGGATATGGACATACTCTCTGTCGATACCGAAAACCACTTTGACAACTATGTACGCGGTGGAGTTCCAGAATGAAGTAGGATGGTGGCGACGAATCCTAAGGTATATATGTAACATCCCGAAATTTTCGACTTTCGAAAATTCAACATCGATACTCACTTTATCGACTGCTGAGAAATCGAATGCCGGGAACCCGAAAAGTTATGGTTTTAAGAAAGAAGAAAAAGGTAGAAGAAGAAGATAGAAGAAAAAGAGAAGAAGAACAACAAAACAACAACAGATACAGAACAGAGACAGTATCAGAATCTCACATATCGCAGCGGAACAATATACAATAGATAATTACTAGTCTTTTAAAACAAAGAACTATATCATTTTATACATACATCAATCATCAGAGTCAATATACAACTCAGTACAATACATCACATCAATGGACAGTTATATAACTTGTCCTCATACAGAATACACAGCGGAATAAATACTATCAAATACAAATACTACGTCTCGTCATCCAGCTTATCTCCAAGCTCCAGAATATCCAGAATATCCTGATAATCTAACTCTAGACTGCCCGTGTGGAAATTGGTGGGCACCCAGAGTTTAGAAGGGAACAATAAACTCCGAGTCAGTCATGGTGACTGGTGTGAGATCGTAAAACAGTTATTCTTTAAAAATAAACAGTAGAGAATTTTTAAAGTCAATTCGAAATGCTCTTGGAAAATGAAACTACCATAAGACCTCCCACCACACACACAATGCAAACGCAGACTTGGAGGAGATTTCTTCTTATGTTAGTCAAAGATGCTTACTACGCAAAAATCAAAACCTTTTTGATATTATTATTAGTGCATAGTGTAGAAAACATTTCGAAAGTAGAATATAAATCTTAGCCAGCATAGGTACCATTATAGTATGCTTGCTATAGCTGCCATATTAGATGGCAGGTTCTACAACTAATACCGTACAAGTCGCGTATTGTTTCTTTGGATTTCCAACAAATGGTCAGGCTAAGGAACTTCCTATCCACGATGGGTACGTCCCTGGAATAGACGACCCGAGAACCTAACCGGATCTCTGCCAACACAAGGCCGGGTTACCTCTGCAAAAATAGGTAACTACTGACACGCGTATGCCATCCCCCGATCGTCACCGATCTTCCCGAGGATCCCCGATTTCCAACAAACCACAAAGTAATAATAACTGTGCAGCAACCACAGAGGTTAAGTATCTGGGCTCCATACCATGATACCACCTTTATCCAGAAGGAATGACATACACTAAGGGGCGCTACTCCCTAGAACCTTGCTGCATCCTTCCTGTTTCGACCATTTCCGGGGTGTGAGGCTCGACGAAGTCTCGTCCACAAAGCTACGCTTTCTACAAAAAGCCCTGCTTCGGGTCAAACGAAATGATCAACCTATGATCACAAAGATATAAGATCAAACAAATGATCATATCACAAATGACCAAACACTGATCATTTCACAGCAACACTCAGTATGCCACGTTACCAAATTGGGATATATCGCTGATAAATTTCAACTACATAACCTCTGAGCTCGTACGTCTCAGAGAAGGGTGTTAAGCTAAGAGAATAAATTCTCCGCCACCAACAGAAATGTTTTTGAAAGAAATCAGCTTAATATCTCAAATTGTAATGTCAGACACACAATCCATACAAGTCTGTTCCGGGATCGAACAGAACCGAAGGCACTTCTCACGAAGCCCTTGCATTTCCGGATAATTTTCTAATCACGTCAGGACTTCCCGTCACTAAGGGTGATAAAACCTCTAAATCGAAGATCAGTCGATGTAGAGTAACTCGACGGTAATCCTTCCGTTTTCAAAAATATCCGGTCTTCAACACCGGTCTTCAAATGCAATTCATAACGACGTATCACATATTCGGAATGGGTTATACGACCCCATGGTCCTTTCCCGGCTAACCCGAATAGTGAGCGCTTATTTAAAAATAAGTGTGGCATTCAAATTCATCCAATTCACAACAAATACCTACTCAAGGTAATTATTGATAGTCGGTTATTTAACTATCAATAAAGATGCGCAACATCATCAGATTCCAAATAATTTTCCAAATTATTTATCTTCAAAAATATCTTTACTAGAGATATAATTTCCACACTTAACCATTTGAAAACAATTTCAAATCAATTTCCACATTTCAATTTATCTTTGAAGATAAAATCTCAAAACAGTTCATTTCATATTGGAAAAGCATTTCCATACTTATTTAAAAATAAGTATTTCACAAAAACTATTTATTTTCAACACTTAGAAAATATTCGATATACTTAAAACAATATTAAGTATATATTCATTCTTTAAGGAAATCATAAATTTCAACATCTATTTGAGTCAAAACGAATGTTGCGTAAAACATCGTTATGACGACTCAAAATCACTAGTATAGGGATTCGGATTTAAATAGATATATAAATCCCAATACTACATCAAAACATTTCCTTTCGGAAATCATTTACTATAACAACAGTGTTATAGTCCATCATTTCCTTAAATTTCTCGAAAACGTCTATTTCAACAAGAACTGCGGAAATCTCTGCTTTCGATTTATAATACATTTTAAAAACATCTCTAAAATGTTTAACTTCATTTTTTATATCCCTTTTCCAAAACTATCCATTTTACTTAACGATATATTCACTATCCAAAATCGTGAATATACTGCAATAATTACATTTCAATCTTTTCTACACGTTTTATTCCAAGAATTATCCACTATCCAAAATCGTGGATAAAATTTCCTTTATAACTTCTATATTTCATTCATCAAATTTGATTGATTTCGAATTCATAAAACAACGTTTATAAATTCACCTTTACATTTTCTAACAACTTCGATTTATAAAATTCTCCTTTTATTAACTTCTAAAATTACTTATCAAAATAAGTGATTCCAGATTTATAAACAACGTTTATAAATCACATTTTATACTTCATAACAATTTCAACTTATGAAATCATTTCATTTAGCAATTTCTATTTATATCCCAATTAAGTGCAAAAATCTAATTTATAAGTAAATTACTTATAAATCGTTTATTCTACAACATTTATTCACTTTACAACTTCACGTTATAAATCTATTAATTTCATTCACTTATGAAATCCATTTTATACTTCTTTTTAATACTTATAAAAATTCGTTTTATAAGTCCAATATTTTTATTAATAAAATATCCATTTTATAAATCTTCCTATACAAATCGTCTATAGTTATTCAAAAATCCCAGCTTAAACCATTTTATAGATAAATCGACTTTTATTTCAAAAACGACACATCAGTTATATTTCATTAAAAATTATAACTTTTATAACTTTAAAATTTTACGTTATAAATCGATTCAAAAATTCCATAAAACGTATATTTTCAAAAATCACTTTAAAATCCTTTTTAAAATAAAAGTCGTTATTTTTACATTTCAAAACTGAATCCGATGATGCAACAGCATCAATCAGTCCATCACAACAGTCAATATCATATATCAATATGATAACAGAATATATCAAAATATCTGTAAATAATCAATATGGTGAGGAATCCAGTCGGATCCCTCCAACCTGTTTCCCTGCATCCACAGATGTTAGCACAATACCAATTCCGCTCCAGTACGGAATTATCGCGGTATATGGGTTTTTTATAAATCCGCTTACTAACGGCGCAATAGGGTCTCATCCGCTATACGAGGCGGGAAATCAATCAATCCAATATATACATATGCCAATATGTATATATTGCTATATATATATAGATATATCCTATCATATATAATAGCACATCCAATCATCAAACAAATCAATAACTGCAAAATAAAATTTAAATCTGAGTGAGAAGATCTCACCTTAGCCTTTTATTTGCCATCCATTTCCATTTTGACCATTTCTTCTTGATTTTTAACCTTGTATAAATAATTATACAATTTATAAATATTTGAATTAATTGACAATAAATTAAATTTCCCATTTTAATCAATTTAATTAACCGATGGTTTTACCTTTAACTAATTTCTTTTAAATAAATTTTCAGTAACTAAAAATAATTTTAACAAGTTATTAATTTCTTCATTCGGAATCATATATATTTATAAAAATGGTCTATATGAATTTTATAAACCAAACTTCTAATTAAACTTTCAAACATTTCAGAATTCCTATTATTATTTTCTTTGCCTACAAACCAAATTTCTAGTCTGTATATATATGAATTTAAACTTTTCGAATTGAAACTAAACAGTAAATATATTTCTGGAAATCAAATATTTTATAACTTACTGTATATAAAATTTCCTCATTTTAAATATTGATTTTAAAACTTAACAGTGTTTTAAAAATGTATCTATATATATCCTTACTGTATAAATTTTCTGTTTTTCCCATAAACGTCTACATTACAATATTCTCATATTTTAACATTTTACTAGAAAAATTAAAATAAAATAAAGCTACCAGTATACCTCACTGCGAATTCAAACTCGAAGACACCCTCGACGAACCCAAACTCCACGACACCTCGTCAGACACTCCACCACGCGAGCACCGCCCCTCCAGATCGAACTCGAACACTGATGCCACAAACTCCATCGCGAATGTCGTGATTCCACCGCGTGCCTACTAAATCGCCTGACAGTGCGACGAAGTTGCCTGCTACAAATTCCACGCGAAACCCTAGCTCTCACGCGAGCCCACGATCTCCGACATTGTCCCAGACTACGCGACACAGCTCGCCATAGAAAGTCGACACCTATTCGATTGACACCTCACCTTCGATAAGCTATACGCGAATCCCCTCAGCCATGCTTGAACGCGAATGCCAACCCCCCCATCGAACTCGCGTTCGCGAGCCTCCATTGCCTCGAAAAACCGCCGCGAGACACTCCAGTTTCCAAAATCGTGATGCCTTCACGTTCGCGACACTGTCGCCCCTCTCCCCCTTGCTACTTCTTCAATCGATTGCGATTTGTACTGAGAGGAGACGGTTTTAGGGATCGACCATTATTGTTTTTTTTTTCTTTTTCTTTCGTTCGATTTAAGAGAGTGGCCAGGGCATTTTTATTTCCTTTGAACGAACGAAGACGTTTTCGTTTTGATTTTGAGCAGAGAAAAAGAGAAGAACGAACTGTTATTTAAAAATTGAAGATCGCATGTTCCCCACGATTTTCCCCGTGATGC
This sequence comes from Allium fistulosum, assembly GCA_030737815.1. Classification (NCBI taxonomy): domain Eukaryota; kingdom Viridiplantae; phylum Streptophyta; class Magnoliopsida; order Asparagales; family Amaryllidaceae; genus Allium; species Allium fistulosum. Next base: position 228,729,213 of record CM060907.1, on the reverse strand, counting down.
TCGGCATGTTTTTGGCGTAAACAACGGGAAGACAATGTGCTGAGTTGACCCAATATTTAAATTAAAAATGAATCTGAATTAGATTTTATTCTGATGCGTTCGCATATCGTACGGTCACGTATTAACTCTGTAAAATACGAAAATTGAAACCCGACAATAATTCAATATTACGGACCCAATGGAACTGGTTTCGTCGAAATCCGAGACCGTTTGAAAAATGACTATTTTAACTCGCCGAATTAAAATTAAAACGATGTCGATGCGTTTCGAGCTGCCACGGTCAAACGACAACTCCGATGGATACGAAAATTGAAATCCGATAATAACTAACTATTACGGATCCAATGGAACTGGTCTCGTTCAATTCTGAGACTGTTCGAAAATTGACTATTTTTAAATATCGGTTCGAACAATATAATTTCAAACTGAACAGTTCACTCCCAAATTCGATTCTAAAGCTTCTATTATCTTTAGTAATATCAATACGAATTTTAAAAGCTTTCGAAATATTTTTCTTCAGCCTAAAACTGAAGATTCAAATTTTTATCCAGTTCAATAGATTAAATTCTGTATTTTAACCGCAAATTTCAAAGTTTTTAATCGGGATTCAAATTAAATTATCGTTCAAATATTTAAAATTAATTAAATATTCTCAATTTAATTCGTTCAAAATTCTGGGTCGTTACAAACTTCCCTCCTTAAAAGAATTTCGTCCTCGAAATTACAAGTTAGGAAAAGTGGCCCTTAACTCGTCTACTATTTTTCAACATCCAAATAGTTTTATCAAATTTTCAAAACAAATCTTTCTACTAAAGATTCGTTATCATTCAACCAAATTTTTTTTTTTTCCAACTTAAATTTTTAAGTTTCAAACACATTGTTTTACTTAACAATTCAAATTTAAGTTTAAATTCAAATTTAAACTTCCAAATTTTCTCAAAAATTTTCTAACACTCGAAATTTTCGAAAAATTTCGCCAGCGTCTCCTTTGCGCGGCTGATACGGTACGACTACAAAACGTCCCTACGGACTCTCAGATTTCAAAAAGAAAAAGAAAAAGCCAAGCGGCTAGAGAGAAATCATCAAAAACTCATATTAAAATTCAAATACTTACCTTTTGTCGAGCAATTCAAATTCTCTTTGAAATTAAAATCCCAATTCCTTTATACCTGTATATCCTACTAGCCATTATATCTAGTCACATCATTCAAATCATTTTGCAAATTCAATTACAAATTTTCAATATAAACTACTTATATCATCTTTACTTCACGGTTGAAGTTATATATCTATTTTATTCAATCTTGCATTTCAATTTCATTTGAATTCAATTCACAATTACAATTCAATTTGAATACTATTTAACTTCTGAATATTGAATTTATCAGTTATCTTTCATTCATAACCACACTATTTTAAATTAGTTTCAGTTACTAATTCATTTCAATTCTAATTCATTTATTCACATTCGTTTTCAACATTCAGTTCTAATCTTATTCACGTACAATTGTGAATTCCCTTCATTGAAAATTTATTTATTCTTACTTGAATTCATCTTTAAATTCGAACCATCCCTTTTATTTAGTTCATAATTCAAGGTTTAATTTCACTAATTTAACTTTCAATTTCGCTTTCATTAAATCACAATTGATTCATTTGTACTTACATTTATTTAACTTCATCTTTAAGTTAAATTTATTCTACCAAAATTCAACCGTATAAGTTATCAATTTCATAATATTTCGTAATATTTTAATATAGCATTCCAGAGTCTTCTTAACATTTCAAAAATCATTTTTGAAAACAATTCAAATCATCCTTTGAATTTCCAAAACAAAACCCAAATTTTTCAAACAACTTCCATTTAAAACAATTTGGCAGCAATTTCTCTTTTGGAAACCCGAAAATGAACATCAGTGATGCTGCAGTCATTACCGAAGTTATTTTCCAGCGACCGAAAAGAGTTTAGAGCTTTCATTCCTCAAAATACTTTTCAAACCTTCGAAATCTATTTTCAAATCAAAAATGATTTAAACTTTCCAAATCTCCAAAATTTTCAAATTCTTTTCAAAACATTTCCAAAAACTTCTCTGGAATTCCGTTTTAAATTACAATTCACATTTATAATTTACATTCTTAAATTTCATTTATCTGTGAATTTTATTTCTTAAATCTTTGGTTATTACTTTATTTCTTATTCAATTTCAATATAACAATGATAATGTTTCAATGTTATTATTTTATAACAACCAAACATCCATATACTATAATAATTCATAGAAAATTATTTCTTTTGTATACAAAAATAGTTTTAGGTAAAATTATTTCATTTACCCCACTTTAAAACAATACTGTGCCGATTTATCTTGTTTAGAGTTTAGAAACCCCTATCGATTACAGTTAGCTAGACTGCACCGACCAAAATCCATAAACAATCAACCGATAAGTCAACACAATACAAAACAATTTTTTTATTCAAATAACAAATACGCGCTCGTATCTATTATTACACTCAAACTCATTCTAGAGTACTGCTGACTCAATCTCTAATGAGTAACACCCAACAGAGCAGGGTTGTCGCTTAACCATACGCTCTGATACCAAATGTAACATCCCGAAATTTTCGACTTTCGAAAATTCAACATCGATACTCACTTTATCGACTGCTGAGAAATCGAATGCCGGGAACCCGAAAAGTTATGGTTTTAAGAAAGAAGAAAAAGGTAGAAGAAGAAGATAGAAGAAAAAGAGAAGAAGAACAACAAAACAACAACAGATACAGAACAGAGACAGTATCAGAATCTCACATATCGCAGCGGAACAATATACAATAGATAATTACTAGTCTTTTAAAACAAAGAACTATATCATTTTATACATACATCAATCATCAGAGTCAATATACAACTCAGTACAATACATCACATCAATGGACAGTTATATAACTTGTCCTCATACAGAATACACAGCGGAATAAATACTATCAAATACAAATACTACGTCTCGTCATCCAGCTTATCTCCAAGCTCCAGAATATCCAGAATATCCTGATAATCTAACTCTAGACTGCCCGTGTGGAAATTGGTGGGCACCCAGAGTTTAGAAGGGAACAATAAACTCCGAGTCAGTCATGGTGACTGGTGTGAGATCGTAAAACAGTTATTCTTTAAAAATAAACAGCAGAGAATTTTTAAAGTCAATTCGAAATGCTCTTGGAAAATGAAACTACCATAAGACCTCCCACCACACACACAATGCAAACGCAGACTTGGAGGAGATTTCTTCTTATGTTAGTCAAAGATGCTTACTACGCAAAAATCAAAACCTTTTTGATATTATTATTAGTGCATAGTGTAGAAAACATTTCGAAAGTAGAATATAAATCTTAGCCAGCATAGGTACCATTATAGTATGCTTGCTATAGCTGCCATATTAGATGGCAGGTTCTACAACTAATACCGTACAAGTCGCGTATTGTTTCTTTGGATTTCCAACAAATGGTCAGGCTAAGGAACTTCCTATCCACGATGGGTACGTCCCTGGAATAGACGACCCGAGAACCTAACCGGATCTCTGCCAACACAAGGCCGGGTTACCTCTGCAAAAATAGGTAACTACTGACACGCGTATGCCATCCCCCGATCGTCACCGATCTTCCCGAGGATCCCCGATTTCCAACAAACCACAAAGTAATAATAACTGTGCAGCAACCACAGAGGTTAAGTATCTGGGCTCCATACCATGATACCACCTTTATCCAGAAGGAATGACATACACTAAGGGGCGCTACTCCCTAGAACCTTGCTGCATCCTTCCTGTTTCGACCATTTCCGGGGTGTGAGGCTCGACGAAGTCTCGTCCACAAAGCTACGCTTTCTACAAAAAGCCCTGCTTCGGGTCAAACAAAATGATCAACCTATGATCACAAAGATATAAGATCAAACAAATGATCATATCACAAATGACCAAACACTGATCATTTCACAGCAACACTCAGTATGCCACGTTACCAAATTGGGATATATCGCTGATAAATTTCAACTACATAACCTCTGAGCTCGTACGTCTCAGAGAAGGGTGTTAAGCTAAGAGAATAAATTCTCCGCCACCAACAGAAATGTTTTTGAAAGAAATCAGCTTAATATCTCAAATTGTAATGTCAGACACACAATCCATACAAGTCTGTTCCGGGATCGAACAGAACCGAAGGCACTTCTCACGAAGCCCTTGCATTTCCGGATAATTTTCTAATCACGTCAGGACTTCCCGTCACTAAGGGTGATAAAACCTCTAAATCGAAGATCAGTCGATGTAGAGTAACTCGACGGTAATCCTTCCGTTTTCAAAAATATCCGGTCTTCAACACCGGTCTTCAAATGCAATTCATAACGACGTATCACATATTCGGAATGGGTTATACGACCCCATGGTCCTTTCCCGGCTAACCCGAATAGTGAGCGCTTATTTAAAAATAAGTGTGGCATTCAAATTCATCCAATTCACAACAAATACCTACTCAAGGTAATTATTGATAGTCGGTTATTTAACTATCAATAAAGATGCGCAACATCATCAGATTCCAAATAATTTTCCAAATTATTTATCTTCAAAAATATCTTTACTAGAGATATAATTTCCACACTTAACCATTTGAAAACAATTTCAAATCAATTTCCACATTTCAATTTATCTTTGAAGATAAAATCTCAAAACAGTTCATTTCATATTGGAAAAGCATTTCCATACTTATTTAAAAATAAGTATTTCACAAAAACTATTTATTTTCAACACTTAGAAAATATTCGATATACTTAAAACAATATTAAGTATATATTCATTCTTTAAGGAAATCATAAATTTCAACATCTATTTGAGTCAAAACGAATGTTGCGTAAAACATCGTTATGACGACTCAAAATCACTAGTATAGGGATTCGGATTTAAATAGATATATAAATCCCAATACTACATCAAAACATTTCCTTTCGGAAATCATTTACTATAACAACAGTGTTATAGTCCATCATTTCCTTAAATTTCTCGAAAACGTCTATTTCAACAAGAACTGCGGAAATCTCTGCTTTCGATTTATAATACATTTTAAAAACATCTCTAAAATGTTTAACTTCATTTTTTATATCCCTTTTCCAAAACTATCCATTTTACTTAACGATATATTCACTATCCAAAATCGTGAATATACTGCAATAATTACATTTCAATCTTTTCTACACGTTTTATTCCAAGAATTATCCACTATCCAAAATCGTGGATAAAATTCCCTTTATAACTTCTATATTTCATTCATCAAATTTGATTGATTTCGAATTCATAAAACAACGTTTATAAATTCACCTTTACATTTTCTAACAACTTCGATTTATAAAATTCTCCTTTTATTAACTTCTAAAATTACTTATCAAAATAAGTGATTCCAGATTTATAAACAACGTTTATAAATCACATTTTATACTTCATAACAATTTCAACTTATGAAATCATTTCATTTAGCAATTTCTATTTATATCCCAATTAAGTGCAAAAATCTAATTTATAAGTAAATTACTTATAAATCGTTTATTCTACAACATTTATTCACTTTACAACTTCACGTTATAAATCTATTAATTTCATTCACTTATGAAATCCATTTTATACTTCTTTTTAATACTTATAAAAATTCGTTTTATAAGTCCAATATTTTTATTAATAAAATATCCATTTTATAAATCTTCCTATACAAATCGTCTATAGTTATTCAAAAATCCCAGCTTAAACCATTTTATAGATAAATCGACTTTTATTTCAAAAACGACACATCAGTTATATTTCATTAAAAATTATAACTTTTATAACTTTAAAATTTTACGTTATAAATCGATTCAAAAATTCCATAAAACGTATATTTTCAAAAATCACTTTAAAATCCTTTTTAAAATAAAAGTCGTTATTTTTACATTTCAAAACTGAATCCGATGATGCAACAGCATCAATCAGTCCATCACAACAGTCAATATCATATATCAATATGATAACAGAATATATCAAAATATCTGTAAATAATCAATATGGTGAGGAATCCAGTCGGATCCCTCCAACCTGTTTCCCTGCATCCACAGATGTTAGCACAATACCAATTCCGCTCCAGTACGGAATTATCGCGGTATATGGGTTTTTTATAAATCCGCTTACTAACGGCGCAATAGGGTCTCATCCGCTATACGAGGCGGGAAATCAATCAATCCAATATATACATATGCCAATATGTATATATTGCTATATATATATAGATATATCCTATCATATCTAATAGCACATCCAATCATCAAACAAATCAATAACTGCAAAATAAAATTTAAATCTGAGTGAGAAGATCTCACCTTAGCCTTTTATTTGCCATCCATTTCCATTTTGACCATTTCTTCTTGATTTTTAACCTTGTATAAATAATTATACAATTTATAAATATTTGAATTAATTGACAATAAATTAAATTTCCCATTTTAATCAATTTAATTAACCGATGGTTTTACCTTTAACTAATTTCTTTTAAATAAATTTTCAGTAACTAAAAATAATTTTAACAAGTTATTAATTTCTTCATTCGGAATCATATATATTTATAAAAATGGTCTATATGAATTTTATAAACCAAACTTCTAATTAAACTTTCAAACATTTCAGAATTCCTATTATTATTTTCTTTGCCTACAAACCAAATTTCTAGTCTGTATATATATGAATTTAAACTTTTCGAATTGAAACTAAACAGTAAATATATTTCTGGAAATCAAATATTTTATAACTTACTGTATATAAAATTTCCTCATTTTAAATATTGATTTTAAAACTTAACAGTGTTTTAAAAATGTATCTATATATATCCTTACTGTATAAATTTTCTGTTTTTCCCATAAACGTCTACATTACAATATTCTCATATTTTAACATTTTACTAGAAAAATTAAAATAAAATAAAGCTACCAGTATACCTCACTGCGAATTCAAACTCGAAGACACCCTCGACGAACCCAAACTCCACGACACCTCGTCAGACACTCCACCACGCGAGCACCGCCCCTCCAGATCGAACTCGAACACTGATGCCACAAACTCCATCGCGAATGTCGTGATTCCACCGCGTGCCTACTAAATCGCCTGACAGTGCGACGAAGTTGCCTGCTACAAATTCCACGCGAAACCCTAGCTCTCACGCGAGCCCACGATCTCCGACATTGTCCCAGACTACGCGACACAGCTCGCCATAGAAAGTCGACACCTATTCGATTGACACCTCACCTTCGATAAGCTATACGCGAATCCCCTCAGCCATGCTTGAACGCGAATGCCAACCCCCCCATCGAACTCGCGTTCGCGAGCCTCCATTGCCTCGAAAAACCGCCGCGAGACACTCCAGTTTCCAAAATCGTGATGCCTTCACGTTCGCGACACTGTCGCCCCTCTCCCCCTTGCTACTTCTTCAATCGATTGCGATTTGTACTGAGAGGAGACGGTTTTAGGGATCGACCATTATTGTTTTTTTTTTTCTTTTTCTTTCGTTCGATTTAAGAGAGTGGCCAGGGCATTTTTATTTCCTTTGAACGAACGAAGACGTTTTCGTTTTGATTTTGAGCAGAGAAAAAGAGAAGAACGAACTGTTATTTAAAAATTGAAGATCGCATGTTCCCCACGATTTTCCCCGTGATGCTCGGCATGTTTTTGGCGTAAACAACGGGAAGACAATGTGCTGAGTTGACCCAATATTTAAATTAAAAATGAATCTGAATTAGATTTTATTCTGATGCGTTCGCATATCGTACGGTCACGTATTAACTCTGTAAAATACGAAAATTGAAACCCGACAATAATTCAATATTACGGACCCAATGGAACTGGTTTCGTCGAAATCCGAGACCGTTTGAAAAATGACTATTTTAACTCGCCGAATTAAAATTAAAACGATGTCGATGCGTTTCGAGCTGCCACGGTCAAACGACAACTCCGATGGATACGAAAATTGAAATCCGATAATAACTAACTATTACGGATCCAATGGAACTGGTCTCGTTCAATTCTGAGACTGTTCGAAAATTGACTATTTTTAAATATCGGTTCGAACAATATAATTTCAAACTGAACAGTTCACTCCCAAATTCGATTCTAAAGCTTCTATTATCTTTAGTAATATCAATACGAATTTTAAAAGCTTTCGAAATATTTTTCTTCAGCCTAAAACTGAAGATTCAAATTTTTATCCAGTTCAATAGATTAAATTCTGTATTTTAACCGCAAATTTCAAAGTTTTTAATCGGGATTCAAATTAAATTATCGTTCAAATATTTAAAATTAATTAAATATTCTCAATTTAATTCGTTCAAAATTCTGGGTCGTTACAATATACGTGGTCCCAACTCCTGTGAGTTTGCATAAGGTGGCTAAAACAGGAGCGATTGACGGACCAATGAGGTAGCACCTTTGATCGGACACACTTCTTCGATACCATTCTATTACTTGTGATTGATTTGGTGGCCACCCTTGATTTGGGAGTGTTGTTCGAGGTGGGCGGTAGTGGCTGCTATGCGTCACCACTAGTCCGGATGCGTAATTGGTATATCTACCCTGGCATTGCCTAGTTGTGCCATGTCACCTACCATATCGAGCTTTACTACGGTTTTGATTTTTAAGATCCGACCGCGTTAAGGTTCTCCATCCCCTTAACGCTATTTTCTATATGATTATACTTTACTGATTAGACACTACTGTATATAGCGTATATTACTATATAGTAAATAGTTTAACGGATCCTTAGAGGATGGGCGATCCCAAGCATCTTCTAAGTTACTTGTACCTTTACTACAGTTCACTTGAGTTGGTTTACATTGTATAAGTATGTATGTCCTGACTCGAGTGTTTCGTGTTTTGCTTTACGCTCGGGTCAGACTGAGTGATACAGCATTAGAGACTCACCTTTGGAGCTGGAGTTTTGCTTTGAAGATCCAGATATCTATTCATCTGTTATCCAGTTGATTCCAGTTGTATTCTGAGTTGTACCTGATTATCATACTATTACTCCTGTTGTATCTTGGTATTCCTATTGTATCTAAATTAACTCTGATGTATTTTATAGTAGCTTCATGAACTACTATCTCTTTTATTTCCGCTGCATTATTTTACTCTGTGTCTGTGAACTGTGATTATATTTATTTACTGCATATTCTGAGATTTGCCAAATTTTATTTACACCGCGGTATTTTGAGCAATTCAATTCCGGCATGTGTGTCTGCCTATACACTTATAATGGATGCGAATGGTTGAAAATATCGGGTCGTTACAGTTGGTATCAGAGCTTTGGCTTTGAGGCAAAACTTAGAATGTATGGTAAATTTAGTTACAGAATCACTTTCATTCGAGCTTGAATCATTTTTCTTTTGACTCGGTTTCCTTTGAATTTTGGAACGTTCCCTACGGTTCCAAAATCCATTCTTGTCCCTCACTATTCATCTTCTTTTGATTCTGGAGTATCCCATAACTCCACTTCGAATGATCTTTATAGTGAATTGGCGGTCTCGCCAATATTCTAATTTTCTTGTAAAAGGGTGAAAATCCTTTACAATCAGCATCGATTCACCAGAGATTTATATTTATCCTTGGTTTAGATGCTAATATCTTTTATTTTTCCAAACTCTATCTCTTGAGATCGAACGTAGATTTGTCCCAGGAAAATCCACATCGATCTTATTCTTTAACTCACGGTTAACCAGGTTAAGGTTGTCCGCGGTTATCTAAGCTTACCCATCTCCCTACTTTATTATTTAATCATCTTGTCTTTTGTTTCCAACCTACCTTCAAAACATTTTGAATTGTATTTGTAAATCTGTAATTAATATTTTGTTTTATATTGTGTTGTTTGAGTTGTTGATGTTGATTTGGGTTTCCGATCGATTCGTCTGATCAACGCTATCGATAGGATTTCTAAAACACTTTGACAGAACAAACTGACACAATATTATAAAAAAAAATTGGTTAATGAAATAAATTTTGATATATAATTTATGGAACTTAATAAATTGATTTAAATTGATAATTTGAAGTGATAATACTTGATTTATCATTTATTGTTCTACAAATGAATTTATAAATAGTTGTTTATAAATTTATTTGGGAACTGAAATGAATTTAAAACAAGAAAAATTTAAGAATTTAATTTCTAATGGATTCAAACCTTGTGTTAAAAGTTTTAAAATGATATATTATTTAAAGTATTTCCAAGTAGAAATTTGTTTCTAAAGGATTTTAAAGTTTAAAAATTTAGTGCTCTTCTCTTTGTCGCTGGAAAATAATTTCGGTGATGACTGCAGCATCATCGACGTTCATTTTTGAGTTTCAAAGTGAAGAGACTGTTCTGTAGTCTTGCTACAGCTTTGTTTTGGGGAATTTAATTAATATAAATTTCTAAAAATATGACTTGATTTATAATATATATAGATATATGATTTAAATTTGATTTGACATATTATTTACATATATTTATTTATCTCTAACTGGTTTGAAGGAAATCGGAAATTAATTCTTACATTTTTTCTTAAAGAATCATTTCAATTATAAAAAGAAAAATCAGAAAAAAAATTTGGATAAAGGATTCAAACTTGAGATAATTGAATCAGAAAGTTTTATTTGTATAACACACAATTTCATTCCAATATAACTTACCTAAATTACACAGAAGTTGAATATGAAACTGGATAATATACAATATAGAAAGGATTTTTTTAAATAAAATTTGAGTGGTTATAATAAATGTTATACACTTAAATTTTAGTTATAAAAGATTAACAGAGGTAAATCGTGAAAAGGAATTTAAAGAGATTTTTTTTAAATAACTTAATAATCAAATTTGATTTAATATGGAACCTTAAGTCTAACTTAGGAATTTTAATAAAGGTTATTTCCTGAAATGAATATGTTGTATAATAAATAATGTATCTTTGAATAGATAAAATAAAATACATTTGAATTGGACTTTTGGTAATAAAGTTTATTTAACTTGAATTCATAGTTTAATTGATGTCTAAATGAATAAATGTGTAAAGAAATTTGATTGTTATATTTGCTATGATAAATATTTTATTTATGAAATTGATATGTCTTGAAAAATGAATAATTATGATTTAAATAGTTAAAATGTATTTTAACATCACTAAAAATTGATAATTGAGAATTTGGTTTTCAAATGGAATTTTAAGTGTAACTTATTAAAGGAATATCTATTTGTGAAATGGGTATTTTAAATAAAGTGTTAGGTTATGTGTTAAATTAAGAGCTAACTAAAATAGTGAACTTTTAACTTAATAAATGAAGTATAGTTTGATTTGAATATTCCATTCATAAATGTTTGTTTTAATAAGTCATCAGTAAAATGATATCCAAATGAATATTTCTGAAATTGAACTGATTTGAAATACTAATATACCTACTGTAGCATTTTATAAGTGCTACTATTTTGAAAATATAATGTTTTGGAAGTTTTTATAATTGAATGAACTTAGAAATGTTACAACTTTAAAATGAATATTATTTGACCTTGAATTAAAATGGTTTAAATAAAGATTATTTAAAAGGTGTTATGATTTTCTAAGTATTATGTTTTTTTTAATGAATAACATTTCCAAAGTGTTATGATTTTAGTAGTATGATTTCCAAATGATAAACATCTCTAAATTGTTATGATTTCAAAACATTATGGTTACAAATCTATTATCTTATTTTGTTTTTCAAACTATCTTTTGGTTGTCCTTATTTCTCTTATCTTGTTACAGAATGGAAAGGCTATTGCTTATACCAGTCTGTTTAGAAATCTTTCTGTAATCTTTGATAATTTGGTACTCATTTTGAATCTGAGCACTGCTTTCCATCCACAGACCGGCGGTCAAGCGGAAAGAGTGAATCAGATTCTAGAGGATCTTTTCGTGCTTGTGTTCCTGATTCTGGAGAATCTTGGGAAGATCACCACCACCTGGTTAAACTTACCTATAGAAATTGTCATCAGGTATAATTTTAATCTAATTGTCATCTTGTCTAAAATCTATTTCACTCTATCTTTTTCTGTGCTATCCCGTACCTCATTCCTTTTCGGGGACGAAAAGTTTTGAGTGGGGGAGAGTGTAACAACCCTAGATTTTTGTATATTATTTAAATTTGACTTAATTTTATTTTAAATTATTTTAGACTTATTTTATTTCAAACATTTCATTTTTAAATATAAATGTTGATTATTAAGTGATTTATAGTTCAAACTAGTATAATTTGAATATTTTACTGTAAAGTGAATTTCTGGTCAAACTGTTCAAACTTTGACTTTTAAACTTCAAATTCAAATTATTTAAAATCTTAAATTTTATCTTTTATTATGAAAATAGATGAAATAACTTGAACACTGCTTTTTGTTTCGTTGAAAACGGAGTTAAACTGCAAAAGATATGTACATTTCAATTTTGAGTATAAATTGTTTATTTTGCAATTTTGTTATTTTAAATTGTATAAATTATATTTTCTTTGTCATATTTTATTTCAATATGTTTAATATGTTATATTATGTATATTTTTACTTTTAAATATTTTTAAATTGATAATAGAATTTTTCCAATGTTTACTGTGTTGATTTCCTATTTTTAAAGGCTGTTTTCTTATTTTCTGCTATTTTCTTCATTAAAATTATATTTAAATTAAATTTTTTATATTTATTTTGTGAATGTATTTTTATTTTATGTTATTATTTATGTTTAAAAATATATTACAAGCTCTTACGAATTTTCTAAAGTTTATACCATTTATTTTCAATTTTTCTAGCCTAGTTGACAATTTTTGCTATTTTCTTGATTTAATTATTTATAATTAATATTTATTTATTTATATATATTTTTTTTGCTACATTTTCGAATTTTAACTGAAATTATATGTATTTTCAGATATTTAAACTTATTAAAAAGAAATAGAGGAAATTTGAAAAGTTTTAAACTCTTGAAACTCCTAAGCCTTTCCATCTCCCGACCTTTCATTTTCCCAACTCTTCTCTTAATTGTTTTGGGCGTGTAATCTACTCATTTCAGCTGCATTTTTTTTTCACTTTCACGAAATTCATTTCTCCTCCTCTCACAAAAAAAATCACGGCTATTCTCTTTGTGAAGCTTAGAGAAAAAAATTCAATCTTCTTCTTTTCTCTGACCATCACACAGCCTAACACCTCTCCTCCTCAGGCCAAGCCAAGCCATGATGAAGATCATCACAAAAATCCAGCTAAACTAGCACTAGCCATCACCTATGCACTCAAGCTGACCTAGTTTTGGTACCATCACCTTCCACCACCCATGGCCGCCACCAACACCACCTCCACCACCTCCAGCACCACCTGGACCCTCTGCCACGTCATCACCTTGGACCCCACTCCTCTGGTCGTGCCCCATGAGCCTTGGCCGAGCCTTGAATTGCCTTGAATCCATGTTAAAGTGACATTGTTTTACCTTGTTGTGTTGTTTCATGCATACTCACCTTTTGCTATCCTCTAAACATGTTTGGCCGACCCTTAGGCAACCAAAACCTAATCCAAATCTTGCCTTAGACCTGTAGTACACCATATGGCTGAACCTGAAGGTTGTTGGAAGCAAGTGCAAAGCAATTCTACTTTGATTCGTGCAGTTGATTCTATATTATTCTATCGTATTGTGCATTTGAAAACTTATATTGTTTGTATTGTTTTATCTTACGTATTCGAGGAAGTTAACCTTGTCTCTCCCACACTCATCATCATCATGGCTAAGAAAATGAACCCCTTATTCGAGCTTTTGAATGGTTAAAGCACGGTCAAGTAATCTATTCTGTTGTTGCTTCTTATCTTCATTGTTTCAACATTGTTTGCGTTGAATATTTATGTGTATATTGTCTTGTTTGGTTATTGTTTACAAGATAAATATCAAGGCTCTCCATTCATTCAAATCAAAAGTCATGCTATATCGTGCTTGTTGTGCTTTCTGGAATCCATTCTGTGTGTTTTGATCGCTAATCTTCAGCTTTAACAGGTGAGTTATGAAAGTGCGCTATGGATCGTGTAATATGGATATATGATAATATAGAGTGTAGTGATGATAATTATAAGGTAAATAGTGCGTAATATAAAAGCAGTATAGTAAAATGACACCAGAGATTTTTATACTGGTTCGGAGCACCGTCCAACGTCCAGTCCCAGACTCCTTCTGGAATTTCACTAATAACCCTCACTTAACCCGGAGGAACAGGTATATACAACCCTTGAGAAGCCGAACAAGGACCTGAGCAGCAGAATAGGATTTCGCCTCAGCAGCCGAAGAGGACTTCACACGCCTGAGCAGCAGAATAGGACTTCAACAAATACAAAAATACTTTTGACTTTGTGTGTTCTTAATAACACGAATTTGTCACTTGTAGTACACCCTTCCTATAATCTTTTCCTCAAGTATGATATGTGTAGTTGTGTGTATATGAAGATTAGGAACTTCAAATTGCTTGAAGAATATGGAAATGAATACGTAAGCAATGAATGTATGAATTCAAGAGAGTAGTTAATTCAGAAAATATGAGTCAAGTATAAGCAAGTAAGTGAAGTAATTTGATCTTGAAATTCATGCATATATATAGTAGTTAAGGACTTGCAACTGCTGGTGAAGAGTTCTCTGCGAATAGCAATGGTTGCAACCCTTGGGGAGGAAGAAGGCTATTCAAAAGAGGAAGTGACTTTTCACAAAAAAATGATTGTTGCAGAATTCAGTCGACTGAACAGTCTGAGTCAGTCGACTGATTATAGAGTGTAAACTCTCAGGTTAAGATTCAGTCGAATGACTCAGATTATTCGGTCGACTGAATTTAAAAACATGCATGTATATGTTAAACTGCACAAATTCAGTCGACTGACTCAGGTTATTCAGTCGACTGAATTCTGTTGTTAAGCAAAAACTATTGTAGCTCATTTGGTTAGAGTACTTGCCTTCCAAACTAGTGACTAGGGTTCGAGCCTCGCTCCATGCATTTTTTTGAAAACTTGATTTTGATTAAAATATGCATGCAAGTTTATGTGAATGATGATTCTTGAGGAAAGATTTTAACAAAGCACTAAACTAGACTTTATATACTCATTTGATGACTCTTGTTAACTATACAAACCAAATATTGAGCCGATGAGTCTAGATGTTATCGTAGTCGTAGATTCATGAATTTTTGTTTCATGTCACCAATCAAAACCTATGATCCAACAAGTTATTCTCACCAGACAATATGTACCTATATAACTGATAAACCGACACCATTTGAATATGTAATGTATATTATCATGTTATATATGCTTATATTATTATCATATGATGTTCACACCTGTCATTACACCTGTTATATCATATGTTACTGTTGTTTTATGTTATTCTGTTATTTATATCAGTTTATCACATTGCAAGTTCCTTGTAGACTAGAATCACTATGGGTTGAAATGATACATACCCGAACGGACTTTAGAATAAGGGAATATCGTTATGGGCTGAAATGATAGGCCTGAGCGGTTTTCAAAGTCATTCATTTAACTTGGGATTGCGGGTTTGAAAGGATATAACCTGGATTTTTCTTTTTTTAAACTGCGGGTTGAAATGATACATATCCGTATCACTTGACCTAGGTTAGAAAACTATATACATGCCCGTGGTTATTTTATAAAGTGTTTTGGATGATTTTAAGTATTTTTAAAAATATAAATTTATGAAATTTGATTTAAATAGATTTTGAAATGTTTTAAAATAAAGAAATTATGATTTTTCTATGAGTAAAAATGTAATTAATGAATGGTTAAATTGGATTATTAAAATATAACTTAAGTTGGAATTTGGAATTTTGGTTAAAAATGATATTGAAGTTATATGAATAAAATGGAAATTTAATTATATTTGGAAAATGGTAAAATATGATAATTTGATTAAATTTGAATTTAAGTGATTTATTAAAGTATTATTGATTTTTCTATGAATTTAAGTGGTTAAATAAATGAATGTTTAAAAGTGATCTTTTAAAATATAACTTGACTTGGAAATGTGAAATTTGGTTTTAATTAAAGGTTTAAGTTAATTAAATAAAATTGGAAACTTAGTTAAATTTGTGAAATGGTAATTTAAATTTGAAGTGTTAAGTTTATTTGTTGAAATGTGAAGAATTGGAAACTTTTACACTTAAATTTATTAAGTAAATTGTTGAAAATTGGATTTAATTATAAGAAATTTATTGTGAAAAAGATATATGTTAAATGAAATGTAAATGAACATTTTAAATGTTAAAATATGATTTTTAAAATGTTTATGTGTTTTAAATTGAAGTTATTTAATTGCTGGAAATACACTAACACCTGAAATCTACTTTTAATAGCATTCAGAAATGCTATAGATTCTGTTTTGAACTAAAATTGTGTAAAAAGAGCTATTACAGCATTTCTGAAATGCTGTAGTTGCTGTAATTGAACTTATAGGCTAATATTGAACTCAGGCCTATTATAGCATTCTCTGTAAATGCTATAATGGTCTGCAGTCTTTGCTGAAACCAAATTTAACCCTTGTTTTGAAATCTGAACTACCGCAGCACTTCTGAAATGCTGTCTTTTCTATTTTGAACTATAATTCAACTAAAACTGAGTTTTAACAGCAGTTTTAAGTGCCGTCTTTGCTGAATTAAAAATATTTTCAAATATAACTTATAGCAGTTATTTTTAAATGCTGTGAAATGCTGAAATTTTAATAATTAGGGTTTTTGACTTAGTAAACGAACTCAGAATGGTTTGAAACTTTGGAAATTGAATACTTGATTTGAAAGTATAATAATTACACTTTTAAAAGGGTTAAATGAATTATTTTGATTGAAATATAAACTATTTAAAGGTGATTTAAAATGATAGCGAATGAATGATATCTTTGAATTTAAAAGGTATCTAAAAGTTGAATATTTGGATTTGAACTGAAATGATATTTTATTATATTAAAATGGTTTGAAATGAAGTTGGAAAGATATGATATTTTGATATATTGAAATGAATTGAAATGAAGTTTTGGAAAGATATGATATTTTAATATATTGAAATGGTTTGGAATTGATTTAATCTTCATTTTGATAAAGATTGGGTTTGGAAATGAGATTTTATTTTAAAAGTATATATATTTTTAAAATGACCACGGTGTTATAATAACGTTGGTTGTTAAAGAGACCGGGATCGGATATGGACATACTCTCTGTCGATACCGAAAACCACTCTGACAACTGTGTACGCGGTGGAGTTCCAGAATGAAGTAGGATGGTGGCGACGAATCCTAAGGTATATACGTGGACCCAACTCCCGTGAGTTGGCATAAGGTGGCTAAAATAGGAGCGATTGACGGACCAATGAGGTAGCACCTCTGATCGGACAAACTTCTTCGATACCATTCTATTACTTGTGATTGATTTGGTGGCCACTCTTGATTTGGGAGTGTTGTTCGAGGTGGGCGGTAGTGGCTGCTATGCGTCACCACTAGTCCGGATGCGTAATTGGTATATCTACCCTGGCATTGCCTAGTTGTGCCGTGTCACCTACCATATCGAGCTTTACTACGATTTTGATTTTTAAGATCCGACCGCGTTAAGGTTCTCCATTCCCTTAACGCTATTTTCTATATGATTATACTTTACTGATTAGACACTACTGTATATAGCATATATTACTATATAGTAAATAGTTTAACGGATCCTTAGAGGATGGGCGGTCCCAAGCATCTTCTAAGTTACTTGTACCTTTACTATAGTTCACTTGAGTTGGTTTACATTGTATAAGTATGTATGTCCTGACTCGAGTGTTTTGTGTTTTGCTTTACGCTCGGGTCAGACTAAGTGATACAGCATTAGAGACTCGCCTTTGGAGCTGGAGTTTTTCTTTGAAGATCAAGATATCTATTCATCTTGTTATCCAATTGATTCCAGTTGTATTCTGAGTTGTACCTGATTATCATACTGTTACTCCTGTTGTATCTTGGTATTCCTATTGTATCTAAATTAACTCTGATGTATTTTATAGTAGCTTCATGAACTACTATCTCTTTTATTTCTGCTGCATTATTTTACTCTGTGTCTCTGAACTGTGATTATATTTATTTACTGCATATTCTGAGATTTGCCAAATTTTATTTACAACGCGGTATTTTGAGCAATTCAATTCCGGCATGTGTGTCTGCCTATACACTTATAATGGATGCGAATGGTTGAAAATATCGGGTCGTTACAAAACCCAAACTGTCTTATACTTATTTTATAATTATTTTTGGGAACTATTTAAACTATTTTACAACAATTTCATAACTATTTTATAAACTATTTCTATTTTTCAACTATTTTGCAATTATCTAACTATTATATAGCTACCAAACTGTTTTACAGCTATTTTAAAAACTAATAATTATTTTTCAACTACTTATTTATTTTTAACTTTTCAAATTTATTTTCTAAATTAAGCTGGACAGAGTTCAAACTATTTATGATTAAATACCCATTTGAGATAAGAAGTGAGGTAATAATCCAAATGGAATTTGAAACAATTGTCAATAAGTGAATAGAAATCAAAATGAATATTAATAGAAAAGGGAATTGATTTGGTTAAAAATCAATGGAGATAGTTACGTAGGATGTACGTATATTATTCTATTCGCATAGTGATTTGATCCAGATTCGAGCATAGAACTTCAAGATAGTATATCAATCCGAGTTGGGATTTTTCTCTCGATTTTCGACGGCGAACCTAGATATGGATTTTTGATTGGTTCTGGAATTTCTCTATCATAGTTATGACTATGCAAGGAGAATGACGGTTTCTGATCAAGAAACCAGATCTGAGTCTGCACTAGGAAGTCGGGTGGATGATACTAGTTCGGAATTGAAATTGTGTGATCGAGTAAACGATCAGATTTGATATTGCATACGGATGATATGTGTACATCATACGGGGTTGAATGAAATTGATATTGAAATTTGTGGATAAGAAATGTGAAATGATTTTTGAAGTGAAAAATTTATTTGTGAAATATATGATGAAATAAAATGGAAGTTGGATATTTCTACGATTAAAGTTCACTATATGAAGAAAAGTAATATGGTAAATAACTTTGTAAAGGAAATCAAATTTGAATATTTGATTTGGCATAAATTAAGTTATATATATTTGATAAACTCCCCTTGTTGAGTCTATAGCCAGGAAAAAAAGGGTTTTTGAAAGTATTTGAAGTATAAAAAGGAAATTTACATAAGTATGAAGTGATCCAAAGATTTTCAAAGTTATATATATCTATATATATATATATATATGAAGGATTTTATGAGAATGATTTTAGGGAAAAGTGTTTTTGAACCTATGGATTTTGGAAAGGCTTTTGATTTTTGGGGAAAAATTAGTTTTGGAAATTAGGAAAGCCTAGATTGAGAATTATCGATTTTAGGATAATCGATTTTGAGTCAAGGAGATTTATATGAAATTCATACTAGGTGTATGATTTGGAAAATACTATATATGTATAGTATAAAGTGTTTTGAAAATGGCTCTGGGGAAAAAGGAGCTCCCTTGAAATGAACTTCTTAGGAGTACCATATGTTGGTACTGCCTTGAGCCCCAAAAGGGGGAGGCTCTAAAGTGGATCCTGTGAGGAAGCCTGGACGAACTAAAGTTCCAAAGGATTATTGGGTAGCAAAAGTCGAGGGCGCTGATGCCTATAGAGGCATTTGGGTTATGCTGTGACGACAGTGTAACTCGATGTCGTTGTGATCTACTGTGGACCATAGCAGAAATCATATGGAGGTTAGTTTCAACTGTCTACGCTTGATTTTGCCGAGATGGCAACGTAACATCGGTAGACTATGATCTATGGTCGAGTGGAGAAGTTTCATTTTTTTGGCAGCGAAATTCGAGGGCGCTGATGCCTACACTTACATGGGTTTTGCTGTGAAAGCAACGTAAAGCCAAGATGTAGCTGCGATCCGTAGCGGGTTCCATGGTGTAACTGAGGGGCGTGGAGGCCAACAGTTATCTATGGATTTTGTCAGGATGACAAAGTAACCATCGGGTTAACTGCGACCATGGATGGGGATGATGATTTCCAGAGCATTCTCACCAAAAGATGTTTCCTCTATTTTCAAAAATATTTTCTATATTTTCATATAAATTATTTTCCAAGTATTTTCACTGGATGTTGAAAACGGGTTTACCAAGTACTTATAGATTTTCAGTCCTACGCCTGATCAACGTATGACCGAATTCCCATGAAAACGAGGATGGACTTGTTGAGACATCGAGTTATAAAAAGTATTTTTATAAAACTATTTTGGTAATATTATATAGATTTTAAAGTGTTTAAAAATTCTTAATAAAAAAGTTTATAGTTAAAAATGATCAAAGATTAATTTAACTGAAATTGGCAGTATAATTAAATCTCTAGCTTCGTTCCTTTTCGAGGACGAAAAGATTTAAACGGAGGAGGAATGTGATATCCCGGAATCTAAAGCAAATAAATATGTGATAATTTCTTTTATATATTATTTAAAATAAGCTAAATTATTGTTTTCAAACAAATTTAAATATGGGTTTGTTTAAGTGTATATATATATATATATGAGTTGATTTTAAAAATGAATTTGAATTTGGATTTAAATTGGAAATCTAAGAAAAAAAATATTTATCTTAAATACTTTGGATATAAAAATATATGTATAAGATTTTAATTAATATATGATTTGTTTTCTTTAAATAATTTTATTTATATAAATTCAGAAAAGTATTTATTAATTATGAAATTTAATTATAAAAGCTTATAAACCATTTTTAACAAAAAAATAAAAATAAGTAAAACATGCATAATTACACATGTAAGTTAATAATAAAGTTTAACAAGTGTAATGTGATTAAAATAGGCAAATGAAAAATGTTAAGTAAGTTAAACAAGTGTCACCAATTTATTTATTTTATTTTCTTTTATTTTTAATAAATCCTCAGTAAGCCTATATAAACATATATCTCATCTCTTTACTTCTTTTTCCTATCTTCATTATACAAACTCAAGAAAACAAACCTGTAAAACATTATTCAAACCACAGACAAAATCATAATCCCAAAACATGTTAATATTCAAACCTCGAAAATCAAAAGCCTGTAATCAAATTTCTCAAATTAGTAATCTTTTCAAAAGCAATCACCAAAGCAAATCAAGCTTCCAAATAAATCAAAGTTTCAAAGCTTGATCATTTCAACAACCAGTTTTCTAGTTTCAAAAGATTTAAGCAATTCAAGTTTTCAAATGTCAAAACTATTTCAAGCTCTGTTCAACTGATTCATAGTGAATAAACATTTTCTCTTAAAACCCTTGTGATTCCTGGAACGATTTTTGCTTTGCATGAATATTTATACAAGTGCTGATCATGTATGTTGTCTGAGTTTTGAATTGTGCATGTTTGTGCTTCTCTATTTTCAAATTTTAGAGTTTAAAATAAAATCAAAATTCAATATCTTTTTATTTAATCACCGTTAGGACTTGGGTTTCAAACAAAACTGTTTGTTTAAGCATAGATTAAAGTTTAAAATTTTAATTAAGTAAATTAAATTTGTAATTTTCTGGAAAACCAAGAAGAATAGTGGAAACTTAAGATATGAAAAAATTCAAACATCTTAATTCTTTGATTTAGGTATATAATCTAAATCACTATCTTAAATCATGATTTTTAAGGGTAAATTCATAATTTTTAGTGGGAAATCGAGTGAGCAATTCTTGGTTAACCAGAAAGTGAGTCTTGAGCTATTGCGGGTGATCAGAGTGATGCGGAGGGTCCGGACCACTTCTGGAGGTGGCGATGAGGTCGACGAGCTTGGCAAAAAAGGTGGATGATTTTCTTCACTGCCCTGGCGTCGAGGTGGGTCGAAATGGGTTTTAAACCCTATTTTGAGTTGAGTTTGGAAATGGGATCATTGCATCATCTCTGTAGCATCGAGACTGATCAGAGGATGGGGGATGGAAGCGTCAGGCTTAGAGGGAGCTGTGGTCAGAGGTTGGTAACCTCTGGTGGTCAGATTCGCTTGGACGAGGTGGATTCATGGTTGAAGTTTCCTGTTCTAGTTCTATCTATCATCTCGATTTCGATCCTATGGTTGTGGTGACCTTTGGATGGTCGGGACCATAAGGGAGGGACATGGGTGACTCGTCGATAGTGGTAAGGATGGACGGAGCTCTGGCTACGGATGATGCATGTGCATGGTGAAGTTTTGTGTCAGTAAGTTTGGGTAGTGAGTGATCTCGAAGGAGTACTCGGGTAATTGGGATAGGTACTCGAGTAAAGACTCGGGTAGTTGCACGTGAGTGAAATCATGGTTCCAGTTTTTTTTTTCTTAAAAACTTAAGCTAAAACTAAAATTTTAAAATATAAGTAGATTTACTCGGGTCTGGACTCGATAGCTATTCGGGTTGGACTCGAAGCAAGTTTAGAAATAGTTTTTAAAAAGTTTTAAAGGTTTTACAAAATCAAGTTTGAAAATTTAAATTGAATTTAGATTTAGCTATTACTAGATAAATGTTTAAGTTATTTGATTAAAGGAAGTTATGATTTATTAACCTTAATTTGTTAAGTTAAATGATTATTTTATTTTAAAACTTAATTAAATGATTTAATTAAGGAAGTTAATTATAAAGATAAAATGTTTTAAAAATGTTAATAATAATTAAGTCATTAATAAAGATAATTTAAGTATAATTTGAGATTAATCAAGTTAATAAAGTAATTTAAGTATAATTGACTAATTTAATTAATTAATTAATTATTAAGGATTAATAAATTTATAATTAAGGGTTATAAGTTTATTGGTTAGAGGTTAATTAATTTGTAATTAAGGGTCTAGTTAATTAATTAGAGATTAATTAATGGATAATTAAGAATTAATTACTTAAGTAATTAGAGATTAATTACTTAAAATTAAAGGATAAATTTATCAACGATTAATTAATTTAATTAGTAATTAAAGGTTAATTGAATTAATAATTAATGGTTATTAACTAAGGATATTTAACAAATGGGATAATTACTTGATAAAAGTAATTAAAGGTAAATTACTTAAGGGAAGTAACTAAGGATCAATTACTTAGTGTAATTAATTAAAGGATTGATTAGTTGAGTAAAATTAATTAAGGGTTAGTTAATTAATGAGCATGATTAATTAAAGGATAATTAATCAATGTAAGTAATTGTAGGATAATTAATTTGAACAATTAACTAAGGACAAATGTAATTAATGTGAAGGGGTGAAGGTTAATTAATTTGTGTTATTAATTAAAGGCTAATTACTTAATGTAATTAAAGAGGATAATTAAGGGATGATTAATTAATGGTTTGTAATTAATTTATGTTAAGTAAGCAGGATTAAAAGTGATTTATGTAATTAATTTAATTTATTTTAAATTAATTAGAAATGGTATACCAAATTAATCTTGCTTATAAATGATTGAATGATATTGTATGCCTTAGATAGTTAATATCTCTGATATGTGATTTGTGATGCTATGTGATATGATATGTTTGGTTTAAACTGTGATAATGTGGGTATCTATCGATGATGAATTATTATGTAAAGGTGACACCCTGTATTTATAGTTTGAATTGTATTTCACTTGAATAACTTGGGTTAAGATGACTTAGGATTCGAAGAGACCGGGGTCGGGTATCAGTAATACCCGAAACCTATTCGATTAGTAAACAAAATTCTTTATAAATTGGATATGTGAAATTATACAGGCTGGAATGGAATGAATTAAGTATCATGGACATTTAACCTAAAAACAGTTGTGTGTGATAATTGTTTGATTATAAGAACTCGTAGAGGGTACGAGTTACCCTGATATTCACATATTTTATAGCTTGGTATTTTATATTATATCAGTTTACTCAAGCTAGTTTCCAGCCTGACCCGGGTGTTACTTTGTTGTAATGGTCGGGTCAGACCGAGTATTACAGCTTTTAAGGTTAGGATGTTCAAGAGCTCAGGAGGCGAGCTAGATGGCAGAAACGTATGGAGTTTACCGCTGAGTATTATTGTTTGTATCTGGGACAAGTTAATTTTAACTGTCCAGGATTTTTGTAATGTTGTAACTTTGATGAATTGTATGTAAAGTAACAATTACAGCCTTTCTTTATAACTGCTATTATTTGATATTATATTTTGATCCACTACGAATGTGAGATTCTGTGATTTGTTTTCTGTTTCTTCTTCTACCTCTTTTCTTCTTTACCCTAACAATCTGGAATTTTCAGGGTTGAAAATTTTAGGTCGTTACATAAAGAGTTTACTAAACAATAAATATAAAAATATGTGAGAACCATTATGTGTTGTAAAGAAGACCAGATGTAGGAAATTAATATTAAAAGAAAATGGATCTACACTTACTTAAAGCTGTAAAAGAACAATAATGTTGGAGGTAGATGGTGGCAAGTAGTAGTGGAAAATCGCGAATAATAGTGGTGTGTGGAGAACACAGGAAATGATGAATGGTGGAGAAAGTTGGATTATAAAAGGCAAGACTGAAGAGGTAAAGAAAATTTCATATGATATTTATAGGGTTTATAGAATTTTTTAGAATCCTGTATTTAACAAACAATTGTCTTTTTGAAACTAAAAACTGGTTTTTAGAATTGACTATAATATTCGTATTTTGCTACTAGATATAGAAGATAATAATATAGTTTGATAATAGTGATAACTACTGTCGTTAATCCAGCTGTCATTCTAAAAGCCAGTTGTCATTCTATCTGCTCTTAATACTATCGTGTAATTAGTGGACAAGTTAGGAAAGGAAGTAGATGTAATTATTTCGCTATTGCCTCTATATTTGCATATTCGATGATGGTACGTATATAAGTTTACTATATCCTATTTTATGCTATATATGCAATCCAAAGTGGTTTAATTTTACCACTAAAAGAATTTTTCAAATATAGTTCTATATTGTTTAAGATAGTTTTCTAATCTCTTATTGTCAAAATTATCCAAATAAAGTAGATGGAGGAGGTACTGTGCTCAATTCTACTTTCGTTCCTTTTTTTCCTATTTAGTCAAACAACTATGTTTCCAACCTTTTGTTAGTTTTAAGTAGGTATCATGGCCATTTCAAACCAGTTTTTCTAGCTTTCTAAACTTACGTGATCAAATTATTTTCAATGAATAATTTTCATGTATTCTTGCGCTATCTAGAATTGTTCCAATGCATCAAATTTTGGACATAGTAGGATTTAATTGATTTATTAGTTAATACAAGTTGCATTTAAAAAAAATTATATCTATCATGGAAAGGAATAAAAGTTGGATTATTTATGATTTATTGATGCTAATATTAGTGTACCATTTATCTAAAAACAATTAATGGAGCAGTATATGTGAATAATTCTAGAAATTAATGTTACCGAGTAAATGGTAAAAACTATGACGCTTAACTCTTAGGTCAAACTTCCTTGTGCAGTAAAAGATAGAAGAAACTTTTTATTAAATTAAATTAAAACAATAATACTTTGTTTGAAAGTGCACTTGATGGGTATCGAGGGAGATTGCACCAAACTTTGATTCATATCCATATCAAAATATTATATTAAGTAAAATGTTGGTAACAAATGATTTTTAACTTGATATGAAAGCAAAATACAAATAAATATTAAATCATAAAAAAATCTCAATCTAACTCCAAATGGACAGAAGAAGTTACCAAACATGTAAAATAAATAAATAAAACAACCGATCATAAAAATAATGATATTTATCCACGTCCAAACAAATTACATTAAATGCCAAAAATTAGTTGTGGACTAAGATGAAAATTTGTCATTACTATTGCCTCAACTTCTTTCGCAGCTAGAACATCGTATTTTTAGAAGTACAAACTCATCTACCATATATAAATCTGCATATGAAATGGGAATCACAAAGTGGATGTAGATTGTTTTTACGCTTTAGCTTTGTCACATTACTTGCCTTAGATACATTTATTATATCCTTTGTTCGATTTTCTTACGTATATTTTTTATTTTTTTGCAAGGCTAGCTAGCATTGGATTGGACAGTCCACATTTATTAATACTCATATAAAACAGGTGCTCAGCACATGAAATAGAACAGCTCGTAAAAAAAGGGACATGAGTAAGGTAGAGATTCCTAAAATGCTGTAACTTATAAAAGACTTTGGCCCCTCCATAGAGGTGGAACCGCTATCATCATTGTCTGGCACAGGGCCATTGACATGATTAAGGCCAGGAAAAAAAGCTATTAAATTTTGAACATAATCGACTGAGTCATAGGGGTTGAATTATTCAAACATAACACAAACATAACCAAACATCCATAACAACATTTTAAACAGGTGTATAATTGCATATGTAATAAGATGATTATTATAACAAAATCAAAATACAATTTTTTTTTAAAGTGATGAGAATTTTCTCACATTCATTTCCACTCCGTCAATCTTTTATGTAAGCTACGCGCCTTTTGAACTAACGTGCTCCGAACTTCTCAAATTAGCCGCTTTTATTTCTTTCTCCTTTTCCTTTCTTTTTCTTCTTTTCTTTTTGTTATTTGGCCATGGGCTTAAGGGGAGGGTACAACCATGGGTAGGTGGTGGCTGGATCAGCTAGGGTAGTGGTAGGTAGTGGCCGTAGGTTAGAGGAGGAGGAAGAAGGGGATTTGAAGTGGTTTGTTGCATATTTCTTTTTATATTATTTTTGGAATAATTTTGGCATAATTCCATTAAGATAGGAAGCTATGGAAATGGAAATGGAGAGGACGAAGAAAGTGAAGAGAAAGTAAAGAATGAAGTGTAAAAGAATGGAAGGCATGCATGTTCATTTGTACTTGTGTTTTGGAAGACAAATGACTTAAATACCCATATTTACTTTTTTGACATTCAAACCATTTTTAAAACTCTTTCCAAGGCATGATAAGAAGTGTGTTAAATGTGAGATGATGCTAGGATGTGAATTTGTCCTTAAGAAATGATGTTTGCCTCTTTTTCTTACTTTCCAAATTACTAAAAAACCCTGTTGCTCGTTTCCATGAAAGAAAGGACTTGTGTGTTTATGATGATCGATATAAATGTAATGATGTTGTTCCTTAAGCTTACTTAAACACTCTTTTGTCAAATCATGCTTTTATACCTTTCTTTTTTGTTTTATTTTATTTACTTTCCTAATATAAGTTTTTTGTCTTATATGCAAAACGTATAAGTGTATATGTAACGACCCAGAATTTTGAACAATTTAAATTGAAAATATCTAATTAATTTTTAAATATTTGAATGATGGTTTGACTGGAATTTCAAATTATCAGAATTAATTTGGCAATTTAAATTTTTGAATTTAATAATTGGAAATTGGGTAAGATATGAAATCTAGGGTATTAAGCCTGTTAAAGATAGTTTGAATGCTTATAAAATTTTTATTAATAATGTTGAAGGTAATGGAAGTTTTAAATTTGAATTTAAATTTGAAATTTAATATAATGTATATATTTTCCTTCAATATACTGTTGATCTCATTCAACACTTGTCAACATTGTGAGACCACGTGTTCTCAATAGTATTACACACGTTCGTTTTAATAAAAAAATAATATGGGCGGACTTGAATTGAATCACATAAGAAATTGACATTGCCTCGTTCAAAATCGTATTCCTTCTACCGGCCTTAGGGCATGTCTTCTTTCTTCCCTCCTTGATAATCAAATCATTTCAGAAGAAAAAAAATGGCGGCCAAGCAAATTAAAATCGAACCGAGCTTGAAAAGAGAGAGAAGGGTTTCAGTATTCGATTAAATCGAGACGAGCTAGGGGACTTAGGGCACGTGAGCACGATGCTGTTTTCGACAAGGCACGACTGCTGAGGCGACGACTGCTGAGGCGACGACTGCTAGGGTTTTGATCTGATGAAGGTGCTCAAACTCGAGGGGTTGCGCGGTTTGAGGTTCGCGATGGCTCGATTCGAGCGCGCTAGGCTGTGACGAGGTGGCTCGCAATCAAATCGTGGTGGCTGGGTGTTCGTCGAAGAAGTATGGATCTCAAGTGCGTTTGCTTCTAGCAGGCATGTTGTGGAGTTTGGCGAGTGATGATGGGAGTTCATGGTTGGCTGTGGCATCGCCAGCAGTGGAGGCGAGCAGCATCTTGTTTTTCCTTTGTTTTAAAATTTAAAGGTTGAATCTGAAAAACTAAATTGCCATTTACTATAGATTCTTTTTATTTCTCTCTTCAATCTAATATAAATATATATATATGCGTATAGAAAATTGGGAAGAGTACGAATTTTAAAAAAAATGTTCAAACCTGTATAGATTATTTTATATGCAGTATGAAAATGAAAATTAAATAAATATACATATTAGAAATTGCTAGTTTATTTTAAATAATGGGTTTGGTGAAGAAAAATGGTTTAACTAACTTATTTAATTATCTTAATTACTAAAAGATATTTTTGAGGGGAAATTGGTTTAAACCAAGTTTTTAGTCAATTTAATCTACTAAATGAAAATTGATTGTTCGGTTGATTCGAATATTTATAAATTGTATAAATTGTTTATACAAGGTCTAAAATGGAGAAAATAAGCCGGAATGGAAATGAGTTGGATTGGATTGCAAATAAAAAGCAAAGGTGAGATCTTCTCACTCAAATTGGAAATTTGATTTTTTTGTAGTTATTGATTGATTGCTGTTTGGATATGATATTAGATATAGTAGGATATATCTATATATATAGCAATATATATATTGGCATATGTATATATTGCAGTTGTGATTTCCCGCATTGTATAGCGGATGAGACCCTATTGCACCGTTAGTAAGCGGATGATATTTTATAAATCCCATATACCGCGATATTCCACCTCGAAGTGGAATTGGTATTGTGCTAACATCTGTGGATGCAGGGAAATAGGTTGGAGGGATCCAACTGGATTCCTCAAATTATATGAATTTGTTTCATATGTTATGTGTTGATTATTTATAATCTGTGTATGATTATATCTGTGATTGTATTGTTGAAGGCTAAATTAAGCCGAATGTATTTTTGGTATCGTTGGATACCAGAAATAAATGAAATTGGATTTTTGAAATTAAAATTGGAAATTTTAAATAAATTCCTTTTGAAATAATTGAATAAATTTAAAAGAAGTAATTTTTAAAAGCGTAAAGTTGATTTTTGAAATGTTATCGAATTATTTCAAAAATATGGGAAAGATTGTTATAAATGGATTTTGAATAGTATTTTTAGAAAGTTGGAAAATTTATTGAAAATGGAAATTTAAAGGGTTTGGAAAAGATTAAGGAATTTATTTTTAAAAGTGATAAATTTTTAGAAATCCAATTGATAATTGATTTGGTATTGGAAAATAAATCTTTGGGAAATCGATATAAAAATTTATTTGATGTTGAATGAAAAATTGATTTGTATTGAAATGAATTTTGAAATCAATTTGTAATCGATTTGATATTGAAATAAAATTGAGAAATCAATTTGAAAGTTGATTTGGTTTTAAAAATGAATATTTGGAAATGTAAATTCAAAATGGAATTTATGAAATGGAAGTGAAATTTGTTTAAAAATAAACGCTGATTTATTTTTAAAGTGTGAAAGTAAATTTACAGATTTGAATGTAAATTTAAAATAAATCGATAAGGATTTGTTTAAATTGGTTTAAATGGACCATTTTGAAGTGAAATTGTATTTTCACTATAAAGCCGAGTATATTTTCCAAAGTAGCTTTTTAAAATAAAAATTAAAGGTTCTAAAGCTAGTTTTTGAAAAGATATATTTGGAAATATATTCCGTGTAAGGAAAAGTGATTTGAAATTTATTTTCAAAGTGTTGAAGTGTGGAAAAATATATATCTCGTGAAGGTATTTTGAAAATAAATAATTTGGGAAAATTATTTAAATCTAATGATTGTTGTGAATATTATTGATAGTTAAATCATCGACTATCAATATTGCCTTTGAAATGGCACTTGAATTTGTTTTTAAAAACAAACGCTTATTATTCGGTTTAGCCGGGAAAGGACCTTTGTGTCAGATAACCCATTCCGAATAATAATACGACGATATGGATCGTATTAAAGACCGGTGGTGAAGACCGGGTATTTGTGAAAACGATAGGATGACCTATCGATTGTCTCTGCACCGTTAGCTACGATATAGAGATTTCCTTTGTGATGGGAAATTTTATCGGGATTGTGAATATCCGGATTTGCAAGGACTTCTTTAGAAGTGCCTTCGGTTCTGTTCGAACCCGGAATAGACTTGTATGGTTACATGTTTGACATTACGTTTTGAGATATAAAGCCGATTTTCTTTCAAATACATCTCTGTTGGTGGCGGAGAATTTATTCTCTTAGCTTAACACCCTTCTCTGAGACATACGAGCTCAGAGGTTATGTAGTTGAAATTTATCAGCGATATATTCCCAATTTGGTAATGTGGCATGCTGAGTGTTGCTGTAATGATGATCATTTATTGATCATTTGTGATCAAAGCACGGCTTTGTGAAAAAGCGTAGCTTTGTGGACGAGACTTCGTCAGGGCCTCACAACCCGAAAATGGTCGAAACAGGAATGTTGCGGCAAGGTTATGAGGGTCGCGCCCTTTAGGGTATGTCATTTCCTTCTGGAAAGGGGTGGTATCATGGTATGGAGCCCAGATACTTACTCATGTGGACACACTTTATTTATTATATGTGATGTTGGTTACCGAGCGCTCGGATAAAGGTCCCAAAGGACCGGGGGATGACATATTCGTGAGTTACCTAGTTACAGGGGTAACCCGGCCTTGTTTTGGCAGAGAGCAGTTTGTCTCTCCGGACGTCCAGCCAGAGGCGATCCCATTCGGCAGTAGGAAAGGAAGTTCCTTAGCCTGACCATTTGTTGGAAATCCAATTCCCAATACGAAACTTGTATGGTTTTAGTTGTAGAACCTGCCATTTACTTATGGTGTCGCCCCACTGTTTAGATGGTAGCTATAGTAGGCATAGTTCGAAATGTCTATGCTGGCTAAGATTAATATTATACTTTCGAAATGTTTTCTACACTAGACATTAATAATAATATCCAACGATTGGCGTAGTAAGCATCTTTGACTATCATAAGAAGAAATCTCCTCCAATTCTGCGTTTGCATTGTGTGTGTGGCGGGAGGTCTTATGGTAGTTTCATTTTCCAAAAGCATTGCGAATCTATTTTATTTTCTTTGTGAAAATAACTATTTTACGATCTCACACCAGTCACCATGACTGACTCGGAGTTTATTGTTCCCTTCTAAACTATGGGTGCCCATAATTTTCCACACGGGCAGCCTAGAGTTATTTTTATCAGGATATTCTGGATATTCTAGAGCTTTGGGGATAAGCTGGATGGCGAGACATACTACCGTACTTGTTTATTTTATTCCGCTGTGTATTCTGTATGAGGACAAGTTTATATAACGGTCCATTGTTGTATTGAGTTGTATATTGACTCTGATTGATGTATGTATAAACTGATATAGTTCTTTGTTTTAAAAAGACTAGTGATTATCTATTATATATTGTTCCGCTGCAAATGTGAGATTCTGATATTGTTTCTGTTTCTGTTTTTCTGTTCTTTCTTTTCTTCTGTCTTCTTCTACCTCTTCTTTTTAACTCTAATGGTTCGGTTTTCCGGCAATTGAATGCGCGGCATTTGATACAGTGGACGTATTAATGTCGACTTTCGAGCATCGAAAAATCGTGATCGTTACATGTGGTATCAGAGCATCCGGTTAAGCGACAACCCTGCTCTTTTGGGTGTTACTCATTAGAGATAGAGTCAGTAGTACTCTAGAATGAGTTGAGTGTAATAATAGATACGAGTGCGTATTTGTTAGTGAATACAAAATTTGTTTTGTATTGTGTTGACTTATCGGTTGATTGTTTATAGATTCTGGTCGGTGCAGTCTGGCCAACTGTAATCGATAGGGGTTTCTAAACTTTTAAACAGGATAAATAGACACAGTATTGTTTTAAAAAATAAGATAAATGAAATAATTTTGCCCAAAACTATTTTTGTATAGAAAAGAAATCATTTTTCTATGAATTATCATAGTATATGGATGCTTGGTTGTTAGGAAGAAATAATGTTGAATATTATCACTCTTATATGATAAACAAATAAGAAACAAAATGATATATAACCAAAGATTTGAAGATAAATTCATTTAACAAATGAAATTTATAAATATGAATTGAAAGATGAGGAAATGAATTCATATACGAATGAATTTGTAAATGTAGTTGTAAATGTGATTTATAAATTGAAATAGAATTCCAGAGGAAATATTTGAAAAAATAAAATTCACAAATGGAATGAAAAATAAGTTGATAACTTATAAAATATTTAAAGTTTGATTGTAATGAGATTCAAATTGAAAAGAAATGAATTTGTGAATGAACAAATGAGTTTACATTTGTAAATAAATGAATTAAAGAAATGGAATGAAATTTGATTTGAATAAAGTTGAATAAAAATCCAAACTTGGAAAATAAATAAGATAAAGTGGATTGAATTCAAGTAAACTAACTTGATAAATTGTTAATTCAGAAAGTAATTGATTGGAAGTTAGTTAAATTAAGTTGAGTTGTGAACTAAATTTAAAATGGGTTGAATTTGCAAATAAATTCAAGTAAGCAGAAATTAATTGTAATTTCCTTGTTATTGATAAAATGAATTCACGATGAATTGAATATGGAAGTTGAAATTCAAAATGAATAAGTGAATATACTAATTGAATTAAATTAGTGAATGGAATAGATTTGATAAATGAAAATCAAATCAAGAATTGAAATTGGAAATTGTTTACAAGAAAATGAACTTGAGTTTTGAAGTGAAATAACTTAAGTAAATATTGAATAAATGCTCGACTTAAGAAAATTTTTGTGAAATTGTTTCAAATGAAATGAATGAGAATATGGAATGTAGGTTAAATTGAAATAAATTGAAATGGATATGAATTCATTTCGTTCAAAAATGAATTGAATATAAAGAATTGCATTGTAAACCATTGAATTGAATGTGAATTAGATAAAAGAGATTTGATTTGTATTGAAACCTTATGAATTGCAAGTAAATAAAATTTAAACTGAATGTTAAACTTTGTTTTGAATTTGTTGGTAAATGGAATTCAAGCTGAATATTGGGAATTTAATTTGATTTTTGATAAACAAAGTGAAGTATTGAAATAAAATTAGTAAGTAAAACTAATTGTAGGAATGACAAAGTAAATATGATTTGGAAATGAATTGAATTCAATAATTACAAATGAAAAGTAAATTGAATTCGAATGAAAATGGAAATCCAGTTTAAAAATAAGTAGATATTAACCGAAGTAGCAAATTGAAAATAAATATAATGTGTACATGGAATATTTATATTGAAACTTGATAAATTGCTTATTGGAAATGATTTTGGATGTATTGCTAATGAAATCTATGTATTTGCTATTGAAATAAGTGAAGTGTAAATGAATTTCATATATTTGTCACTTACGTGTTTAAATTGAGTAAGTGCAGGTGTTTGGAAGCCGTTTAGCTGCATTTTGATTTCGCGACATGCTTAAAAATAACCGCTTTGCTTAAAAATGCTAAAAGGTACGCCTACGCAATAAAAAAATAGGAAATATGAACTATTTTTCTGCATTTCCGACCGAGTGGGTCGATGTATATATATTCATACTTTTTTTCATATTGCAAAAGCTCCTCCGTACAAAGGAGACTCTGCCAAAATTTTCTAAAAATTTTGGGAGTTAGAAAAATTTGGAATTTTTGAAAATTTTTCACTAACGACAAAAGATTTAAAATCGGGAATTGAGATAAAAGTGAATAAAATTCAATATTCGAAATTAGAAGATGAATCGAATTCAAGTAAAATTCGAAATGAAAATTTGAATGAAAAAAATTTGAAAATAAAATGAATTCAAATAGAATTGTAAAATGAATTCAAATGGGATTGAAAATGCAAAGTTGAAAGAAAATGAATATATGACTTTGTTTGAAGTGAAATTCAATTTGAATATAAGAAATAATTGTATTGAACTTAAGAAATGAAAGGTGAAATTCTTAAGTAAAATGAGTATTTGGAAATCCAATAAGTGAATGAAATTTTAACTTGAATGTTGTAATTGGATATTATTGTTAAGTAAAATATACAGGGTATTTGGAATTTGGAATTGGATTTTGATTTTGAAGATAATTTAAATTGTTCGACAAAAGGTATGTATTTAAATTTCAGTATAAAATTTGATGGAATTTCTGATTTTTGCCACTTGGCATTTTGTTTTCTTTTGAGATCTGAGAGTCCGTAGGGACGTTTTGTAGTTGTACCGTGTTAGCCGCGCAAAGGAGACGCTGGCGAAATTTTTCGAAAATTTCGAGTGTTAGAAATTTTTTTGAGAAATTTTGGATAATTTACAATTTGAATTTAAATTTAAATTTGAATTGTGAAGTAAAATAAAGTTGCTTGAACTTATGAATAAGTTTGGAAAGTTAGAAAAAGATTGGTTTGTCTTAATAAAAGATTATTCTGAGAAGTTGTTTAAAACTGTTTGTTTTGGGAAAATAGTTAATGGGAATTGGAGCATTTTTCCTAACTTGTAATTTCGGGATGAAATTCTTTTGAGGGGGGAAGATTGTAACGACCCAGAATTTTGAACAATTTAAATTGAAAATATCTAATTAATTTTTAAATATTTGAATGATGGTCTGATTGGAATTTCAAATTATCAGAATAAATTTGGCAATTTAAATTTTCGAATTTAATAATTGGAAATTGGGTAAGATATGAAATCTAGGGTATTAAGCCTGTTAAAGATAGTTTGAATGCTTATAAATTTTTTATTAATAATGTTGAAGGTAATGGAAGTTTTAAATTTGAATTTAAATTTGAAATTTAATATAATGTATATATTTTCCTTCAATATACTGTTGATCTCATTCAACACTTGTCAACATTGTGAGACCACGTGTTCTCAATGGTATTACACGCGTTCGTTTTAATAAAAAAATAATATGGCCGGACTTGAATTGAATCAGATAAGAAATCGACATTGCCTCGTTCAAAATCGTATTCCTTCTACCGGCCTTAGGGCATGTCTTCTTTCTTCCCTCCTTGATAATCAAATCATTTCAAAAGAAAAAAAATGGCGGCCAAGCAAATTGAAATCGAACCGAGCTTGAAAAGAGAGAGAGAAGGGTTTCAGTACTCGATTAAATCGAGACGAACTAGGGGACTTAGGGCAAGTGAGCAGGACGCTGTTTTCGGCAAGGCACGATTGCTGAGGCGACGACTACTAGGGTTTTGATCTGATGAAGGTGCTCGAACTCGAGGGGTTGCGCGGTTTGAGGTTCGCGATGGCTCGATTCGAGTGTGCTAGGCTGTGACGAGGTGGCTCGCAATCAAATCGTGGTGGCAGGGAGTTCGTCGAAGAAGTATGGATCTCGAGTGCGTTTGCTTCTAGCAGGCATGTTATGGAGTTTGGCGAGTGATGATGGGAGTTCGTGGTTGGCTCTGGCATCGCCAGCAGTGGAGGTGAGCAGCATCTCGTTTTTCCTTTGTTTTAAAATTTAAAGGTTGAATCTAAAAAACTAAATTTCCATTTACTGTAGATTCTTTTTATTTCTCTCTTCAATCTAATATAAATATATATATGCGTATAGAAAATTGGGAAGAGTAGGAATTTAAAAAAAAATGTTCAAACCTGTATAGATTATTTTATATGCAGTATGAAAATGAAAATAAAATAAATATACATATTAGAAATTGCTAGTTTATTTTAAATAATGGGTTTGGTGAAGAAAAATGGTTTAACTAACTTATTTAATTATCTTAATTACAAAAGGATATTTTTGAGGGGAAATTGGTTTAAACCAAGTTTTCAGTCAATTTAATCTACTAAATGAAAACTGATTGTTCGGTTGATTCGAATATTTATAAATTGTATAAATTGTTTATACAAGGTCTAAAATGGAGAAAATAAGCCGGAATGGAAATGAGTTGGATTGGATTGCAAATAAAAAGCAAAGGTGAGATCTTCTCACTCAAATTGGAAATTTGATTTTTTTGCAGTTATTGATTGTTTGTTGTTTGCTGTTTGGATATGATATTAAATATAGTAGGATATATATATATATAGCAATATATATATATTGGCATATGTATATATTGCAGTTGTGATTTCCCGCATTGTATAGCGGATGAGACCCTATTGCGTCGTTAGTAAGCGGATGATATTTTATAAATCCCATATACCGCGATAAACCACCTCGAAGTGGAATTGGTATTGTGCTAACATCTATGGATGTAGGGAAACAGGTTGGAGGGATCCAACTGGATTCCTCAAATTATATGAATTTGTTTCATATGTTATGTGTTGATTATTTATAATTTGTGTATGATTATATCTGTGATTGTATTGTTGAAGGCTAAATTTAGCCGAATGTATTTTTGGTATCGTTGGATACCAGAAATAAATGAAATTGGATTTTTGAAATTAAAATTGGAAATTTTAAATAAATTCCTTTTGAAATAATTGAATAAATTTAAAAGAAGTAATTTTTAAAAGCGTAAAGTTGATTTTTGAAATGTTATCGAATTATTTCAAAAATATGGGAAAGATTGTTATAAATGGATTTTGAATTGTATTTTTCGAAAGTTGGAAAATTTATTGAAAATGGAAATTTAAAGGGTTTGGAAAAGATTAAGGAATTTATTTTTAAAAGTGATAAATTTCTAGAAATCCAATTGATAATTGATTTGGTATTAGAAAATAAATCTTTGGGAAATCGATATAAAAATTTATTTGATGTTGAATGAAAAATTGATTTGTGTTGAAATGAATTTTGAAATCAATTTGTAATCGATTTGATATTGAAATAAACTTGAGAAATCAATTTGAAAGTTGATTTGGTGTTAAAAATGAATATTTGGAAATGTAAATTCAAAATGGAATTTATGAAATGGAAGTGAAATTTGTTTAAAAATAAATGCTGATTTATTTTTAAAGTGTGAAAGTAAATTTACAGATTTGAATGTAAATTTAAAATAAATCGATAAGGATTTGTTTAAATTGGTTTAAATGGACCATTTTGAAGTGAAATTGTATTTTCACTATAAAGCCGAGTATATTTTCCAAAGTAGCTTTTTAAAATAAAAATTAAAGGTTCTAAAGCTGGTTTTTGAAAAGATATATTTGGAAATATATTTCGTGTAAGGAAAAGTGATTTGAAATTTATTTTCAAAGTGTTGAAGTGTGGAAAAATATATATCTCGTGAAGGTATTTTGAAAATAAATAATTTGGGAAAATTATTTAAATCTGATGATTGTTGTGAATATTATTGATAGTTAAATCACCGACTATCAATATTGCCTTTGAAATGGCACTTGATTTTGTTTTTAAAAACAAACGCTTATTATTCGGTTTAGCCGCGAAAGGACCTTTGTGTCAGATAACCCATTCCGAATAATAATACGACGATATGGATCGTATTGAAGACCGGTGGTGAAGACCGGGTATTTGTGAAAACGATAGGATGACCTATCGATTGTCTCTGCACCGTTAGCTACGGTATAGAGATTTCCTTTGTGATGGGAAATTTTATCGGGATTGTGAATATCCGGATTTGCAAGGACTTCTTTAGAAGTGCCTTCGGTTCTGTTCGTACCCGGAACAGACTTGTATGGTTAGATGTCTGACATTACGTTTTGAGATATAAAGCCGATTTTCTTTCAAATACATCTCTGTTGGTGGCGGAGAATTTATTCTCTTAGCTTAACACCCTTCTCTGAGACATACGAGCTCAGAGGTTATGTAGTTGAAATTTATCAGCGATATATTCCCAATTTGGTAATGTGGCATGCTGAGTGTTGCTGTAATGATGATCATTTATTGATCATTTGTGATCAAAGCACGGCTTTGTGAAAAAGCGTAGCTTTGTGGACGAGACTTCGTCAGGGCCTCACAACCCGGAAATGGTCGAAACAGGAATGTTGCGGCAAGGTTATGAGGGTCGCGCCCTTTAGGGTATGTCATTTCCTTCTGGAAAGGGGTGGTATCATGGTATGGAGCCCAGATACTTACTCATGTGGACACACTTTATTTATTATATGTGATGTTGGTAACCGAGCGCTCGGATAAAGGTCCCAAAGGACCGGGGGATGACATATTCGTGAGTTACCTAGTTACAGGGGTAACCCGGCCTTGTTTTGGCAGAGAGCAGTTTGTCTCTCCGGACGTCCAGCCAGAGGCGATCCCATTCGGCAGTAGGAAAGGAAGTTCCTTAGCCTGACCATTTGTTGGAAATCCAATTCCCAATACGAAACTTGTATGGTTTTAGTTGTAGAACCTGCCATTTACTTATGGTGTCGCCCCACTGTTTAGATGGTAGCTATAGTAGGCATAGTTCGAAATGTCTATGCTGGCTAAGATTAATATTATACTTTCGAAATGTTTTCTACACTAGACATTAATAATAATATCCAACGATTGGCGTAGTAAGCATCTTTGACTATCATAAGAAGAAATCTCCTCCAATTCTGCGTTTGCATTGTGTGTGTGGCGGGAGGTCTTATGGTAGTTTCATTTTCCAAAAGCATTGCGAATCTATTTTATTTTCTTTGTGAAAATAACTATTTTACGATATCACACCAGTCACCATGACTGACTCGGAGTTTTTTGTTCCCTTCTAAACTATGGGTGCCTATAATTTTCCACACGGGCAGCCTAGAGTTATTTTTATCAGGATATTCTGGATATTCTAGAGCTTTGGGGATAAGCTGGATGGCGAGACGTACTACCGTACTTGTTTATTTTATTCCGCTGTGTATTCTGTATGAGGACAAGTTTATATAACGGTCCATTGTTGTATTGAGTTGTATATTGACTCTGATTGATGTATGTATAAACTGATATAGTTCTTTGTTTTAAAAAGACTAGTGATTATCTTTTATATATTGTTCCGCTGCGAATGTGAGATTCTGATATTGTTTCTGTTTCTGTTTCTGTTTTTCTGTTCTTTCTTTTCTTCTATCTTCTTCTACCTCTTCTTTTTAACCCTAATGGTTCGGTTTTCCGGCAATTGAATGTGCGGCATTTGATAAAGTGGACGTATTAATGTCGACTTTCGAGCGTCGAAAAATCGTAATCGTTACAGTATAAAAGTTTGTGAAGTTGATATATATGTTAGAAAACATATCATGTTGCAACAACTTAGCGACAACTTGTTTTGGTTGAAAACGGTGTTTTTGTTGACAAATTTTACTGTCAAAATTTGATGTTTCTGTTAAACAGTATATTCAAGTAAAACAAACTTAAAAATGAACTTTTTTCTTCTTTTAAATAAATTGAAAACATATCTATTCAAATTTTAAATTATAATATCAAAATCTCTATTTTTACACTGTATGT
Organism: Allium fistulosum; assembly: GCA_030737815.1. Lineage (NCBI taxonomy): Eukaryota > Viridiplantae > Streptophyta > Magnoliopsida > Asparagales > Amaryllidaceae > Allium > Allium fistulosum. Next base: position 228,689,683 of record CM060907.1, on the reverse strand, counting down.
AAAACAGATAAAATATGAACAATTTTGGTTATTTTTGTAAAACGATCATTAATATACTTTTAAATCTTTTAATATATTTTATTATCTTTATTAGGTTATTTTAATAAGATTGAACTTTTCAAATAAATATTTAAACCTATTTATTTCAGCATTTACTTATTTTTAACAAAATTTAACTTTTGCTGAAAATCCAAATTTATGCTTTTTAATTATTAACTATAAGAACAAATAATTTCTCTATTATTATTTATTATATATTACATGTTTATCAAAGTTTTAAACCTTTTTAAATTTAAAGTAATTAAAATATCTCATTTTCGATGTAGCGAAATTACGGGTCGTTACATTAAGGATCAGGTCTTTAAAGTAATGAATGAATTTATGGAAAAAGGAAAAATTCTTGAAAGCATTATTCATATTTTTATTACTTTCATTCCCAAAAATAAAAAACCCTATATGTATTAGTGACAATAGACCTATTTCTTGTTCAATTTTATTACAAAATTATTGATACTTTGTTAAGTAATAGATTAAAAGTATTTTTGCCTTTTCTCATTTTCAAAAATCATAGTTCGGCCTATTAACCATCTTATTTATGCAAATGAAATTATGGTTTTCGTTAAGGCAAACAGAGATAATGTAGATACTATTAAAAAAAATTGAAAATTGTATAAATATGCAAGGTTACAACTTAATGAATGTAAAAATAAAGCATACGTTCAACATGCATAGTAGGAATAAAAAGATGTTCTAGATCCTCTAAATATTGTAGAAGGTAGCCTTCCTATTAAATATTTGAGTCTACCTTTATCTGTTAGTAAAATCATAGACTTTGACTGTTTTATGCTTGTTGATAAAAATTCAAGAGAGAATGGAAACTTCATCGTGCAAACTACTTTCTATTGTAGGCAGAATGGAACTTATAAAACCTGTTGTATATTCTATCATTTTGTATTGGGTACAAATACAACATATTCCAGATGTATCCATTAGCGAAATAGAAAGTAGATGTGCAGACTTTTTATAGAGGTGTAAATATCATAAAATTAGCTGGAATATTGTCCGTAGGCCTATGAAAGAAGGGGGTTTTGGCATTAGAAGCATGAAAGATCTAAGTTTAACTTGTCATTTAAAATTACTTTGGAGATTTATTAGTGTTGATTCATTGTGGGATAAGTGGATGAGGTCTAAATACATTAAAAATTGTAATTTTAGAATATATAGCCAAAAAACAATCAGTCTTGTACCTGGAAATTTTTTTTAACATCTAGAAATATGGGCAAATCTGTACATGAAAGAAAATTCAAACTAGGTGAAGAAACTAGTTCATGGTTTGACCCTAGCTTTAAAAATGAATCGTTCATTAATAAAGTTTGGTGGGATAATCTACTTATTTTTGGTGGTTCTAAATTAACAATTCAGTGATCATTAAGGACATACAGTGGCTACCACATTTACATCTAATTACTAATCCAAATAAACATGATATTTGCAAAATATCTCTTGATCTTAATGCAGAATGTGACTATTAGGAATTGACAGCTAGCATTAAATGGAAGTTCTCTTTTAAAATAATAAAAATCCCAATGTTGAATGGTATAGTTGCATATGGAATAAAGTGATTAGTCCTAAGATGGCATTTTATATTTTTTTTGCTATCAATAACAGATTGCCAAATTAGGATAGAATGAATAAATAAGGAAATCTAACAAATTCACTGTGTTCCCTATGTAATCTAATATATGAAAGTGCTAATTAATTGTTTTTTGAATGCAGTTATTCTTATTTTATGATGAATCACATTCAAACTATATTAGGTATTTCGAACAATGGAAATATAAAGCTCAAGCAAGCAATTCAAAATTTCAACAGTGCATTTAAGTCTAAATCTACAAAAAGAGATTTTGCTCACATACTACTTACTACTTTAGTCTTTTATATATGGAAAGAAAGAAATTTCTGAAATCATAATATAGCCAATATGAATGAAGAGAAAAATGGTTACTTATCGAGACTAATAGTAGAATTATCCTCCAAAAGTCTAAGAAAAATTTAATGATCAAACCAAGTTTGCATTTTTACCTAAAGAGTGTAGTTGAGAAGCCAAAAACAAACACTTGGAGCCATTTCTTGCTTATTCGAAGGAATTCCAAAAAAAATCGGCAAGCCACAGATGAAAATATGATAGATCATGACTTCCATCAAGGTTGCGCTGTTATCACCTAGAAGTAATTAATAGTTGTTAATCACGATGACCTTAGAAATGTTAATCCTTCTTTTATTTATTTTTATTAGAAGAAGAACGACTTCAACATGGCTATTGAAGGGATGAGAGGAAGATTTACTGAATGTTTAACATATTGGGAGAGAAGGGAAGCTAGCGGGGCTAAGTAGGATGGATGAGATTCGTTGAAAATGGATCCGTCGCTCCGCCATTTTAGAATTTTTTCTTTTGTCTGAGAGATTGTAGAGATATGTTGGTGTAATTCCAATCATAAGGTTTAGTTTACATTGTATTGTATGGTATCGAGTAGGATGAATTCTCCACCCGTTTCTACATGTTTATAATCTTTTGGGATTCGCCATTACTGTAACGTCCCGATTTAGTCGGGATCCGAAAATCGACACCAATACGTCCACTGTATCAAATGTCGCCCAATCGAATGCCGGAAAACCGAATTGTTAGGGTTAAAAGAAGAGGTAGAAGAAAAAGATAGAAGAAAAGAAAGAAAAACAACAGGACAACATCAGAATCTCACATATCGCAGCGGAACAACATATAATAGATAAATAAATAATCTTTAAACAAAGAACCGTATCAGTTATTACATCAAATTACATTATCAGAGTGTACAACAACAAAGTCAATACATCAATGGACAGTTATATAAACTTGTCCTCATACAGAATAGATAGCGGAATTAATAGTATCATGTACTAGTAGTACGTCTTGCCATCCAGCTCGCCTCCTGAGCTCCATAGCACTCTAAAATATCCAGAATGACCTGATAACCTAACTCTAGACTGCCCGTGTGGAAATTGGTGGGCACCCACAGTTTAGGAAGGGAACAATAAACTCCAGGTCAGTCATAGGACTGGTGTGAAAACTAAAATAGTTATTTATATTTAAAACAAACAGCTGGATAATTTTAAAGTCACTTCGCAATGCTTTTGGAAAATGAAACTACCATAAGGCCTCCCTCACACACACACAATGCAAACGCAGAATCGGAGGAGATTTCTCCTTATGATAGTCAAAGATGCTTACTACGCAAAACAAATCATTTTTGATATTATTATTAGTGCATAGTGGAAAAAGTATTTCGAAAATAGAATATCAATCTTAGCCAACATACGACCAGTATCGTATGTCTACTATAACTACCATCTAAACAGTGGTGACCACCATACGTAAATGGCAGGTTCTACAACTAAAACCGTACAAGGTGCGTATTGGAGTTTGGATTTCCAACAAATGGTCAGACCAAGGAACTTCCCATTGCCACATAGGTACGCCTCTGGAAAGACGACCCCGAGAACCTAACCTAACATTACGGTTAGCTTTCTGCCAACACAAGGCCGGGTTACCCCTAGCTGGGTAACTACTGACACGAATATGCCATCCCCCGGTCGTAACCGACCTTCATCCGAGGATCCTCGATACCCACAACCACAAAGTAATAAATTTGTAGCAACAACATAGGTTAAATATCTGGGCTCCATACCATGATACAACCTATATCCAAAAGGAAATGACATACACTAAGGGGGCGCTATGCCCTAATAACCTTGTTGCATCCTTCCTGTTTTGACCATTTCGGGGTGTGAGGTCCGACGAAGTCTCGTCCACAAAGCTATGCTTTTCATAAAGCCATGCTTTGATCAACAAATGATCAACAACACTTCGTATGCTACATTACAAATCTGGGAATGTATCACTTGTAACCATCAACTACATAACCTCTGAGCTCGTACGTCTCAGAGAAGGGTGTTAAGCTAAAAGAATAAATTCTCCGCCACCAACAGAAATGTATTTGATAGAAACCAGCTTTACATCTCAAATTGTAATGTCAGACACACATCCATACAAGTCTGTTCCGGGATCGAACGGAACCTAAGGCACTTCCAATGAAGCCCTTGCAATCCAGATTATTCACTAATCATGTCTGGACTTCCCGTCACAAAGGGTGATAAAATTTCTATATCGGAGATCAGCCGATGCAGAGTCATTCGACGGTAATCCTTCCGTTTTCAAAAATATCCGGTCTTCAACACCGGTCTTCAAATGCAATCCATAGCATCGTATCACATACTCGGAATGGGCTATATGACACAAAGGTCCTCTCCCGGCTAACCCGAATAATGAGTGCAATATTTTGAAAAATAAGTGTGGCATTCAAATTCAACCAATTCACAACAAATAGCCATTTAAGGGTCAATATTGATAGTCGGTTATTTAACTATCAATCAATATTCACAACATCGCTCAATTCCAAATAATTTCCCAAATTATCTATTTTCCAAAAATATCTTTACGATATATATATTTATTTTTCCACACTTCAATCATTTGAAAACAATTTCAATTCAATTTCCACATTTCAATCCTTTGAAAACAAATTCCAAATCAATTTTCCACATTTCAATTTACCTTTGAAAGATATAATCTCAAAACATTTCACTTCATATTGGAAAAAACATTTCCATACTTATTTAATAATAAGTAATTCACAAATCTATTTATTTTCAACATTTGGAAAATATTCAATATACTTAAATCACAATTAAGTATATATTTCATTCTTTAAGGAAAACATTCTCTTAAACACATTTATTTGAGTCAAAACGAATGTTGCGTAAAACATCGTTACGACCACCCAAAATCACTAGTATAGGGATTTGAAATTAAGATAGATATATATAAATCCCAATACTATATCAAACATTTCCTTTCGAAAATCATTTACTATAACAATAGTGTTATAGTCCACCATTTCCTTATTTCTCGAAAACGTCTATTTCAACAATAAATGTTGAAATCTATGGTTTCGATACTTAATACATTTTAAAACATCCTTAGATCGTTTTAATTCTATTTCAAAAATCACATCTCCAAAAACATTTCATTTTAATATATTATTCACTGTCCAAAATCATGAATATACTTCGTTATCCAAATTCAACATTTCTACACATTTTATTTAAAGGATTATCCACTGTCCAAAATCGTGAATATACTTCCTTTAATAAGCTATAATAATTAACTTATCAAAATAAGTCGTTTCTCGGATTTACAAAACAATGTTTATAAATTCCATTTACATTTTATAACAACTTCAATTTAAAAAATCACTTTATTAACAAATTCTGTCCATATCCCATTTACACGCCAAAATCCAAATTATAAGCAAATTACTTATAATTCTCTATTTAAACTATTTTATAAAAATCATTAACTCCATATTTCAAAAATCACATTTCAACTATATTTCTCAAAAATCATAATTTTATAATATTAAAATTTAAAAATGTTTATTTATTTAAAATGAATCAATTTCAAAATTTTAAATAAAACGTATATTTCCAAAAATTCACTTTAAAATCCTTTATAATTTAGAAATGTTCCTTTAACATTTTTAAAACTTCAAAATAGGTTCAATGATGCAACAGCACCAAAAAAATCAATCATGACATCCAAACATCATATATCAATATGATAACAGAATATACAACAATATCTGTAAATAAATCAATACGGTGAGGAATCCAGTCGGATCCCTCCAACCTATTTCCCTGCATCCACAGATGTTAAAACAATACCAATTCCGTTCCAGTACAGAATATCACGGTATGTGGGATTTAGAAAATATTATCCGCTATTATGCGGCGCAATAGTGTCTCATCCACTATATAATGTGGGAAATCAACTCCAAGTACATATATAATACCAATTCCACTAAACATTGGAATATTCGCGGTATATGTTTTTAATAAATAACCTCCGCTTAATATACGACGTATAGGGTCTCATACAACACAATAGACAACAATTATCATTCAATTCACACAATCAACACAATCAACAATTTTAAATTCAACTATTTAAAATTTAAATCGAAACGAAATATTCGATTGAGTGAGAAGTTCTCACCGTGATTCTAGTATCAGTTGTTGCGTTTTATTTCGAATAAAATTAAACGGGCGTTTAATTTTATCCAAAAATTTCACTGTCTCCAATCAACTCCAAACAAGCTCCATTGCGTAGGGCTCGATAAAACGAATCCAATGCAATTCGTTTCGTCCAAAACGGACCTCGTATGAACAAGTTATGCTATTTTAAAGTTTGAACGAATTAAAATATATATTAATTTACAATTCCTTTTTAATTTTAAACCCTACACAATCCTGGCCGTTGGATCTTGTTGCAGCACATCAGGCCACTCACGTTCTCTTCCCCATTTCACGTTTTGCTCCCAGGTCATTCACGCAAGAAAAAAACCCATAGCCGCCGTTAGGGTTTGAATTTTCGTGACCAACTCGAGCCACCTGACGACGATCAGAGACTTCCATTCAAATGCCCACCACGAGAGCTACCTTCACCAAAGAACCGGCCCCACTCGGCTGCCCCCCTATGTTGGAAAACGTGAAAAACGCAAGCCTTCAAGCTCGATTTCCCGTTGCTTCGTTTTCGATCATCACCGTATGGAATCGAAGCTCTCGTAATCCTCTTCAATATTAGCTAATTCTTTACGGATTAAGAGAGACTAAGAGGAGAAGAAGATAAAATTCTGGCCATAGAAATGAAGGTGGCGGCTAGGGTTTCTGGTTAGGGTTTGATGCAAATTGTGAAGGATGAGGTCCTTTTATAGAAAAATGGCAAAACACTATTCACCCGAAATTTTCCGAACTCCAAACGAAGCGTGCCGCCTGACGTTTATAGTGTTTTACCTATGTTCCGAACACAATGGAACGTGTTTCGGGAGCTAATTCGATCATCTGTGCGAGTTACGGAAATAAACGATCAAATTTAAATTAAACCGATTTAAACCGATTTCGATGCGTTTTGGCTTGCCCCGGACAAATGGTACATCCGATTGACACGAAATTTGAAACCATACAATAATATAACATTACGGATCCGATGAAACGTGTTTCGTCAAAATCCGAGACTGTTTTAAAAATGACTATTTTCACTAGTCGATTTAATATTAAAATATTCAATTTTCACAATTTAACTTTAAATTCAATTTTAAAAGTTCTATAACATCACTATAACTTCAATATGATTTAATATAACTTTATACGTCATTTTTAATCACATTAAATCCAATTTCAATTATTTCTGGAATTCCAACTATTAAATTATCAATTTAATTATCCAATTAAATCCAGATATTCGAAAAATTAATTATTCGACTTAAAAATTTCACTTATTAATATTTAAAATTAATTAAATATACAAATTTTAATTGATAGAAATTCTGGGTCGTTACAAACTTCCCCCTTAAAAGAATTTCGTCCTCGAAATTACCAAGTAAGAAAAATTCACAAAATCCATTAACTTTTCAAAACAAACCTTTCAAATTAGATTTACAAATCTCTTAAGTGTTTAACTTTCCCAAAAATCCAATAGTTAAACTTCTTACAAAATCTTCACTAAGTTTTCCAAAATTTTCCAATTTCTCAAAAATATTCTAACGCCTTAAATTTTCTTAAAATTTCGCCATAGCTTCCTTTGCGCGGCTCGATCCGAAAAAAATGACAATGTATATATATCACAAATATACTCATCATCAAGTGATGAGGCATCCCGCAGGGAAAAAAATTGTAAAAGTACGATATTTAATCCGAGATATGTACCTTATATATTATTAGCGAGCGTATACGGCTAATATAGCGCGAAAGCAAGCTCCAAATGCGAAGCAAACGCCATCCGCACCTACTAAACACTCAACAACAACATGAGAAATATGCATATATGAAAATAGTATCAATATACAGCATATAGCACATAACAACTATATGTACCAATCATAGCAATGCATTCAAAAGCAACAATGCAACCACCAAACAACTATCATCCAACTAACATCCAACAAATCAATGTCTATCCAAATCAGTCCATAACCAAATCAATATACGTTCATTTCTCATTAATTATTCAATGAATTGATTTTCAATTTAAATCATATTTGATTCATCTACATTGGACTTTACACATATTCATTCTTAATTGGTTTACATTCACTAATTAAATTCATATTAGTTCACTTTCAAATCAAGTTAAATCCAATTCTATTCAAATTTATATATTATCAATTTGAATTTAATCACTTTAGCTTCCAATTTCACTAATTCAATTTCATTAATACTTAATGAATTTCATACAATCAATTAACAATCAAATAACAACCAATGTATATTCAACAGAACCAAATTAATTTTAATTTACATTCAATTTGGTTTAACACTTTTAATTCCAATTGGTTTAATATTAAATTGACTTTCATTCAATTATTCAACTTCCAATTACATTAGCTTTTTAAGGAATTTACACTTATATTCATTATTCCATATCAATTTACTTACATTCAATTCATTCATTAATTCAATTGCTAACTCATTTTACGAATAAAGTTGAATTTCATTGCATAACTCAAGTTCACATTTATCACTTCATTTCATTAACTCACTTTATTAATTTCAACTTGGATTTCAATTTTCAAATTTGTTTATCACATCAAAACTTAAAATTCAATTTACTATGATAGCAAATCCATCACACAGAAACTCGAAAATGATACTGATGATGATGCAGTCATCACCGTATTATTTCCCAGCAACAATAGTGAATTCAGGGCTTTAAATTCTTTCAAAAAATTTCATTTTATTTATAAATCACATCTATTAATCTTTTCTCATATAATTTCACCATTTAACTTTACTTATACAAGATTATTTCACAATTGTAAATCATTTTAATTATAACTTCATACATTATAATTCATTTACTTATACAATTCATTCTTTTACAATTGTTGTTTTATTTAACTCATTCAAACAACTTTTATTTACTTATATATTTATATTTTCAACAACCAAACAATCAATTATATAGACTTTAATAATTTCTGAAAAATTATTTCCTTTATATGTAAAATATAATCGAGGTAAAATTATTTCATTTATCCAATTTTAAACAATATTGTGTCGAATTGTTCTATTCAAGTGTTTAGAAACCCCTTCGATACAGTTGTGCAGAGTGTGCCGACGAAGGTTCATATGCCACTCAATAACGCAATCATCACAATATAAAACAATTTTATATTCACTAACAAATACGCGCTCATATCTATTATTACACTCACACTCATTCTAGAGTACTACTGACTCTATCTCTAATGAGTAACACCAAACAGAGCCATGGTTGTCGCTTAACCATATGCTCTGATACCACGTTGTAACGTCCCGATTTTGTCGGGATCCGAAAATCGATACCAATACGTCCACTGTATCAAATGTCGCCCAATCGAATGCCGGAAAACCGAATTGTTAGGGTTAAAAGAAGAGGTAGAAGAAAAAGATAGAAGAAAAGAAAGAAAAACAACAGGACGACATCAGAATCTCACATATCGCAGCGGAACAACATATAATAGATAAATGAATAATCTTTAAACAAAGAACCATATCAGTTATTACATCACATTACATTATCAGAGTGTACAACAACAAAGTCAATACATCAATGGACAGTTATATAAACTTGTCCTCATACAGAATACACAGTGGAATGAATAGTATCATGTACTAGTAGTACGTCTTGCTATCCAACTCGCCTCTTGAGCTCCATAGCACTCCAAAATATCCAGAATGACCTGATAACCTAACTCTAGACTGCCCGTGTGGAAATTGGTGGGCACCCAGAGTTTAGGAAGGGAACAATAAACTCAAGGTCAGTCATGGGACTGGTGTGAGAACTAAAACAGTTATTTATATTTTAAACAAACAGCAGGATAATTTTAAAGTCAATTCGCAATGCTTTTGGAAAATGAAACTACCATAAGGCCTCCTGCACGCACACACAATGCAAACGCAGAATCGGAGGAGATTTCTCCTTATGATAGTCAAAGATGCTTACTACGCAAAACAAATCATTTTTGATATTATTATTAGTGCATAGTGGAAAAACTATTTCGAAAATAGAATATCAATCTTAGCCGACATACGACCAGTATCGTATGTCTACTATAGCTACCATCTAAACAGTGGAGACCACCATACGTAAATGGCAGGTTCTACAACTAAAACCGTACAAGGTGCCTATTGGAGTTTGGATTTCCAACAAATGGTCAGGCCAAGGAACATCCCATTGCCACATAGGTACGCCTCTGGAAAGACGACCCCGAGAACCTAACCTAACATTACGGTTAGATCTCTGCCAACACAAGGTCGGGTTACCCCTAGCTGGGTAACTACTGACACGAATATGCCATCCCCCGGTCATAACCGACCTTCATCCGAGGATCCTCGATACGAACAACCACAAAGTAATAAATTTGCAGCAACAACATAGGTTAAATATCTGGGCTCCATACCATGATACAACCACTATCCAGAAAGAAATGACATACACTAAGGGGGCGCTATCCCCTAATAACCTTGCTGCATCCTTCCTGTTTTGACCATTTCGGGGTGTGAGGTCCGACGAAGTCTCGTCCATAAAGCTACGCTTTTCATAAAGCCATGCTTCGATCAACAAATGATCAACAACACTTCGTATGCCACCTTACCAATCTGGGAATGTATCACTAGTAACCATCAACTACATATCCTCTAAGCTCGTATGTCTCAGAGAAGTGTGTTAAGCTAAAAGAATAAATTCTCCTCCACCAACAGAAATGTATTTGATAGAAACCAGCTTTACATCTCAAATTGTAATGTCAGACACACATCCATACAAGTCCGTTCCGGGATCGAACGGAACCGAAGGCACTTCCAATGAAGCCCTTGCAATCCGGATTATTCACTAATCACATCCGGACTTCCCGTCGCAAAGGGTGATAAAATCTCTATAACGGAGATCAACCGATGCAGAGTCATTCGACGGTAATCCTTCCGTTTTCAAAAATATCCGGTCTTCAACACCGGTCTTCAAATGCAATCCATAGCGTCGTATCACATACTCGGAATGGGCTATATGACACAAAGGTCCTCTCCCGGCTAACCCGAATAATGAGTGCAATATTTTGAAAAATAAGTGTGGCATTCAAATTCAACCAATTCACAATAAATAGCCATTTAAGGGTCAATATTGATAGTCGGTTATTTAACTATCAATCAATATTCACAACATCGCTCAATTCCAAATAATTTCCCAAATTATCTATTTTCCAAAAATATCTTTACGATATATATATTTATTTTTCCACACTTCAATCATTTGAAAACAATTTCAATTCAATTTCCACATTTCAATCCTTTGAAAACAAATTCCAAATCAATTTTCCACATTTCAATTTATCTTTGAAAGATATAATCTCAAAACATTTCACTTCATATTGGAAAAACATTTCCATACTTATTTAATAATAAGTAATTCACAAATCTATTTATTTTCAACATTTGGAAAATATTCAATATACTTAAATCACAATTAAGTATATATTTCATTCTTTAAGGAAAACATTCTCTTAAACACATTTATTTGAGTCAAAATGAATGTTTCGTAAAACATCGTTACGACGACCCAAAATCACTAGTATAGGGATTTGAAATTAAGATAGATATATATAAATCCCAATACTATATAAAACATTTCCTTTCGAAAATCATTTACTATAACAACAATGTTATAGTCCACCATTTCCTTATTTCTCGAAAACGTCTATTTCAACAATAAATGTTGAAATCTATGGTTTCGATACTTAATACATTTTAAAACATCCTTAGATCGTATTAATTCTATTTCAAAAATCACTTCTCCAAAAACATTTCTTTTTAATATATTATTCACTGTCCCAAATCGTGAATATACTTCGTTATCCAAATTCAACATTTCTACACATTTTATTTAAAGGATTATCCACTGTCCAAAATCGTGAATGTACTTCCTTTAATAAGCTATAATAATTAACTTATCAAAATAAGTCGTTTCTTGGATTTACAAAACAATGTTTATAAATTCCATTTACATTTTATAACAACTTCAATTTAAAAAATCACTTTATTAACAAATTCTGTCCATATCCCATTTACACGCCAAAATCCAAATTATAAGCAAATTACTTATAATTCTCTATTTAAACTATTTTATAAAAATCATTAACTCCATATTTCAAAAATCACATTTCAACTATATTTCTCAAAAATCATAATTTTATAATATTAAAATTTAAAAATGTTTATTTATTTAAAATGAATCAATTTCAAAATTTTAAATAAAACGTATATTTCCAAAAATTCACTTTAAAATCATTTATAATTTAGAAATGTTCCTTTAACATTTTTAAAACTTCAAAATAGGTTCAATGATGCAACAGCACCAAAAAAATCAATCATGACATCCAAACATCATATATCAATATGATAACAGAATATACAACAATATCTGTAAATAAATCAATACGGTGAGGAATCCAGTCGGATCCCTCCAACCTATTTCCCTGCATCCACAGATGTTAAAACAATACCAATTCCGTTCCAGTACAGAATATCACGGTATGTGGGATTTAGAAAATATTATCCGCTATTATGCGGCGCAATAGTGTCTCATCCACTATATAATGTGGGAAATCAACTCCAAGTACATATATAATACCAATTACACTAAACATTGGAATATTCGCGGTATATGTTTTTAATAAATAACCTCCGCTTAATATATGGCATATAGGGTCTATTACAGCACAATAGACAACAATTATCATTCAATTCACACAATCAACACAATCAACAATTTTAAATTCAAATATTTAAAATTTAAATCGAAAGGAAATATTCGATTGAGTGAGAAGTTCTCACTGTGATTCCAATATCAGTTGTAGCGTTTTATTTCGAATAAAATTAAACGGGCGTTTAATTTTATCCAAAAATTTAACTGTCTCCAATCAACTCCAAACTAGCTCTATTGCGTAGAGCTCGACAAAACGACCAACGCAATTCGTTTCGTCCAAAACGGACCTCGTATGAACAAGTTATGCTATTTTAAAGTTTGAACGAATTAAAATATATATTAATTTACAATTCCTTTTTAATTTTAAACCCTACACAATCCTGGCAGTTGGATCTTGCTGCAGCACATCAGGCCACTCACGTTCTCTTCCCCATTTCACGTTTTGCTCCCAGGTCATTCACGCAAGAGAACCGGCCCCACTCGGCTGCCCCCCTATGTTGGAAAACGTGAAAAACGCACGCCTTCGAGCTTGATTTCCCGTTGATTCGTTGCTTCGTTTTCGATCATCACTGTATGGAATCGAAGCTCTCGTAATCCTCTTCAAGTTTGTAGTTGAAAGTATTAGCTAATTCTTTACGGATTAAGAGAGATTAAGAGGAGAAGAAGATGAAATTCTGGCCATAGAAATGAAGGTGGCGGCTAGGGTTTCTGGTTAGGGTTTGATGCAAATTGTGAAGGATGAGGTCCTTTTATAGAAAAATGGCAAAACACTATTCACCCGAAAATTTCCGAACTCCAAACGAAGCGTGCCGCCTGACGTTTATATTGTTTTACCCGCGTTCCGAACACAATAGAACGTGGTTCGGGAGCTAATTCGATCATCTGTGCGAGTTATGGAAATAAACGATCAAAATTAAATTAAACCGATTTAAACCGATTTCGATGCTTTTTGGCTTGCCCCGGACAAACGGTACATCCGATTGACAAGAAATTTGTAACCATACAATAATATAAAATTACGGATTCGATGAAACTAGTTTCGTGGAAATCCGAGACTGTTTGAAAAATGACTATTTTCACTAGTCGATTTAATATTAAAATATTCAATTTTCACAATTTAACTTTAAATTCAATTTTAATAGTTCTACAACATCACTATAACTTCAATATGATTTAATATAACTTTATACATCATTTTTAATCACATTAAATCCAATTTCAATTATTTCTGGAATTTCAACTATTAAATTATCGATTTAATTATCCAATTAAATCCAGATATTCGAAAAATAAATCATTCGACTTAAAAATTTCATTTATTAATATTTAAAATTAATTAAATATACAAATTTTAATTGACAGAAATTCTGGGTCGTTACAATTACACCTTCTATTCAAAAATAAATACTTTACATTATGATTGTATTTTAATGTTGCATTTCTAACACACTCAATGAAAAATATCAACCAACAAATCTCTATGAGACCCAAATTCTTTTATTATCCTGTTGATACACAACACTAAATAAACACAATAAATCCAACATTTTTTTTACCCACATCAAATGGAAAATAGATGCAAAATCTTGAAACTTCTCTGTTTTGGTAACAGTAAACATATGACAAATGGTATAAAATATAAAAATGGATATACTTGATATGTGATGCGTCGATTGGAAAAATAGCAGATAATAAATTGATGTGAAAAAAATTATGCTTTTATGTTTTTTTTAACTATAACACAGTTTAAAGAAAAATAAAGTATAAAAATATATTTATCATCAATCAAGCAATATGTATACTCCATAATTTATCTTTAGATAAACCGAGCTTTCTACTACTTAGCTATCATGAATAATTTTTCATAGAAACATAGATCTAGTTTCATATAGCGTAATCAAATAACACTTTTAATCACCAAAAAGCAAAGCACAAAGAGTTACAAATCATCCACCTAAGCAAATATATATATATATAACAAATAATTGCACAATATCCCTTTGACATTGTAAATAGTAAATACGGAAGAACACTGGTAATGATGCAAGTTTGCATCTACTTAATATGACAAAAGTAAAGCATTGAAATGCGTACGAGCAAAAAAAAAGATCCTGAGATGTTTGTGACATCATATAAATATAATTATAAATAAATGGAAAGAATAGAAAAAGGTTTCTCTCGAAGGACGAAGAATAATAAAGACACTTGTTTTTTCAATCCGATGCCAAAATACCAAAGTAGTCCTGCATCATCGTCTGTAGCATCTGGATTTTCTGGTGGAGCACACTAATCAGTCTTCTAATGTCGTCCACTTTTTTCAGCTACAAAACATTAATTATGGGTTATGAAATATGTACTTTTTTAATTTTTTTTCAGTTGAAATTATCTTAAAACTTTACCATCAAATCCACTCTATCTTCTCCTTGTATCAGACCCTCCTCACCCTTCTCACCCTCTTTACTCTCCTCAGCATAGCCTTTGATGTGTTTTTCATAAGAGGATCTCAATATGCTGTCTAGCTGTAGTGAAAAACTCCCATGCAACAAAGTTTGCACCACTTTCCTACAAATAGACATAGGGGAAAGGGAAAAAAGTTAGTACTCAGGAAAAATATACTATTCGACTAAAAAAATATTACAAGAAGCCTTATCTTATTTATAGCTGTAATAATTTCTTTCGCCCCTGTTCATTTTGTAAAATTAAAAACACCCCATTAATTCCTTTTAACCCACCACTCAATACCGGTTATACCCTTTTTATTCCAAGATTAATATTGTAACATGAAACTGAAAATTATAACAGTGAACGAAGAAAATCAACATTGGGCTTAAACAGAATGTGATTTAGTCATTTTGAGAGGAAGATGAAAAAATGTAATTTTTTGTTAATTTTTTATATCAGATTTAGTGGGGGTGAGAATAGAAAAAGTAATGAGGTGGAAAAAGAAATATCCTTGCAGCAAAAACATACCGTTGTTGGACTTCTTCCAACGTAGGATCATGATCCTTCTTAGCAACCATTTCTCCTCCATCAACATCCATCTCTCTGTCGGTGCCCCCTTCCATTTCTCCTCCTTCAGCTTCCGTTTCTCTATTGGAACTCCCTTTCAATGGCCCTTCGTCAGCTTCCACTTCTCCATCAGCTTCTTCCATTTCCCCTCCGCGAACTTCCACTTCTCCATTGGCGCTGCATTTCATTTCTCCTCCGTCAACACATTTGGATGGTTGATTGATCCCCATTGACATCATTTCCCATTTCTTTTTCAGCTCCGCCACAGTGATGGTAGGTTCCATCCTAATTGAGGCTTGCAAAAATTAGGGTTACGCTTTCCATTGGAAAAAGCTTCTGATTTATACAATGCAATATTTCTGAAAGATTTGAATTTATATATGCAAGAGATACGTTGGACCAATTTCATGCTGGTAGCAAAAAAATATTACACCAAAGCTATTATATTTAAATCTGAATGGCACACGCTACACGCATGCATTTAAATAGAGCAAACGATATATGTTTCAAGAAATGCAAGAATATATGTGTGTACGTATGTGCGTGTGTTTATATATATATAGCAGAAAAATACATAATTTGCAAGTGCAAATTAACATAAAAATGACATGCACGAAAGAAAACTATTAAAATAAAATAATCAATAAAGAACATTTATTTCATCGTCGATGACTATTATTTTATAAGTTTGTCTTACTTAAAAAAAGGAATTGTAGTTTAATATTTGACCATAGTATTTTAATGAAATTAACCTAAAAAATATAATTAATTATGCTTAAATTTGGTTAACATGTGTTTTGTAAGTTTATGATATATGTAATAATAGACTAATAGTTATTGGTTTTCAGAATATAAATATTTTATGTTATAAGTGTTGCATTTGGCTTATTGTGTATATTAATTGACAGCTAATTAGTGCCTTTGAATCATCTTACGTTTTGTACCAAAACTTATTTGAACTTGTTGACTTACACCTGGTCATTTTGTTAATGATGGTCAAATTTATATGAAACAACATTTAATTGGTATGATTTCTAGCTTTCAAAATATTAACTTTTGCCAGTAAATTGTTTAACTTAGCAATCAAAGTTTTTATTCTTTCACCTTATAGTCATGATGTATATATTTAGAAAGGTTTTAATTTTACATATTCTTTTTGAGTAAACATTCACCTAAGAATATACGTGATGTAATTGAATAATAGTATTTGTTGTGGATGGTTTTAATATTTTGTGCCTCTTGAATAACAAGCATGTGAAAAATAAATGTGAATTGAACCACATATGTGAATAAACCAGCAAGTTTTAATTTTCTATGTTTCTTATATATGAAGATGTATTGAACCACATGTGCACTGACTTTAAAGGATAGCTATGCTGAATTTTGGACTTTATTGATGTAGTGGGTCCTACTCTAACATTTGTCCATGTAACATGTGCAATTAATATATTATATACTATTATTAAAGAACATGATAGCATCAAAATTCAACATAATTATTTTATGGATCAAAAATTTTATATGCATGTATTTTGGAGTACCTATTGAAGCATAACTAGAAATAAAAATGGTTTTCATGTTTGGAGTCTCCATTAAATCGTAACCACAAACATAAACACAATAAACACAATAAGATATAAATATTTAAAACACAACTAAGGCAAACCCATTCCATGACAGTTTGATGTGTGCGAATGCTCCTAAAATACAAATCACGTGTGAATAAATGCTAATTTTGCTAAGTTTCGACTAAACTAATAAAAATGAAGTACAATTTTCTATAGTATATTAACTCTATATCGTATGCGGTATAATTTTTTGTAGATTACATAATATTGAATGGGTTTGATGTTGTCCTTATTGCTATGAAAGATATCAAATATGATGGAGGTGCTCAAAAAAATAAAAGAGTCTTCAGTTTGTATTTTGAGCACGTTTGGTTATAGCATATTGTTGCAGATGTATAAAGAGGATAAAAGCATTTTTGGGTGCAATGAAAGGAGTTTGTGCAAGCAATCTTTACATACTAAATGATTGGAAAATTATGGATAATTCTACAATAGCAGTGTGTTCCATTTTCTCATATTCTACTCAACATTGATATGTTAAACAATCTCCAACAGTTTTGGGGCTTTCAAATTCAATATTTTTTAGCTGAGTTCTTATATTTATTTCATTTTAAAATATGTTCATAAACCTATATCAATCATGTCCTCAACTTCAAGTTATTTATATGACAAATATATTATTTCAATATATGAAATTGTAACTATATGATAAACTTAGCGGAATCAATTTTTATTCTTGAACCTGATGAGAAAGATGAGACAAAAGCTTAAAATTAAAAATGTGTAGTACATGTAAATAACATAACTATTTTTTTTGGATTCTTACATAAATATCCATCTAGCTTTCTACCTAGCTTTTGACCAACCTTTCCAAATTTGTATTGTTTGCACTTGACAAATATCAACCAAAGGATGAAATAAGAATAAAAAGACATTACGTAGAAGATCACCCATATAAGGAGTTTACTAAAAAATAAATATTAAAATATGAGAGAATCATTATGTGTTATAAAGAAGACCAGATGTGGGAAATTAATATTAAAAGAAAATGGTCTACACTTACCTAAAGCTGTAAAAGTAAAATGGTGTTAGAGGTAGATGGTGGCGAGAAGTAGTGGAAAATGGCGAATAACAGTAGTGTGAAGAGAACGCTGGTAGCGATGAATGGTGGAGAATGTTGGATTGTGAAAGGAAAGAGTGAAGAGGTAATGAAAATTTCGTACGATTTATATAGGGTTTGTGGAATTTTCTAGAATCCTGTATTTAACGAACAATTATCTTTTTGAAATGAATAACTATTTTTTTAGAATTGACTATAATATTGTATTTTGCTGCTAGATATAGAAGATAATAAAATAGTTTGATAATTGTGATAACTACTGTCCTTAAGCCAGCTTTCATTCTGAAAGCCAGTTGTCATTTTATCAACTCTCGATACTACCTTGTAATTATTAGTTGACAAGTTAGGAAAGGAAGTAGATATAATTATTTCGGTATTCCCTCTATATTTACATAATCTATGATGGTGCATATATAAGTATATTGTATCTTATTTTATGATATATATGCAATTCCAAAGTTTTATAATGTTACCACTAAAAGGTTTTCCAAAGACAGTTTTATATAGTATAAGATATTTTTCTAATATCTTTGTTTCTAAATTATCAAAATGAAGTAGAAAGTGGAGTTACTGTGCTCAGTTCTACTTTATTTCCATTTTTATTTAGTCAATCTACTATGTTTCCAACCTTTTGCAATTTTTGAGCTAGAATCAACGCGTTTCAAACCTGTTTTTTTAGGTTTCTAAATTGTACTGGATCAATTTATTTTAAATGAAAAATTTTCGTGCATGCTTGCGCTATCTAGAATTGTTCCCATGCATCAAATATTGGACATAGTAGGATTTATTTGATTTATTAGTTAATACTAACTTGTTGCATTTAAAAATTGGTTAGAAATAGTGACAAGACCGATCATGGAAAGGAATAAAACTTGGATTATTTATGATTTATTGATGCCAATATTAGTGTACCATTTATCTAAAAACAATTGATGAAATAGTATATGTGAATAATTCTGGAAATAAATGTTACCGAGTAAATGGTAAAAACTATGATGCTTAACTCTTAAGTCAAACTTCCATTTATACAGTAAAAGATAGAAGAATTTTTTTATTAAATGAAATTAAAACAATGGTACTTTATTTGAAAGTGCACTTGATGGGTTTCGGGAGAGACAACACGAAACTTTAATTCATATCCATATCAAAATATTATATTAAGGAAAATGTTGTTAAAAGTTACCAAACATATAAAATAAATACAAAAAACAACCGATCATAAAAATAATGATATTGATCCATGTCCAAACAAATTGTATTAAATGCCAAAAATTAATTGTGGTTTAAGATGAAATTTTTTCATTACTATTGCCTCAACTTCTTTCATTGCTAGAGCATCGTATTTTTAGAAGTACTAACTCATCTACCATATATAAATCTGCTTACAAAATGGGAAGCACAAACTGGATGTAGGTTGTATTTATGCTTTAGCTTTGTCACATTACTTGCCTCCGATACATTTATTATATCCTTTGTTCGATTTTATTATATATTTTTTTATTATTCTTTGCAAGGAAAGCTAGCATTGGACTGGATTGTCCCCATTTATTAATACTTATTTAAAACAGGTGCTCGGCACATGAAACAGAACAGCTCGTAAAAAAGGGACATGAGTTAGGTAGAGATGCCTAAAATGCTATAACCTACAAAATAATATGGCCCCTCCATAGAGGAGGAACCACTATCTTCATTGTCTGACATAGGACCATTGACATGAGTAAGGCCAGGAAAAAAAGCTGTTAAATGTTGAAGATAATCGACTGAGACAAAGGGGTTGAAGTATTTCCGATCCCAAGTATAATAGCTAGAACAATTCTATTTTTATCTCCCACCTCACCAAGTGTAGCACGAACAAGATTGTACCTATCAATGTGGTAAAATAACCATCGGTCCTCACCATCACACCTACAAACATATGATAAATACGGTACTTTGGAGTTTATCTCGTCTCAGATTTCACATGCTTCAAAGCTTGCTCAAATGAATTATACTTAATCACAATGTAGGAAGGAGGAGTCGCTACAGGTACATCCTCAATGGAAGGATTAGTGATAACACAAGTGGCCTCGTAACACGTACCAATAGGATAAGTAACATTCTCTACAACTGATAGGGGGATGCGGGGATGATGACCAAAGGCTTAGGAATCCACTTCCTAATAGAAGGTCGAGGAAGAGGGATCTTAAATTGAATAAACCTAGTGGAATCAACTAAAACAAACATACAAACTTTAGTGATGTGACCAAAGAAGTGACAAACCATGAAAATATCAGGTTTTCAACTGTAATTAACATCAACGAAAACATCGTAGCCTTCAGTAAGACGAACCTTTAGCCTAGGTGGCATAGGCTTTTACGGCGTAATCTCAATCAATGCCTTAGCACAAACTAACTTCCTTCCAGCTATATTGTTAGCATAAAAACATTTTAAATTGCCAACTAGGCTAGATAATCAATTTAGGTTAATCAAAGGTTGCAAAACTGACTGCTTTCTTATTTTTAACACCTAATCAATTTCTTTTATCTATTTTTTATCCAAAAATGGCATTTCCAACTAATTTAATGTTTTTTATGTTGTATTTATGTTAGAAAATGTCAATTGTTGTAATTTTCGGATAGCTAATTGTATATAAAATAAATCAGAAAATGTGGCATAATGGATCTTGTCCCATTGGATCTCATTGTGTTGACATTTGGAGTTGAACTCAAAAGGTAATCCAGTGGTTGAGATTCATTGTGTCCTCAGCTATACCTCAAATTTGTATATCGATATAAATTCCCTTTTTATTTTTGACACATTCTAAAATTAACCTCTAAATCTTAACTGACAAAAATGGTCAAATAATATGTATTGTTATACACGGTATATGCTACCGAGTGATAATAGTGGTCATAAATAATCTAATAGGTTTTTACTGGAATGTTTATAGAGTGATATTACTGCTATACAAATAAAATCTTATATATTTTCAGTTTATAAATAGAATTATATAACGTTATATTGTTGCGGCCCATAATTATACAATGTTATATCCTTGCTTCCCTTAATTTTGCTGTGTATTTATTCTTATAATTTTATAACCTTATACCAGCCACTTACTTGATAGTGCAGTAAATTGATATAGTAACAGAGTTATTGAATTTATACAAATCTATTCTTTTTAATTCCACTTTCCAACATTTCATTCCTTCCCTTAAATCTATTTTTATGCTCGCTACGTTTCTCATATAGTTGCAAGTTTGGATATTTGTATCATTTATATATGGTTTAATGCGTAATATTGAAATTTGTAAATCTCCAAATATGTTATACAATAAACCAAGATACATTCATTTGTTTAAATTAGTTAATTAGAATCGAGTAGTTATGTCAAATAATTAAATCAAGATACATTCATTTATTCCAACATTTTATTCCACTTACCTTAAATTTATTTTTGCACTCAATAAACTTATAGTATATTTACCTCTCAATATTTGTATCATTTATTTAGATTTCAATGCATAACCTTGAAATTCATAAATATCTAGATATGGTAAATGATAAATCAAGATGTGTTCATTTGTTCAAACCAGTTAACCAGAATTAACTAATTGTTTGCGCCAAAATTGGTCAGAAACCCCAAATGTCGTGAAAGCACCAGTGTACGAATACAAATCAACAAATATTCAAACACAAATCTCAGATCCAAGCAAACAGAATATAGCAATTCCGAAATAATGAACAGAAACACGAGATTTATAGTGATTCGGCTATCTTTGGCCTACGTCCACTCCAAGTTTTTGACCTTTTATTGATTATCCTTGCTGATTACAGTTGATTACAGCGATTACAATGAAGAAATTCGAGTACAACAGCGATGGAGAAGTGTAGAATTGTATCTAGTAGAGTCTGCACGCTACAGAATCCAGAGCACCTTTTCTGAATGACCTGGGGCTCTATTTATAGGTGTAGGATGCTGATATTTCGCCTAAATTTTGGGAGAATACTTCTGGCACGTGAGGGGGGCCCACAGGCCCGGCCTTAGGAAATTGGGGCCCGTTCCGGGATCGATTCGAACTCCATTCGAATCGATCAAGAAATCATCCAATGGAACTGAAATTTGGTGAGAACATTCTTCAACATGTATGTATGCTCCTGTAAAAATTTCGTTACATTTGGACTTGTGGTTTAGGAGATATGTCGATACGAGATGGCGGTTTTCAGCAGGCGAGGTGATTCGAATCGATCGATTCGAATCGATTCGTTCGAATCGATCAGAGCGCGTGCCTGTGTGATGACGAGTTGCGAATTCTCAGGATCGATCCACCTCTTTCGCCGTGTTGAACGTGTTATTCTAGAGATTTCTCCACGTTGATCACTTCTTTCCTTGATTCGTGCATACTTCCAGTTCGTATCCATCTGTTTGTATTGTTTTGACTGCTTCCTTCATATCGATCAATACGAATGTGATCGATACAAACCATGCCGTTCTTGAATCCTTCGTATCCACAATGTCGTATCCATGAAGCTGACTCCCAACGTATCCTTCTCTAATGCCTTCTTCGTATCGATCCCCAAGAGATCGGTACGAACTACTCAGTCAGAATCCAAAACTGCCACCTCCTTTTCGTATCGATCCAATACTGATCGATATGAAGAACACCCGCGCATCCATCCCGTCATATCACATCGATGCGAAGCACATTGATTCGAAGTAAACTCCATGCGTCTATCTGTTCAATCCAAATCCATCGCCATCAAGCAAAAGTCCTCCGATCCTTCCTACCTGATCGACACGAACACGTCGTTCGTACCCTGTGGATCGATACGAACTTCATCAATCTGAAGTGATGCCGATCGATACGAAATATATCGATACGAAGTGCGGCAGACCTTGATCGATGCGAACAGCATCGATTCGAACCAATATCATCGATACGAAATGCATCGATACGAACCAGTTTTCACATAATTTGACCCATCCATATCTCGAGCATACGAACTCCGATTGTATTGAAAATTGAAACATAGCCTCTCCTATCCTTGATTATCATTCCCAATCGATTCTGCCTTGATCAGAGCTTGGCCAAATTTTGACGACATCGATCACAACCTTGTCTCTAATCGATCTCCAATCCTAATATCCATCCTTTCTTGCCAATTTATTTGATATTCCAGCTTTGACCAAAAAGCGGGATAACATTTGCCCCCCAAAACATGCCTTGTGATAAGAAGGCGTGTTTTGAATAGTTTCCGAATCCAATATCCGAAGCCCATAGCCACATCATCCAAGTGCATCATCCTTGACTACTTAGAGTCGATGCCCAATTCCAAATCCAATAACCAAAGACTTAGCCAAATCCATATCCATTTGGACCCGACAACCGAATCCTAATCCATCCTTATCCAATAGCCAATAACCGGATCCAGGACCTCTCTGGGTCGATATCCAAATCCATAACCTCTCCGGGCTCTTGCCAAGCGCAATCCACACCTGACGACCTTGGTCCAGTGTCCCTGGACGTTGAACTAACCTCTCCGGGTTCTTGCCAAGCGCCATCCACAACTGACGACCTTGGTCCAGTGTCCCTGGACGTTGAGCTAACCTCTCCGAGTTCTTGCCAAGCGCAATCCACACCTGACGACCTTGGTCCAGTGTCCCTTGACGTTGAGCTAACCTCTCCGGGTTCTTGCCAAGCGCAATCTACACTTGACGACCATGGTCCAGTGTCCCTGGACGTAAGTAATGTCGTGGCCTAAGTCCTAAGCCGAATCCTGGTCTCTCCGGACCCTTGCCGAGCATAGTCCATACTCGACGACCTGAATGAGTCAATTTACCACATTTGGGATAAGTGACTCACCCCTTGCCAGGTATTATCCATACCCGACATCCATTTATCAAAAACAAGAAAAAATCCAATCAAAATCCAATCCAAAATCCAAATCAAATCGGAAAACTAGAAATCCATATCAAAAATCAAAATCATCATCAAAACGGAGAACAATCATCTGAATGAAAGACAAAACCAGAAAACAAGCAAAATCAGGAGTTCAATCCAAACTCCAAAACCAAAGCAGAAAAAGCATGTATTTAAACCAGAAGGAAAAAACAGATTTCGCAAACTATGGCTTCGCGGTTTATCATCATTCAGAGCATGCCTAGGGGCTATCTTCATCCCCGTACATTTGTAAATGACTTGATTGCTTGCCAATAGTTTGTTACTTATTTCTTATTACCTTGGTTAATTGATAACCAATCGACCATCATTCCTGGGCCTCACACCATCACGGCTTGAGGTAGGCGGTGGTTGCTCCTGCTCCGCTGCTGCATTCCGAGCCCCAACATACTGCCTTAATTGTACATTCCTCACATGTTCCTCAATTATGTCCTTTAAGTGCCTACAGCTGTTGGTATCATGTCCGTCCAAATCATGGAAGAGACAGTGCCTTCCAGATGCTCTTTCCCGTTCAGATGGTTCTCTTCTGGCCGGCCTTCGGTAAGGAAGGCGATTCCGGGTTTCCAAGTAAATCCGCTCCATCGTCTTATTCAATTCTGTGTATGTGGAAAACTTCGGATCCTTCCATCGCTTCCTAGCTTTTTCAGAATCATCATCCAACTTCCTTTTAATTTTATCTTTATCCGAACCTCTACTGGATGGTCATCCACCCTCAGTCGCATTTGCTTCCTTCAACTTTAAATCTGCACATGCATCCTCTTGTCGGAGGAACCTCTCAGCCTCATGAAAGAATTCTCCGAGATCCAGTGGTGGATCTCGTATTAAAGATACCTTGAAATCCGAATCCTCCCTGACTCCTGACACCGCCGCCATTAAAACCATTGATGGATCCGGCCGATCCACCAAAGCAACTGCCGCATTGAATCGAGTTAGAAATGCTCTAAGCGATTCATCCATCCTTTGCTTTACCGATGTTAACGTAATCACGTTCTTAGGTCTTTTGATATGAACCCGAAACTGTCCCAAAAACCTATCCACCAATTCCCTCCAAGTCCTGATAGATCCTTCTTCCAGCTGCCTAAACCACATTGCAGCTAGATCTGTCAAATACAACGGGAAACATCTGGCCATCACTTCCTTTGATGCCCCCAGCACTTCCATGTGTCTAGTGTACCTCATCAAGTGATCAGTTGGGTCAGCCTTCCCATTATATACTTCCACGCTAGGTAACTTGAACTTAGGTAGATTATGCGCTATCCTGATTTCCCGAGCGAACGGACTCCTATTCACTCCTTCCAAATCTCTATTTGTCAAACCTCCACGCATAGTTTTCCTGATGATCTCTACCAATCTAGCATCGTCTGTCAGGGGTTGCCCCCCATGCCCCCGAGGGAACTCTGGCACATACTCTTCATGTGGCTCCTTAGCAGCAACGTTGGCCCTAGCCTGTTGAACTCCTTCCAAAGGTCCTCCTGTGTTGGATCCTGTGGGCCTGCCCCCAAGCCCTTGTTGATTACCTTCTGGTTTTGTATTCTGTCCTCCATTGGGTTCCATAACCCTAGCTCCTTGTTCCACATTTACAGCCGCCGTGGCTGGTCCTAAGTTTTGCATCCCTGCAGCTCTCATCTGTTCGAAGAAAGTTTGCATCATATCCTGTTGACTCTTCAACAACCTCTCCTGCAATGAATTCGCCATAGCTTCCATTTCATCTCTGGTGATGTATATGGAAGCTTGTCCTTCTCCAGCTCCGGAAGACGCTTCTTGACTCCCTTCCTGTTGGCTTCCCTCAGCCCTCTGTCTCCTACTCGATTGCCTTGTCATGGTTTTCCTTAGATCTGAACTCTTAAACCTTCAAACTCAACTTCCAAGCAGTAGAATCCCTGAATTAGCCTTCTCAGTGAAAGCACCAAAGTGTTTGCCCCAAAATTGGTCACAAACCCCAAATGTCGTGAAAGCACCAGTGTACGAATACAAATCAACAAATATTCAAACACAAATCTCATATCCAAGCAAACAGAATATAGCAATTCCGAAATAATGAACAGAAACACGAGATTTATAGTGGTTCGGCTATCTCTGGCCTACGTCCACTCCAAGTTTTTTACCTTTTATTGATTATCCTTGCTGATTACAGTTGATTACAGCGATTACAATGAAGAAATTCGAGTACAACAGCGATGGAGAAGTGTAGAATTGTATCCAGTAGAGTTTGCGCGCTTCAGAATCCAGATCCCCTTTTCTGAATGACCTGGTGCTCTATTTATAGGTGTAGGAGGCTGATATTTCACCCAAATTTCGGGACAATACTTCTAGCACGTGAGGGGGGCCCACAGGCCCGGCCTTAGGGAATTGGGGCCCGTTCCGGGATCGATTCGAACTCCATTCGAATCGATCAAGAAATCATCCAATGGAGCTGAAATTTGGTGAGAACATTCTTCAACATGTATGTAAGCTCCTGTAAAAATTTTGTTGCATTTGGACTTGTGGTTTAGGAGATTTGATCGATACGAGATGGCGGTTTTCAGCAGGCGAGGTGATTCGAATCGATCGATTCGAATCGATTCGTTCGAATAGATCAGAGCGCGTGTCTGTGCGATGACGTGTTGCGAATTCTCAGGATCGATCCACCTCTTTCGCCATGTTGAACGTGTTATTCTAGAGATTTCTCCACGTTGATCTCTTCTTTCCTTGATTCGTGCATACTTCCAGTTCGTATCCATCTGTTTGTATTATTTTGACTGCTTCCTTCGTATCGATCGATACGAATGTGATCGATACAAACCATGTCGTTCTTGAATCCTTCGTATCCACAACGTCGTATCCAGGAAGCCGACTCCCAACGTATCCTTCTCTAATGCCTTCTTCATATCGATCCCCAAGCGATCGGTACGAACTACTCAGTCAGAATCCAAAATTGCCACCTCCTTTTCGTATCGATCCAATACAGATCGATACGAAGAACACCCGCGCATCCATCCCATCATATCACATCGATGTGAAGCACATTGATTCGAAGTAAACTCCATGCATCTATCTGTTCAATCCAAATCCATCGCCATCAAGCCAAAGTCCTCCGATCCTTCCTACCTGATCGACACGAACACGTCGTTCGTACCCTGTGGATCGATACGAACTTCATCAATCTAAAGCAATGCCGATCGATACAAAATGTATCGATACGAAGTGTGGTAGACCTTGATCGATGCGAACAGCATCGATTCGAACCAATATCATCGATACGAAATGCATCGATACGAACTAGTTTTCACATAATTTGACCCATCCATATCTCGAGCATACGAACTCCGATTGTATTGAAAATTGAAACATAGCCTCTCCTATCCTTGATTATCATTCCCAATCGATTCTGCCTTGATCGGACCTTGGCCAAATTTTGACGACATCGATCACAACCTTGTCTCTAATAGATCCCCAATCCTGATATCCATCCTTTCTTGCCAATTTATTTGATATTCCAGCTTTGACCAAAAAGCGGGATAACACTAATTAAATCGATCGACATTGTAAAATCATTTTCGTTTTGATACTTGATGGTACGGTAAATTGATATAATATCGGAATTATTAAATTAGTGCAAATTAATGTTTATTAATTCCGCTGTTCAACATTTTATTCCTCTTCCTAAAACCTATTTTTGCACTCAGTAAGTTTCCCATATATATATATATATATGAGTGTGTGTGTGTTTCGATATTTGTATCGTTTATTCAAAGTTTAATGCGTAACCTTATAATTGATATGCAAGTAATTTTAAATACAAATGACATGCACGAAAGAAAATATCGTTTATTCAAAGATGATATTGACTCAGCTTTGCCTCGCACCAGTTAGTTTGACATTTCACTGATCAAAGTTCTAAAAGTAGCGAATCTTGGAACTAAATCAGAAACGGTGGATGTTGTTGATTTATTTGATATAATAGAGCTGCACATCCTAAAAGTCAAGGCAACTAGTAAGAATAAGGGTAATAAAGGGAATTTTTTGAAACATAAGTACTTTTTAATTAATACAGATTGGGGTGAAATGACTACTAGGCTTAAAGTTAAAAGTGTTGAAAACAAGAGAAGAGGTAAGGGCACTACACTGTTAGGTACTATCTAAATTTTCTTTCTATTTACTATATCTGATTAATATCCATTATTGCGTGGAATGCTAGAGGAATGAATTCCACTGTAAAACAAAACAGATTTTTTATATATGTCAAGTTTCTATAAGCCTTCTATTAAAGCACTTTTTGAAAACAAATTGAATGATGATAATTTTGAAAAGATTTTTTTTAAACTATCTAGCAAATGAAAATCTATTAATAATAATGATATTGGCTGTAGAGGCAAAATTATAATTATTTGTGATTCTAATGTTTGGACAAATTTGAATATTAATAAAGATAGTCATATATTGACTGTCAATTTAAAAATGTTGGTGGTTTCTCTTTGCAAATCACTAGTTGGTGGTTTCTCTTTGCAAATCACTAGTTTTTATGGTAGTAATCTTGAAAGTAAAAGAAATGGTATGTGTTGTAAATTTAAACCCTTGAATATAAATTATAATTTTCTTGGCATATTATGGGTGATTTTAATGCTATTCTGCATGCTTTCGAAAAATATGGGGGTAATAAAATTCTACAAAGCAAATTAGACGGGTTAATTATATTTTTATTGGAGATTGGTCTGTTAGAACCAAATATATAAGTGGGAATAAATTTACTTGGAAATCTGGTTTGGAAAAAAAATATTCACTATAAATCGGATTGGATTTTAGTTAACAAAGAATTTTCAAACATTTTTCCTAATTTTATATGTTTTACACTTGAAAAAAATAAACTAGACCATACACCTTTACTTATCAATCTTTTTCAATATGTAGACTTTGGTAATAAAGTTACTTCATTTAGATTCAAAAATGGTTGGGTTTTAGAAGAAGATTATATAGCTCTGGTGGAAGATTGCTTTAATTTTTCTTATAATGGTAGTAAACAATATCAGTTTAGCATGTTTCTGAAAAATGCTAAAAATAAACTTAAAATTTGGAATAAAACTAATTTTCTAAATTTAAACAAGTTGGTTATTTTGAGAAAGGAAGGGAAATTATTACAAGATCTTGCTAACAAAAATCCAAAGGATGTATATATTGTTAAAAAATATTTTACTAATGAAAAAAACCCTTCCGCAGAGCTTTAAATAAATACAATCAATGCTAAACAGAAGACTAAGGTAGATTGGCTTACTCTAGGAGATGACTATAATAAATTCTTTCATGCTAAAATGAGTAGTAGAATGCATATAAATAACATATGCAATATAATAGACAATGTTGGTAATCTTTATAATGCATATGATGAAGTGGCTAAAGATGCAGTTGATTTTTATGAAAAGTTATATTTTTCTAAAGCCAATGACAAAAATTCCCCTTAAATTGTTTGTTAAAATATTCTGAATGAGAATGCATCTGAAATTTTACTTGCTGCAATAGAAATTGATGAGATTAAATGTATAGTTTTAATGCGGGTGATAATAAAAGCCCTGGTCCTAGTGAGTTTAATGCAAAATTTTACAGAAGTCACTGGGAAACTATTAAGGGCCGGGTCTTCGAAGTAATTAATGAATTTATGGAAAAAGAAAAATTCTTAAAAGCATTATTCATACTTTTATTACTTTAATTCCAAAAAATAAAACCCATATATGCATTGAGGACTATAGACCTATTTCTTGTTGAAATTTATTTACAAAATTATTGCTACTTTGTTAGGTAATAGATTAGAAGTATTTTTGCCTTTTCCCATTTCAGAAAATCAGAGTGCTTTTGTGCCAGCTAGGCTTATTTATGAAAATTCTCTTTTAGCACATGAAATGGTAAGAATATTTGATAAAAAAAATGAAGATAATGTCTGTATTAAAGTAGATTTGCAAAAATCATATGTCAAAGTTAACATATATTTCATTTATCATATCATGAGGTGTATGGGTTTCCCCAATAGGTTTTGTGGTTCGATTTTAGAATGAATTAACAATCCTACTTTTTTATACTTTTTTAAGGCAAATCAAAGGGTTTTATCAAAAGTAATAAGGGTATTAGATAACGTGATCTATTATCACCTTATTTGTTCACTATGCTTATGGAAGTTTTTTCAATCTTAATGGAAATGGAAGCTGTCAAGGGTAATATTACCCCAGTTAATATAGTTCAGCCTATTAACCATCTTATTTATGCAAATGATCTTATGGTTTTCATTAAGGCAAATAGTGATAATGTAGATATTATTAAAAAAATTGAAAATCCATATAAATATGCAAGGTTTTAACTTAATGAATGTAAAAGTAAAGCATACATTCTGCAGGCACGGTTGGTATAAAAAGAAGTTTTAGATTCCCTAAATATTGCAGAAGGTAGTCTTCCTATTAAATATTTGGGTCTATCTTTATCATTTAATTAGATTAAAAACATTTATCGCTCTATGCTTCTTGGAAAAAATTCAAGAGAGAATGGAAACTTCATCTTGCAAACTACTTTCTATTGCAGGTAGAATGGAAATTATAAAAACTATTGTATATTCTATCATTTGGTATTGGGTACAAACAAATCATATTCCAGATACATCCACTAGCCAAATAGAAAGCAGATGTGTTGTCTTTTTATGGAGGGGTAAATATAATAAAATTAGCTGGAATAGTGTCCGTAGGCCTAAAAAGAAGGGCTTTTGTCACTCGAAGCACGAAAGATCTCAGTTTAACTTGTCAGTTTAACATGTCACTGGGATAACATATCATATGTCAATAAACAGAAGAATCATGCTATGCAAGTTTTGAACTTGATACCTCTCACATCAAAGCCGAATCACTTAACCACTTTGACAATTGTGCTAGTCGATGAATCGTTCATTAATAAAGTTGAGGGGGATAATCTAGTTATTTGTGGTGGTTCTAATGCAACAATTCAGTGATCATTAAGGATAATCAATGGCAACGACAGTTACATCCAATTACTAATCCCTATAAACATGATATTTGCAAAATTCCTCTTGATATTAATGCAGAATGTGACTATTGGTAATGGACGGTTTGCATTAATGGAAAGTTTTCTTATAAAAATACTTGGCAAGTTATCAAAAATAAAAAGTCCAATGTTGAATGGTTAGTTGGATATGGAATAAAGTGAATAGTCCGAAGATGACATTTTGTACTTTTTTCTATCAATAATAGATTGCCAAATTGGGACAGAATGAATAAATAAGGTAATCTAACAAATTCACCATGTTCCCTATGCAATCCAATATATGAAAATGCTAATCATTTGTTTTTTAAATGCGGTTATTCTAATTTTATTTGGAATTGCATTCAAAGTATATTGAGTATTTTGAACAATGGAAATAAGGAGCTCAAGCCAGAAATTCAAAATATTAACAGTGCATTTAAGTCTAAATCTACTGAAAGAGATTTTGCTCACATACTACTTACTATTCTAGTCTTTTATATATGGAAAGAAAGAAATTTCCAAAATCAGAATAAAGCCAATATGAATAAAGAGAAAAGATGGTTACTTAATGAGACTGGTAGTAGAATTATCCTCCAAAGGTCTAAGACAAAATTTAATGATCAAGCCAAGTTTTCATTTTTACCTAAAAAGTGGAGTAGAGAATCCGACAGCAAGCACTTAGAGCCATTTCCTGCTCATTTGAAGGGCTTCCAGAATAATAAGCAAGTCACTGATGCCAATACGATAGATCGTGACTTTCATCAAGGCTGCGTTGATATCCCCTAGAAGTAATTAACAGATCTTAGTCACAATGAGCTCAGATATGTTAATTCTTCTTTGATTTATTTGTATCTGAAGAAGAACGACTTCAACAAGGCTATTGAAGGGATAAGAGGAAGATTTAATGATTGTCTATCATATTGGGAGAGATGGGAAGCTAGCGGAGCTAAGGAGGATGGATGAGATTCATAGAAATGGATTCGTTACTTCGCTGTTTTTGAGTTTTTTATTTTTTTGAGAGATAGTAGAGATATGTCGGCATAATGCTGCATTTCTAACACAATCGGTGAAAAATATCAAAAAACAAATCTCTACGAAACTTAAATTCTTTTGTTATACTATTGGTACACAACACCAAATAAATACAATAAATCTAACATTTTTTTACCCACATAAAATGGAAATAGTCGCAAAATCTTGCAACTTCATCGCTTTGGAAACATTAAAGATATGATAAATGCTATAAAATATAAAAATGGGACTTTTACTCGAAGCGTTTTTTTGTGTAGGGTAATAAGTTTTAACGATAGCAATTTTGAAAAATTAGTTTTAAGGACAAATTACATGAAAAGGATAAATTAAGTTATTACTTTTCAGTTATACAAAAATAATGATATATTAATTTATCCTTTTCCTGTGTAACTTTAAAAGATTAATGAATTTATCATTTTTCTATAAATTATCCTTAAAACTAATTATTGAGAATTGTTGTCCTTAAAACTTATTACCTTGGAAAAAGAAGCGCTTCAACCTAATTCCCACATATAAAAATAGATAAAATTGATATGTTATACGTCAATTAAAAAATATAACAGATAATAAATTGATTTGAAAAAAAATTAGCCTTTTATGTTTTTTTAACAATAATAAAGTTTGAAGAAAAAAAATTAAGCACAAAAATATATTTATCATCAATCAAGCGAGATGTATACTCCACAATTTATCTCTAAAAAAACCGAGCTTTCTACCGCTTAGCTATGGCGAATAATTTTTCATAGCAGCATTGATTTGGTTTCATACAGCATAATCAAATAATACTTCTAACCACCAAAAAGCAAATCACAAAGAATTACAAACCGTCCACCTAAGAATATATATAACAAATAATTGTACTGTACCCCTTTGACATTGTAAATAGTAAAGAAGGAAGAACACCGGTAGTAATGCAAGATCTACGTAATATGACAAAATTAAAGCTTTGAAATGCATACAAGCAAAAGTAAGATCCTGAGATGTTTGTGACATCATATACATATAATCATAAATAAATGGAAAGAATAGAAGAAGGTCTGTCTCGAAGGCTGAAGGATAATAAAATAGACTTGTTTATTTAATCCGGTGCTGAAATACCAAAGTTGTCATGCATCATCGTCCCCAGCATCTTGATTTCCCAGTGCAGCACTCTAATCAGCCTTCTAACGTCGTCCACATTTTTCTGCCACAAAACATTAATTACGGGTTATGAGAAGTGTGCTTTTTAAATTTTTCTTAGTCGAAATTATAAAATAACTTTACCATCAGATCCACTGTATCTTCTTCGTGGATCAGATCCTCAGCACCCTACTCACCCTACTTACTCTCCTCACCATAGCCTTTGATGTGTTTTTCATGAGAAGATCTCAGTAAGCTGTCAGACCGTAGTGAAAAACTCTTATGCAACAAAGTTTGTACCACTTTCCTATAAACAGACATAAGGGAAAGGGAAAAAAAGTAAAAAACAATTTAGTACTCAAGAAAAACATACTATTCGACTAAAAAACAGTTCAAAAGAAGCTTCATTCTATTTACAGCTCAGATAATTTCTTACGTCGCTGTTCATTTTTTAAAATTATAAACACCCCATTAATTCCATTTAACCCTCCACTAAATACCAATTATAACTTTTTTTTATTATAACATTAATATTGCAACATGAAATTGAAAATTTAAACAGTGAACGAAGAAAATTGAAGTTGGGTTTAAACAGGATGTGATTTAATCATTTTGAGAGGTAGAGGAAAAAGTATATTTTCCTTAATTTTTTAAATCAAATTTAGTGGGGGTGAGAACAAAAAAAGTAATAGGGTGGAAACAGAAATATCCTTGCAGCAAAAATGTACCGTTCTTGGACTTCATCTAGCCTAGGATCATGATCCTTCTCCACTTGCATTTCTCCTCCATCAGAATCAATTTCACCGTCGATGCCCCTTCCATTTCTCCTCCGTCAGCTTCTGTTTCTCCATTGGCACTCACTTTCAATGCCCCTTCGTCAGCTTCCACTTCTCCATCGATTCTCCTTC
This sequence comes from Allium fistulosum, assembly GCA_030737815.1. Taxonomy (NCBI): domain Eukaryota; kingdom Viridiplantae; phylum Streptophyta; class Magnoliopsida; order Asparagales; family Amaryllidaceae; genus Allium; species Allium fistulosum. Next base: position 228,655,103 of record CM060907.1, on the reverse strand, counting down.
CACTTCGCCCCCATCAGCTTCTTCCAATTCCCCTTCGTCAACTTCCACTTCTCCATCGGTGCTCCCTTTTATTTCTCCTCCATCGGCACATTTGGATGGCTGATTGATCCCCATTGGCATCATTTTCCATTTTTTGTTAGCTCTACCATAGTGGTGTTAGGTTCCACCCTGATTGCGGCTAGCAAAAATTAGTGTTACGCTTTCTGTAGAGGAAAGCTTTTGATTTATACAATCCAACATTTCGTACAGATGAGAAGCACCATTGTCTAGTGATTTGGCTTTGGAGCGAGAGGTCACAAGATCGAAATGTTTGTATCATGAATCGAACGTTTATTGATATGTTGTCACAGTGATTTATTGTATATAAATTACCATTTCAAAAAAAAAATCGGATAGATTTGAATTCATATATGTAAGAGAGCATTTTGAAATTTTAAATAAATAGTTGCTAGATTATAATTTTTAGTGGTATTAAAATTTGGTAATATCTATAGAGATACATTTGACGAAATTCACGCCGGTACCAAAAAAATGTTGCACCAAAGCTATTATATTTAAGTCCTAATGGCACACGCTACACGCATGCATTTAAATAGCACAAATGATATATGTTTCGAAAATGAAAGAATATATATATATATATATAATGGAAAAACACAAGATTTGCAAGTGCAAATTAACATACAAATGACATGCACAAAAGAAAACTATAAAATATAAAATAATCAATAAAAAAGAATATTTATTTCGTCATTGATGGTTGTTATTCTATAAGTTTGTCTTATTTAAAAAAAGGAATTATAGTTCGATATTTGACGATAGTATTTTAATGGAATTAACCTAAAAAATATAATTAATTACACTCTAATTTATTTAATATGTGTTTTGTAAGTCTTCGATATATGTAATAATAGACTAATAGTTATTGGTTTTCTGAATATAAATATTGAATGTTATAGGTGTTGCATTTGGCTTATTGTTTATATTAATTGACAGCTAATTAGTGTGTTTTAATCATGTTACTTTTTGTAACTAAACTTATTTGTCATTTTGTTAATTGTGGTCAAATTTATATGGAACAACATTTAATTGTTATGCTTTCTAGCTTTCAAAATATTTACTTTTGCCAGTAACTTTCTTATTTTAGCAATCAAAGTTTTTATTCTTTCACCTTGTTAACGCTGAAAATGTGCGCCAACACCCCCGGTGTGAGTAGCAATCAAGTGAAAGCACCACCCGTTTGTACGGGAACTCAAAGTAAACAAAAAATAGCAGAAAAAGTAAAAGAGACAGCAATTTTTATAGTGGTTCGGCTCAAAGTTAAGCTTACATCCACTTTACATCCTCTATCACTGACTCGATTACAAACTTTACAATCACTCTTCGATTACAAACTTTACAATCACTTTCCGATTACACACTTTACAATCACTCTTCGATTACAGCACAATTAGGACAAGCAACTTTACAATCACTCTTTGATTACAACACGATTAAGACATGCAGATAGAACATCGATCTAGAAAGGCTGTTTATCTTCATGTTGAATGATTTTGATCTTATCCTCATAGTTCGTTGGAGCGTCTTCAGTGTTTGAAGTGTTGAAGGAGTCGAGAAAACAGCAGAGTGTCGGTGTTTCAAAGTCTGGAAAAAGTCCTGGGAAAAAGGTCTCGGAAAAGTCCCCCTCGAAGGTGGAGTAGGTGAAGTATTTATAGGAGAAGCAGATTTTAGGTCGGTTGTGTCATAGGTCGTGCGCGACCTAAGGAGTTGCGACCTAAGAGTCATCACGAGGTAGCCTAAGTCATTCGCGAGTTAGTGGAGTAGTCCTGGTTGAGATATATGCTATGAGCGACCTAACATGTGTAGCACGTGAATTTCTCTGGCTTGCTTAGGTTGTCTGATATAAGTCGTGAGCGACTTAAGAGTTGGGTTAGGTCGTGGGCGACCTAATGAGCACGGGTTACGGTTTAAGGAGATGTGGCTTATGTAGTTGTAGGCTTTAGCTCGCTAGGTCGCTCTTGCTTTAGGTCGGTAGATCGTTGCCTTTCACTGAATTGCTAGGTTGTTAGCTCGTAGGACGTTAACCGGTTGAATCTCTAGAATCTTTAGGTCGTTTCTCCCCTTAACTCGTTAAGTCGTTGAGTCGTTGGTCTTCCTTAAGTCGTTGAGTCGTTCATGCCTTGGATGGTTAAGTCGCTTAGCCCCTTAGGTCGTTAACTCTTGGCAATGTTAGCTCATTGAATGCTATAGGTCGTAGGTCGCTAAGTCGTGAAAAGGAGATAAGCTGTTACTCCATTGCAGTGCTAGCTCGCCATATACTGTAGGTCGTGGGTCATTGGGAGCCGTGACCAGTTAGGTCGCTAGGAGTTTTCAGGGTAATTAGCATGTTCTTTTGTTAGATTGTTGTTCAGAGAGGGGTTAATACTTGCCCCCAAAACATGCCTTGCAATAGGAAGGTGTGTTTTGTAATGATGTAATCCGGATGTTCATATCCTGTTAATGACCTGCAAAGAAATTGATAGCATTGTCTGGCCATGAATGATGACCGTTCGCGGCGAATGATGACCGTTCGCGGTTGGATGCCGTTCGGGGCGAATTGTGACCGTTCGCGGTCGAGTGCCGTTCGAGGCAAGTTTTGACCGTTCGCGGTCGAGTGCCGTTCGAGGCGAGTTGTGACTGTTCGCGGTCGGGTGCCGTTCGAGGTGAGTTTATGTGTGCCCAGGGGGGACTTAGTACCATCCAAACCAGATTCACGTTCGGGTGAGTTTCTGGATTGTCTGTTGTGGCAGTTTATCACCATCTCAGAGCATGCCTAGGGACCGTTCGCGATCCCGTACATGTGTAAGTGGCTTAGCCGTTAGGGAATTATCAAAACTAAATATCCATCCAGCTGAGTATTTTTTTTAATAGAAATGTCTGACAAAATCAAATCCAAACAGGAGGAGCCAAAGGTAAAAGCAAACAATGACGTCAGAGTGCAAACACCTATGTCGATGTGGTTTATAGTTGTATCAGAGCATGCCTGAGGATCGTTCGCGGTCCTGTACATGAGTAAACAACTTAACCGTGTCGACGTGGAGTTTGCTACTCGTTCGTCATTATTTCAATTAATTGATAACAAGAACAGGGACGTCAAAGTGCAAACACCTACAGTAATGCGATTTATAGTCCTATCAGAGCATGCTTGAGGATCGTTCGGGGTCCTGTACATGTGTAAAAAGACATAATCGCGTTAGTGTAGAGTTTGCTACTTATTCGTCATTACACCAATCAATTGATGACTGCAACGACCCAGAATTTTGAATAAATTAAATTGAAAAAATTTAATTAATTTTAAATATTTGAACAATGATTTAATTTGAATCCCCAATATAACTTTGAAATTGGCGATTAAATTATAAAATTTAATCTGTTGATAGTTGAATTAAAATTTGAATCTTCAATTTTATGTTGATTAAAAATATTTTAAAGGCTTAGGAAATTCGTATTGATAATATTGAAGATAACAGAAGCTTCAGAATTTAATTTGAAAACGATTTGTTCAGTTTCGAAAATTTACCGTTCGTATCGATATTTGAAAATAGCCGTCCGAGGCACAGTCTCGGAATTCGACGAAACCAGTTCCATTGGGTTCGTAATATTGAATTATTACCGGATTTCAAATTTCGTAATTTTCGGAGTTGATATGTGAGCACACGGTTAGAAAACACGTTGAAGTTTTAAAACGAATTCAATTTAAAATTTAAATTTAAAGTTGGTCAACACAACCACGTTATTTCCTGTATTCACGCCAAAAATCAAGGATCAAGATCGTGTAAAGCATGCTGCATTCAATTTTAAATATTCATTCCCCTTCTTCTTCATTCCAGGAGTGCGAAATCAAATTTTAAAACCAAAAATAAAATCGAACGAGAAAGCAAAAGAAATGGCGACCGGTTCGATTCCTTTTTCCCCTTGTTCCAAAATTAAAAATCGAAAACCCTTTTTTTCCCAGTTCGTTTGCCTCCTCCCTGTAATCGAAAACGCATTCGTCCAAAAAAAAGAACGTTTCGAACTCTTCAATTCAAAACAACAAATGGCGGCCTCGTTCCTGTTCTTGTTTCCTCAGTCGATCGCCTCTTTGATTTGATCGACTTCGGCTTCGATTTTTGATTTAGGCGTCGATACTAGAGGGGAGGAGTTGTGAGTGTTAACTCACGAGCTAGTCGCGATGGCTCGAGCAAGCATTGGAAGTCGCGATGAGTTCACGACGAGCGATTCTGAGAGGAGCGAGCGAAATCGAATCGAAGGCGGAGGCTGGCGCTGGCGCACGCGAGGGGAGGCGGTGATCTGGCGACGCCTTGGTGATCGCGATGGTGACCTTGGGATTCCCGATCGCAGTGAGGTATCGATTATGTTTTTTTTTCTTTTCTTTTTCGTTTATGTTTAAATATAAGACTGATTTGAAAAAAAAATATAGTTTAAAACAAGAAATTTTTAACAGTAAGATATATAGGTAATTCTGTTTTCGTTTAATAAAGGGTTTGAAAAGAAGAATTTTGTTTTGAATATATTTATGTATTAGAAAATGATTTTCACAATGAGAAATTTGATTTTTTTTATATGAATATGCAGAATAATAAAATCTTTATAGTAAAGTTGTTTTGTATATTTATTTAATAGTATTTGTTTTTAAATTAGTGAAGGTTTATATATAAAAAAATTGGATTTTGAAATCTGTAATTTATTTATTCAGTTTACATGTAATTTCAAAAGAAAACAAATATGCATCCATATATTTTGATTTACTAAGTTATGTTAAAAATAATGAACTATGGTGACTAACTCTATTAAAGAGAATGAGTTTAAAATGAAACTTTTAGTTAAATAAATTTATTTAAAAGAAATTTGATTAAAAAATAAAATTCGTTGGATAATTAAAATTACCAAGCGAAAATTTATTTTTCGATTTGTTCGAATATTAATAAAATCATATAATTGATTATGCAAGGTCAAAACCTGTGAAATCAAGAAAAACAAATCAAAATGGAAAATGGATGGCAAAATAAAAGATAAGGTGAGATTTTTCTCACTCAAATGAAATTGGATTTTACAGTTGTTGATTGATTTGATTGCTATTTGGATGTGATATTAGATATAGTAGGATATATCTATATATATAGCAATATATACATATTGGCATATGTATATATTGGATTGATTGATTTCTCGCATTGTATAGCGGATGAGACCCTATTGCGCCGTTAGTAAGCGGATGATTTTTATAAAACCCATATACCGCGATATTCCACCTCGAAGTGGAATGGGTATTGTGCTAACGTCTGTGGATGCAGGGAAACAGGTTGGAGGGATCCAACTGGATTCCTCACCAGTATTTATTTATTTACAGATATTGATGTATATTCTGTTATCATATTGATATATGATGTTTGTTGTTGTGATTGACTAGTTGGTGTTGTTGCATCATCGGATTCAGTTTTGAAGTTTAAAAATAACGACTTTTACTTTAAAAGGATTTTAAAGTGATTTTTGAAAGTAGACGTTTTATTGAATTTTTGAATTGATTTATTTCAAATAAATAAACGTTTAAAATTTTAAAGTTATAAAAGTTAAGATTTTTGGTGAAATATAACCAAAGTGTGATTTTTGAAATAAAAGTTGATTTATTTATAAAATGGTTTAAGTTGGGATTTTTGAATATTGTAAACGGTCTATATAAAAGATTTATAAAGTTGATATCTATGAAATTAAAAGTATTGGAATTATAAAACGAGTTTTTATAAGTGTTAAAAATGAAATATTTATGGAATTCGTAAGTGAATGTAATTTATAGATTTATAAATTATGGAGTTACAAAATGAATAGATTTTGTAAAACAAAAGATTTATAAGTAATAATCTTATAAATGGGATTTTGGCATTTAATTGAGATAAGAATGGAATTGGTTAATAAGGAGATTTATAAGTTGAAGTTTTTATAAATAGGAATGGAATTTATAAACATTGTTTGTAAATTCGAAATCAATTGAATTTGGTGAATAAAACGTAGAAGTTATTAAATGAGATATATTCGTGATTTTGGACAACGAATTATCCTTTAAGTTGAATGTTGTAAAAAATAAGAGTTTGGTTGGGAATTTTATCCACGATTTTGGATAGTGGATAATTCTTGAAATAAAATGTGTAGAAAATAGTGAAATGTGGTTAGTGAAGTATATTTACGATTTTGGACAGTGAATATATTATTAAGTGAAATGGATATGTTTTGGAAAGTGACATTAAAGATAAAGTTAATTGTTTTAACGATGTTTTAAAAAAATGTATTGAATATTGAAATCATAGATTTCAACATTCATTGTTGAAATAGACGTTTTCGAGGAATAAGGAAATGGTGGACTATAACACTGTTGTTATAGTAAATGGTTTCCGAAAGGAAATATTTTTATATAGTATTGGGATTTATATATCTATCTAAATTTCGAATCCTTATACTAATGATTTTGAGTCGTCGTAACGATGTTTTACGTAACATTCATTTTAACTCAAATAGATGTTGTTATAGTAAATGATTTCCTTAAAGAATGAATTTATACTTAATTTTGATTTAAGTATATCGAATCTTTTCCAAGTGTTGAAAATTAATAAGATTTGTGAATTACTTATTATTGAATAAGTATGGAAATGCTTTTCCAATATGAAATGAAACATTTTTGAGATTTATCTATGTAAAGATAAATCGAAAGTGAATATTTGAAATCGATTTGAAAATCGTATATTAGTAGATATTTGAAAACATAAATTCACTATGGAATTTATAAAGGAAATGGAAAATCGTTTTAAAAATAAATATTGATTTATTTTTGAAGTGTGGAAAACTTTATATCTAGTAAAGATATTTTGGGAAATAAATAATTTAGAAAATTATTTGGAATCTGATGATGTTGCGCATCTTTATTGATAGTTAAATAACCGACTATCAATAATTACCTTGAATAGGTATTTGTTGTGAATTGGATGAATTTGAATGCCACACTTATTTTTGAATAAGCGCTCACTATTCGGGTTAGCCGGGAAAGGACCATGGGGTCGTATAACCCATTCCGAATATGTGATACGTCGTTATGAATCGCATTTGATGACCGGTGTTGAAGACCGGATATTTTTGAAAACGGAAGGATTACCGTCGAGTTACTCTACATCGGCTGATCTCCGATTTAGAGGTTTTATCACCCTTAGTGACGAGAAGTCCGGACGTGATTAGAAAATTATCCGGATGTGCAAGTTCTTCATGAGAAGTGCCTTCGGTTCTGTTCGATCCCGGAACAGACTTGTATGGATTGTGTGTCTGACGTTACAGATTGAGATATAAAGCTGATTTCTTTCAAATACATTTCTGTTGGTGGCGGAGAATTTATTCTCTTTGCTTAACACCCTTCTCTGAGACGTACGAGCTTAGAGGTTATGTAGTTGAAATTTATCAGCGATATACTCCCAATTTGGTAACGTGGCATACTGAGTGTTGCTGTGAAATGATCATTGTTTGATCATTTGTGATAGGATCATTTGTTTGATCATTTATCTTTGTGATCATTTCTTTGATCATTTGTTTTACCCGAAGCATGGCTTTGTAGAAAGCGTAGCTTTGTGGATGAGACTTCGTCGAGCCTCACACCCCGGAAATGGTCAAAACAGGAAGGATGCGGCAAGGTTCTAGGGAGTAGCGCCCCTTAGTGTATGTCATTCCTTCTGGATAGAGGTGGTATCATGGTATGGAGCCCAGATAATTAACCTATGTAGATACTGCTTATTACGTGGTTGTTGCGAATCGAGGATCCTCGGGAAGATCAGTTACGATCGGGGGATGGCATACGCCTGTCAGTAGTTACCTATTTTTGCAGAGGTAACCCGGCCTTGTGTTGGCAGAGATCCGGTTAGGTTCTCGAGACGTCATTCCAGGGGCGTTCCTTCGTGGAATAGGAAGTTCGTTAGCCTGACCATTTGTTGGAAATCCAAAGAAACAATACGTGACGTGTACGGTTTTAGTTGTATTACTTGCTATGGAATGTGGCGGTAACCTGCTATTGAACATAGTAGCTATAGTAGGCATAAGTGCGGAATGCCTATGCTGGCTAAGATTTATATTATACTTTCGAAAAGTTTTCTACACTATGCACTAATAATAATATCAAAAATGATTTGATTTTTTGCGTATCAAGCATCTTTGACTATCATAAGAAGAAACCTCCTCCAATTCTGCGTTTGCATTGTGTGTGTGGCGGGAGGTCTTATGGTAGTCTCATTTTCCAAAAAGCATTGCGAATCTATTTTAAAATATCCCTTTGTTGTCTTTTAAAGATAAACTGTTTTACGATCTCACACCAGTCACCATGACTGACTCGGAGTTTATTGTTTCCCTTCTAAACTCTGGGTGCCCATCAATTTCCACACGGGCAGCCTAGAGTTATGTTATCAGGATATTCTGGATATTCTGGAGCTTTGGAAGCAAGCTGGATGGCGAGACGTATATCCGTAATTGTTTATTTATTCCGCTGTGTATTCTGTTTGAGGACAAGTTTTATATAACTGTCCATTGTTGTATTGAGTTGTATATTGACTCTGATTGATGTATGTATAAACTGATAAAATTCTTTGGTTTAAAGATTATTCATTTATCTATTAAATATTGTTTCGCTGCGATATGTGAGATTCTGATATTGTTTTTGTTCTGTTTCTGAAGTTGTTCTGTTATTCTTCTCTTTTTCTTCTATCTTTTCTTCTACCTCTTCTTTTAAACACTAAGAATTCGGTTTTCCGACATTCGTTTGCTCGGCAGTTGATACAGTGGACGTATCAATGTCGATTTTCGGAAGTCGAAGAATCGGGTCCTTACAATGACGAGTTGACGTCTCGATCCCGAAGCGTCCCCAGCAGGTGTAGGTGGTGGCCGTTCCCGTTCCACCATCGTTGCTCCCCTTTTCACATATTGCGATAGCAGACCATTACGGATGTGCCCTTCAACTTCATCTTTCAAGTGCCTGCAATCGTTTGTGCTACGACCATTCAACTCATGGAACAAGCAGTATTTGTCTGACTTTCTTTCATTGTTGGTCGGATCTCTCCTCATTGGTTTGCGATAAGAAACTCGCTCTTTAGTATCTTGGTAAATCCGCTCCAAACTTTCGTTCAATTCTGAATAAGTGGCGAAACGCGGCTCCCCTCGCACTCGCTTCGACCTATCATCCTTATCTTTCGCTTTCCGCTTTCCTTTATCCTTGCCAAAATCATTTTCAAGAGGTTTCCCACCTTTGAGTGCATAAACTAGTATCCCTTCTCCTTCTTCTCTTTCAGCATTTGCGTCTTCTAATCGTAAGAATCCTTCGGCCTCATGGTAAAATTCCCCTAGATCCATAGGGGGATCTCTTGTCAATGAATTCTTGAACTTTGTGCCATTAGCTATGCCCGATACAGCTGCCATTAAAACCATGGATGGATCTGGTCGATCCACCGATGCTGCAGCTGCGTTGAATCGTGTCAAAAAACTTCTCAAAGATTCTCCAGTTCTTTGCTTCAGTGCAGCCAAACTCATCACATTCTTGGGCCTCGAAATGTGGACCCTGAATTGTCTCATAAACCTTTCAGTCAAATCATTTCATGTTCCAATAGACTCACTCTCCAGTTGTCTAAACCATAACGTTGCAATATCTGTTAGGTATAATGGAAAGAACCGGGCCATGACCTCCTCTGATGCCCCCAGCACTTCCATATGCCTCATATACTTTGTCAGATGAACCGTAGGGTCCGTCCTCCCATTATACATCCAATGATGGTAGCTTAAAATCCGGTGGATTCCTAGCTCGCCTAATTGCTGTGGTAAATGGACTCCTATTCACATCCTCCAGATCTTTGTTTACCAATATGCCTCTCATAGCCCGCCGGACCATCTCTGCTAACCTGTCATTATCTCTAAGTTGTAGTTCTCGTCTATTGCCTTCGTCTTGCCCCCCCGGGCTCACAAGGGAATTCTGGAATCTGTTCTTCTGGCTGGGCTTCAGTTCCTCTATTAGCTCTCAATGGCCTAGATTCAGTTGGTATCCTGTCTAAGGTTGGATCAACATGCCCCTGGGGGTGCCCCTAAGCTTAGGGGCTACCATTGATGGTCCCGCTCTATCTGGTTTATGATTTTGCGCTCCAAGCTGCGTGATCTGTTGAAACAAATTCTGGATCATCTCTTCTTGTCTTCTCATCATTATCTCTATCTCATTCCTGGTGATGAAGACTGAGGTTTGGTTTGCTCCTGAGGAAGCCTCTTGACTCCCCTCACGTTGACTTCTTTTCGGTCTTTGTCGTCTATTTGATTGCCTTGTCATAGTTTTTCAGATCTGAATTCTTAAACTTTCAAACTCAACTTCCAAGCAGTAGAACTCCTGAGTTCAGTTCTCAGTGAAAGCACCAAAAAATGTTAACACTGAAAATGTGCGCCAACACCCTCGGTGTGAGTAGCAATCAAGTGAAAGCACCACCCGTTTGTACGGGAACTCAAAGTAAACAAAAAATAGTAGAATAAGTAAAAGAGACAGCAATTTTTATAGTGGTTCGGCTCAAAGTCAAGCCTACATCCACTTTACATCCTCTATCACTGACTCGATTACAAACTTTACAATCACTCTTCGATTACAAACTTTACAATCACTTTCCGATTACACACTTTACAATCACTCTTCGATTACAACACAATTAGGACAAGCAACTTTACAATCACTCTTTGATTACAACACGATTAAGACACGTAGATAGAACCTCGATCTAGAAAGGCTGTTTATCTTCATGTTGAATGATTTCGATCTTATCCCCATAGTTCGTTGGAGCGTCTTCGGTGTTTGAAGTGTTGAAGGAGTTGAGAAAACAGCAGAGTATCGGTGTTTCAAAGTCTGGAAAAAGTCCCGGGTAAAAGGTCTCGGAAAAGTCCCCCTCGAATGTGGAGTAGGTGAAGTATTTATAGGAGAAGCAGATTTTAGGTCGGCCGTGTCATAGGTCGTGTGCGACCTAAGGAGTTGCGACCTAAAAGTCATCACGAGGTAGCCTAAGTCGTTCACGAGTTAGTGGAGTAGTCCTGGTTGAGATATATGCTATGAGCGACCTAACATGCGTAGCACGTGAATTTCTCGGGCTTGCTTAGGTCGTCTAATATAAGTCGTGAGCGACTTAAGAGTTGGGTTAGGTCGTGGGCGACCTAATGAGCACGGGTTACGGTTTAAGGAGATGTGGCTTATGTAGTTGTAGGCTTTTAGCTCGCTAGGTCGCTCTTGCTTTTGGTCGGTAGATCGTTGCCTTTCACTGAATTGCTAGGTCATTAACTCGTAGGACGTTAACCCGTTGAATCTCTAGAATCTTTAGGTCGTTTCTCCCCTTAACTCGTTAAGTCGTTGAGTTGTTCATGCCTCGGATGGTTAAGTCGCTTAGCCCCTTAGGTCGTTAACTCATGGCAATGTTAGCTCATTGAATGATATATGTCGTAGGTCGTGAAGTCGTGAAAAGGAGATAAGTTGTTACTCCATTGCAGTGCTAGCTCACCAAATACTGTAGGTTGTGGGTCGTTGGGAGCCGTGACCAGTTAAGCCGCTAGGAGTTTTCAATGTAATTAGTCTGTTGTTTTGTTAGATTGCTGTTCAGAGAGGGGTTAACACACCTTATAACCACGATGTATATATTTAAAAAGGTTTTAATTTTACGTACTCTTTTTGAGTAAATATTTACATAAAAATATTTGTCAGGTAATTGAATAATAGTATTAGCTGTGAAAGGTTTTAATATTAATTACCTTTTGATTAATAAACATGTGAAAAATAAATGTGAATTGAAACACATATGTGCATTAACCAGCAAGTTTAAATTTTCTATGTTTCTTATATATGAAGAAGTATTGAACCACGTGTGCATTGACTTTAATGAATAGCTATGCTGAATTTTGGACTTTTATTAATTCAGTGGGACCTACTCTGCAATTTGTTCATGTAACATGTGCAATTAATATAGTACATACTATTACTAATGAACATGACAGCATGAAAATTCAACATGATTATTTCATGGATCAAAATTTTTGTGTACATGTATTTAGGAGTAGCTATTGAAACATAATTGGAAATAAAAATGGTTTTCAAGTCTGGAGTCTCCATTAAATCGCAACCACAAACATAAACACAATAAGACCTAAATAGTTAAAACATAACTAGGGCAAACCCATTCCAGGAAAGTTTGATGTGTGTTAACTATTTTTTTAGCAATCAAAGTTTTTATTCTTTCACCATATAACCCCAATGTATGTATTTAGAAAGGTTTCAATTTTACGTACTCTTTTTAAGTAGACATTCACCTTAAAATATATGTCATGTAGTTAAATAATACTATTTATTGTGAAAGGTTTTAATATTAATTACCTTTTGAATGATAAACATGTGAAAAATAAATTTGAATTGAACTACATGTGAGCATTAACCACCAAGTTTAAATTTCCTTTGTTTCTTATATATGAAGAAGTACTCAACCACGCGTGCATTAACATTAAAAAATAGCTATGCTGAATTTTGGACTTTATTAATTCTATGGGATATATTCTAACATTTGTTCATGTAACATTTGCAACTGATATACTATATACTATTATTAGTGAAAATGAGAACATCAAAATTCAACACAATTATTTTATGGATCAAAAATATTACATGCATGTATTTAGGAGTAGCTAATAAAACATAATTGGAAATAAAAAAGGTTTTCAAGTCTGGAGTCTTCATTAAATTATAACCACAAATAAAAACACAATAAGTTCTAAATAGTTAAAACATAACTAAGGCAAGCCCATTCCAGGACAGTTTGATGTGTGTTAACTTTTTTATTTTAGCAATAAAAGTTTTTAATCTTTTATCTTATAACAACGATGTACATATTTAGAAAGGTTTTAATTTTACATACTCTTTTTGAGTAAACATTCACCTAAAAATATATGTCATGTAATTGAATAATAGTATTAGTTGTAGAAGGTTTTAATATATATATATATACATGTGTTTCGATATCTTTATCGTTTATTCAAAGATTAATGCGTAACCTTAAAATTTACAAATATCCATATGTGGTGTGCAATAAAACAAGATATATTCATTTTTTTTTTAATTAATTAATCAGAATCAACTAATGAAGTCATTTATATTGTAATACAATTTTCGCTTTGATATTTGTACCCTTTATTCACAATTTAATGTGCAACCTTGAAATTCATAAATCTCTACATATGGTATAAAATAAATCAAGAAATATTCATTTGTTTAAATCAATTATACATCGACACAAATATTTTCTATGTCACATATGAAGGTATATTTTGAAAGTTCAGGGTCGGACCAAAAGTTTGCGCTTTTAAGGCAACTACTAATAAAGATAAAGATTTTGACGGGGCTAAAAAGTTGCTGCTTTTTTTAGAACTCTATATTTTAGTAGTTTCTATAGATATATATATATATATACTAGTTTCTTGTATACTGGTAACATACATATATATCTAGTTTATACCACTAGTCCATTAGTTCATAGTGCTTTCCCAAGGTTAGCATAGGAACAAAATATTAAATGCTTATTTCAATCCCTACTAACTCTAATATATTGGTCCTCTACCTAGCAACTCTATCTCAGCTTTATCCCAAAGATGAGATTTTACCAAATTACAAATAATGTAATTCAATCCAAGATAAAACGGGAGATTATAGTAGAAAGAAAATTACAAATTAAAAAAATTAAATTTCCCCGAAAAAAATAAAAATACGATATTGAAGCTGTTGATAGCTCAGGGGCCGTTGAATTTGGTAAACATTCTAGTCCTTTCTTTGCTTCCTTCAAATCTGGTAAAAAATTTAATAATAAATTTTTGTTTTTTTGGCCGTGAAAGTTGCATTCAATTTTCCTCCAACTCAACGTAGCTAAACGACTATTCATTTTGACCTGGTGTCATGCATCGTACTAATATGAAAATGCTCATCGAAGAAGCTATCACAGTTCACTAAGGCAAAGGCGGCTGAAGTACTATGGTGAGTCTTTTGGCTATTGCGTCATTTGAGATTGCATTGAAGTTGCCTTCTTCTCAATCGATAAGATGAAGTCTACAATTGATTAACTTTGAGATATGCTGACTTGGATGAAATTTTGTGTTTTGGATCTAGTAGCGCACCTAGTTATGAAGTCGTCACAGTCTGAGTGGTTGTTGTGTATTTGGAGTCGCGTTGGCAATAAAAATAGTCACATTAAAGCTAGTTTGAGTCTAGCATGGTGCCGTTGCCTGTATCGAGAGATGCTGCCTACGGTAGAAGGAAAAGTAGTCGCCACTATTGCTATTAAAATGATTCAGTTTGATGCTTTGGCTGCCTGGTACTTTGCTTTTGAAATTGTTTCTAAGTTGATGAGATACAAAATTTTAATATTGTCATTTGAAATACTGCCCTTGGTTTGGTTTACTGGCTATTTATTGATGAATTGATATGTTATGCCTTGATACTCCTGGAAGTGTCAGCTTGTATAAATTTGTAATGGCTTGGTTAATAAAAGTTGGACTAATAGTCGAATATTGGAGACAAGATAACAAATGGCATCGTTTCAGTGTTTAAGGTTTGAGTGACCTACCCAACAGCGATAAAGCTGGGAGCTTTGAAAATATATAGGAATGTGAATTTTCAAACTATACCATTAGTACAAGATAAAGATTTTCCTTGAGAAAAATATCTCATGTTTGAATGATTCTTCCCGCTATTTTGAATTTTTTTCTCCGTTTTGATTCTGTTCTATTCTATGGGCATGTTATATAAATTGTTAATTTTATCTTTTGAAACATGTTACACCATATATAGACTACTTCATGCAACGTTGGATTCTCTGTATTTAGTTGAGATATTGTACAATGAACTCCTTGAAATACGTAGGGTTTCCACTCAGCCATGGAAGCAAACCAAATTCCTTACAAAATTTCCTCAAAATTCCCTAATTCAACCTCTCAACTCAAACCACCTGAGGTTTCTCACATCAGAAATCCATCAGTGGATGCCATAATTTATAATGATGGATTCCAATTGGTCCAATCCAGCCTACTAAGGAGGAGATATGCCAAGAAAGATCAGGAGTTGCCACTAGCTCTAAATAAAGACATTCTAAAGGATAAAGATGGTCAGAAAACTTCCAATCCATAGTCAAAAAAGGGAAATCCGATGTCATAATAGAGGCAGCTGATGGCCAACTCACTAAAAAAGGAGTAAGGCCAAAAAACATGGGTAGATATAGTAGCAGAGCTGCCTCAAGAACCGATGGAAGATGAGTGCAATTTGAGCATATAGCACCAATCAAGATCTATAACAAGAAGTATGGCCTGGATAAAGAAGTAGTGTGTAAAAGTGCAACCGAATCATGGAATAATGTAGTTCTTATTTATGTGGTGGGTAGCAAACCATACTACTTGTATTTCAAATCTTATATCCACTGAGTATGGAAACCAGTAGGTGAATTTGAAATTTACACAATAGAGAATGGTTTTTTTCTTGTGAAATTCAAAGACTCTCAAAATCTCAACTTTGTATTGAAAAATGGTGAGTCTTTTGGCTGTTGCGTCGTTTGAGATTGCATTGAAGCCGCCTTCTTCTCAGTCGATAAGATGAAGTCTGCAATTGATTAACTTTGAGATATGCTGACTTGGATGAAATTTGGTGTTTTGGATCTAGTAGCGCACCTAGTTATGAAGTCGTCGCAATCTGAGTGGTTGTTGTGTGTTTGGAGTCGCGTTGGTTCTAAAAATAGTCACATTAAAGCTAGTTTGAGTCCAGCATGGTGCCGTTGCCTGTATTGAGAGATGCTGCTTACGGTAGAAGGAAAAGTTGCCGCCACTATTGCTATTAAAATGATTCAGTTTGATCCTTTGGCTGACTGGTACTCTGCTCTTGAAGTTGTTTCTAAGTTGATGAGATACAAAATTTTAATATTGTCATCTGAAATACTGCCCTAGGTTTGATTTACTGGCTATTTATTGATGAATTGTTATGTTATGCCTTGATACTCCTGGAAGTGTCAACTTGTATAAATTTGTAATGGCTTGGTTAATAAAAGTTGGACTGGTAGTCGAATATTGGAGACAAAATAACAAATGGCATCATTTCAGTTTTAAGGTTTGAGTGACCTACCCAACAGTGATAAAGCTGGAAGCTTTGGAAATATATAGGAATGTGATTTTTCAAACTATCCCATTAGTACAAGATAAAGATTTGTCTTGAGAAAAATATCTCATGTTTGAATGATTCTTCTCGCTCTTTTGAATTTTTTTCTCCGTTTTGATTCTGTTCTATTCTATGGGCATGTTTTATAAATTGTTACTTTTATCTTTTGAAACATGTTGCACCATATGAAGATTACTTCATGCAACGTTGGATTCTATGTATTTTGTTGAGATATTGTACGATGAACTCCTCGAAATACGTCGGGTTTCCACTCAGCCATGGAAGCAAACCAAATTCCTTACAAAATTTCCTCAAAATTCCCTGATTCAACATCTCAACTCAAACCACCTGAGGTTTCTCACATAAGAAATCCATCAGTGGATGCCATCATTTATAATGATGGATTCCAATTGGTCCAATCCAGCCTACTAAGGAGAAGACATGCCAAGAAAGATCAGGAGTTGCCACTGGCTCCAAATAAAGACATTCTAAAAGGGTAAAGATGGTAAGAAAACCGCCAATCCACAGTCAGAAAAGGGAAATCCAATGTCATAACAGAGGCAGCTTGTAACAACCCTGGTTTTAGCGATTACCTGAGAGTGTTTAATAGTGTAAATTTATAATAAATGAAGAATTTAAATTGTTTATTGGGAATAAACATTGTATTTGAGAATAAAATGAGAAAAACAAGGTTTTGGAAAGTTTATTAAGATGTTTTGAGTTAGCAAAATGAGGAAATGAGTTTAATTTAGAAATAATGCAATAATTATGTTAATCATTGCTATTTACTTCTTTTAATAATTTTTAAAAGAAATAATTAATTTTTAAAATGGGCTATATTTAATAAAAAGATGGAATTGAGTTTAAAAATATAATTTTAATGTTAAATTATATTTGCAATGGACTATAGAATTTTATTACACAAAAATGTGATTTTTGTGTAATTTATAGTGTTAATTACAATGAGATTTGTAATTAAAAATGTAGAATTGTTATTTACTTTAAAATAGAGAAGTATGATAATAAAATATTTAAAATAAATAAATAATCATTTATTTGTGTGTATAAACATTTTATTATCATGAGATTAAAGTTTCTCCAATTTTTAGAAAAGAGAAACTTGAAACATGGTTGATTACATTTGTTAGCATTCTTTGTAAAATGTAATAAGTTGTTAAATATTAAAATTAAACTAAATTCTCTTATTTGTGGGCTTAAGTCCATCAACAAATAGATTACCTAACCTGTAATTAAGAAATGTAATTAAGAAATGAGAAAAGAAAGTGTTGTACGTATACTCTTTTCTTATTTCTTCTGTAAAAGTCCAGAAGCTTGTTAATGGCTGCTTCTCCCTTCCTTCTTCAATCTATGCTAAATCCATCAAAAAAAAGAAGGAAAATTAGCGCTTTTAAAATGTAAATTCAAGTGCTAAACTCAGGTAATCCCTATTCTAAAACCAATATCTCCATCAAAAATCTAATTTGAAGGGAAAACCTGTTAATTGTTTCTCTGTGATGTTGCATATTTCTTCCTCAAGCTGTTATAGGTTTTAGAAGCTCTATTCTTGGCTAAAGCTTGCGTCTTTGGCTCTAATTCGAGATTTGGTAATGATTTGCAGCAAATTGAGTATCAAAACTCACATTTTCTAGCTTAGATTTAGATTTCAGTATTGAAATTTCAATTTCGGTTTGTTGCATTTTTGTTTGTGACTCACTGTCAATAAATTTGGCATATCTCACTCGTTTTATATTGGAATTTGATTTTCTTTCAAGTTCTGAAAAGCATGAAAAGAGTGTGATAACTTTCATGTTACACACTTTCTAAAATTCTTAGCATAAAGGGTTGAAAAATCGAGTTTAAACCCGCTGCCCTGTCACTGTAAAACTGTGACTTTCTATGCTGAACACTGTTGATAATGTAAGCATATCATTTTCGTTTGTTGTCCGAATTTGACGATTCTTTATGTTCCGAAAAGCTTAGATTACATGCTACAACTTTTATGTATTGAATTTTCTGTAGTTTTGAGGTTAGCTATGTCAAAATTAATTTTTCTTACTGCTAACACAAGAGCAAAATAAATATTTGCTCTATGCTTGAAACTGAAAAAAAATTAGACATAACTTTCTCGTTTTTGATCCGATTTTGATAATTTTGAATGTTCCGGAAAGCATATATCATATACTACAACTTTCATGTATTGAGTTGTGTATAATTTTGAGGTTAGCTATGTCAAAATTTAATTTTATTACTGCTAACCCAAGAGCAAAATAAATATTTGCTCTGTGCTTGAAGCTGAAACAAAATTAGACATAACTTTCTCGTTTTTGATCTGATTTTGATAATTTTGGATGTTTCGGAAAGCATAAATTCTATACTACAACTTTCATGTATTGTGTTTTGTGTAATTTTGAGGTTAGCTATGTCAAAATTGAATTTTCTTACTGTTAACCCGAGAGCAAAATAAATATTTGCCTTGTGCTTGAAGCTAAAACAAAATTAGACATAACTTTCTCGTTTTTGATCCGATTTGATAATTTTGGATGTTTTGGAAAGCACAAATCATATAATATAACTTTCATTTGTTGATTTTTTTGTAATTTTTAGGGTTTCTATGTCAAAATGTAACTTTGCTACCGCTAACTTGAGAGCAAAAGCAATATTTGCTCTATGGTTGAAACTGAAACAAAATTTACCATAACTTCTTTGTCTCTTAACCGACTTTGAAAATCTTAGATGTTTCGGAAAGCTTAAATTTTGTACTAAAAGTTTCTTGTTTTATGTTTTTTAAAATTTTGATGTTTGCTTGAGCAAAACTGTGTTTGTTTATTGCTGGTACGAGAGCAAAACGACAAAAATAGCAATTATTGACTTGAGGAGTGTATTAGCTTATTTTTGCTCTCACTCTTATTTGATTTTGATGATTGTTTTTTAGATGTTTTGAAAGCTATAATGTCTATCAATAGGCTAGCTATATTTGAAGAATTTGAAAATTCGAATTTAAATAGAATTTGAAATAAATGGACATTTAAATTTTTTTATTATATAGCATTGACTTTGGACTAAATTTGAATTGAATTCGTATTGAATTCAAGTTATCGGTCCTAGCTTATCATTCTTGGTTTTCTTTTATTGTTTTCGAGCGTGGTTTTCACTACACCATTTTGAAGCGATTTTTGAAATAAATGAAAATTTCAAATTATTATTATATAGTATTTTAAAATTATTTTTCTAATATAAAATCTATTTATTTCCTATAATAAAGGAATTTCTAATATTGGTTTTATTAATCATTTAGGAAAAAAGTTTTAAAAGCTTGTTTTCTTTAGTAAACTATTTTAAATGTAAAATACACACTTTTGCACTATTCGAACGTATGAGAAAGAGAATTAAACGATTTAGTAAAACACGTGGTATGGGACATGTGCGTTTACTATTTTGGTTAATTTCGGACTTGTACGATCGAAGCTATTTGAGATTAGTGTTTCTAAGATGTTTTGCCAATTTATGGTAGGTTTTGGGGTTTGTAATTCCTATCTTTAGGAATTATATGGGAAGGCCAATATTTGGCGAGTTTTATAGCTTGATATTTCTACTTGGAAATTTATGGTTTATGAGGAACCATCATGATGTTTTCACTTGTCGATGAGATGAGACAAGTTACGATGTCATTTCATTCTTGTCGATGAGATGAGACAAGTATGGTGTCTCTTTATCACTTGCCGATAAGATGAGGCGAGATATGATCTTTTTTAGTTTCATGATGTTCCTAGTGTGGCATCGACTAGCGGCTAGTAAACCGTTAAGTGCGAACGTGTGGTATGGGACACACGTTAACATATTTCGGGTTCCGATCCGTGAGTTTGTGACACATTCACGATGTTTACATAACAGAACTGCTTTGAGAGGTGTTAGCGACCTAGTCATGAGGACGAACTGCTTGGAAGGTGTTAGCGACCTTGTTAGGGCTGACAAAACGACTTGGTGAGGTGTCAGCGACCTTGTCGTGAGGACGAACTGCTTTGGTAGGTGTTAGCGACCTTTTTTGAGGCTTCGACCGTCTGACTTTAGCGCGTGTAGCATTGCTTCGGCATTGCAATCGGGGATTTGGCCAATCCGAGTTTTCTGAGTTTTCTGTTTTATTGTGATTTCACCATTTTATGATGTTCGATTACATCGATAGCCTAGTGCTATATGAGATGTTATATGTATGGTGATTTTATTTATGATGTTTTGAACTCTTATCGAGTTCCTTGAGTTATGAGTTTGGATGATTTCATGATTTTATAGGATATTCTATGCCTTGCCATTCTAGCGAGTTAAGATTGAGATTTATATACATTTATACCGATGAGATGAGGTATAATTGAGTTTGGAGATTCTTTTGTATTTGAGTTTTGGATCATCCTACTTGAGAATGTCTTATGTTTTCCTTTTTGGCGAGATTTTGTATTGATGTTCCACCTTTTGAGGAGATATGGTTCATGGAAACTATGTAGACATTTTGGGATGTCGCCGATGATATGAGGCGAATGTTTATATTATTTGAGTATTATTATTGAACTTACCTCTTTTGAGGTCTTTGTATACTTAAGTGACATTATTTCACTTAAGTCATGGGTAGTATTCTCCTTTGCCTCTTCTCATTCGAAATGAATTATCACCTTGTATCTTATGCTTCATATTATGGTCTATCCTCATTAGCTGATTATTTTAGCTAGACTGACCCGTGTACTTTGTACTCGGGTCAGACCGAGTTGTTTCAGGTTAGCTATCAGTTATGGGACTTTACTTTGATGCATCTGCTTGGATATCAACCTAGCACTTTTGTGTAGTTTATATTTCTTTCCGCTTGACTCTGATGTACTTACAATTAATTCGACATATATAGTGTGGTTGAGTACCACCTTTATTGTATTCATATTGTCTTGTACTAAACTTGTATCAGTGTATATGTATATATATAATGTTGGTTACTGTTCTGTGATGTGATTTACATTCAGTTATTGTATTTTGTTATGATAGATCCATTAGCCACCTATAGTTTTGGATTAAGCATTTACTGGGTATGTCGATCCACTTGAGTTGAAAGAAAAAAATTATATTGCATTTATCGACGTATTCAATAGATGTTTAAGACAAAATTATAGATGGTCGCCCTTAACCAACCCTATTCTCCACTTTAGTAGACAGAAGTACTTGTTAATTCTCTTTGCTAAGGTGGGCCTCGAGGTTAGGCGTTACAACATGGTATCAGAGCTGTGGTCAGAACAAAGTAGAATAAACATAGAACAATACGTATATCACGATACGTCGAAGTACAATACGAGTGAATCATTGTCCTTTATTCGAGCTTGTTTTCGAATCGTGCTTTGATTATTTTTCGAGTATTGGGTTATGTTGAGATGGAATATGTCTAGGAATATATATTGTTTTTCGTAGTATTCCATAATTGAGATTGATTTTATCTTATCTTATGAATAATCTTATTTGGGATTATTCTATTCTTATTTTTGTCGATGTGAGTGAGTTCGTATCGATGAAGCTTATTTATTCCTTAGAGTATTCTTGTTGTGTTCCTTTGAGAGTTGTGAATCGTATTAAGGGGATCCACAACGATTGGCTTGTTGTGAGCATTCTGAGATTTCTATTTGATGTTGCTTTTGTGAGTATCTATTTGTTACTCACAATCTTGAGATGCATTTGATTTGAGATGGATTGACTTATTTGGTATTAAGTCCAATCCTTTGTTTTATAGGATCCTATTGTATATTTAGGTTTCCTATTTTTGATTGGTTCATTATTTCTATCACTTTGGAATGTTAATGATGATTTCGAAATTTTTGAATTCACTCTTGAGTATCGAGATGTTGATGATATATCTCGAATTCCAGTCAAGGTGACTTTGTTGAGTTTTGATGAGTCCGTTTGGGTTTGATATCCAATCGGGCAGTCGAGTGTTGAATTAACCTTATTCTTGGCTTTTAGCCTTCGGCTATCCTTCCACGAGGACATCCACTAAGGAATGAGGTGAGTTTCCAGATTATTCGAGTTTGATTGAGTTTATCATTCAGTTTCTTTGAGTTATCCTTTTCGGATACTCAATCGGTGTTATCCTTTGTAGCATTACTTTGTTTGAAGTAATGATTTGTTGTTTGTGTGCTTCTTCTCCTTTGAGAAGAGTATCTTGCTTATCCTCTATCTTGATTATTTTTGGGAGTGGCTCGCAACATCGTAAGGTTGCCGAACACTCTGTCTCCTTTTGATGAGAATCGAGTATTCTAGGAATATCTCGATGCGTTCTCTTAATGTTCTTTGGTTTGAGTTTTTGAAGATGTGTGTATATATATATAAGTTTTAAGAAGAGAAATTGGAGTTCTGAGATATTTTGAAAATCAAAGAATATTTTGAGAAAATAATTACATGAGTAGTATTTCATTTATAGAAATAATTTGAGAGTGTTGGGTTGTCCATCCAAGTATACCGGTCAACAGATCGCACAGGAAGCTTGGTAAACCAAAGTAACGCCACTCCTTCCAAGTATACCGGGAAATATCGGCATTTGATCTCATCAGTTGCTCTGGCGCCAGTCATGTGCCAATCATATTTGTAGAGGAATTGATTCGGATCACTTGTTCCTCGATAAGGATGGATGGTAGGAGGAACGAATTTTCTAGGAAACTCAGCCTTTAAGATCCTTTCTGTAAATGGGGTCTTACTTGGAGCGAATCCCCAATCATTTTCATCTTCGTTTCTCCGCATGCTTTCTTTCATTATCTGCCGGATCATGCCAGAGATATACTCCTCATTGTTTAGTGACCTTGTAGAATAGGCTTCGGCCACTTTCTCAGAAGTTTGTCCGGGCAAACGTTCGGGGAGAGCTGGCGATGGCCTGGATCCTTCCGCTTGGGGAGGTACCCTTTCAGCAGCACCAGATCTATCCTGGGGAATATTTCTCCCTTCGGAGTTGGGAGCAACATCAGCAAAGTTTTCTTCATTATTTACTGGTCTTTGATTAGCTCTGAGCAGAGCATTCAACTTTTCCATCATCAGATTATTCTGAGTTTCAATCTGCTGGTACAGTCCGGACACATCAGCATCCAACTCTTCTCGCGTCACCCCGACGCTTGGAGCTGCCTGACTTGGAGAAAGAGAAGTGTCAGTATTGTCACGGTCACCATCAGATCGGATGGACTTGCGTTTTCTTCCAGGAGCCATTATGTCTGATAGGCTTCTGGTTTTGAAGGAAATTCATTCAACAAACTTTTGTGAAGCAATGGTGAATGATCGCCTGAGTTGGGTTCTCAGTGAAAGCACCAAAATGTTAACGTTAAAAAGTGAACGCTAATACCTGGTGTGTGTAATAGAATTGTGAAAGCACCACCCGTGTGACGGGAACAGAAATTAAGTAGTAAAATAGCGAAAAAGCAGTAGACGACAGTAGTTTATAGTGGTTCGGCATGAGATCGAGCCTACGTTGTAATGCCCCAGAAATTCATGGAATCTTATTTTAGTTGAATTTTGAAAATATTTGAAATTATTTGTATAGGAATATATGGAGTTAATTGTGTGCAAGTATGTGTGCATGTGTGCACGTGCACACTGATATGGCACAAGGAAGAACTCCATATTTCTTGAATTTAAAACAAGAATTAAAAAGCAATACAAACATGATTTTGCAACATGGATATTTGATTTCTAGAATTATATGGATCATCCCAGAAAATAAGAAAAGTAAGTTTTATTTTAAATCAGTAACAGATTTTATTTAAAATCCAGAGAAAAAAAAATATACACACATATGTTATAAGGATTTGAAAACATGTATACATATAGGTGCATATGTTTCTGAAATTAAGAGGAATTAAATAAGCCTAGATAAGATATGTATACAAATATACATTTTTAAGTACTGAAAGGTATATATAAGCAAGTGAAACTTTAACACTAAAATGGCAAAAGACGAATTGCAAGCAAAATAATTGCTTTAGGCAGAAAATAGAAAGGAGGATTTTAGAAAATAAACAAGTAAACAATGTCACACAATTATCATGACTTGGTAAGAATATAATATATATATATTCTGGAAAAGAAAAAGGGGAGGCATGTCTCACATATGGCCGGGATATTAAAGGTGAAAAATAAACAAATTTGAAATGCAAAATGCATGAGTTTTGGCCAGGGTAGAAATTGGATTTTACAATGATAAAACCCTAGAAAACCTCTCTTATAAACCCAAGTATAAACCAGAAAAAAAAATCATTTGCTACCCAAAAACATTTAAGAAAACAAAGAAGAAAATATTTACAAGCAGAAAAACAAGTTTTGAAAAGGATTCTTTTCTGAGTTAGCAAGAGAAGCATTTTTCTGTGAGTAATCTCACTAAACCCATGGCATTAAGTCCTGTTATGAGGCAGCCAGATTTATGTTATTTTTCTACATGTTTTTGATTCCATTACTATGGTTTTAATGGATGCTTCAATGGATGTTTTAATGGGTGTTTCTGGATGTTTTGATTGCCTTGATGTTTTGAGTGTTTTGCACTGTTTGGTTACACCCAGAAAGGTAAAAGTATAAAATCATGAAAGTAAATAGAGAATACTTGTAACTGGTTTAGATATGGTATGGAAAACATAGAAACCAAAATGTATATGAGTTGCGTTACACTTGTGTAAGTGCTGAGGCTCAAATGAAAGATTCAAGGTTGCAATGGAAATATCCAAAAGTGCTGAACCCTTGATCAAATAGAAAATCCATGAGCCAGAAATCTTGTTTAAGCTAGATCTTGAATTTAGTTCAAACATGGTCGCTTATGAAACAATAATAACCCACATGCCTAGTCTTTATTCCCAGTTGTAATTATTCTCGTATTTTCTTTAAGCCAAAACACTTGAAAATATGATTTTCCCTGGACATGAATGTTAGATTGTTCGTGAGTTATGCTTGTAAACTCTATATAATGTTTCATGTATACTGGGATTTAGTCACCTAGCTATCTCACGATAGGATTAAACATGAACACTTAGTAAATAAACTAAGGATTGTGAGCCAAGAAGACTGCTGGAATGCTTGTCATATTTGAAGTATGCAAGTTGGCACATGGTTTGTTTAAGCCCTGAGATCTTTGTGCAATATTGTGAATTATTTTATTGCAATGTGTCCCCGTGATTCCTTTATGGCAGATGAGGCTAGGAATTAATTTGGTAAATGCAACCTTAAATTGATGAAGTAGGAACTTGAGTTATTCCTAAGATGGTTGGACTGGAACTAGGATAGTTCCTGAGTATTTCTATTTGAAACCTATGTTTGCATGGTTGAATATGTGTGTATAATTAGTCATAAACAAGTCAGGCAAATTGATCGAAGATGATATGCCCACTTGAACAAAATATTTATGTCTCACTCATTTACCTAATATCATGGAATTTTTGATTTTACTCATACCAGATCTTGTATCTGACCCTTATTTGCTTATGGCATCTGGGGTGTCTCATCTAAAATGGGGCAGCCTCTAATGTTCTTTCAAGGAATCCTGGATCTAAATAGGAAGCTGCTGTGGCTAATGAGAGTGATTATATAAGCATGCTAAATTAGAATTAAATAAGAACTTAGAATGAAATATTTGCATATAATCTGGGAAGTTTTTATAGTTCTGTTTTGGTTTTTATGTAATGATCTTAAAAGTTTGGATTTATTAGTTGTTCTAAATGAATCTAGTGATGTATTAAGTTTGGGATTAATCTAAAGACTTGGTTGAATTTTTGCAAGAAAATATATATTTGAGTATTGTGATGAAAATCTGTAAATGGCATATGCCTGTATTTGAGAAATATAAATGTATATGTACATACATTGTATTAGTTAAATTCAAGTTACTTAAAACCTTAAGTTTGAAGGTTAAAAATCTAAGTCTAGTTATAAAAACCTGGAATTATTCTTGTGGATATTTTTAAGTTCATATAAATTAGATATGCATAGGATTTACTGACTTGTTACAAATATTCAAAAGAATATAGTAATTAACCTTAGTCAGAATTGCTAGAATCCAAATCAAGCAGGATACACTTGTTTAACAAAAATATATATACTCTGAATTTAAACAAGATAAACACTTACATCCTCATATGTATGTGTATATTACTAGGGATGCACTGATATATTTATATTGGTAATAAGTTTTGAATCATGGTTGAATTGTTTGAAAAGAAAATGACTCTGATAGTTCAAAGGAAGTTTAAATCAAACTTAAAAGTGTAAATGAATGTAGGTGGACATCCAGACACATATAAATTGAATGTGAATATGCATGTACATAGAGATAAAATTTAGACGGCAGTCTTAATAATTTAGACGTCTGAGATTAAACTTAGACGTCTGTCATAATAATTTAGACGTTTGAGATCTAATTTAGACGTCTGTCAATAAAAATTTAGATGTCTGAATTTAGTTCAAAATGTTTTCTACTCTCTGTTTAAAATTTAGACACTCTGAGACGTCTCTCATTATAATTTAGACGTTTGAGATCTAATTTAGACGTCTGTCAATAAAAATTTAGATGTTTGAATTTAGTTCAAAATGTTTTCTACTCTCTGTTTAAAATTTAGACACTCTGAGCCGTCTGTCATAAAAATTTAGTCGTCTGAGATCGAATCTAGACGTCTGTCATAGAAATTTAGACGTCTGAACTGCTGATTTTGCCTAATTTGCCTATTTTCGAGTAAATTTCCAAGGTTTATCAATTTTTGTCAATCCAACTTATTGTTATTAATTAATATCAACTTTGATAACTATCATGAGATCAAGTAAATACTATTTTAGAGTTAAATAGAATTATCTAGGCAAGATAAATATATATATAAGTGTTAGTATTTGTCAAAGTGCACCTATGGCAGTAGAACAAGACTTAGAAAAGAAATAAGTGGCTATGTCAATAGCTTGCATGGCATTTTGATTTATATTTGATTTAAATTCCCTTTGATGAAGTAAAAAAAAATCCTTATGAAATTAAGGTAGAAAGAGGAGGGTCATTTCAGTTGGTATTAGAGCACTTGGTTGCATTGATTGCTAAGTATTATAGAAATGTATTTTGTCTGTTTGTTTTGGATGAAATAATTTAGATAAGAAAATAGTAATTATTGAAGTACTCATAATATACTAATACCATTTTCCCAGAACTTAGTTAGCAGACCATGGTAGGAAGAGGATCTCATCATCATGCAGGATCAAGTGCACCATAAATGCTTGATATGCAAGACTTTATGAGGGCTTTAAGGGATGGAATTGGGCATAGGCCTGAGAACCCACATGAAGAACTTTCAAAACTACTGAAGACTTATTCCAATTTGGGAGGCAGGAGTTTTGAAGGAACTGAGAATGTGATGGAAATTCAAGCATGGTTGAGAACACTGGACAGAATTTTCAATGACATGCAATTGGATGATCAAAGGAAGAGGCAAGTAGCTTCAAGACAACTGAAAGGGGTAGCTTTAAGCTGGTGGGAGGTGATCATAGCTGGAAGAAATGAAAATGAGATCACTTGGAATCAATTCAAGGAGATGTTGGAAGCTAGTTGTTCCAGCATCAGCCAAAACCCTATTGCTTGAAGAATTCATCAGGCTTAGGCAGGGAACTTTTAATGTGACTGAATATACTCAGAGGTTTGAGAGCTTGTCTAAGTATGGAGCTATGCTTGTAGCTGATGAGGCATCAAAGAATGATAGGTATATTAAGGGTTTAAACCCAGGGCTTAGTAGGGCTATGTTGCCGTATGCAGATAAAACTTTTGATCAAATCATTGATCTGGCCTTAAAATTTGAGCAACATGACAAGGAGAGGGAGAAGTATAAGAATTTTAAGAATAATAACAATAAGAAAAATAAGGAAAGGTATCATCCCTATGACAAAAAGAAGGAGGAGACAGAAGGCAAGAAAACCAATGATACTAAGACCACTGAAACAAAGAGAAAAATAACATGTCATCATTGTGGAAAAGAGGGACATATCAAACCAAGGTGCCCAGAATTGAAGGGAGGAGCTTTCAAATGCTACCTATGTGGTAAGGAGGGACATATCAAGAGAAACTGCCCTGAGTATAAACAGCAAGGGAAGCTAGCAAGTTTGGAAAGCAGAAGCAAATCCACAGTAGAGGCTAATGCAGAAAACTATGGCCAAGTGGAAGGTACTTTATTTATTTGTACCCTACCCATATCAGTAGTGTATGATACAGGAGCAACACATTCTCTGATTTCCCATGAGTTAGTTGCATTGCTTAAATTAAATTGCATACTGGTTGAAACCCCTTTGTTAGTGCAAAGCCCATTGGGGAGTTCTAGTGTTTTAAACATGATGTGTGTGGATGTGGAATTATACATAGGAGGAAATGTTTTTATTTCCAATTTATATGTTTTAAATTACCCAAATATAGGAGTTATATTGGGTGTAGACTGGTTAAGACAATACAAAGCCATAATTAATTTAGACTCATCCACCATATCAATACAAAATTCTAGAGGTCAAAGAATCACAATTTTGTGTGAAATAACCAAGGAAAGAAAATTATATCACTTGATTGACTTAAGTAAGGATTCCAGTGAGCCTTCTATTGAAAAAATCCCCATAATTAACAAATACTTAGATGTGTTTGGAGAAGTTGATGGTGTTCCACACCACAGACCAGTGGAATTTCAGATTAATCTGATACCAGGAGCAAGTCCAATTATTAAGAAACCCACTAGGATGGGGCCAAGTGAGTTGAAGGAATTGAAGAAACAGTTAGAAGAGTTGGAAAGCAAAGGATTTATAAGGCCAAGTAATTCATGCTGGGGTGCTCCAGTAGTGTTTGTAAGGAAACATGATGGTACTTTAAGAATGTGCATAGATTACAGGGAGCTAAACAAAGTCACTATCAAAAACAAGTACCCCTTACCTAGAATTGATGATCTTTTTGATCAACTTAGTGGAGCAAAAATATTTTCTAGGTTAGACTTGGCATCTGGATTCCATCAGATGAAGGTTGAGGACTCAAGTGTTAAGTACACAGCCTTTAACACTAGGTATGGTTTATATGAGTTTCTTGTCATGCCATTTGGGTTGACAAATGCTCCATCATACTTTGTAGACTTGATGAATAGGATATTCAGGGATTATTTAGACAAGTTTGTTTTGATTTTTATTGATGATATTTTGATCTATTCTAAAACAGTAGAGGAACATGAAAATCACTTACACCTTGTTTTGTCTAGATTAAGAGAAAAAGATTTAAAAGCAAAATTTTCTAAGTGTGCATTTTGGAAAGAAGAAGTGCATTTCCTTGGGCATGTTATATCTGCCAAAGGCATTTCTGTAAATCCCAATAAAATTGTGGCAATCCAAGCATGGAAAAGGCCAAGCACAGTGGGAGAAGTTAGGTCATTTATGGGAATGGAAGGGTATTATAGGAGGTTTATAAAAGATTTTTCTAAGATGTCATCACCTCTTACCAACCTAACTAGAAAGAACCAACCCTTTATATGGACTGAGAAATGTGAACAAGCCTTTAGTAGAATCAAGGAGGCCTTAGTCAATGCACCAGTATTGAAAGTACCAGAAGGAAATGAGGATTTGATTGTGTATACTGATGCAAGTGGTTTTGGGCTAGGAGCTGTATTGATGCAGCAAGATCAAGTTATAGCCTATGCATCAAGACAATTGAAGCCACATGAATCAAAGTATGCAACCCATGATCTTGAGTTGGCAGCAGTGGTATATGCACTAAAGCTCTGGAGACATTATCTTCTAGGTGCTAAGTTTATTTTGTACACAGACCATAAGGCATTGAAATATCTCTTTTCACAAAAAGATTTGAATATGAGGCAACATAGATGGGTTGAGTTTCTGGCAGCATATGATTTAGACATACTTTATACTCCAGAAAAAGCTATTAAGGTTGCAGATGCTTTGAGCAGGCAGCATGCAAAAGTAGCCATGCTAATGATAGAAGAATTTAGAAATTTATCTCTACTTACTGATTTGGAAATTGAGGAAAACAGTGAGGTAAACATGGAGATGATTGAAGAAGGGAGTAAAGGAAAATTAAGTTTGATAACTTTGCAATCAGATTTAATTTTGAAAGTGGGAAAAATGCAAGGGGGAGATCCAGATTTATTAGAAAAGAAGACTTTAATAGAAAAAGGAGAAGAAGTAGCAAACTACCACATTGATAAGAATGGTTACTTAAGGAATAAAGGTAGAATATGTGTTCCAAAGGATATAGAATTGAAGGAAGAGATACTTAATGAATATCATAGGAGCAAATATTCTATACACCCAGGCAGCACCAAGATGTACCAAAATTTGAAGAGGGATTATTGGTGGAGAGGAATGAAAACTGATGTGGCCAAACATGTTGCAAAGTGTATGACTTGCCAACAAGTCAAAGCAGAAACCCAAAGACCCTCAGGTCTATTACAACCTCTAAGTATACCACAGTGGAAGTGGGAAAATATATCTATGGATTTCATAGATGGTCTGCCTAGGTCAAAAAGAGGAAACACAAGCATTTGGATAGTAGTTGATAGATTGACTAAAGTGGCACACTTTATACCAGTGAAGGCAGAAAGAAATGCACCTAAACTAGCTCAAATATTCATGAGAGAAATAGGAAGGTTGCATGGAATCCCTAAGACTATAGTGAGTGATAGGGACACAATCTTTACATCCAGATTTTGGAAGAGCTTTCAAGAAGCCATGGGAAGTGAGTTATGCTTGAGTACTGCATACCACCCCCAATCAGATGGTAAAACTGAAGTGATAAATAAAGTTTTGGAGGATTTGTTGAGGGCATGTGCATTGGACTTTGGAGGTAATTGGGAAGATCACCTCCATTTGGCTGAATTTACATATAACAATAGTTATCAAAGCACCATAGGTATGGCACCATTTGAAGCCTTGTATGGCAAACCATGTTTGTCACCAATATGTTGGGTTGAAGCAGGAGAAAAGGCTGTCTTAGGGCCTGAGAATGTTAAAGAGACTACAGAGAAAATTGAATTGGTGAGGAGAAGAATGGCAGCAGCTCAAGATAGGCAAAAGAAGTTTGCAGACATGAGGAGGAAGCAGGTAGAATATGAAGTTGGTGATTATGTTTTCATCAAAGTTTCACATATGAAGAAGGTGTTGAGATTTGGCAAGCAGGGAAAACTTACCCCAAGATATGTTTGACCTTACAAGATTTTGGAAAAAATAGGTTCATTAGCATATAAGTTGGAGCTACCTGAAGAGATGAGTGCAATGCACAATGTATTTCATGTATCACAACTTAGGAGATGGGTGCATGATAAAGAGGAAATTCTAGAGAAACCAACTCAAATTCAAATAAATCCTGACTTGGTCTATGAGAAAGAACCAGTGGGGATTTTAGCTAAAGAGGAAAAGAAGTTGAGGAGCAAAACTTTGAAATTGGTAAAGGTTCAATGGAGCCTAGACCCTAATGATTGTACATGGGAGTTAGAGGATAAGATAAAGATGGATTACCCTAAGCTTTTTGCAGTGGAAGGTAAAAATCTAAATCCCTAAAAAGTTTAATATGCATGATTGTTTTGACTGAATTGTTTGCTTATGCTATGTTTGATAGATTTTATAAAATCTGGACATGTTCAAAGTCAAATGAGAAAAATTGTGAGGACACTATTCCTAAAAAGGTGGGGTGATTGTAATGCCCCAGAAATTCAAGGAATCTTATTTTAGTTGAATTTTGAAAATATTTGAAATTATTTGTATAGGAATATATGGAGTTAATTGTGTGCAAGTATGTGTGCATGTGTGCACGTGCACACTGATATGGCACAAGGAAGAACTCCATATTTCTTGAATTTAAAACAAGAATTAAAAAGCAATACAAACATGATTTTGCAACATGGATATTTGATTTCTGGAATTATATGGATCATCCCAGAAAATAAGAAAAGTAAGTTTTATTTTAAATCAGTAACAGATTTTATTTAAAATCCAGAGAAAAAAAATATACACACATATGTTATAAGGATTTGAAAACCTGTATACATATAGGTGCATATGTTTCTGAAATTAAGAGGAATTAAATAAGCCTAGATAAGATATGTATACAAATATACATTTTTAAGTACTGAAAGGTATATATAAGCAAGTGAAACTATAACACTAAAATGGCAAAAGACGAATTGCAAGCAAAATAATTGCTTTAGGCAGAAAATAGAAAGGAGGATTTTAGAAAATAAACAAGTAAACAATGTCACACAATTATCATGACTTGGTAAGAATATAATATATATATATTCTGGAAAAGAAAAAGGGGAGGCATGTCTCACATATGGCCGGGATATTAAAGGTGAAAAATAAACAAATTTGAAATGCAAAATGCATGAGTTTTGGCCAGGGTAGAAATGTGATTTTACAATGATAAAACCCTAGAAAACCTCTCTTATAAACCCAAGTATAAACCAGAAAAAAAAATCATTTGCTGCCCAAAAACATTTAAGAAAACAAAGAAGAAAATATTTACAAGCAGAAAAACAAGTTTTGAAAAGGATTCTTTTCTGAGTTAGCAAGAGAAGCATTTTTCTGTGAGTAATCTCACTAAACCCATGGCATTAAGTCCTGTTATGAGGCAGTCAGATTTATGTTATTTTTCTACATGTTTTTGATTCCATTACTATGGTTTTAATGGATGCTTCAATGGATGTTTTAATGGGTGTTTCTGGATGTTTTGATTGCCTTGATGTTTTGAGTGTTTTGCACTTTTTGGTTACACCCAGAAAGGTAAAAGTATAAAATCATGAAAGTAAATAGAGAATACTTGTAACTGGTTTAGATATGGCATGGAAAACATAGAAACCAAAATGTATATGAGTTGCATTACACTTGTGTAAGTGCTGAGGCTCAAATGAAAGATTCAAGGTTGCAATGGAAATATCCAAAAGTGCTGAACCCTTGATCAAATAGAAAATCCATGAGCCAGAAATCTTGTTTAAGCTAGATCTTGAATTTAGTTCAAACATGGTCGCTTATGAAACAATAATAACCCACATGCCTAGTCTTTATTCCCAGTTGTAATTATTCTCGTATTTTCTTTAAGCCAAAACACTTGAAAATATGATTTTCCCTGGACATGAATGTTAGATTGTTCTTGAGTTATGCTTGTAAACTCTATATAATGTTTCATGTATACTGGGATTTAGTCACCTAGCTATCTCACGATAGGATTAAACATGAACACTTAGTAAATAAACTAAGGATTGTGAGCCAAGAAGACTGCTGGAATGCTTGTCATATTTGAAGTATGCAAGTTGGCACATGGTTTGTTTAAGCCCTGAGATCTTTGTGCAATATTGTGAATTATTTTATTGCAATGTGTCCCCGTGATTCCTTTATGGCAGATGAGGCTAGGAATTAATTTGGTAAATGCAACCTTAAATCGATGAAGTAGGAACTTGAGTTATTCCTAAGATGGTTGGACTGGAACTAGGATAGTTCCTGAGTATTTCTATTTGAAACCTATGTTTGCATGGTTGAATATGTGTATATAATTAGTCATAAACAAGTCAGGCAAATTGATCGAAGATGATATGCCCACTTGAACAAAATATTTATGTCTCACTCATTTACCTAATATCATGGAATTTTTGATTTTACTCATACCAGATCTTGTATCTGACCCTTGTTTGCTTATGGCATCTGGGGTGTCTCATCTAAAATGGGGCAGCCTCTAATGTTCTTTCAGGGAATGCTGGATCTAAATAGGAAGCTGCTGTGGCTAATGAGAGTGATTATATAAGCATGCTAAATTAGAATTAAATAAGAACTTAGAATGAAATATTTGCATGTAATCTGGGAAGTTTTTATAGTTCTGTTTTGGTTGTTATGTAATGATCTTAAAAGTTTGGATTTATTAGTTGTTCTAAATGAATCTAGTGATGTATTAAGTTTGGGATTAATCTAAAGACTTGGTTGAATTTTTGCAAGAAAATATATATTTGAGTATTGTGATGAAAATCTGTAAATGGCATATGCCTGTATTTGAGAAATAGAAATGTATATGTTCATACATTGTATTAGTTAAATTCAAGTTACTTATAACCTTAAGTTTGAAGGTTAAAAATCTGAGTCTAGTTATAAAAACCTGGAATTATTCTTGTGGATATTTTTAAGTTCATATAAATTAGATATGCATAGGATTTACTGACTTGTTACAAATATTCAAAAGAATATAGTAATTAACCTTAGTCAGAATTGCTAGAATCCAAATCAAGCAGGATACACTTGTTTAACAAAAATATATATACTCTGAATTTAAACAAGATAAACACTTACATCCTCATATGTATGTGTATATTACTAGGGATGCACTGATATATTTATATTGGTAATAAGTTTTGAATCCTGGTTGAATTGTTTGAAAAGAAAATGACCCTGATAGTTCAAAGGAAGTTTAAATCAAACTTAAAAGTGTAAATGAATGTAGGTGGACATCCAGACACATATAAATTGAATGTGAATATGCATGTACATAGAGATAAAATTTAGACGGCAGTCTTAATAATTTAGACGTCTGAGATTAAACTTAGACGTCTGTCATAATAATTTAGACGTCTGAGATCTAATTTAGACGTCTGTCAATAAAAATTTAGATGTCTGAATTTAGTTCAAAATGTTTTCTACTCTTTGTTTAAAATTTAGACACTCTGAGACGTCTGTCATAATAATTTAGACGTCTGAGATCTAATTTAGACGTCTGTCAATAAAAATTTAGATGTCTGAATTTAGTTCAAAATGTTTTCTACTCTCTGTTTAAAATTTAGACACTCTGAGCCGTCTGTCATAAAAATTTAGTCGTCTGAGATCGAATCTAGACGTCTGTCATAGAAATTTAGACGTCTGAACTGCTGATTTTGCCTAATTTGCCTATTTTCGAGTAAATTTCCAAGGTTTATCAATTTTTGTCAATCCAACTTATTGTTATTAATTAATATCAACTTTGATAACTATCATGAGATCAAGTAAGTACTATTTTAGAGTTAAATAGAATTATCTAGGCAAGATAAATATATATATAAGTGTTAGTATTTGTCAAAGTGCACCTATGGCAGTAGAACAAGACTTAGAAAAGAAATAAGTGGCTATGTCAATAGCTTGCATGGCATTTTGATTTATATTTGATTTAAATTCCCTTTGATGAAGTAAAAAAAAAATCCTTATGAAATTAAGGTAGAAAGAGGAGGGTCATTTCATACGTCCACTTTGAATCTCTTTATTACTGAATTTGGTTACAAGATGATACAATACACTTATGAAAACAACACAATTTGATCACAAAGAAAATCTCGACTACTAGCTCAAACTTCGATGATGAAACTCGATGAATCCGTGTTGGATGTAGGAAATTCCTCTCGAAGCTTGTTGTAGTGTCTCGAATATCTAAAGATCTTCAATTGTTGAATGAGTTGAGAGCTCGGCAGAGTAACGACGCTTGAAGAAATGATCGGCCAAAAGTCCCCCCGATGTTGGAGCTAGGGTGGTATTTATAGGATTGGTCTTGGGTGAATTTTCTGCCTCTAAGTCTTAGGTCGCGTACGACCTTAGTTAGGTCTTAGGTCGCGAGCGACCTAAGTTAGGTCGTGGCCCACTTCTCG
Source organism: Allium fistulosum (assembly GCA_030737815.1). Classification (NCBI taxonomy): domain Eukaryota; kingdom Viridiplantae; phylum Streptophyta; class Magnoliopsida; order Asparagales; family Amaryllidaceae; genus Allium; species Allium fistulosum. The sequence goes on along the minus strand of CM060907.1, from coordinate 228,619,220 downwards.
ACTTAAGCAGTTAGCCTAATGGGGCTCCTCTCGGTCTTATCTGAACAAGGAGGCATGTAGTAGGTCGCGAACGACCTAAGGAATAGGCCCATAAGGAGTTGCCTGAACTTGTTTAAACTGGGCAAGCTTTAGGTCGCGAGCGACCTAAAGTAGGTCGTGAGCGACCTAAGGAATAATTGTTGAAGCCTTTGGGTCGCTGGAATGCTTTATGAAGCTAAGTCGTGATACTTCATAGGTCGCTAGGACTCTTAGGTCGCAAGGCTCTTATGTCGTGAAGTCTGGAGCCACTAGGTCGCTTTCTTACTGAAAGCGTTAGGTCGTTGAATTTCTTCAGCAGTTAGGTCGAATGGTCTCTTTGATAGTTAGGTCGCAGAGTCTTTTCCGAAGTTAGGTCGCAGGCTTTCTTAGTTAGGTCGCAGGCTTCCTTTAGCAGTTAGGTCGCTAAGTCCTTAACTCGCAGTCACTTTAGGTCGTAGAGTCTGCTAACCCGTGAAGCTTGTTAGGTCGTTAAGTCATTCTGTTCATTAAGCCGTTAAGTTCCTTAAGTCGCAGAGTTCCTTAGGTCGTAGAGTTCCTTAGGTCGTAAGGTTTTTAGGTCGCGAAGCTCTTAAGTCGTATGGTTTTAGGTCGCCAGAAAAATATGAGTTAACATATAATTTATTCTTTTACAATTGTTGTTTTCATTTAACTTATTCAAACAATTTTTATTAACTTATATATATTTTTACATTTTCAACATCCAAACACTCAATTATATACACTTTAATAATTTTGGAAAATTATTCCTTTATATACAAAATATAATCGAGGTAAAATTATTTCATTTACCCAATTTAAACAATATCGTGCCGAATTGTTCTGAATAAGTGTTTAGAGATCCCTATCAACAATGTTAATTACTCGTATTGACCAGAATCCATATACCACTCAACAAACCAATCATCACAATATAAAACAATTTTATATTAACTAACAAATACGCGCTCGTATCTATTATTATACTCACACTCATTCTAGAGTACTGCTGATTCTATCTCTAATGAGTAATACCCAACAGAGCCATGGTTGTCGCTTAACCATATGCTCTGATACCATGTTGTAACGTTCCGATTTTAGCGGGATCCGAAAATCGACATCAATACGTCCATTGTATCAAATGTCGCCCAAACGAATACCGGAAAACCGAATTGTTAGGGTTAAAAAGAAGAGGTAGAAGAAAAAGAAGAAAAAGAAAAGAAGAACAGCAGAAACAATATCAGAATCTCACATTCGCAGCGGAACAACATATAATAGATAAATGAATAATCTTTAAATCAAAGAACTATATCATTTTATACAATACATCTCAGAGTGTACAACAACAATATACAACACAGCACATCAATGGACAATTATATAAACTTGTCCTCATACAGAATACACAGCGGAATAGTACATAGTATAAGTGATACGTCTAGGCATCCAGCTCACCACTTGAGCTCCACAACATCTCCTGAATCCAGAATAACCTGATAACCTAACTCTAGACTGCCCGTGTGGAAATTTGTGGGCACCCAGAGTTTAGGAAGGGAACAATAAACTCCAGGTCAGTCATGGGACTGGTGTGAGAACTAAAACAGTTATTTATCTTTAAAACATACAACAGGATAATTTTAAAGTCAATTCGCAATGCTTTTGGAAAATGAAACTACCATAAGGCCTCCCGCACACACACACAATGCAAACGCATAATCGGAGGAGATTTCTCCTTATGATAGTCAAAGATGCTTACTACATAAAAACAAATAATTTGATTTGATATTATTATTAATGCATAGTGGAAAAAGTATTTCAAAAATAGAATATCAATCTTAGCCAACATACGACCAGTATCGTATGCCTACTATAGCTACCATGTTCAATAGCAGGTTACCGCCACATTCCATGGCAGGTGATACAACTAAAACCGTACAGGGCTCGTATTGTTTCTTTGGATTTCCAACAAATGGTCAGGCCAAGGAACTTCCCATTGCCACATAAGTACGCCTCTGGAAAGACGCCCCAAGAACCTAACCGGATCTCTGCCAACACAAGGCCGGGTTACCCCTAACTAGGTAATTACTGACACGAATATGCAATCCCCCGATCGTAACCGACCTTCATCCGTGGATCCTCGATACCAACAACCACAAAGTAATAAATTTGCAGCAACAACATAGGTTAAATATCTGGGCTCCATACCATGATACCACCTCTATCCATAAGGAAATGACATAAAATAAAGGGGCGCTATCCCCTAATAACCTTGCCGCATCCTTCCTGTTTTGACCATTTCCGGGGTGTGAGGTCCGATGAAGTCTCGTCCACAAAGCTAGGCACGAAGCCATGCTTTGATCACAAATGATCATCACAGCAACACTCAGTATGCCACGTTACTAAATTTGGGAATATATCGCTGATAACCCTCAACTACATAACCTCTAAGCTCGTATGTCTCAGAGAAGGGTGTTAAGCTAAGAGAATAAATTCTCCGCCACCAACAAAAATGTATTTGAAAGAAATCGGCTTTATATCTCAAAATGCAACGTCAGACATAAAACCATACAAGTCTGTTCCGGGATCGAACAGAACCAAAGGCACTTCTAAAGAAGTCCTTGCAATCCGGATAATTTCTAATCACATCCGGACTTCCCGTCACAAAGGGTGATAAAACCTCTATATCGGAGATCAGCCGATGCAGAGTCATTCGACGGTAATCCTTCCGTTTTCAAAAATATCTGGTCTTCAACACCGGTCTCAAATGCAATCCATTTCGACATATCACTATTCGGAATGGGTTATACGACCCAAAGGTCCTTTCCTAGCTAACCCGAATAATGAGCGTAATATTTCGAAAATAAGTGTGGCATTCAAATTTTCAAACAAGTCACAACAAATAGCCATTTAAGGGTCAATATTGGTAGTCGGTTATTTAACTATCAATCAGTATGCACAACATCACCAGATTTCCAAATAATTTCCCAAATTATTTATCTTCCAAAAATATCTTTACAAGATAAAAATTTCAACACTTCAACTATTTGAAAACAGATTTCAAATCAATTTCCATATTTCAATCCTTTGAAAACAAATTTCAAATCACTTTTCAATTTATCTTAAAAGATAAAATGTCAAAACATTTCACTTCATATTTGGAAAAACATTTCCATACTTATTTAATAATAAGTAATTCACAAATTCTACTTATTTTCAACATTTGGAAAATATTCAATATACTTAAATCACATTTAAGTATATATTTCATTCTTTAAGGAAAACATTCTCTTAAGCACATTTGTTTGAGTCAAAATGAATGTTGCGTAACACATCATTACAACGACCCAAAATCACTAGTATAGGGATTCGAAATTAAGATAGATATATATAAATCCCAATACTATATAAAACATTTCCTTTCGAAATCATTTACTATAACAACAATGTTATAGTCCACCGTTTCCTTATTTCTTGAAAACGTCTATTTCAACAACGAATGTTGAAATCTACGGTTTCGGTACTTAATACATTTTAAAACATCTTTAGATCGTTTTAATTCTGTTTCAAATATCACTTCTCTAAAACATTTCTTTAATATATCATTCACTGTCCAAAATCGTAAATATACTTCGTTATCCAAATTCAACATTTCTACACATTTTATTTAAAGGATTATCCACTGTCCAAAATCGTGAATATACTTCGTTATCCAAATTCAACATTTCTACACATTTTATTTAAAGGATTATCCACTGTCCAAAATCAACCTTTTAAAACTTCACAAATTGTTATTTAAGCTTATATAACTCCAAAATCATACTTAAGTATATTTTTCCAAAAATCATAACTTTTATAAAAAAAAATAAAAAAATTAACATTTATTTATTTAAAGTGAATCAATTTCAAAATTTTAATAAAACGTATACTTTCAAAAATCACTTTAAAATCCTTTATAAATTAGAAATCGTGCCTTTAACATTTTTTAAACTTCAAAATAAGCCCAATGATGCAACAACACCAAATAATCAATCACGACAACAAAACATCATATATCATCATATGATAATAAAATATATCACAATATTTGTAAATAAATCAATACGGGTGAGGAATCCAGTTGGATCCCTCCAACCTGTCCCCTTGCATCCAAAGATATTAGCACAATATCAATTCCGTTCCAATACGGAATATCGCGGTATATGGGATTTATAAAATATTATCCGCTATTATGCGGCGCAATAGGGTCTCATCCACTATTTAATGTGGGAAATCAACTCCAAATACATATATAATACCAATTCCACTAAACATTGGAATATTCACGGTATATGTTTTTAATAAATAACCTCCGCTTAATATACGACGTATAATGTCTATTTCAACACAACAGATAACAATTTATCATCCAATCACACAATCAAGTAATTTTTAAATTTAACTATTTATAATTTAAATCGAGACAATTTCAATTGAGTGAGAAGTTCTCACCGTGAATTTCCAATAACGGTTGTAGCGTTTTATTTCGAATAAAATTAAACGGGCGTTTAATTTTATCCAAAAATTTCATTGTCTCCAATCATATCCAAACCAGCTCCATTGCGTAGAGCTCGACAAAACGAAGCCAACGCAATTCGTTTCATCCAAAACGGACCTCGTATGAACAAGTTATGCTATTTTAAAGTTTGAACGAATTGTAATATATATAAATTTACAAATTCTTTTTAATTTCAAACCCTATAATCAAATATGGCCGTAGATTTCTGCTCCTCCACATCAGGCCGTGCACTTCATCTTCCCTCCCATCAGGTTTTGAATGTGAATATGAACCCATAGCCGTCAAGCTTCAACGAATTTTCACGACCAAAATACACGACTTGAAGACGATCGGCCACCTCCATCGCGAAGCCCTCGGCGAACTCTACCTACACCGTGAATAGCATGAAACTCGGCTGCCCCGTTGGCCTCGAAAAACGTGGAAAACGCAGCGACTTTGAATGCGATATCCCATCGATCCGAAGCTCCATTTCAGATCATGACCGTTAGATTTGTAGATCTCGTCGAGATCTACAACTTTGTAGTTGGAGGTTTTTCCTAATTATCGATGGATTGTGAGATATTGGAGGAGAAAGGTGAATGATTTTTGGCCATAGAAATGGTGAATGGCGGCTGCACTAGAAACCCTAGGGTTTTGCTTGCAAAATGAAATAATGAGGTCCTTATATAGAAAATTGCCAAAAACACTATTCACGAAAATTTTCAGAACTCCAAACGAAGGGTGCCGACTGACGTTTCTAAGGTTTACCCCGCGTTCCGAACACAATGGAACGTGTTTCGGAGGCTATTTCGGTCATATGTGCGAATTACGGAATTAAACAATCAAATTTAAATTAAACCGATTCAAAACGATTTCGATGCGTTTTGGCTTGCCCCGGACAAACCGTAAACCCGATTGACACGAAATTTGAAACCATACAATAATATCACATTACGGATCCGATGAAACTGGTTTCGTCAAAATCCAAGACGGTTTGAAAAATGACTATTTTCACTAGTCGATTTAATATTAAAATAATCAATATTCACAAATTAACTTTAAATTCAATTTTAAAAGTTCTATAACATCACTATAACTCCAATATGATTTATTATAACTTTATACATCATTTTTAATCACATTAAACCCAAATTTCAATTATTTCTGAAATTTTCAAATATTAAATTATCGATTTAATTACCCAATTAAATCCAATTATTCGAATTAAAATTATTCGACTTATTAATTTCACTTGTTAATATTTAAAATTAATTAAATATTACGAATTTCAAATGACAAAAATTCTGGGTCGTTACAATTAAGATGATTTGAGTTAGTAAAATGAGGAGATGAGTTTACTTTAGAAATAATGCAATAATTATGTTAATTATTGCTATTTATTTCTTTTAATAATTTTTAAAAGAAGTAATTAATTTTTAAAATGGGTTATATTTAATAAAAAGATAGAATTGAGTTTAAAAATATAATTTTAATGTTAAATTATATTTGAAATGGATTATAGAATTTTATTACACAAAAATGTGATTTTTGTGTAATTTATAGTGTTAATTACAATGAAATTTGTAATTAAAATGTAAATTTGTTATTTCCTTTAAAATAGAGAAGTATGATAATAAAATATTTAAAAATAAATAAATAATCATTTATGTGTGTGTAAAAACATTTTATTATCATGAGATTAAAGTTTCTCCAATTTTTAGAAAAGAGAAACTTGAAACATGGTTGATTACATTTGTTAGCATTCTGTGTAAAATGTAATAAGTTGTTAAATATGAAAATTAAACTAAATTCTCTTATTTATGGGCTTAAGTCCATCAACAAATAGATTACCTAACCTGTAATTAAGAAATGTAATTAAGAAACGAGAAAAGAAAGTGCTGCACGTATACTCTTTTCTCATTTCTTTCTGTAAAAGTCCAGAAGCTTGTTAATGGCTGCTTTTCCCTTCCTTCTTCAATCTATGCTAAATCCATCAAAAATAAAGGAAAATTGGAGCTTTTAAAATGTAAATTCAAGTGCTAAACTAAGGTAATCCCTATTCTAAAACCAATATCTCCATCAAAAATCTAATTTGAAGGGAAAACCTGTTAATTATTTCTCTGTGTTGTTGCATATTCCTTCCTCAAGCTGTTATAGGTTTTAGAAGCTCTATTCTTGGCTAAAGCTTGCGTCTTTGGCTCCAATTCGAGATTTGGTAATTATTTGCAGCAAGGTGAGTATCAAAACTCACATTTTCTAGCTTAGATTTAGATTTCAATATTGAAATTTCAATTTCGGTTTGTTGCATTTTTGTTTGTGACTCACTGTCAATAAATTAGGCATATCTCACTCGTTTTAAATCGGAATTTGATTTTATTTAAGTTCTGAAAAGCTTTAAAAGAATTTGATAACTTTCATGTTACACAATTTCGAAAATTCTTAGCATAGAGGGTTGAAAAATCGAGTTAAAACCCATTGCCCTGTCACTGTAAAACTGTGACTTTCTATGCTAAACACTGTTGATAATTTAAGCATATTATTTTCGTTTGTTGTCCGCTTTTGACGATTCTTTATGTTCCGGAAAGCTTAGATTATATGCTACAACTTTTATGCATTGAGTTTTGTGTAGTTTTAAGGTTAGCTATGTCAAAATTAAATTTTCTTATTGCTAACCCGAGAGCAAAATAAATATTTGCACTATGCTTGAAGCTGAAACAAAATTAGACATAACTTTCTCGTTTTTGATTTGATTTTGATAATTTTGGATGTTTTAGAAAGCACAAATCCTGTACTATAACTTTCATTTGTTGAGTTTTCTGTAATTTTGAGTGTTTCTATGTTAAAATTGAACTTTTCTACTGCTAACCTAAGAGCAAAAGCAATATTTGCTCTGTGGTTGAAACTGAAACAAAATTAACATAACTTCTTTGTCTCTTAACCGAATTTGATAATCTTAGATGTTTCGAAAAGCTTAAACTTTGTACTAAAAGTTTCATGTTTTATGTTTTCTAAAATTTTGAAGTTTGCTTAAGCAAAACTTTGTTTGTTTGTTGCTGGTACGAGAGCAAAACGTCAACAATAACAATTATTGACTTGAGGAGTGTATTAGCTTATTTTTGCTCTCACTCTTATTTGATTTTGATGACTGTTTTTTAGATGTTTTGAAAGCTATAATGTCTATCAATAGGCTAGCTATATTTGAAGAATTTGAAAATTCGAATTTAAATAGAATTTGAAATAAATGGACATTTAAATTTTTTTATTATATAGCATTGACTTTGGTCTAAATTTGAATTGAATTCCTATTGAATTCAAGTTATTAGTCCTAGCTTATCATTCTTGGTTTTCTTTTATTGTTTTCGAGCGTGGTTTTCACTAACCATTTTGAAGTGATTTTTGAAATAAATGAAAATTTCAAATTATTATTATATAGTATTTTAAAATTATTTTTCTAATATAAAATCTATTTATTTCCTATAATAAGGGAATTTCAAATATTGGTTTTATTAATCATTTCGAAGAAAAGTTTTAAAAGCTTGTTTCTTCTAATAAACTATTTTAAATGTAAAATACGCACTTTTGCACTATTCGAACGTATGAGAAAGAGAATTAAACGATTTAGAAAAACACATGGTATGGGACATGTGCGTTTACTATTTCAGTTAATTCCGGACTTGTACGATCGAAGCTATTTGAGATTAGTGTTTCTAAGATGTTTTGCCAATTTATGGCAGGTTTTTGAGTTTGTAATTCCTATCTTTAGGAATTATCTAGGAAGGCCAATATTTGGCGAGTTTTATAGATTGATATTTCTACATAGAAATTTATGGTTTATGAGGACCATCATGATGTTTTCACTTGTCGATGAGATGAGACAAGTTACGATGCCATTTCATTCTTGTCGATGAGATGAGACAAGTATGGTGTCTCTTTATCACTCGCCGATGAGATGAGGCGAGATATGATTTTTTTGAGTTTCATGATGTTCCTAGTGTGGCATCGACTAGCGACTAGTAAACCATTAAGTACGAACGTGTGTTATGGGACACACGTTGTTAATCCCTTTTCTGAATGGCGACTCAACTGCTTAAGAAAAGCTGGCGACTTAACGACCTAACATAACAACGGGTTAACTACCCCAAATCCCCAAGCGACTTAACTGTTCACAGCTCCAAGCGACCTATGACCTATAGCATCTGGCGAGCTAACATTGTAATGAGTTAACGACTCAACCTCCCAGCGGCTTTCAACGGGTTAAGCGACCTAAACAGATCAACGGCATAGCGACTCAAACACGACAGTGGGTTGAATACTACAGCGACTCAATGAGGTAGCGACCCAGCGGGTTATGAGCTCACAGCTGCAACTAAATAAGCCGCGTCTCCTTATGGCGTTTGTATATAGGTCGCTCCAACCTATATTAGGTCACTGCTTCTCCTAAGTCTATCCTAAGTCGCTCCGCATGATGCCCCAGCATATAGGTCGCCTTCCGTTCCCCATAGGTCGTTGCGACCTACCAGCCAACACAAATGGCCAAATACACCCACTATAAGCCGTAACCCGTACCCATTAGGTCGCCCGAAACCTAACTCAACTCCTAAGCCGCCCACGACCTACACCAAACGACCTAACTCCGAAACTCCCCTATAAATACCCGGCCTAGTCCACATTGGGGGGATTTTTGAATCATTTCTCGAGCGCCAAGACTTTGCTATTTTCACGACTTCTACACTTGCTCCAACACTTCAAATGCCAAAGACACTTCAAAGAACCTTCGAAAAAGATCAAGTTCATTCAATATGAATTCAAAGAGCTTTTCTGCATCAAAGTTCTAACTAATTGTCTTAATTGTGTTGTAATTGGAGAATTATTGTAAAATTTGTAATCAAATCAATAATAGAAGAGATTAAGTGGACGTAGGCTTGACTTTGAGCCGAACCACTATAATAATTATTGCCTCTTTACTATTTCTACTATTTTCTGCTTGCTTTTAATTCCCTTACCAACGGGTGGTGCTTTCGCTATATCACAACTCACACTGGGGTGTTAGCGTACATTTTTAGCGCTAACATTTTTGGTGCTTTCACTGAGAATTGAACTCAGGGGTGCTCTTATCATTGCTTCACAAAGATTTGTTGAAAGACGCTCCCTAAGAACCAGAAGTCTGTCCGAAATTATGGCTCCTGGAAGAAAAAGTAGATCTACTAGATCTGGAGATGCTTATGACAACACCGCCACTTCTCCCACGTCAAATCAAGCGGCTCCTAGTGTTGGAGTCATAAGGGCGGAATTGGATGCTGTAGTGTCTGGGTTGTATCAACAAATGGAAGCCCAGAACACTTTGATGTTGGACAGGTTAAATGCTTTGCTTGGAGTTAACCAGCAACCAGAAAATAATGAAGAAACCTTTGCTGAGGATGTTCATGATTCCCAAGGGAAAAGTATTCCTCAAAGGGCAGCTGGCACCGTCGAAGGGGCACCTCCCCAAGCTGGAGGTTCAAGGCCGCAGCTAACTCTTCGTGAACGTTTGTCCAGGCAAACTTCCGAAAAAGTAGTTGACGTTTGTCCCGTAAGGCCTCTAAACGATGAGGAGTACCTCTCGGGAATGATTCGACAAATTATGAAGGAGAGCATGCGAAGGGAGGAAGATGAAAGTGACTGGGGGTTTGCTCCAAGCAAGACTCGTTTTACTGAAAGAATTCTAAAGGCTGAATTTCCGAAGAAGTTTGTTCCCCCTACTATTCCAGCTTATCGGGGGACAAGCGATCCTAACTAGTTCTTATACAAGTATGACTGGCATATGACAGGTGCCAGAGCAACATACGAGATCAAGTGCAGATACTTTCCTGTGTACTTGGAGGGAGTAGCCCTGCTTTGGTTCACGAAGCTGCCATTTCGATCCGTGGATCAGTTCTCCGACCTAACTCATAAATTCAAAGATCAGTTCAGGTTATATGCTTCGAAGGCCAAGGACATAATGTCACTATCCAGCCTCGAACAAAGCCCCGGAGAGTCTATCAAATCTTTCTTAAACCACTTCAATATAGCCTTGGCCGAAGTTGATAATGCAGAGCCTCGGATGATTCTGACTTACTTGATGCGAGCTATTGACAAATCAAGTGAATTCGGAAAATAGCTATAGATGAAAGAGCCAAACTCACTTGAGAAGTTCTATAAGAAGGCCGATGAATTCATGCGCTTAGAAAGCCTTCCTGTGCCACCAAAAGTAGTCGTGGCTGAAGTTGAGAATAACAATGCTGCTTCTAACAAAAAGGAATCTGGTGGCTAGAAGAGGGAGAATGACGGTGGAAAAAAGCAAAAAGACGTAAAGAAAACTCGCCACTTTAAACCTTTAGATTTTACTCCCTTAACTGATACTCCAGAAAATATCTTTTTCGCAACCAAGGATGCTGTCGAATACCCCAAACCACCTGAGATGAAGCCTGGGAAAAATGTTGTGCATAATGGGAGGTTCTGTCGGTTCCACAATCAACCTGGCCATGACATTAATGAATGTCGCCATTTAAAGAATTTGATTGAAGAGTCGTTGAGACAAAATAAACTACAACAATATGTGAAGAGAAACAGAAGTGACCCAACCTCATCTACTCAGGGACGGCAAGTTCCTGCTCATCAATCCGGCTCAGATGAGAGGACTGCAGCGCAGGAATCTAAGAGGCCTATCATTAATGTTATCACAGGGGGTCCTCACCCAACGGGCAGAAGTTGGGGTGAGATGGAGAGATATGCTCACGCTTTGATATATGCCCCGGCAGAAGAAAATGTTTTTGTCTTGGAAGATGCTGCACCTTTAAAACAGCAAAGAAACGATGACATCATATTCCGGGCTAGAGACTCTGTTGGTGTTGAGGCTCCCACCATGGATCCCTTGGTGATATCTGCGGGCATCGGACCAGCCATTGTAAGAAGGGTACTTGCTGACTGCGGCGCCTCTTGCAATGTCCTCTTCAGAAAGACATTTGATCAGATGAAAATTCCCATGGCTGATGTCCAAGCTTCCTCACAGAAAATTAATGGGTTCACTGGAGAACCAAAACAGCCTATTGGGACTATTGACTTATTTGTAGAGCTTGGAGAAGGGGAAAAGAAGGTGGTTTGAAAACAAACTTTTGTGATTGTTGATGAATTCTCCACTTACAATGCCTTCTTGGGTCGACCGACTCTTGCCGCATTCAAGGCCATTCTCATCCCATGGTGCCTGACCATGAAGTTCCCCGCCGATAATGGCGTCGGTGTTGTGAAGGGGGACCAAAATGCCGGGCAAGAATGCTGTTTCATAGAGTTACGGGAGGCAAAGAAGAGAGAAATGGATAAGGGTGCTGCAGCTCCGCTCCGCATCAATGAGCCTACCTTGTAGCAATTACGGGGTAGACCCTGCACTGGTGAGCATAGTGGTGCACTAAATGAGATTGATCCCAGAAAAACCAGTGTAGGGGAGAGTAGAGTGGAGCCGGTGGAAGTTACGGTGCCAATACCTATTGACCTGAATGATCCAAACAAGGTGTTGAATGTGGGTACACAACTCGGTGTGACGGTTCAGAATATGCTGATATCATTCTTGAAAGCAAACCTGGATGTATTCGCTTGGAGTCATGCCGACATGTGTGGAATATCTCCAGAAATCGCAGTGCATGCTTTGAATATTGATTCAAAATTCACACCCGTAAAGCAGAAAAGAAGAACCCTTGGTCCTGATAGGTCGACAGCATTAAAAGAAGAAGTAGATCGGCTCATGGAAAATGGCTTCATCAGAGAATCCACTTATCCAAATTGGGTTTCTAATCCGGTGTTGGTTAAAAAATCAAATGGGAAGTGGAGAGTATGCATCGACTTTTCAGACTTGAACAAAGCATGCCCCAAAGACTGTTTCCCGTTACCGAGGATTGATCAGCTGGTGGATGGAACAGCCGGGCATGAATTATTGTCCTTTATGGATGCTTACTCAGGATATAATCAAATCACGATGCATGAGCCAGATCAGGAGGACTCGAGCTTCATCACTGATGTTGGTCTTTACTGCTATAAATTCATGCCCTTCGGACTAAAGAACGCGGGGGCAACTTATCAAAGACTTGTTAATGCCATGTTCAAACCCAAGATTGGCAAGACTATGGAAGTATATGTTGATGATATGTTGGTGAAATCGAAGAAGGCAGTAGACCACATGGATCATTTGGCAGAAATGTTCGCGGTCCTTCGAAAGTATGGGATGAAGCTAAATCCTCTGAAATGTTCATTCGGGGTAGAGTCCGGAAAATTCTTCGGTTTCATTGTGAGTGCTAGGGGCATCGAAGCTAATCCTTCTCAGACTACTGCTTTAAGGGAAGTGAAAGCCCCTAGAACAAAGAAGGAATAGCAAAGCCTCAACGGGAAAGTCGCTGCTTTGAGTCGGTTTATTTCCAGGGCCACTGATAAATGCATTCCCTTCTTTGACGCTCTGAAGAAAGGAAAGAAAAACTTTGAATGGACGCCTGAATGTCAGAAAGCTTTTGATGAACTGATTCGTCGCATGGAAATGCTTCCAGTACTTTCTAAGCCCAGCAATAGTGAAGATCTTTTCATATACTTAGCGGTTTCATCTCATGCTCTCAGTGCAGCACTGGTACGGGAAGACGCAAAAGTTTAGCGCCCGGTTTATTACATCAGCAAAAGATTCACTGGGGCAGAGATGAATTATTCAAAGCTGGAAATGCTCGCCTATTGTCTATTGATTGCGTCCAGAAAGTTAAGGCCATATTTCCAGGCTCATCCTATTAAAGTCCTCACTGATCAACCTCTAAAGCAAGTCCTATTTCGCCCTGAAACTTCGGGTCGTCTTTTAAAGTGGAATATTGAACTCAGCCAATACGATATCACCTACCATCCCCGAAGAGCAATCAATGAACAAGCTTTAGAAGATTTCCTTGCAGAATACATAGACAAAGGTGACAGTGCGGAAGAGGTGACTGATGACATCCCGATCCAATATGTTGATGGTGCAAGAAATGACTATTGTTCCGGAGCTGAGGTTGTGCTTGAAACCCCCGACGGGCGGTTATTGTGGTATGCATTGAGATTAGAATTTCCTTCGACAAATAATGAAGCAGAATATGAAGCTCTTGTTGCTGGCTTGAAGATTGCTAAAGAACTGAACATCAAAGTATTGCAGATCTTCAGTGATTCCCAGCTTATTGTATGCGAACTCAAGAAAGAGTTTCAAACTAAAGGAGGAAATCTGCCTGCTTACTTGTCAAAGGCCTGGGAGCTTCTCGATGATTTTGATCGTTATACAATAAGCCATATACCCCGGGAAGAGAACATGAAGGCAGATTCTCTTGCAAAATATTCAAACTGTGGCGAAGCTCAATTATTGGGATTGGTCCTGTAGAAGACTTGTTAGCTCCAAGTACTGATGAGATGGATATTGACTGGATTATGGCTGTATCTCAAGAGCAGGAGTCGTGGATGACCCCGATTAAGGAATATCTACTCAACGGCTCCCTGCCAAAAAACTCAAAGGAGCGCCAGAAGCTGTTAAGAAAAGCCCCAAAATATTTGATTCAAGATGGCCATTTGTACAGATGAGGATTCTCGATGCTATTACTCCGATGTGTAACCAAGGAAGAGGCTAAGACAATTTTAGCTGAGGCACACGGAGGAGAGTATGGGGATCATTCAGGTGGCCAAACTCTTGCGAAGAAAATTCTCCGCTATGGGTATTTTTGGCTAGATATTAATCGAGATGCTGCTAGCTACTCCCGAAAGTGTGACAGATACCAGAGATTTGCAAAAATCCCAAGAGCCCCTTCCACCGAGCTAACACAGATGGTCAGTCCTTGGCAATTCGCCATTTGGGGGATAGATCCCATTGGGCCTTTGCCGATTGCCAAGTCCGGAATCAAATATACTATTGTTGTTGTTGATTATTTCACTAAATGGGCTGAAGCTGAAGCTGAACCATTGGCTACTATTACCTCTAAAAAGATGATAAACTTTGTAACTAAAAATATCATTTGCAGGTATGGTGTGCCTTAGAAGATAATCACAGACAATGGTACCCAATTCGAAATCGAAGAATTCTAGGACTTTTGCAGGCGATTCAGGATCCAAAAAAGCTTCTTAGCAGTGGCTCATCCACAGGCAAACGAGCAAGTGGAAGCAGTGAACAAAATTATCAAATCAACCATAAAAAACAGCTGAAAAAAGTAAAAGGTGGTTGGGTCGATAAGCTGCCACTAGCACTTTGGGCAAACAGAACTACCCACAAAACTGCGACTGGGCACACTCCATTCTCATTAGCATATGGATCAGAAGAAATGGTTCCAGTGGAAATAGAGGTCCCCTCACACAGGAGAATTCATTTCAACCAAGCTGAAAATGAAAAGCTGCAACTTGAAGCACTTGACTTGCTTGATGAAAGAAGGAAAGAGGCTGAGCTCAGAGTTGCAGCCTATCAGCAAAGGATAGCCAGGCACTTCAATTCTAAAGTTCGCCAACGCAGCTTTGAAATTGGGGATCTAGTCTTGAAAAGGGTCATGACAGCAACAGGAGTGTTTGGGCCAAACTGGGAAGGGCCATACGTCATAGGCAGAAATCTTCTTGATGGCACTTTCAAGCACGCAACTGTCGAAGGAGATCCAATTCCAAGAGCCTGGAACAACAATCACTTGCTTCCATATTTTACTTAGAAGTTATGCTTAAATTTGTAAAATGATTGTGGATGTATCATTCTTGTATTGTAAGCCATTGAAAAATCAGTGTGAATCAATAATAAGAACTATAAAGTGGATGTAGGCCCAATTCTTGGCCGAACCACTACAAATCTTGTGTTCTCTACTACTATAAAATGCTTGTCTCATTTCGATGTGCAAATATCTTAAATATATTGCTAAAATGTCGATTTAATATTGCAGACTATCAAAGCAAAGCTTACCTATTCAACACATCACAAGGCCAAGCGATTCCTACAAATCACTCAATAAACAAATGTCAAGCCACAAAAATTCCAGATTCAATTCCAATATAAGAAGTGCTTCTCACAAACAGTTGGTGATTCCACCGAAGGGGCACCTTCCTAACGTGGAGGTTCCAGGCCCTTGCTAACTGATTGTGATTGTTTGTGCAAACAGACATCCAGTTAAGTAGCTTGCACCCGCCCTGTGGATTCACTTAACAATGAAGTACACTTCTCTGAAAAAATCAAACAACTTGCAAAAGAAAGGAACATGTACTTGGAGATGATAATGAGGAATCGCTGAGGGGCAGATTGAGAAAAGACATGGGCAAGCAGACAAAAACAGCCAAAATGGAATCTTGTCTCGCAACAAAAAAGTTGATGGGACCACCGAAGGGGCACCTTCCCAAAGTGAAGATTCCAGGGCCTTGCTAGTTAATTCTGATCGTTTGTGCAAACAAACATCCAGTTAGGTAGCTTGCGTCTGCTCCATGGATCCACTTAACTGTGAGATGCAACCTTCCTGGCAAACGAAACAAAAAAGCCCTTTTCGAAGGCACACTTCTACTCTCAAGGGAATGTCAATTTCTTCATAATGAGAACATTCTTCCACAAAAAAGTTGAAGTGCCAAATAAAGCCCTCTAACGAGGCACGCCGAAAAATGAAATGTTTTTCTCAAACAAAAAGGTTGGTGGAACCACCGTAGGGGCACCTTCCCAAAATGAAGGCACTAGGCCCTTGCTAACAAATTGTGATCGTCCGTACAAACGAACATCCAATTAGGTAGCTTGCGTCCGACCCGTGGATCCATTTAACTGTGAGAAGTAACTTTCAGGCAAACAAAAAAGCCCTCTTCGGAGGCACACTTCTACTCTCAAGGGAAGATCAATTTCTCCATAATGAGAACATTCTTCCCCAAAAAAGTTGAAGTGCCAAATAAATCCCTCTAACGAGGCACGCCCAAAAATGAAATGTTATCTCTTGAAAAATTCATTGGTGGAACCACCGAAGGGGCACCTTCTCAAAAAGAAGGTTCTAGGCCGCAACTAACTGCTCGCGATCGTTTGTGCAAACAAATATCCGATAAAGCAGCTGACGCCTGTTTCGTGGGCCCACTTAGCGATGAGATATAACTTTCTGGCAAACAAATCAAAGCCTTCTTCGGAGGCCCGCTTCACCGCGTAGGGGAATCCACTTCTCAAAAATAAAAGTGACCATCTCCGAAAGTTGAAGTGTAAAAACTTTTTCTAATAAAAAAAAAACAGAAAACTTCTCCAATACAAGGCACACTCTACTAGAGCAGAATAATATTTCCTCAAAATGGAAGAATTATTCTCCAGAGTAAGAGTACAAGTCTTTTCAAAATGGAGAAGATTGCAATAAGCCGTGGTATGGGGGCAATATAGCTACATTAATAAAAGCAATGCTCAACCAACATACCACGAGCTCACTGCAATATCATACAAAGAAAATAAAGAAACTTGTGTGAAAATAAGGAAAAAATGCATTCACAAATACAGACAAAAGATTGTACAAGTAAAAAGAGTCATTCTATTCCATACTATAAAAGATTTGTATACATGTGCAGGTTTCAAAAAGCGGGGGCCGGTACGCGCACAATCTCCGGTCGATACAAGTCTTTAGATACAAGCAAAAAGCAAAAAAGTAGAACAAGAAGGATAAAACCAGACTCATTACTTCTTCCCCCGCCTTTGGAGCCCTCGCCTGGCCTAATGGTTAACTTCTTGAGTCGGCCTGAACGAGTCGGGGAAGAAGGAGAAAGAGGTGCAATTGAGTCCCCTTCCGCTTTCTCATCGCTAGCAAAAGTGCCCTTCTTTTTCTTCGAAATTCCATGCTTTATCCTCTTCTTTGAAGAAGATTCGCTGCCTGGAGTGATAAGATCAATCAGCTTTGTATCATCGGCAGTAAATTTCTCCAGGGTCCTCTCACCCTCCTCAAGTTCTTCAGCTTTCTGCTCTTGTGAAGCGGCCGGGTCATCCAAGCCTTGAAGAGCTCCTATTTGTTCTTCTTGCGACCTCGATTGACAAGCAGAAGAAGGAGTAACTTGAAGAGGTGGAGGGGCAATAGCTGAAGGAGGCGAAGCCTTTACAACACTTGTTGTTTTCACTACAAAAGAAGAAAAGTTAAACATAAGTATTCCTCGCAAAGAGAGGATATAGTGGCACGTCGAGGCTTAAGTAATAAGCAAGAAGTTCATCGAGCTCATGTGAAGCAAATGAGTAGTCCACTTGAGCTGGATCAGTGTTGAAGTTACCCGGAGAGATTGACTTTATCACGTCAATTTCAAAACCTTGGGCTTCGGTGTCTTCTTGGGCCTCGTCTTCGGCATGAGCAGTTGTAGTTTCGGTTTCGGCTTTGGCAGGAGGCAGAGAGTGGGAACTGGAGCCAATAATATCGATGTCGACTGAAGCCGAAGGACGAGTTGGGTCGGCCAAAGGTGCCTTCCCTAGATGCTCTCCTTCCGCTGCTTCGGCTCATTCCTTGGTAAGGGCGGCACAACCCTCATCATCCAAATAATAAGCCTCAAGATCCTCCTCAGCGTAGCCAGCGTCTCTAAGCATTTCAACTGCTGCCTCCCACACTTCAGCCAGGGTAACCTTATACTTTGGGCCCAAAAATGATAGACTGCCACGCCCCAAGACGCTTTGAATATAAAACTCGAATAGAGTGGAGCTGACGTTGGCCTTAGTTGCGTCATGTGATTGTTCAGCTGCTGCTTTTCCAGCGATGGCATCGTCACGCTCCTTTTCAGCCTTAGAAAGCTGGGCCTTTAACATTGTAATCTTCAAATCTTGGGAGTTAGTCTTTTCCCGCAGCCGAGCAGCATCATTGCGGTAGATTTCCACGATTTTCCGCTCCTACTCAAGTTTAGCCTCAGCATCTCGTTGAGTAGCGTGGGCGTCTCTTACTTGCTTTTGAAGAACCTCTTCCTTTTGAGTATAAGAAGTGGAAGAGGTGGCAAGATCATCTTTAAGCTTCTTGATTTCAGCCTCAAGTTTCTCGTTATAGGCGGTGATGCTCTTCATCTCCGTATCATGCTGATCAAGAACTTTTTGCCACTTAGACTTATCGCTTTCCATGGTCAGCATAGCCTAGAGATTTAAACGATTTACTCTTTGAAGCTTGTCAACTAGTTTTTGCCAGACGGACATTCTTTCAATATCAAGCTTGACAGCGTCGAGATTTCTTAACATGGCATGTTTATCAATTGGAACCAAGTCCAGATCATAACGTACTCCTTTCAAACACCAATGCGGAAATCGGCTTTGGAGTGCAGACGGAGGCTTCTCAACTTGATAAGGAGGCCTATTAATGATTGCTTGAATTTTAGCTCTTTTAAGGGCAGGAGAGCTAGAAGGGATGTCTAGAGAGATAGAAGCAGCAGACACTTTAGAAATTTCAGATGTAGACTTTTCGCTAAGCTTGGCT
Source organism: Allium fistulosum (assembly GCA_030737815.1). Lineage (NCBI taxonomy): Eukaryota > Viridiplantae > Streptophyta > Magnoliopsida > Asparagales > Amaryllidaceae > Allium > Allium fistulosum. Next base: position 228,600,266 of record CM060907.1, on the reverse strand, counting down.
CGCATGCTTGAATCTTCAGCTACATGAATCTTCCCCTTATCATCAAGAGACTTTCTCTTATGGGAGTCATCATCCCTCTGGTAAGAGTCATGTCGGTCGTCTCTTCTTCCATAATGCTCCACATAAGCCTGCCTTTCGCGGGATTTCCTAGCTGATCTTTCCTCATCAGTCTCCCTAGGGGCAGGAAGATAGCGCCTGGGGTCATAAGAATCATGCCTCGGATAGCGTTGAAAGTCATCATAAAATGAGCTGCTGCGTCCCATGGGAGAACCTGAAAGTGAAGAAGAGACAAAATTTAGAAATCTTCGAAATAAAGAAGCTAAGTGCGCATAATTGCCAAAAATCCTAAGTGTGTGTGTGGCGTGCGAACTACACGCGTCAATCTACAAACCACTCTTTGGCTTAGGAGTGATGTTGGCTTTTGCAGCAGGAGTCAACTCTTGGGTTGATGGAATTGATCGCAAGACGGATGTCGCTTCGATTGCTGGAGAAACAAGCTTAGAAGTGGTGGTGTCATATTTAAAGAGCTCGTGGGAAGTCACCATAAGATCGCTCAGTCCTCCAAAGATATCATCACCATCATGCCCAACGGAATGGGTCATATCAGCAGTGCCCTCTTCAGCACATTTTACACTCTTCGTAACGGAACTTTCTTTCTCAGCTCCCTCACCGGCTTCTCTAGTAGCCTTCTCAGAATGTTGTGGAAATTCCTCCTCTTCAATAACTAGGGGAAGTTTAGATTTGCCAGATAACCCCACACCGTCAACGGAACTGGAGCATTTCACTAATGAAGTCTCTACAATAGGTTCCTTTGGTGCGAATTCCTCTACGGAGGCTGGGGCATCTAACGCTTCTGCTTGAGAACTGGGGGCATCACGGGACTGAATGGATCGAGAAGAGTGCAAGAGTCCGAATTGGTGCAAAAATTCGTTCTTCAGTTGAAACTTAATACTTCTCTCATCGATAGCTTCGGCACTCAATCTTTCGAAAGTCGATTTGTGACTAGAATCTTTAGAGGGAGGAGGAAGTGCTGCAAAAGTAAAGAATGAAGTTAGCACTTGACGACTTGAATTTTGAGAGTCTCAGAAATGAAGTGAACGGAGATAGGTAGTCTTACTTCCTACTCTCCAGATACCGTAGAATCCCGGGGGGCAACGGACAAAGAAGAACTGGTTTAAAAACCCGTGAGCGCTCTCGGGCAGATCCGTAATCAGCATGCGGTTTCTTGCACTCCTTACAAGAGTAATGGAAGGGTGATCTTTGTTCCTCCCGAATGAATACAAATAGCAGATCTCCTCGAAGCTTGGGAGGCGGTTAAGTGTCCTCCTAAATAGTACGCACAACCCCATCAAAGTGACATAGCCATTTGGGTGCAACTGGAATGGAGAAATAGTTAGTCGAAGGAGGAGTGTTCTAAGAAAATCGTTGAAGGGGGGGATAGCTCCATTCAGACACATTTGACGATTGACTGCAATAAAGCCAGGAGGCGGCCCATCGACAATGTCATTTACCCCAAGAAGCAGAGCATCCGTTTCAGCAATGCCGAATTGAATACATAGCTGGCTGAAAGCCCGTTGGTTCAATGTAGTTGAAACTCTTTCCGGAGGATTCTCCAAAGGGACGACAATTGGGAAAACCTCATCGGCCCGCTCTACTATCTCTTCTCGCACTTGTTGAGAAGCCATTCTACACTAGGAACTGGATATTCAAATATGAAGGTGCACGTTTCCTAAAAGCGTGTGAAGTGTTGTGCAAAGCTACTGAAATAACAAGTAAATAAAGTAAAACTTGAAATAATACTGGTTGGCGCACATCAATTCAGGAAGATTCAAGGCTTGTTATTGGATCAAAATTAAGTGTAGTATCAATGCAGATAATATTCAGCAATAAGCAGTTATAACTGTATGAATTTTGCGTTGATGCTTCATTTAAGTCAGTTGATTCACAACATTTCATTTTTAATTAGATTCATATTATTTTACTTAAGTAAAATATTATCTCTTTGACCTAATCCATCACTCGATGTGGGCAGTCGATGATGAGTATATTTGTCCTAGTTTTCTGCATGATAATAACTGGTTATTAACAATTAAATGTTGGTGCAATCTGTTTAGAGGCAGTTGAAAGTTCAAGCAAGCAGTCCAAGTTAAAGTTCTAGTCACATTTTACGAATTAAGCAATGCGATACTTTATCTTATTCAACTTACGTTGTTCATATTGTCCAAAGTCATGGAATGATAAGGCACGTGCAAGGTAGAAGGTCACGAGTTAAGGCTATAAGACTTTAAGTCATGACAAGGCAAATGTGCTTAAGTCTTAGCTCGTCCAAGTACAAGAGCGACCTAAAGGTTATGCCATAAAAAGTTAACTCGCCCAAATTATGGTGCGATCCAAAGATGGGTCGTTAAGGGAGTTATCTTGTCTGAAGCAGTATACCGCAGTATACTATATATCCTAAGTCGCTTGAGTTCTTAAGTTTTTCCATTGAGCTCTAACGACCTAAGTTAAGTCACGGGATGACTATATCGCTCAAAAGTTATTCATGTGCCCTCTTCCAACGACCTAAGTTAAGTCGCAAGCTCTCTAAGCCGATTCAGACTCCCTTAGGACGCCAAAGTTCATAAGTCGCTTAGGCTCCTTAAGTTTCTAGGCCCATATGTCGCTCAGGCTCCCTAAGTCATCAAGACTCTTAGGTCGCTCAACTCTGTAAGTCGCTCTACATGATTAATTCGCCTCATGCCCTAGGTCGCCCTAAGGGTATCCTAGAAATACCGAGCTCTCTTCTACTAAAAAGCAAAGTCCTGCTCTCCACTCACACATTGCCACGTGTTCATCCCCTTTACTTCACCAGAAATGCCACAACATAACCCGAAATCCGTTAACTCAAAACCTCCTTGTCTCCTCCAAACTCCCAAAACCCCTGATCAACTCCAAAAACTCCACATTCACCCAATAACTTCATGGAACCCTAAGTCGATTCATTTTTTGAGAGTAACGCAATTACCAACATTCGATGATGATCGAAAGGTGAGTTAGGGTAAAATCTTTCAGCATGGTAACAAAAATTGCGTGAAATTGGTTATGGGAGAATCAATGGTGAACACGATGGTCAGATGATCGGATTAACCTAGATTTGCTGTTGAAAATGATAATCGAAGGTACGAGGAAGGGAATTTCGCTTTAGCTCTTGAGTTTGAATACAACAATGGAGGCAAGATGATAAACAGTAAAGTGAAGAGGGTGAAACGGCTTAGCGGCTTATATAGAAGAAAAAGGGGAAGATGAATAGGCGCGCGAGTTAGCAAGATCCTTGAGTCGCCCACGCTTAGCAAAGTTAAATCGAAGCACACGACCTATAACCTAGGCATGTACTTCGAGGGGCAAGTGTTAATCCCTTTTCTGAATGGCGACTCAACTATTTAAGAAATGATGGCGACTTAACGACCTAACATAACAACGGTTTAACTACGCCAAAGCCCAAAGCGACTTAACTGTTCACAGCTCCAAGCGACCTACGACCTATAGCATCTGGCGAGCTAACATTGCAATGAGTTAACGACTCAACCTCCCAGCGGCTTTCAACAGGTTTAGCGACCTAAACAGATCAATGGCATAGCGACTCAAACACGACAGTGGGTTGAATACTACAGCGACTCAATGAGGTAGCGACCTAGCGGGTTATGAGCTCACAACTGCACCTAAATAAGCCACGTCTCCTTATGCTGTTTGTATATAGGTCGCTCCAACCTATATTAGGTCGCTGCTTCTCCCAAGTCTATCCTAAGTCGCTCCGCCTGATGCCCCAGCATATAGGCCGCCTTCCATTCCCCATAGGTCGTTGCGACCTACCAGCCAACGCAAATGGCCAAATACACCCACTATAAGCCGTAACCCGTACATATTAGGTCGCCCGCGACCTAACTCAACTCCTAAGCCGCCCACGACCTACACCAAACGACCTAACTCCAAAAATCCCCTATAAATACCCCGCCTACTCCACATTGGGGGGGGATTTTTGAATCATTTCTCGAGCGCCAAGACTTTGCTGTTTTAACGACTTCTACACTTGCTCTAACACTTCAAATGCCAAAGACACTTCAAAGAACCTTCGAAAAAGATCAAGTTCATTCAACGTGAATTCAAAGAGCTTTTCTGCATCAAAGTTCTAACTACTTGTCTTAATTGTGTTGTAATTGGAGAATTATTGTAAAATTTGTAATCAAATCAGTAATAGAAGAGATTAAGTGGACGTATGCTTGACTTTGAGCCGAACCACTATAAAAATTGTTGCCTCTTTACTATTTTCTGCTATTTTCTGCTTACTTTTAGTTCCCGTACCAACGGGTGGTGATTTCGCTATATCACAACTCACACTGGGGTGTTAGCGTACATTTTTAGCGTTAACACACGTTAACATATTTCGGGTTCCTATCCATGAGTTTGTGACACATTCACGATGTTTACATAACAGAACTGCTTAGAGAGGTGTTAGCGACCTAGTCATGAGGACGAACTGCTTGGAAGGTGTTAGCGACCTTGTTAGGGCTGACAAAACGGCTTGGTGAGGTGTCAACGACCTTGTCGTGAGGACGAACTGCTTTGGTAGGTGTTAGCGACCTTGTCTGAGGCTTCGGCCGTCCGAGTTTAGCGTGTGTAGCATTGCTTCGGCATTGCAATCGGGGATTTGGCCAATCCATGTTTTCTGAGTTTTCTGTTTTATTATGATTTCACCATTTAAAGATGTTTGGTTACATCGATAGCCTAGTGCTATATGAGATGTTATATGTATTGTGATTTTATTTATGATGTTTTGAACTCTTATCGAGTTCCTTGAGTTGTTAGTTTGGATGATTTCAAGATTTTATAGGATATTCTAAGCCTTGCCATTCTAGCGAGTTAAGATTGAGATTTATATACATTTATAGCGATGAGATGAGGTATAATTGAGTTTGGAGATTCTTTTATATTTGAGTATTGGATCATCCTACTTGAGAATGTCTTATGTTTGCCTTTTTGGCGAGATTTTGTATTGATGCTCCACCTTTTGAGGAGATATGGTTCATGGAAACCATGTAGACATTTTGGGATGTCACCGATGATATAAGGCGAATGTTTATATTATTTGGGTATTATTATTGAACTTACCTCTTTTGAGGTCTTTGTATACTTAAGTGACATTATTTCACTTAAGTCATGGGTTGTATTCTTTTGTTGCCTCTTCTCATTCGAAAAGAATTATCACCTTATCTCTTATGCTTCATATTATGGTCTATCCTCATTAAATGATTATTTTAGCTAGACTGACCAGTGTACTTTGTACTCGGGTCAGATCGAATTGTTTCAGGTTAGCTATAGTTATGGGACTTTGCTTTGATGAATCTGCTTGGATATCAGCCTAGCACTTTTGTGTAGTTTATATTTATTTCTGCTTGACTCTGATGTACTTACAATTAATTCGACGTATATAGTGTGGTTGAGTACCACCTTTATTGTATTCATACTGTCTTGTACTAAACTTATATCAGTGTATATTTATATATATATATAATGTTGGTTACTATTCTGTGATATGATTTACATTCAGTTATTGTATTTTTTTTCTGATAGATCCATTAGCCACCTATAGTTTTGGATTAAGCATTTACTGGGTATGTCGATCCACTTGAGTTGAAAGAAAAAATTATATTGCATTTATCGACGTATTCAATAGATGTTTAAGACAAAATTATAGATGGTCGCCCTTAAACAGCCCTATTCTCCACTTTAGTAGACAGAATTACTTGTTAATTTTCTTTGCTAAGGTGGTCCTCGGGATGGGGCGTTACACAGCTGATGGCCATCTCACTATAAAAGGAGTAAGGCTTGAAAACATAGGTAGATATAATAGCAGAGCTGCCTCAAGAACCGATGGAAGATGAGTGCAATTTGAGCATATAGCACTAATCATGATCTATAACAAGAAGTATGGCCTGGATAAAGTAGTGTGTAAAAGAGCAATCGAATCATGGAATAATGTAGTTCTTATATATGTGGTGGGTACCAAACCATACTACTTGTATTTCAAATCTTATATCCACTGAGTATGGAAACCAGTAGGTGAATTTGAAATTTACACAACAGAGAATGGGTTTTTTCTTGTGAAATTCAAAGAAACTCAAAATCTCAACTTTGTATTGAAAAATGGTCCATTTTTCTATAATGGAAAACTCATCAATATAAGAAAATGGTCTGAATCATTAAAAATGTACAGAGATCTATCAACAACAATGCCGATCAGGGTAAGGTTACCTAGTGTAAATCTAAATCTGTGGGATCGTGATGTGTTTAGTGTCATCCTTAGTATCATTAGGAAACCCATTAAAATGGATGCAGCCACAACTATGAATACAAGATTAAATTATGCCCATCTTCTTATTAACGTGTTTGTAAATGATGATCTTCTTGGTGAAATTAATTTTTCTTTCTAAAATGGTGAAAATATTATTCAAAAAGTTGAATATGAATGGGTTCCACCGAAATGCAAAGAATGCAGGTGCTTTAGCCAAACCAGAGATCGGGGAAGTCCCAAAGAAACATGGATTCCCAAAATCGGTAATCAAAAAAGTCAAGGAACCGAATCTAATAAACAATCTACAAATCTAAGAAATACTAAAGTGTTACAAAAACATATAATCTTATCTAATGAAAGTGATCGAATCAACCAAGAAGGTATCAACTCCGATCTAAGGAAAAATTATATAGAGCTCAACGACCAAGAAGATCAAGTCATTGGGAAGGAGTTCATCATCTTATGAAAGAAAAAAAATATCCAAAGCTGTTTAGAGGAAGGACAAAAGGATACAATGGTCTTTGAGTCTAAAACCCCTCCAGTTTGAAACCCTTATTTAATAACAGACATTAATAATACAACTATTAATAAAGTCCCTCGGTAATTCAATAATCAGCATCTCATTAGGATCATAGAGAAGGCCCCTCCACCAGAGCATGCTGCAGTAGCTGAGGGTACTGACTCGACTATGCCTCGCACCACTCAGCTTGACATTTCACTAATCAAAGTTCTAGAAGTAGTAAATTTTGGAACTAAATCAAAAATGGTTGGTGTTGTTGATCAATATGATATAACAGAGCTGCACATCCCAAAATTCAAGGCAATGGGTAAAAATAAGGATAAAAGAGTGAAGAAATCAACGTTGGGCTTAAACAGGATGTGATTTAGTCGTTTTGAGAGGAAGAGGAAAAATGTAAGTATGCCTTAATTTTTTGTATCAGATCCAGTGGGGCTGAGAACAAAAAAGTAATGGGTGGAAACACAAATATCCTTGCAGCAAAAACATATCCTTCTTTGACATTATCTAGCGTAGGATCACGATCCCTCTAAGCTTCCATTTCTCCTCCATCAGCATCCATTTCTCCATCGGTGGCACCATCCAATTCTCCTCCGTCGGCTTCCATTTTTCCATTGGCACTCCCTTCCAATGCCCCATCGTCAACATCCACTTCTCTGTCGGAGCTACCTTCCACTTCACCGCCGCCAGCTTCTTCCATTTCCCCTCCATCAACTTCCACTTCTCCATCGGTGCTCCCTTTCATTTCTCCTCCGTCAGCACATTTGGATGGCTGATTGATCCCCGTTGACTTTATTTCCCATTTCTTTTTTAGCTCCGCCATAATGGGGGTAGGTTCCATCCTTATTGCAAATTGCAAAAACTCGGGTTACGCTTTCCATAGGGGAAAGCTTCTAATTTATACAATGCAACATTTCAGACCGATTTGAATTTATATATGTAAGAGAGCATTTTGAAATTGTAAAAGAAAATAGTTGCTTGATTCTACTTTTAAGTGATATTAACATTTGGTAATATCTGTAGAGATACGTTTGACGAATTTCATGCTGGTAGCAAAAAAATGTTACACAAAAGCTATTATATTTAAGTCCTAATGGTACACGCTACACGCGTGCAATTTAATAGTACAAATGATATATGTTTCTGAAATGCAAGGATATATATATATATATATAATGGAAAAATACAGTATTTGCAAGGGCAAATTAACATACAAATTACATGCATGAAAGGAAACTATTAAATATAAAATAACTAATAAAAAGAAGATTTATTTCATCATTGATGATTGTTATTCTATAAGTTTGTCTTATTTAAAAAAAGGAATTATAGTTTGGTATTTGAACGTAGTATATTAATCGAATTAACCTAAAAAATATAATTAATTACGATCTAATTTGTTTAATTTTTTTTCTAGGTCTTTGATATATGTAATAATACGCTAACAGTTATTTATTTTCTATATATAAATATTGTGTAACGACCCGAAATTTTCGATCCCGAAAATTCCAGATAGTTAGAAGAAGAAGAAAGAGATAGAAGAAGAAGAGAAAGAAAACAATACACAGAATCTCACCTTCGCAACCGATCAAAATATATTATCAAATATTAACAGTTTACAAAAGAATACTATATCTATCAATTACATTTTTATACATTAGAGTTACACACATACACAAACACTGGACATATACAAATCATCATGTCTCAGATAAACAGAAATATCTCACAGTGGAAACACTCCATACGTTCCTGCCATCCGGCTCGTCTCCTAAGCTCCAGAACGTCCTTACTTGAAAATCTGTAATACTCGGTCTGACCCAAGGATTACATTAAAGTAACACCTGGGTCAGGCTGGAAACCAGTGTGAGTAAATCCCATAATTTGAAATACTAAGTTCAAACCATAAAAGAAAACCCGGGTAACTCGTACTTCACTACGAGTTCATTACTTGTTATGCTCAACACTTATTTCCCACTCAAATTCTAAGCATTCTAACTTAGTTCAAGGGTCCATATTATTCCATTTCAATCTATTAACATCACATATGAAGAATTATTGCAAATTTCAAATCGAAGTGGTTTCAGGTATATACTAATACCCGACTCCGGTCTCTTCGAAATCAATACTATCTTATCCTAAATTATTTAAGTGAAACACAATCTAGACTTTAAATATAGGATGTCGCTGTTTTAATCCAACATATCATACCACATAGCATCACACATCACATACCAGAGATATATACTAACCTAAGGCACACAATATCATTCAATCATTCATAAGCAAGACATATCAACCATACCATCCTTAATTAATTTAATTAACCATAATTGAATTAAATCAATTACTTTAATTACTTCTAATCGTGCTTATTAATTGATTACAAACCAACTGATTAATCATCCAATAACCATCCATCTTAATTAATCTTCCTTGATTAATTATTCTTTAATTACATTAAGATTATCATGATTACTTAATTTATTCCATTAAGTAATTATACTTAACCAAATTCCATAAATGATTATCCTTAATTAATTAGTCTCATTAATTAATTGTATAATAACCTTAAGTTAATGACCTTCATTAACAATTCTTTAATTACTTCTCTAAAGTAATTAATCATTATTAATTACGAATTAATTATTCTTAATTGATTAATCTTAAACCTTAGTTAATTAACTTAAACACTTAATTATTAAATTAATTATTATACATTTTAATTACCTGAATAATTAAATAAATTACAAATCATTAAATTCTAATTTAACTTTAAAATAAAACCCTTTCCTTGTCTATGGTTAAATTATCATTCACAAATACATTTGAAAACATCGATTTTCAAATTTACTTTTAAATTTCATTTTAAATTCAAGATTTAAAACGAAAACCAACCAATTTTATCTTTAACAAAGTTTGAAACCAATTAAAAAAAAATTAAATTCACATGTTAAAGAATACTTGTATCTTATAAAAGAGAATTTTAAAGAGTTTAAACCAAATTCCTTTTAAATTCAAATCATTAAAAATGTACTTCAAAAATTTTATAAACCTTATTTTATTTCAAAACTAAGATTCCAATTTTAGATTTGAATCAGATTAAAAACTTTGATTTAAACTTTGTTTAAATCATGTCTTTACATTTTTAAATTCTATTTTAAACTCAATCCCTTTAATTATTTAAACACCTTAAAGTTACTAAAACAAGTTTGAATTCAAAAATTTATTTATTCCCAAACTAAGATTCAAATTAAACTTGAATCCATTTTTAAACTTAGATTTAAACTTAATTTAAATCTTCTTTACATTTTTAAAATTCAGTGTTAAATTAACAGGTTTAAACCTGTAACCTAGAATTTGACCCGAGCCTTACCTCATTTACTTCGAGTCAAACCATACCTAACTCGAGCAAAACAATCAATTTACTCGAGAATCACTCGAGTAACTCCTTAGCCCAAACCAAAACAACATGGAACAAAAGGGGTGCACCGTGCATATGCACGGTGGCGCCGATCGCTTCTGGCCAACTTCGCCGATCTTACCACATCGGCAAACAACCTCACATCTCTACACGATCATCTGATCGTCACCCCAAGCTCGAAATCAAATTCGAGTTCTCAACCAAAAACCTGGAAAAAGTAACAGAAATCACTACCAAGCCTGTCAGCGCCTCGTCCTCGAAGCTCCGACCACCAGAAACTGTACAACTTCAGCCATGCCCTTATCTACCCACCAACTTTCATCACCCAAAGCCTCGTTGCACTCGATCCACCGAGGAAGTCGAACCAAAACAAAAATCAAACCAGATAAAAAAACTAGGGTTCTAAACTTAGTCGAACAATCCCCGTCGCCACAGTGACGCTGATCAACTTCTAGAAATTTTCCCATCATCTATGATCACTCCTCCATCATCACCCAAGCGTCCGACCTCCTAGATCCTTGAGATCACCAAAGATTACCCTATTTCCCATTTGTGTTCAACCCAAAACTGCATACTTGTAACGACCTGGGATTTTTGTTATCCCGAGTTGTGAACATTTATTTATAATATACATGTTTTGTTTTGGATAAAATGTATTAGAGGATATAAAAATAATTTTTACACCACAAATCAAATGAAGCAAGAAGTTATTTTAATTTACTAGTTTTTACCTTTATTTCAAATTGTATGTGTGATGAATGCCAATTCGGTAGAGTTAAAAGCAAAGATAATTTTTAAGCTACTTTGCGACCTTTGTTTAAGTAACATTAATAAGTATAGGTTGTCCATAATAATCAAAGACTTTAAGTCAGGATCTGTTAAAGATAAAATGGTTAATAAAACAAGTTTTGTATTAAGTTAAACTACGTAAGATAGTGATAAATCTTTAGTCAGTAAAACAAACTTATATTTGGTATCTATCACCTGATCAAAATCTAACGTAATCATTTCATTTTTCTTTCAAAATTTTCCCAGCAAAAAGGAAATATCTCTCAGCCGCCAAATTGTTATTACTATCCTGTATATGTTCAGATTTTTTTTACAGCAATAGCAAACATTTATGTAACAACCCGCATATTTATCGATTTTATATTTAAATATTTTATTTAAATATTTCATCGTTCGTCAGATTTTAGTCCGAAAAGCTACTTTTTGCAAACAGTCGAATTAGGACTCGAGACCACTTTCATTGAGTTCAAAACGTCGTTTGCAATCTTTTAAGTATAAACATTGATATGTTTGGAGCTAGCCAAAAATTTGACCTTTTTCACTTTGGGTTTGGGTTTGGGGTTCAGCCCACTAGTCATCCTTATACCCCAAACTGAACCATCCCTCCCCATTCACTCTCACTTCCTCCTCTTTTCAGTTCTAAAGCAAAAATGGTGGGAGAGATGGGAAATTAGAATTCCCAAGCCCTAGTTTCCATTTGCAAATCAAGTTCTAGCTCCAAATTCAAAGAAAAGCTATTGGTATGCATCCTCTTCTTCTTCTCCAACTCTTTCTCCTTTCAATCTCAGAAATTCCTAAACCTAACTTTAGGAAATAATTCTCTTTTAAGCTTAGATTCAAGCTTGTTGACTTGGAATTGAAGAGTGATTGTCCTTGCCTTGCTCTATAGCTTCCTCTTCATTGTTTTTGTGTAAAAGGTGAGATTTTTATCTCACATCTATGTCTATATCTATCTTTGTTGTTAGGTATAAATTCCTAACATCTATTTTGTGTTCATTTGCTGTGATTTGAATTGGTTTTGTGAATTCTCCAATTTTTGGTGTTTTGGTTCAATTTTATGAAAAATCCTTTTATGGATGTTTGAAAATGTTTTTGGTGATGCATCGAATAGCCTATAAGACCGGGTTGTCGCTTGATGTAAATCCTTAGTCGTCGTTGCTCGCTCGATCGTTTCCGAGAATGTTTTGGCCACTTTGGCCTAGGCAAATTGTTGCCTAGACCAGGTGACCAGACGTCTGGTGATCAAGTCCAGACGTCTGGTTTAGACCTGGAGCAAAAATATATGCACGTAGGAAAATAAAGAAAATGGCAGAAACCAATTTCAGACGTCTGGTATATTGGATCAGACGTCTGGAATGTTGGATCAAACGTCTGGGCCGTTTTTCTGGAATTGTCTGGTATGTTGGATCAGACGTCTGGTATGTTGGATCAGACGTCTGGGCCATTTTTCTGGAATTGTCTGGTATGTTGGATCCGACGTCTGGTATGTTGGATCAGACGTCTGGGAGGTTTTTCTGGAACTTCCAGAACCTAAATCCAGACGTCTGGATTTCAAACCAAACGTCTGGACTGTTCATTTTTGCCTGTTTAGGCTGTCTTTGATTATATTTCCAAAGTTTATCGATTTTTGTTGATCCGACTTATTGTTATCAATTATTATCGACTTTGATGACCTTTTTTTCGGGATTTTTAGAATGTCCATTTTGATGGATTTGGTATCGATTTATTTGGATTTTATTCACGTCTTCGAATGTGAATTTTGATGTGTGATTGTTTCTACAATCGTTTTTGTAATTGTCACTTTAAAAATATAAAGGTTTTCTATACTAGTAGTAAATATCAAAACCCTTTCATCAAAATGATTTTTACACTATTTTATTACAAAGCTCGTTTCTTAAACTGTTTTCCAATCTATTAGTATATACAAACCTTTACCTCATTCGTATGAGAAAATCTAATTAAACGGCTTAGAAAAACAAGTGGTATGAAACGCTTGCGTTTACTTCACCGGTTAATTCTTTGACTTGTTCGTTTGAAACTCTTGTGACAATTTTCGAGTGGAAATCTACAATCTGTTCGTAAATATTTAAGTTAAGCAAGTGGTTATGGGACATGAAGCTAAACTCATATATTTACTAGCTTATTGTAATTGACACTTCTTCATGATTGATGATGATCATTTTTTGTGATTTAGACTAGCAATGTGAGATGTCTATTTGATTTGGTTCATCGGACGTTACGCTGTACGACGTCGTTGTTCCGTTTTTATCATGATTTGGTTCATTGGACGTTACGCTGTACGACGTCGTTGTTCCATTTTACTATGTGTTGGTTCATCGGACGTTACGCTGTACGACGCCGTTGTTCCATTTTCTTATATGTTGGTTCATCGGATGTTACGCTGTACGACATCGTTGTTTCTTTTTATTGTGCTTTGGTTCATCGGACGTTACGCTGTATGACGTCGTTGTTCCATTTTCTTATGTGTTGGTTCATCGGATGTTACGCTGTACGACATCGTTGTTCCTTTTTATTGTGCTTTGGTTCATCGGACGTTACGCTGTACGACGTCGTTGTCCCTATGTAGTGTCTTTGGATCATCGGACGTTGCGCTGTACGACGTCGTTGCTTCGGATTATTTGTTTTCTGGATTTCTAATGGTTGATTTCTGGGATTTATGTTTCACCACCTTTTTCAATTGGCATTGATATGTATGTCATTTATTGTGGCTTGGTGAATTAAATTAAGAATATGACATCCTTTTAATCTTTGAAAAGATTCTTGTGATATTGATTAATCTCTGGATTGATTTTCGATTAGATACTTACCACAGTATGACTATATGGTTATCATACGTTTTTGTCATATCTCTTATTCTATATCACTTTATCTGATATTTATAGCTAGACTGATCCGTTTATTATTTTCTTCTCAAATAATACTCGGGTCAGACTGAGATTTTACAGGTGCTTCCTCATGTCTTCCTATCTGGGATCATCATCTGACTTTTGGCTAACTACTCTAGTTTAGTAGTTTTTGGTTGTATACATTCGATATATTGACTCATTGATGTATACATATTCTGTTGTCTAGCACTTATATCTTTTGTTTTGAGATATTGTGGATCTTATTTGACCACTACTCTGATGTACACTTTCATGTGTTATATTCATATCTATTTCCGCCTTTGTGATATGAATTGTCTGTGACTGATTTGTGTTATGTTTATTTCTATATTTGTTTCCGAAGTCCATATAGCCACTGTGTAGTAGCTTTGAGTTTGTATCGGTATGTCGGATTTCCTCTTGAGATGAAAAGTTATATTTTTATCTAGCATATCGGTACTCGCACAAAGCAATTATACAGATGGTCGCTCCTCAACAGCCTTATTCTCCATGCTAGTTGACGGCTTTACTCCGTAGTGTCCTTGGCTAGCGTGGGTATAGAGGTGGGGCATCACAATTTATCTTATCAAAAGAAACAAGTAAAATAAAAAAAATATTAACAAACTACACTTGGCAGTAAATTCTGGAAAGAAAATATTACTTAACATTTTTTAGTTTCTTTTCAAAGGATATTTTCAGCTGAGACACTATCTTTCCAACAACAAAAGTCATTCTGTCCATCTTCTGTAAAAATTCAAGCTGATGTATACTGAGTGGCTTGTTTTAGAAGCCAAAAAACTATATCTTAAATGCAATATCCGTTGGTTGAAATTATAAGCAACAGGAAAGAAATTTGAAGAGAAAAAAAATATAACACTGTTTTGGAATTCTGTAAAACAAAACCACCCTCTGTTAAACTCGGGCTCAAGAGAATTTAAAACAACTTTTCGACTTTGCAAATTTAAAAGACTTCAACTTCAATCTGAAAGGGCTTCTAGAACTAAGATATGGAAGGTGAGTAAACATTTAACTTAAAAGTTCAAAGTAATGAATGCTGGAATATGTGAATTCTAGATGATATGGTGTTATCTGATCATATATATAAATGAATATATCTATGTATGTTTCATTTATATCTGAGCTGTGTATGAATATGTCATCTCGGTTGTTTTTTTAAATACAAAGTTCAATCAAGATAAAGTTTTTAACTTCTGTAACGACCCGTATTTTTACGGATCGAAAAGTTCGTAAAAATCTGGAATTCTTAGCGTTGTTAAGTCGTTTCAGATTTTGGGCAGAATTTTGTTCAAGTCCTAAGTCGTGACCGACTTATAGATTGGACGACTTAAGGGAAGGAAGACTTAAGTCGGTGACGACTTAAGAGTTAGATTGTTTGGTAGCTTAGGTCGTGAGCGACTTAGGAGCGTGATAAGTCGTGAGCAACTTAGGAGCGTGTCAGGGTTAGGTCGTAAGATCTATTAAGCCTAGGTTGTGGGATAGGTTAGGTCGTTTGACCGACCTAAGTATTTGACCGACCTATAGGATAGGCGACCTAAGGTTTTGAACGACCTAAGGGATAGGTCGGCAACGACCTAAGGAGAACCAGTAGTTAGCGGGTTAGTGATGTTAGGTCATATCCTAGCTAAGATGATAAGTCGTAAGCTTCCGTGTTAATTTAGGTCGTAGGCGACCTAAGATAGTTAGGTCGTGAGTTTCTGGGTGAGTTAGCGACCTAAGGGTGATAGGTCGGCAATGACCTAAGGAAGAAGTAGTTAGGTCGTATGACCCTGTGTGTAGTTAGGTCGTAGCCTATTTGCTAAGTCGTAGGTCGCGTGAGTTGTTAGGTCGCGCGTACGATAGGTCGTTGGGTTTTGGCTTAGTGTTAGGTCGCGTGAAGGCCTAAGGTGTTAGGTCGCTGGGTGTTAAGTCGTGAGCGACCTAGGAGTTGTTGAGTCGAATGTGTGTTAAGTCGTAAAAGCGTTAGGTCGTATGAATGCACTGGACTGATGAGTGTTAGGTCGTAAGTCGTAGTGGCTTGGGGTTGTTGAGTCGGAGGTTGTTAGGTCGAAGACTTTAGGTCGGTGGGGTTTTAGGTCGTAAGTCGTGGACAACCTAACTCCGAGGGGGCGACTTAAGGAGGATTTCAGCCTATAAATAGGAGGGTTTTTCTCACTTTTTGGGATCCGGATTTCGAAGCGACGAAGTGCTGCCATTTTGAGAGCTCAACTTCTACACTTCTTCACTTCTTTTCTCCACTCTAATCTAGTGATTCCATCCATCCAAGTTGAAGATCAAATTGAAGATTCAAGAGCTTAGATTGAAGATCTACATCCATTGAAGTGAGATTTCATCGTTTGAAGCAGATTGGTGATAGATCAAGTTAGATCCTTCGCTGTCCAGATCTGAAGTGGGTTTCTTTTGAGGTGTTTAGGTGATTTGGTGAGTGGTGATTATCTCTCACACGGATCCAAAGGAGTATATCGGATTGTTGGCTTGATTTGGTGTTAAAGTAGAGATTTCCATGCATTTTCCTTATCATATGTGTAGATCCATATAGATCCATTACTCATGATGAATTGACATCCATCTTACTACATGTTAACCTATGCAAGTTCATTCATCAAGATTATAGAGACATTGCTCATCTTTTCATGCTTGTTAGACTTTCGACTCTTTAATTACGAAATTGCCATTATTGTTATAATTGCCTATTTAGACCATATTTGAATGCTTGATTACTTGGATTTATGTTTGACTTTATTGATTGCTATGAATTAGATGATTGATGATTTGATTTAGACAAGTTGGCCGAAGATGATTCAAAAGCTAAGGGAAAGGCTTTTGAATTGGAGAAGCTGCTCGTGGCATATGTAGCGGATGATGAAGCTCTTATGCATAGATTTGATGATGATGATGTTGAGATGAAGCTTTGTGAGGATGTGATGAAGCGAGGCATGATATGAGATAGTCTTGGTCTAATGCAGACGGGATCATTCCAAGCATGTTGATAACTCGGTGATATGGTTCGAGTTGAGGATAATGGTTGGCTCGAGAGGCGCTTGGGCTAGTATGAAAATAGTCGTCGAGGAGGATGACTAGAAGGCTGAGATCTCATCGTTGTTGAAGGTTCTAGCATGCTCAAAGCAAGAGTACGTTGGGCAGATTCGATAGTCCCTGAAGGCTGATGATTTATAGTCAAGTACTCTAGGCAGATTTGATAGTCCTAGGCACGGGTCACGATGACGTGCACAGTTATGTCTAGAACCGGGGTTTCCATAAGCCCTTGACGGACGGTTGAAAGAATGTGCCGGTCATTCAATTAACGATGATATCAAAGCAATGATAACAATGATAGCCAGAGTCATGGATGTTTGGTTGTATCGTCATTCAGTCTCAAGAGCGGTATTTTCTGGGTGCTTATCTGATCTTGGTTTAGGCCTTGGGGGTTTGTACTTGGAAAACATCGCCCTTGACTCGAGTGATAATTGCTTTACTTTAGATTGTGTGCTCTGCTATGTTTGCTTCTGCTTAGTGTGTGTCTGGGGGCTATCACTGTAGATAGAGGTGGAGTGGGAGGGTTGTATTCCTATTCCTTTTCCTTTATGCTCTTTTGGTATGTTGTTAGTTAATTTACTACTCACTAAGACTGTTGTCTGACTCAAGGCTTTACGTTTTAACTCTTATTGCCTTGGGTTGTTCGTCCATTTTTGGACGGGCAGACTAGGTAGCAGGTGACATGTGCTGTTCTTGCTTTTCACGGTGTTGATATCGAAGACGAGCTGGAGGGCTGCATATTATCTGCTTATTATATGTACTGGGTGTTCTGCTGTTTGTATTTTCTCTGAGTGTTATGTAGTGAGGCTTGTTGTATTGACTATTCAGATGTTGTATTCAACTATTATGAAGTTTTATTGATGAGATTCTATTCTGTGAAGCTTCACTATATGTATGTTCTATTGTATTTTATCCATGCGCTGTGAGTAATACGATAGATTCTCTTGTTTTAATTTACCCTGACAATCGTCCATGGCTGCCTGGCACACTTTACAACGCACTTTCTCTAGGTTCAGTGCAGGGGTTATGGGCGGTCGTCACATTTGGTATCAGAGCTTTGGTTAATCGATTTTACCCAACGCTCGCTGACGTAACTACGTATGAGAGACGTAATTGTATTTTGATGGATGATTACTATATATAATATAGTAGCTTAGTAGAGTTTGAGTCCTTTTTGCAGTTGTTTCTCTAGGTGTGCTAATCATTCCTTTTTATAGATATTAAGGATGAGTCGAAGAGGGAGACCAGCTGCTAGGGAAGGCCGTGCTACTGAAGGGGCTGCTGATTATGCTGCTATGTTCGAAGCTATGATGACTTCGATCATGAGAAGGATGCCAGCTCCGGGGCCATCGGTGGATGTTGGAGTTCAAGTTCAAACTCCAAAGCCGGTGGATTTTGCTAAGTTGTGTAAGGATTATACTGCTCTTGGAGGGAATGTTTTCTTGGGAACAAAATCAACCATTGAAGTTCAGAGGTGGATAGATGCTTGTAGAAGGATCTTTGGTGACTTGGGAATTGAGGATGCAACTTAGAGGAAGTTCGCATCAAGACAGCTTCAAGGAAGAGCTTCTGATTGGTGGAATTCTATCACTATTGATACTCCGGAGGAAGAGATCACTTGGGTGCAATTCCAAGCCAGATTTGAAGCTAAGTTCATTTCTACAGCTCAGAAATCTGTTCTGTTCAAGAAGTTTGTGGAGCTCAAGCAAGGTGGAAGACCAGTTCTTGAGTATGTTTCTGAGTTTGAAGCTTTGTCCAAGTATGCCCGGTCGTATATTGAATCTTCGTATCAGAAGAACGAGAAGTTTGTGACAGGCATAGACAGTTATCTTGGGAGGCAGTTGGTGGATCATTTGGACGATCCATTTGAGAAACTTGTGGAGAAGGCTCTCAGGCACGAGAATCTGTTTCCTAAGGAAGGATCTGTTGTTGCTATAACCAGGGAAGAGTCTAAACCCCAGCAGGGTGGAAACAAGAAGAGGAAGCAGCAGCAGCAAAAGGGTAAGGATGGCCAGAAGAAGCCGAAAGGCGAGGTGACTTGCTACAATTTTCAGCAGAAGGGCCATTTCTCTAGGGATTGCAAGAATCAGAAAGTACCGATGAAGTGTCACAACTGTGACAAGCCGGGGCATATCAGGAAGAATTGTCCAGAACCGCGGAAGGACAAGCAGATTGTGCAAGCATATGCTTTGGGAGCTGTTATATCATCTTCGAAAGCTCCTACCGCTGAAGAGAAGGGAAAGAGTGTGGTGGTTCAAGGTACTCTTTCCATATGTGGTGTTCCAGTTAGAGTTCTGTTTGATACTAGGGCGTCGCATTCTTTTGTTTGTAGTGAACTTGTGAACCGGTTGGGTTTAGAACCGGATATTGTTGATAGGCCATTGGTTGTGACTAATCCAGTCGGGGGTTCGTCTTATTTGTGTATGTTATGCCGTGGTCTGATTGTATCGAGTCATGATTGCTCTTTTGTTTGTGATTGCTTTGTTCTGAACTTTGCGGGGTTCAGAATTATTTTGGGTATGGACTGGCTTAGGAAGTATGCGGCAAAAGTTGATTGTGAGAGGTTGGAGGTGACAGTCGAGAATGTGGAGGGGCGAAAGATTGTGAGACGATGTAAGCATGAAGAAGGCATCTTCATGAGCTTCATGTATTCACTGGTTGTTCCACGGGATGGACTGTCATCTGTGCCAATTGCTAGTGGATTTGAGGATGTCTTTGACGAGGTCAAAGGGTTACCGCCGCATAGAGAGATCGAGTTTCGTATAGATCTAGTTGAAGGAGCCAGACCTATTGTGATGCCTCTTAGGCGGATGGCGCCTAGGGAACAGCAGGAGTTGAGGGTGCAGGTTGATGATCTTTTGCAGAAAGGATTCATTCGGCGTAGTGTGTCCGAATGGGGTGCACCAGTTGTGTTTGTAACCAAAGCAGATGGATCACTAAGGTTGTGTGTGGATTATCGTGAGCTGAATAAGGTGACTAAGAAGAACAAGTATCCATTGCCGAGAATAGATGACTTGTTTGATCAACTTCACGAAGCTAAGGTGTTTTCTCAGATGGATTTGGCAACGGGATTTCACCAGTTGAGAGTGGCTAAGGATAGTGTGCCGAAGACTGCTTTTAGGACACAATCTGGTTTCTTTGAGTGGCTGGTAATGCCGTTTGGATTGACTAATGGGCCAGCATATTTTGTGGATCTTATGAATAGAGTGTTCAGAGATCAGTTGAGCAAGTTCGTGTTAGTGTTCGTGGATGATATTCTGATTTATTCCAGAACTGAAGAAGAGCACAAGACACACTTGCGTATTGTTTTGGAAATCTTGCGGAAACATCAGCTGAAGGATAAGTTTTCGAAGTGTCACTTCTGGAAGAGTGAAGTGAGGTTTTTAGGCCATGTTATCTCTGGAAATGGAATAGCGGTTGATCCCGCTAAGGTGGCAGCAATCCAGGATTGGGTTAGACCTAAGAATGCATCTGATGTGAGAAGTTTTCTTAGATTGGCAGGATATTATCGTCGGTTTATCAAAGACTTCTCCAAGGTGGCTGCACCGTTAACAGGATTGACGAAAAAGAACCAAGTGTTCAGATGGGAAGATAAGTGTGAGCAAGCTTTCGGAATCCTGAAAGAGCGACTGACAAGTGCTCCTGTTTTGACTATTCCAAGTGGGAATGATGAGATGGTGGTTTACACCGACGCATGTGGTACTGGACTTGGAGCGGTACTAATGCAGAGGGATAAAGTTGTTGCGTATGCTAGTCGACAACTGAAGCCGCATGAAAGGAATTACCCGACTCATGATTTGGAGTTAGCGGCGATTGTTTTTCCTCTGAAGATGTGGAGACATTATCTATTGGGAGTTCGATTCGAGTTGTTTACGGATCATAAGTCGTTGAAGTATCTTTTCTCCCAAAAGGATTTGAATCTTCGGCAACAACGTTGGCTAGAGTTTTTGGCATCATATGATTTTGGTATAGCGTATACTCCAGGAAAAGGTAACGCAGTAGCAGATGCGTTAAGTCGAAGACATGCAGGATTGGGAGCCATGTTTTCAGAATGGAAGAATCTCGAGTATTTAGCTGGATTTGACTTCAGGCCTAGATGTGTATTGGAACCTGAGATGTTGGCAAACTTATCGATAAGACCCACTCTTGTGGAAAGAATTGGCGAGAGCCAAAAGCGAGACGATAAGCTTGTCAAGATTATCCGAGATGTGGAATCTGGAATGGACCCAGAAAAGGATAAAGGATTCGAGGTCGATCGAGAGGGTTGGCTTCGGAAGCAAGGGCGATTAGTTGTTCCCGATATAGATGAATTGAGAGATGAAGTTCTGAAGGAAAGTCATCACTCGAAGTTGACAATTCATCCAGGTGGAAATAAGATGTATCGGGATATGAAGAGAACCTATTACTGGGAAGGTATGAAGAAGGATGTTGGAAATTTTATCTCCAAGTGTATGAACTGCCAGTTGGTAAAAGCCGAACAGAAGAAGCCAAGTGGATTGCTTCAGCCATTAGAAGTTCCTACATGGAAGTGGGAACAAATATCGATGGATTTTATTGATGGACTACCTAGAACCAGAACGGGAAATGAAGGAATTTGGGTCATCGTAGATCGTCTGACTAAAAGTGCAAGATTCATTCATGTTCGATCGACTAGGACCACATCAAAGTTGGCTGAGTTGTATGTTAAGTGGATAGTTCGATTCCATGGTATTCCGAAGAGTATAGTGAGCGATCGGGACCCATTGTTCACTAGTGGATTTTGGAAGAGCTTTCAGGAAGTTTTGGGAACCGAGTTATGTTTGAGTACAGCTTATCATCCTCAAACAGATGGTCAGACCGAGAGAGTCAACCGAGTTTTGGAAGATCTTCTTAGAGCTTGTGTCTTGGATTTCGGAGGATCATGGGAAGATCATCTTCATTTGGTGGAATTTTCGTATAACAACAGTTACCAGTCAAGCATTGATATGGCACCGTATGAGGCATTGTATGGAAGACCGTGTAACTCTCCGACATGTTGGTTAGAGATCGGAGAAAAGTTGATGCTTGGGCCAGAGATGATTCGCCAGACTTCAGATTGTATAGAGATCATTCGGCAACGAATGAAGGCAGCGCAAGATCGTCAGAAAAGTTATGCCGATAAGAGTCGTAAAGATTTGGAATTCGACGTTGGAGATATGGTTTTTGTGAAGATTTCTCCACTGAAGAATGTTATTCGATTCGGGAAGAAAGGAAAATTGACTCCGAGATTTGTTGGACCATTCCCGATCATCGAGCGAATTGGAAAGCTCGCCTACAGATTGGAGTTACCAGAGAAGATGTCGGGTGTGCACAATGTTTTTCATGTATCGTATCCACGGAAATATGTGCACGACTCGAATAGAGTGGTTTCTGCTGATAACTTTGAAGATTTCGAAGTTGATCCGGTCGATAGAAGACCTCGTAAGCCGGTTCGTGTTGTGGAAACCGACACGAAACAGCTTAGGAGGAAGGTAGTTAAGTTGCTCAAGGTACAATGGAGTGATGATGATAACGACTGCACGTGGGAGGTGGAAGAGAGGATGAAAGCAGCTCATCCTGAACTCTTCAAGGTATGGCCCTAAGGTGTCGTGTCATCTCACGATATTGTAACTTGTTCTGGTTTTAGAATTCTGCATGCTAAGCTAGAATTGGATGCATGGTTTGTTGATTGCTATGGATGGTAGGCGTGCAGAATAGTCTTTGATTGCTCTTGTTTGTTTGGAATTTCGGGGGCGAAATTCCTAAGGGGGAGAGAATGTAACGACCCATATTTTTACGGATCGAAAAGTTCGTAAAAATCTGGAATTCTTAGCGTTGTTAAGTCGTTTTAGATTTTGGGCAGAATTTTGTTCAAGTCCTAAGTCGTGACGGACTTATAGATTGGACGACTTAAGGGAAGGAAGACTTAAGTCGGTGACGACTTAAGAGTTAGATCGTTTGGTAGCTTAGGTCGTGAGCGACTTAGGAGCGTGATAAGTCGTGAGCGACTTAGGAGCGTGTCAGGGTTAGGTCATAAGATCTATTAAGCCTAGGTTGTGGGATAGGTTAGGTCGTTTGACCGACCTAAGTATTTGACCGACCTATAGGATAGGCGACCTAAGGTTTTGAACGACCTAAGGGATAGGTCGGCAGCGACCTAAGGAGAACCAGTAGTTAGCGGGTTAGTGATGTTAGGTCGTATCCTAGCTAAGATGATAAGTCGTAAGCTTCTGTGTTAATTTAGGTCGTAGGCGACCTAAGATAGTTAGGTCATGAGTTTCTGGGTGAGTTAGAGACCTAAGGGGGATAGGTCGGCAACGACCTAAGGAAGAAGTAGTTAGGTCGTATGACCCTGTGTGTAGTTAGGTCGTAGCCTATCTGCTAAGTCGTAGGTCGCGTGAGTTGTTAGGTCACGCGTACGATAGGTCGTTGGGTTTTGGCTTAGTATTAGGTCGCGTGAAGGCCTAAGGTGTTAGGTCGCTGGGTGTTAAGTCGTGAGCGACGTAGGAGTTATTGAGTCGAATGTGTGTTAAGTCGTAAAAGCGTTAGGTCGTATGAATGCACTGGACTGATGAGTGTTAGGTCGTAAGTCGTAGTGGCTTGGGGTTGTTGAGTCGGAGGTTGTTAGGTCGAAGACTTCAGGTCGGTGGGCTTTTAGGTCGTAAGTCGTGGACGACCTAACTCCGAGGGGACGACTTAAGGAGGATTTCAGCCTATAAATAGGAGGGTTTTTCTCACTTTTTGGGATCCGGATTTCGAAGCGACGAAGTGCTGCCATTTTGAGAGCTCGACTTCTACACTTCTTCACTTCTTTTCTCCACTCTAATCTAGTGATTCCATCCATCCAAGTTGAAGATCAAATTGAAGATTCAAGAGCTTAGATTGAAGATCTACATCCATTGAAGTGAGATTTCATCGTTTGAAGCGGATTGGTGATAGATCAAGTTAGATCCTTCGCTGTCCAGATCTGAAGTGGGTTTCTTTTGAGGTGTTTAGGTTATTTGGTGAGTGGTGATTATCTCTCACACGGATCCAAAGGAGTATATCGGATTGTTGGCTTGATTTGGTGTTAAAGTAGAGATTTCCATGCATTTTCCTTATCATATGTGTAGATCCATATAGATCCATTACTCATGATGAATTGACATCCATCTTACTACATGTTAACCTATGCAAGTTCATTCATCAAGATTATAGAGACATTGCTCATGTTTTCATGCTTGTTAGACTTTCGACTCTTTAATTACGAAATTGCCATTATTGTTATAATTGTCTATTTAGACCATATTTGAATGCTTGATTACTTGGATTTATGTTTGACTTGATTGATTGCTATGAATTAGATGATTGATGATTTGATTTAGACAAGTTGGTCGAAGATGATTCAAAAGCTAAGGGAAAGGCTCTTGAATTGGAGAAGCTGCTCGTGGCATATGTAGCGGATGATGAAGCTCTTATGCATAGATTTGATGATGATGATGTTGAGATGAAGCTTTGCGTGGATGTGATGAAGCGAGGCATGATATGAGATAGTCTTGGTCTAATCCAGACGGGATCATTCCAAGCATAATGATAACTCGGTGATATGGTTCGAGTTGAGGATAATGGTTAGCTCGAGAGGCGCTTGGGCTAGTATGAAAATAGTCGTCGAGGAGGATGACTAGAAGGCTAAGATCTCATCGTTGTTGAAGGTTCTAGCATGCTCAAAGCAAGAGTACGTTGGGCAGATTCGATAGTCCCTGAAGGCTGATGATTGATAGTCAAGTACTCTGGGCAGATTCGATAGTCCTAGGCACGGGTCACGATGACGTGCAGAGTTATGTCTAGAACCAGGGTTTCCATTAGCCCTTGACGGACGGCTGAAAGAATGTGCCGGTCATTCAATTAACGATGATATCAAAGCAATGATAACAGTGATAGCCAGAGTCATGGATGTTTGGTTGTATCGTCATTCGGTCTCAAGAGCGGTATTTTCTGGGTGCTTTTCTGATCTTGGTTTAGGCCTTGGGGGTTTGTACTTGGAAAACATCGCCCTTGACTCGAGTGATAATTGCTTTACTTTAGATTGTGTGCTCTGCTATGTTTGCTTCTGCTTAGTGTGTGTCTGGGGCTATCACTGTAGAAAGAGGTGGAGTGGGAGGGTTGTATTCCTATTCCTTTTCCTTTATGCTCTTTTGGTATGTTGTTAGTTAATTTACTGCTCACTAAGACTGTTGTCTGACTCAAGGCTTTACGTTTTAACTCTTATTGCCTTGGGCTGTTCGTCCATTTTGGGACGGGCAGACTAGGTAGCAGGTGACAGGTGCTGTTCTTGCTTTTCACGGAGTTGATATCGAAGACGAGCTGGAGGGTTGTATATTATCTACTTATTATATGTACTGGGTGTTCCGCTGTTTGTATTTTCTCTAAGTGTTATGTAGTGAGGCTTGTTGTATTGACTATTCAGATGTTGTATTCAACTATTATGAAGTTTTATTGATGAGATTCTATTCTGTGAAGCTTCACTATATGTATGTTCTATTGTATTTTATCCATGCGCTGTGAGTAATACGATAGATTCTCTTGTTTTAATTTACCCTGACAATCGTCCATGGCTGCCTGGCACACTTTACAGCGCACTTTCTCTAGGTTCAGTGCAGGGGTTATGGGCGGTCGTCACAACTTCATCTTCACTAGTCTCTGGTAGGCCTTAATCTCTAACAAATAAGTTAGTTTAAAACATAAATTATGATCTAAATTTTGTTTAAAGCTTAATAATGAAGTTGTGACTCTGTAAAATTTAATTTTACAGTGAAAATTTAATTTTAGGATAAATTCGAATATCGCAGAATATTAATTCGATTATATAGCTTCAATCAATATTCAAAAACAAATTTTTAAAAACAAAAATGGTAATTTTTAGTGGAGCACTTCTGAGTGCAGTTCATATTCGAACAAAATATGAATTTTGATCATTTTCTGATGATCGATTCAATTTTGGATGTTGAAATTTAATGCGAAGTAGATCTGTTCATCAAGGATTCTAGAAAAATTGTCAAAACATTTTTCCTATTGATTGAATTGAAGGGACGAGGCCATTTTAAGGTTTAATGTTCGAATTTGATGTGGTTAGAAAACGAGATGAGTTCGTCTCCGCTGATTGACCGAGCTTCTCGATACTCGAGGGGATGATAGCATGGGTTTTTGACGTGGTGTGGACGGAATTGGGGCAACTCCGCTAGTCTAAGCAATGGCGACGAAGTGTTTATGTTAGTTGAGTTGAGTTGTAGTTGTCGAACGAAATGCTTGTTTTCGATTTTGAATGTTTGGTGTCGAATCGAGTTTCCATTTCGAGTATTAGGATGATTCGCGACTTGCCTAAGGTGGTGGAGTTCGCCGGAGCTATGGTGCGACACCGTGCACGTGTACGGCGTAATTATGGTGTTAGTGTTGTTGATGGTGAGCAATCTTGAGTTGTTACTCGAGTATATGATTGGGTTACTTTGGGTTATAACCTGAGAGCGCGCGAGAGAGAGAGAACGAGAGAATGACTCGGGTGGAATGGTGAGGAACTCAAGTTTTTACTCGAGTAAAACCTAGGGTAATCTCGGGTTCTATATCCGAAAGGGTTAAGCCAAATTAAATTTAAAGTAAATGTTGTAAACAATTTTAGTACCAATGAGGTAATTATTGTTTGACAACTCAAGAATTTGTTTCAAGTTTTAATAAATTAAGAAAATACTTAACAATGTTTTCTAAAATCTTAATTAATATTTTAATTAAGTAAAAAATTTAAGTTATCTGTTGAAATTTAGTTCACATTAAAGTTTTATAGTTAGTAATAATTTGATTTTCAAAGTTTAAAGAAGATTTTAAAATATTAATTAAGATGAATTATAATTAATTAATTGTTTAAAAGGGTAATTAAGAATAGTTAATTAATTTATAATTGTAATTAATTAAGTAATTAGGGGTTTGTCAATTTGCAATTAAAGATTGGTAAATTAATAATTAAGTGTCTAATTTGTTTGTAATTAAGAATTGTTAATGATAATTAATTACAAAGATGGTTAATTAAAGATTTTTAATAATAAGTTAGTGATAAATGAAAGGATAATTACATATGGATGTTTGAGTTCTATTGATTGTCGAACTGTTTGATATTTCTGATATGTTATGCTTTGTGCTATGAATTGTTTCGGTGTGATCTGTGATGAATGTAATTTAGTGATAAGTGAATCTATGAATGAACGATAAGCATTATAGATTATACCGCTTATCAATATCGATGTGCTTAAAAATGTGATATGATGATTGATGATGTTGCACTATTGTGAAAAACCCCTGGACTACACCATACACACACAAATATGGATTGCACATGGAAATTGGTTAAGTCATAGATTTTTGAAATAGTTAAAAAAAAATTGAAATGTGTTTTTTGAATTAAATGGTTTTGGAAAATAGATCGGATTTAAAGTGAAAAGCTTTTGAAAGAGAATTTCAAAGATTAAAGTTATTTTTGAATAACTTGATTTAATTTTGAAATTTGATTTAAATTTGAATTCAAAATTTGCAATCGAATTCTATGTTGAGAAATTATGATGTAAAAAGGATATACAAGTTTATATGGGTTTTAAACCATTTTTTTAAAGTGTTGTTTTGGGAATTTGAATTAACCCAAAGATTTTAACTTGTATAATGAGATCGGATTTTTCTAAAATAAAACTGTTTATTTTCAAATGATAAAAGCTTTCATATAAAAAATGAATTTCCAATTTGAATTAAAGAAATTTCAAGTTTGAATTGAAAATGGTTTTCCAAGTTATGAACAAATCTTTGGAAACGTGTTTTGAAAGCTATAAGTTAAATCTTTGATTTAAAGATTTAATGAGTTAATCAAATTGAAATGGAAATCGATTTGAAAATCTATGAATGGATCTTTGTGAAACTGAGTAAATTTTGTGAATTGAATCTTTTTGTTTTAAAAGATAAAAAAATGGTAATTTGTTTAAACCATTTGAAAGAAAGGTTTTGGGTAATAAGTTGTGACTTAACTGAAATCCCATATCCATATGTTTTTAAATATTATGCTCATTTTTCGGTTTAGCCGGGAGAGGACCTTTCTGTCATATAACCCATTCCGAATAATGATACGTCATAAATGGATAACAATTGAAGACTGGTGGTGAAGACCGGGTATTTTCGAGAACGAAAGGATAACCCGTCGATTGTCTCTGCACCGAGTCGCGTCGGTATAGAGATTCCCTAAGTGATGGGAAGTCCAATCGGGATTGTGAATATCCAGATTTGCAAGGGCTTCTTTTGAAGTGCCTTCGGTTCTGTTCGAACCTGGAATAGACTTGTATGGTTGCATGTCTGACATTACACTTTGAGATATAAAACAGATTTCTTTCAAATACATATCTGTTGGTGGCGGAGAATTTATTCTCTTAGCTTAACACCCTTCTCTGAGACGTATGAGCTATGAGGTTATGTAGTTGAAGGTTATCAGTGATATACTCCCAATTTGGTAGTGTGGCATGCTGAGTGCTTCTGTGTGTTGATGATCATTTGTTGATCATTTGTGACCAAAGCATGGCTTTCGTGTAAAGCGTAGCTTTGTGGACGAGACCTCATCGGACCTCACACCCTGGAAATGGTCGAAACAGGCAAGATGCGGCAAGGTTATGAGGGTCGCGCCCTTTTGGGTATGTCTTTTCCTTCTGGAAAAAGGTGGTATCAGGTATGGAGCCCTGATACTTAACCTATGTGGTTGCTGCAATCTCATTACTGTGTGATTGTTGCTTTGTGGTTGAGGGCCCCCGGATAAAGGTCGCAAACGACCGGGGGATGGCATATTCGTGTAGTAGTTACCTAGTTACAGAAGTAACCCTGCCTTGTGTTGGCAGCGAGCTAGTTAGTTCTCGGGACGTCCCTCCAGAGGCATACCCATGTGGTAATAGGAAGTTCCTTAGCCTGACCAGTTGTTGGAAATCCAAATAAAACAATACGAACCCAGTACGGTTTTAGTTGTTGAACCTTCCATTTAAAATGGTAGCTATAGCAGGCATAATATAATGGTACCTATGCTGGCTACGATTAATATTATATTTTCGAAATGTTTTCTACATTATGCACTAATAATAATATCAAATGATTTTGCGTAGTAAGCATGTTTGGCTATCATAAGGAGAAATCTCCCCCATGAGTGCGATTGCATTGTGAGTGTGCCGGTAGGCCTTATGGTAGTTTCATTTTCCAAAAAGCATTGCAGATTTCTTTTTATTTCTTTTTGCAAATAACTGTTTTTGTTACTCATACCAGTCCCATCACTGACTTGGAGTTTATTGTTCCTTTCCTAAACTATGGGTGCCCATAATTTTCCACACGGGTAGTCTAGAGTTGGTTTTTTTCTTCAGATAGTCTGGTTTAGTAGATTATCTGGAGCTAGTTCAGTTTTTGGAGTTCACGGACCACACTTGCTTAGGTTGTATAACATGATGGTGATTCGAGCTTACAGATCAGTTGTTGTTATCACTTCTGTTATTTTCGTTGTATCACTATTTGTCTCTGATATTCTTATATTATATAGATATCACTATTGTATATCATTCTGGATATTGTATTCATTGGAATTGTATATGATATGATTCATTTCTTTGTTCCGCTGTATTGTTATACTTACTGTGTTATAAGCTCCGACGAGCCAGATTCGACGTTTGAATCTACGGCATTCTAGTACAAGTGAAGTACGGGTGCCGATTTTCGAAGGCCGAGTCAGGATTGTTATAATTGGTATCAGAGCTAAGGTTAAACTTTAGCTATGGAGTATAACACATTAATTAACTCATTAGAGATAGGGTGAAGTATACCCTAGAATGAGTATCCCTAAGATATCCATCCATATGCCTCAATAAATTCTCTTACTATCCACCGATAGTGAGTATAAGTGCAAGAAGAGGACGAGATAGGGGACAGGGGAGTATTGCTACAAATGGTCCATACCTTGCGATAGTGGAAACAACTTTCTTATTAATCTCCTTGATCTAGTTTCAAATTCTTTGATTTCTTCGTGGCGGCTGCAAGGAGAAGTTTTAGTGTGGTGGTGGCCCTACGAATTGTATATATAAGTTCTTATTTCGTATTCTCCTTATCAGTTCTCTATCAGCTTTCCATTTTGACTCTAATAAATTTGAAATCTCAAATTGAAATTGAAACAATTGATTAATAAAATATAAAGCTGAATTGGGTTGCATCAATTTCGACTGAAACCAAATTTGAAATTTTTATTGTGATTTCTCGTTTATATCAAAGTCCGAAGAGGGACAAGTTATATTTACTTTGGAGTATTCCGACTTGAGTTTGGAATCCATATCTACTGTTTGAGAATTATGGAAGATTAAATCCATTTATCTATTGTTTGGGTCTCGATATATTCTACGAACGGTTAGTTATTCCTCTGAACTAACCAGTGCCTTTGCATATTTCGTAAATCTAGTGACCCAAGCATCACATATAGTATTGAATGAGTTTGTTCTTGTATCTATTAGCGAAATTCTGATTTGGTTAAGCGACAACCCTGGCTCTGGTAGGGATTACTCATTAAAGATAGAGTCAGTAGTCTCTAGAATGAGATTGAGTGTAATAATAGATATGAGCGTATTTGTTAGTGAATATAAAAAAAAAACTTTATAACAATTTATTTATTATATATATATATGAATTATAAATCGAAGAAATAAGTTGTTTGTAAGACTTACTATATATATATCTGTGTATTTTCTCCATCCGATAATCACTTTTTAAATATGTATACTTAAATTATTTTGAAAGGATGATTTTATAAAAATCTAGGGTAATAGGAATTTAAAAGGTAGAATAAATTTTGAAATGTAAACCTTGATGTACTCCTTGGCCTATAAAATTCTAAAACCTTAGGATCTTATCTTTGGATTTTGGTTTTGATTGTAGAGAACCCGTAGCATCAACCGGGGCGGAGCACTCTCAAAGGCCAGAAGAGTTGGCTATTATGGTTTGGCTAGGAGGATTCAGGAGGATCTGGGTGAGCTGTCAATATACGAGGAAGTGCCAGTGGCGCCTGTCATGCAGCCACAACCACAGGAAGAGGAGCCCAAGGAAGAAGTAGTTGAGGAGCCTAGGGAGGAAGTTGAAGAAGAACCCGATGAGGCATTCCACAATGAAGAGGAGTTCGATGTAACGACCCGGAATTTCCGTCATTTGAAATTCAAATATTTAATTAATTTTAAATATTAACAAGTAAGATCTATAAGCAGAATAAATTAAAATTCGAATATAGTGATTTAATTGTATAATTAAATCGATATTTTAATATTTGAAATTGCTTGAATAATTGGAAATTGAATTTAATGTGTATAAAAAATGATTTATGAAGTTATATTAAATCATATTGGAGTTAGAATGATGTTTGTAAACTTTTAAAATTGAATTAAAAGTTAATTTGTGAAAATTGAATATTTAAATATTTAATCAACTAGTGAAAATAGTCATTTTTCAAACAGTCTCGGATTTCGACGAAACTAGTTTCATCGGATCCGTAATGTTATATTATTGTAAGGTTTCAAATTTCGTGTCAATCGGATTTACGGTTTGTCCGGGGCAAGCTAAA
The DNA here is from genome assembly GCA_030737815.1 of Allium fistulosum. Classification (NCBI taxonomy): domain Eukaryota; kingdom Viridiplantae; phylum Streptophyta; class Magnoliopsida; order Asparagales; family Amaryllidaceae; genus Allium; species Allium fistulosum. The sequence goes on along the minus strand of CM060907.1, from coordinate 228,568,643 downwards.
ACGCATAGAAATTAGTTTAACCGATTTAATTTAAATTTGATCGTTTATTTCCGTAACTCGCACATATGACTGAATTAGCCTCCGAAACACATTCCATTGTGTCCGGAACGCGGGTAAAACCCTATTAACGTCAGCCGGCATGCTTCGTTTGGAGTTCGTTTGAAAAGTCGTTTTAAAATGAATTTAATATTATTTATATACGTATATACATATATACGGTTACAAGGGGTGAAACCCTCATTCATCTTCGCAGCCGCCACAAATTTGTTCAATGGCTGAAAATGCTCAGTTCTTCCTCCTCATTTTTCTTTCAATCCGTCAACCCATACAAAGAATCTCCAACTACAAAAACGTAGAGCTCAACGAGAGCCACAAATCCAACGGTTGTGATCGAATATAGGCACGTGGATCATCGGCCATTTTCATTCAAAGATGCGTGTTTCATGCTCCATTTTCGAGAGCACGGCCTGACCGAGCTCGCCGTCGTCGTGGCCCATGGTGGTGCTCGCATAGGGCTGTGATTTGGTGGGACTTGATCGATGTAATGATGATCGTAAGAGGAGCGGCAACGGAGTATGGATCGACGGCAATGGGTTTAAATGCTTTCGAACAGAACGCGATGGAGAAGAAAGACGCAACGGCCTGGATTGGAGATTTGTAAACTGCATGGCCCAGATCTGCTTGAGGTTTAGATATATAAAAATAAAATAAAAATTTGAAATTGATTTATATATAAATTCGTACAATGTTTAAAATGCTCTAACTTTTTTATACGAGGTCTGTTTCGGACCAAACGACTTGCGTTGGGTTCATATTGATTTTGGGTAAAATTAAACGCCTGATTAATTTTATTCGAAATAAAACACTACAACTGTTATCGGAAACTGAAGGTGAGAACTTCTCACTCAATCTAATTGTGTTTCGATTTAAATTTTATATAGTTGAGTTTAAAATTGCTTGATTGTGTGAATTGAATGATGATTGTTATTGGTTGTATTGAATAGACCCTATACGCCGCATATTAAGCGGATGTTATTATATTAAATCCATTTAACGCGATATTCCACCTCGAAGTGGAATTGGTATTATATATGTATTTGGAGTTGATTTCCCGCATTATATAGTGGATGAGACTCTATTGCGCCGTATAATAGCGGATAGTATTTTATAAATCCCATATACTGCGATATTCCACCTCGAAGTGGAATTGGTATTGTGCTAACATCTGTGGATGCAGGGTAACAGGTTGGAGGGATCCAACTGGATTCCTCAAACATTTGAATTTGTTTCATATGTTGTGTGTTGATTAATTATAATCTCCGTGTGATTATCTTTTTGATTTAAATTGTTAAAGGCTATGGTTTAGCCGAATATATTTTTGGTATCGTTGGATACCGGAAATAAATAAAAATTAGAGTTTTGAAATTTCAAGTTGAATGTTCATTATAAAGTTTTATTTTTGAGATTTTATTAAGTAAAATTCCAAAATATGGGAAAAGATTTTAATAAAGGGATTTTGAATAATATTGTTTAAAAGTTGAAGAATTTGTTTAAAATTGGATTTTGATAGTTTGAAAGAAATAAAAGAATTTGTTTCCTTTAAAAGGAATTTATTTCAAAAAAAAGGAATAATTTTGGAAATTTATAAAAAGAAATTATTTGATTATATAAATCAATTAAGAATAATTAATTAAGTATTAATTATTAATTAAGAGTTAATTAATGATCAATTAAAGGTTAATTTATTAAATGTTTTGTAATTAATTTATTTTTAATTTACCATAACTAGTAAAATTTATTCATAGAAATTTATCTGATTTAAATTAATCAGATAATTGAAGTAATCATATTTATGGATGTTTGGATTTTATTAAATGGTTGAATTATTGTGATGATTTGTGATATATCCTGTTCTGTGTTGTGATCCATAAATTGTTTATCTGTGATATATATATATATATATATATATATATATATATATATATATCTGTGATCTTTGAATTGAAGATAAGCGTTATAGTTTATACCGCTTATAAAATATATTGTTATATTTGATCTGTGATGGTTGAATGTTGTTGCACTATTGTGTTAAACCCTTGGACTACACGGTACACACACAAATATGGATTTCACGAGGAAATCGGTTAAGTCGCAAATTTTTGACAAATTTAAAGATGGAATCCTTGAATCCAAAATAGTTTTGGAATTGGAATTGAAAGCTTTTGGAAATGAGTTTCAAAAATAAAAGTTATTTTAAATAACTTAATAAAATTGGGATTTGAATAACTTGATTTAAAATTGAATTCAATATTGGAAATTGAATTCAATAATTTGGGAAATTTGGTCTAAAAGATTATACAAGTGTAAAAGGTGTTTATATGGGTTTTAACCATTTGAAATATGGTTTTGGAAATTTAAATTTAAATTCAAGTTTTATACTTGGAAGGCTTTAACCTATGTAATTGTAATCAGTTTTTCCCAAATTGAAAACTAATTGTTTTCAAATAATAATAGCTTTCATAAAGTGACAGGGTTTCCAATTTGTATCGAAACATTTCAAGTTGAAATGAAATTTCTAAATAGTTTAGAAAAACTATGAATTAACCTTCGATGGTTAAAGCTAGTTTTGAAATAAAAGAGTATTGAAAATGGTGTATCTTTTATATTATAAAAGACTTGAATTGTGAATAGTTTTGAAAGCTATAAGTTAAATCTTAATTTAAAGATTTAATGGGTTAATCCAATTGAAATGGAAATTGATTTGGGAATCTATGAATGAATCTTTGTGAAACTGGGTGAACTTGGTGAAGTAAATCTTTTTGTTTAAAGATTTGAAATGGTAATTTGTTTAAACCATTTAAAAGAAAAGTTTTGGGTAATAAGTGTGACTTAACTGAAATCCCAATATCCAAATGTTTTAAAATATTGCGCTCACTATTCAGATTAGCTGGGAGAGGACCTTTGTGTCATATAACCCTTTCCGAATAAGTGATATGACGATATGGATCGCATTGAAGACCGGTGGTGAAGACTGGGTATTTGTAAAAACGATAGGATGACCTATCGATTGTCTCTACACCGTTAGCTACGGTATAGAAATTTCCTTTGTGATGGGAAGTTCGATCGGGATTGTGAATACCCGGATTGCAAGGGCTTCTTCGGAAGTGCCTTCGATTCTGTTCGAACCCGGAACAGACTTGTATGGTTACATGTCTGACATTACATTTTGAGATATAAAGCAGATTTCTTTCAAATGCATTTCTATTGGTGGCGGAGAATTTATTCTCTTAGCTTAATACCCTTCTCTGAGACGTACGAGCTCAGAGGTTATGTAGTTGAAGGTTATCAACGATATACTCCCAATTTGGTAAAGTGACATGCTGAGTGCTGTTGTGTGATGATCATTGGTTGATCATTTGTGATCAAAGCATGGCTTTGTGCCAAAGCGTAGCTTTGTGGACGAGACCTCTTCGGACCTCACATCCCGGAAATGGTCAAAACAGGAATGATGCGGCAAGGTTATGAGGGTCGCTCCCTTTAGGGTATGTTATTTCCTTCTGGAAAAGGGTGGTATCAGGTATGGAGCCGTGGTATTTAACCTATGTGGTTGCTCCAATCTCATTTCGGTGTGGTTGTTGCTTTGTGATCGAGGCTTCGGATAAAGGTCCCAAAGGACCAGGAGGTGGCATATTCGTGTAGTAGTTACCTAGTTACAGAGGTAACCAGGCCTTGTGTTGGCAGAGGGCTGGTTAAGCTCTCGGGACGTCCCGCCAGAGGCGTACCCATGTGGTAGTAGGAAGTTCCTTAGCCTTACCATTTGTTGGAAATCCAATCAAACAATACGAGCCCTGTACGGTTTTAGTTGTAGAACATGCCATTTAACATGGCAGCTATAGTAGGCATACAATAATGGTTGTATGCTGGCTAAGATTAATATTATACTTTCGAAATGTTTTCTACACTATGCACTGGTAAAAATATCCAATGATTTTACTAGTAAGCATGTTTGACTATCATAAGGAGAAATCTCCTCCAATTCTACGTTTACATTGTGTGTGTGGCGGGAGGCCTTATGGTAGTTTCATTTTCCAAAAGCATTGCGGATTCTTTTCCTTTCTTTGTGTAAATAATTGTTTTTAGTTCTCACACCAGTCCCATGACTGACCTGGAGTTTATTGTTCTCTTCCTAAACTCTGGGTGCCCATCATTTTCTATACGGGCAGCCTAGAGTCAGGTTATCAGGTCATTCTGGATATTCAGGAGATGCTATGAAGCTCAAGTGGCGAGCTGGATGGTGAGACGTATCACTTGTATATGATATTATTTATTCCACTGTGTATTCTGTATGAGGACAAGTTTATATAACTGTCCATTGATGTATTGTGTTGTATATAGACTCTGATGATGATGTAATGTATAAACTGATATAGTTCTTTGATTTAAAGATTATTCATCTATCTATTATATGTTGTTCCGCTGCGAATGTTAGATTCTGATGTTGTTTCTATTGCTTTTTCTTTTTCTTTCTTTCTTCTTCTTCTACCTCTTCTTCTTTAACCCTAACATTTCAGTTTTCCGGCATTCGATTATCCGATAGTTGATACAGTGGACGTATTGATGTCGATTTTCGGACGCCGTAAAAATCGTATGTTACAATGTGGTATCAGAGCATTTGGTTAAGTGATAACTTTTGCTCTGTTGGGAATTACTCATTAGAGATAGAGTCAGTAGTACTCTAGAATGAGTTGAGTGTATTAATAGATATGAGCGCGTATTTGTTAGTGAATATAAAATGGTTTTATGTTGTGGTGATTGGTTTATTGAGTGGCATATGAACCTTCGTCGGCACAGTCTGCAAAACTGTATCCAAGGGGTTTCGAAACACTTGAATAGAACAATTCGACACAATATTGTTTTCAAAGGTGGGTGAATGAAATAATTTCATCCAAAATATTTTTGATATAAAATGAAATATTTTCCGAAATTATTATATAACTTGGATGTTTGGGTCCTAATATTATAGTCAAATGAGATTATAAAACCTGAAATAGTTTATATAACCAAGAACAGATATTAGATTTGAATTTCGGAATTAAAATTAAAGATGGGAAGTTAAAAATGAGAATTTAACTTGGATTAAGATTGAAATTTGAAGTTTAGTTAATGATTTGGAAAAAAATAAATTTATAAATGAAATATGAAGTGAATGTTAACCAATCGAATGTAAATGAATTGATATGGAATAATGGATGTAAGTGTTAATTCATTAAAAACCTAATGAATTGGAATTTGAATAAATTGAATGGAAGTCAATTTAATATTAAACCAATTGAAATTAAAAGTGTTAAACCAAATTTAATGTAAGTAAAGTAAATAAATTTGGTTATGTTGGATATGCATTGGTTGTTAGATGGTTGTTAGTTGATTGTATATAAATTCATTAAGTGTTAATGAAATTGAATTAGTGAAATTGAAAGCTAAAGCAATTGAATTCAAATTGGAAGTTAAGTAAATTTAAATAGAATTGAATTTGATTTAATTTGGAAGTGAACTAATATGAATGTAAATTAGTGAATGTAAACTAATTGAAAATGAATAAATGAATGTCGTTGTATATGAATTGGTTGTAAACAATTACAAGTAATGTCGAAATTATATAAGTTGCTTATAAACCTTGTTTAGTATGCATTTCTTTTAATATGCATGTGTTGTAGTTGTTTAAAAGAGTAAAATGTTGATAACTTCTTATATATGTCGCTTACATATTTAAGTTGAGTAATTACAAGTACAGGGGAACCATTTGGCGTGATTTGGTTGCGCTAATAAGCTAATAAATAACTGCTTTGCTTAAAAACGCTAAAAAGGTACGCCTACGCAATAAAAATAGGAAATATGAACTGTTTTTCTGCTTTTTCGACCGTGTGGGTCGATGTATATATATTTATATCTACTGTGATATTGCAAAAGCTCCTCCGTACAAGGAGACTGCCAAAATTTCCTAGAAATTTTGGGAGTTAGAAAAATTTTTGGAAAATTTTGGAAAATTTTTGTTAACGAAAAGTTGATTTCTAAATTGTAATGAAAACGTAGGAATCTATTACTTAAATAGGAAAGGAGAAACCAACACATTTATATGATGACACTTGTCCCAATTCAGAAATACTTTTTTCTTTTATCAAAAATATATCAATATTCAGTAACTGCTAATGTTTTTTTCTTTCCCCCAATCAACGTTATCCCTCTTTAATTACGCTTCTAGCATCTCCCCAAGATCCTAATCATCGCTCTAAACACTATGTTCCACCCTGTGTCTCTCTACCTGTCGAGTAATACTACCATAGTTATGTCCACATCCATGATCCACATTCCTTGCTTTAACAACGAATTTGAAAATTAGGGCAGAAAAACTTCTACGTCGTTGTCCAATTTTTAGATTTCAATGCTTAGGCAGATTGCCGCCATCATGCTCTGTCGCATCGCCGCATCATCACCAACCATCGTCAACTTCAAGCCCCGCACAACTGATCCTTCCCTACATTCCTTCACCACTACTGCCGTGGGAACTTTATCACCAAGGTAAGCCATCCTTGGCAGCAAATTACTGTTCGGGTTAGCCATTCTATACAACTCATTTTTGGGATTCTGTTCAGATTTGAACACATAGTGGGAACTATGTACGTTTGAATCCGTAATTTCATTGTCTGTTATTTCAACCTATTGTCACGAACGTTTTTTTTTCTTTCAATTTTACTAATATGGATAAATATGAAGACATTGTTGCTTAAGTTTATTTGCTGTGATAATTTGATAATCTTTTGTGCCAGTAAGTTTCAATCTCCAACTAATTTGTTTCACATGTCATGCATTTCATAACTTATACATTTTCCACAGAAAAATTTAGGTATGCTATTGAAAGTGGTTGCCTCAACTATTGAATCAGGATTATATAAACCCTTAGTTGTAAAATATTTTCATTACTTTATATGGTTGCTTTGGTATAAATTCCTCTGTTATCTTAAATCCAATACACCTGTACAAATAATCAACTTTCCTATATTTGTAACAGTGTACAATTGAGGCTTATTAAATTATAATGTGATATATTTTAGTACCCACGTTTACAAAAATGATATAATGTATGGTAGACATAATTTTTTTCCATGTTTCCTAAAATTATCTCGAGCAAAGTAGAACAAACGTTCGTTGATAGTCGTGCATTTTACTGACCTTTTGATATGTAGACATGCGAGTGTACTAAGTTTGTGTTTTCAATGTGCACTATTAATTTGATGTTATGCATAGATTTGAAGATTTGTATGCACTTTCAGTCATGTATACAGAAGATTGAGTTTCATATTTTGTTTTTTTATTTCTTGGTCGGAGAGCATACCCACAAGATAGGTTGAAATTCATCTAACCCTTATTTCCTTTTAATACGATATCATTGCAGATTATCAGGCCCTGATGTTCTAATATCAATTTAGTTGCATTTTCTATTAGCTTAAATCATCACCATAGTTGATTTTGGGTAGTTTTTCAGACTTTTGGTTACCTGTTCCAAGCTTAGGGTTTTCAGACAGTGAGTTAAACTAATTCGCAAGTGAGAGATAATATATCACACATGTATGGATTTGTTGTGCTCGATTGTTGTTTCATACAACTTCAAACTCATTGGAAATTATTATGCTTTTTTGTTATGTCATCAACTCAGTTGCCTTTTTCGTTGTATTAAACTATTTTTTTGACTACTTTTGGGGATTTGTACGCAATTCCCCCACTGTTCCGTTGTTATGGTTTCCTTTTTTAACTTTAGTAATTTACAGCTGATAGAACCTATGTACCGCACCTGTATAAAGTCATGTTACTGGATGTTGTTTAATGTGGATTTTTGATAAATTTGGATTCATAAACTAATTTATGACTGTATACTTTAAACGAATGCAAAACAAATATCCATCAATTATACTCAATAATGATAAGTGGCTGAGATTAAGGTTTGCCGATTTAGTTCCTCCTGATGGCACCTATATTGTGCATGATGTAAGTTTATGATTACAAATATGTGAAGCATCAACAAGTTTCAAAATTACAATTATCCACCTTTAAATGCATTTTTGTTTTGTAATAATGTAATAAGTCATAACTACAAAGTTCTCTGTTTGTTGCTCATCAATGTATGATGTATTGTTGTGTACTTTATTTACACTGCAATCTGAATCATTCTGCTTTAGTTCCATTTGAATGGTTTTTTGCCAATCACCATGATTTCATAAAACATCAACTAATAGACTACTACAATTAGCATGACTAAATATGGTTATGAAGAATGTGATAATCTTATTTTACAGTAATGTATGGTCTCCAATTGAAAACATTACTTAATTTTAAAGTATTGTGTTCTAACAATAGAAGTTCAATCCCCTTATAAGTTTCGTGAACCATTTTTATGAACATTTTTACCTCTGTAAAAATTTAATCTACATGTGCAGTTGTCAGTTTGTAAGTAGTTCTACTATCAACATCATTTGCTTCTGAACGTGAGTATAATAAATCTGTACCAAGCCAAAGCATATGGAAAACAATAGATATTGGTTCCGTTTGTCCATATTTACCAACCTGATAAATTATGGTTTGGGTAGAAGAAATATAATAACAATTTGCACTCTGGCTGAGGTTTTTTTATTTCTTAAGCATTTCATAATAATTTACTTATTTGTGTTGTTTTTATATGGTTCTATATGTCACAATTTTTAATTAGCTGTCTTATTTCTTTATTTGCAGATCACAACTACTAAATTGGTTTTGCAAATATCTTTGACCAAAAGGTTTGCAAGTTTGTAGGGAAAGTTATCATATTGCTTATATTTTATTTTACAAGGTATGCTGGGGGGTTTCATGGTAATTACAGTTCTAAGATAATATATGTAATTTAATGGTTAGTGATTACGTAATGGTGGATGTAGACAACCAAGTACTTGAAAATGATTGCCGTATTCTCCTATTTGAATTAAGCTTAAGCTTATATTCAGTACACGCATAGTGATTAAAAAGAAAACTAAGTTTACATGTAATATACTAACAAACCATTTTAATACCCAAATTTTATAAACTGTAATTCTGGATGAATATTTTGTATGTTCCAACTTATTCAGTATGTACACAGTGGATTTTTTAATACTACAATGCACAGATTCCATGTGTATTCCAACTATTTCACCGATTAGTTTTATTTTGTGTTATATAGTTATTATGTTCAACGACTTAATATGTCATAAAATGCACTAAATACATTCCTACTTTCATATAAACACACGACTGATTTTTAATACTTACCTGCTTCAGGTTTAATCCAAATTAGTTACACGGTACTACCGCTTCTACTATTGACGCAGTTGCATATGCTTGATCCTGCACCTTAGGAAGTTTTGAGCAAACTGGCCTCTATAATTTCATTAATACCCTACTAAATTATAATGGTAGCATTTCTTTTAACCTACATATTGCAAGTTTGGACTAAATGCTTTGCTATTCAAACTATTAGATATATGAAAAGTTTGTGGTATCAATTAAGTTAAAACCTTTTTTTAATTTATGTTCTGTAAACTTAATGATTAAACATTTAGCCATCAAAAATTTACATCTATAGTTATGCTGAAATTCAATATATTTTGAAATGAAACAAGAATAATATTAAACTACAAACTTATTACTCACAGATAAATCATTAAATGCAAATATTGCAGTAATACTCATATTTGTATGGTTAAAGGAATTTCATTTTTGTTTACCTGAACCTCCAAATCTTTCCAGGTAAAAAAATATTGTTCCTTAAATCATTATTTTCTATTCGCATATTGATGTTTCCAGCTACTGATTATTATAATCCTAGATAAAGATTTAAGTACACTGTTTACTGTTTTTATCAAATTTAAAATTATGATTCATAAATAAAGTATTACATGTTAATATTGTAATGCTACTCCTATTTATGTTTGCCTTGCCAGTTCTCTCTAATACCAGCATTACACTTAGTATTACCATATCCAGACATATCTCCCCAGTTATTAATTTTTAATACCTACTTTTAATGTGACTCTACCAGCAATCTATTTCTAGAAAAGATTTCCACAATTACCTAAGACCCAATAAAGGATAATTCTGACTATTTTACGCTCCTCTAAACATATCAATAGATAATTAGATAATGACAAATTATACTACTCAATATATGAATAAAATCATGTTATATGCAACCTATGTTGAATACCTCCATATGCATATGGTTACGAAACTGTGGATAAAAACCGAGAATTGAAAAGCCTCTTCTTCTTCATCCTATTCATAGGGAAGGACATATTAATATGCATGTCAACTTACTACTCTCATTAGTTTCGAGATTATTAGTTTTTTAAGGTATCCCTTTTTTGATTAGTAGTAAGTACTATATTCTCAAGTGGTAACCTCTTTATTTTGACAAAAAAAGGGAATAAGACATTAGTGGAAATTCCATCTACATGACGTGGAGAAGTAGTCTTAACTATATGTAAATCTGTCCAACATTTAAATAGAAAGAAAATAGTGGATGGAAGTTTTTAACTATATATCAATAAATTTATTATTACAAATTTATTAGTAATAACGATAAGAAGTTTATGGAGGGGTAAGTAATTAATACACAAATATTAGTTACTGATCCATCCACCTTTGGACACGTATATTATCGGTTACACTTTTTTCACTATTTTTAATTTTTGTTTAAAAGTTAAATTTTTGAAACTTATAACAGTCACTTTCAAATTCGTACTCATTTGACAACTTTTGGGCTTCATAATCATGGGGAGCAGCAGCTTACCTGGTCCAAGCATTTGATCTTGCTTGCTGGAGATTTTTTCGGATCGGTATAACAATGGCGAGTGACATAAAACCAACATTATAATTTTTTATCATTAAAATCAAGGAATAATGAATTATTAAAAAATTGAACTGTTCAATTAAACTGAGGAATTCTGTCTAAATCTAGCTCAAAACAAACAAACGCTATATGCAAATTTGAGAGTTAGTTAAATTAGTTCAACTATGTGGGGCCTCATTCAAACTCGGTTGCGTTGTTGGTGGCCATACAAAATAATAGATTGGTCCTTGAGTTTTATTTCTTCATTTATCTTCTGATTACTATCATGCATACGATTTCAATGGCCATAATAGATTGCTTCTTTCGGTTTTTTATATTTGTCTCACTAATAATGTCATGCTTAAACTGTTTAAATCACTATTTTATTTTAAAGCTCTGTAAAATGTACACTGCCTTAGATTTGTTCAACATACATCATAATAAGCATGCATCAAACTGGAGGAGTTGCAACTCTATTTATCTCGGATGCATGCACAATGTTATAATACATATTATTTACCAAAAAAGGGCAACAAATATAACTTTCTTTATCAAGATTATCATGGATGACCTCTTCTGTGTATGAATAACTTTTACAATTACTGTGCCTCATGATATGAAGTTCCTCTGTGAGTTGTTAGTCATAGTATATATATCTCCAAACAAATACAAATTATACAATAATCCTTAGAATTTAATTTATATTTTCTTGCCGTAATACTCACTGTTTATTAGGTTGCTTATGATAAAATTTTGTTCAGGTGTTGTTATATCCGAAAATTTGTTACTAAAGTTTCAGAACTTATTTTCACTTATTTTTACACTGGGTACATCTCCTTTTAAATGTCTCCAACCTTGATCTTTGGATGATGAATGTAATGCACCTTCATCAAAGTATTACATGCAAGTTTACAATGTGTATGATAAACTCATTATTCTCTGTGTCCATTGGGAATTACATCCATTGATTTCAAACTATCACTAAGGTCGGTTTGGTTTCAGCTCAACATCAAGTAATAATCAGGTCTGCTCTTTTAAAAAGAGAGATTCGTAATTTCATAACCCTTATATAACTTCTCATACATGACCTCTTATACTATAAATGGAATCATTAAGTTTGACATACTACAAATTTTTGACTATGCAATTTTTTCTACAACCCTGGTACATATTTGTTATTTTACAATGCATGTGAAGAATGAAGTTCCTTTATGTCTTCAATCAAACTGATTTTGGTTTATACATATTTTAGAAATAATAATGAAGCGAACAAATCTTTGAACATTAATACACCTGCAATACATAACCAATCTGAATTTATAAAAATGAATTTATAGCTCTTAGTCTCAAAATACAACTCATTACAATCCAACCAGTCTATTAGGTTGATATTATTTGCTAAGGTTTCCCTATAAATTTGAATCTTCATCATGTTCCCATTCTTAAACAAACAGCTGACCATTTTTCTTTCATTCATCTAATACTAACAGACAGATGGTAGCAAAAAACAACATACCATTTTCCTTTCAGTGTTTTACATGTTATCAAACTACACTTGGACGAGTTTATAAAATGAACATTTACATTTAGTAAAAGGATAGAACCACATATACAGTTTGTACAGGGTAATCATTCTCATATCCTTTCAGTCTTTTGTCGATCCGCTACATTAACTTTGTACAGCTGAATATTTCATTCGCAAATGAGAAAGCATAGTTAAAAAAGGTCAATTTTAAGTGAAACATTTTTATTTTTCACCATGAAAGTGGAATATTGACTTTTTTTCAAGATTTTGATGAAATATTTTTTAACATACCGCCTTTTCGGTTTCAGCTGAAGTAGATGCTTATGTTGCCCTACATACAAAACATTTGTTTCCTGTCATTCAGGTATTGCAAAGTTTATTACATGTCAACTTATCATTTCTTACATTACTTTGTAAATATTATATTAATGTCCGTGTTTTTGACATATAAATTCTGATTGATATAAAATTTTATGAAGCATTGACCGAGGAATCAAAAGCCAGATGTGGAAATCCCAATTGGGATGAAAAGGTGAGAACTGTTACTACCAAAGGTAAGAAGATTAATTATGGATCAATTAAATATGCATATAATCATTGCTATTTATGGTAAATATGTTTGATCAGTTTTGATTAAATAGTATTGTTTAACCACTAAAATTGAAAGGTTATAAGTGCATAATAATAATGTACAAGGAAGTGGTAAACGATACTGTACAATGAGGCTGAATGATTGGTTGAATGAACCGTCGATGACATGAACGAAAGATACAACTTGGTGAGTAGATTAATACTAAATGATTATGATCTTTGGTTATAATTGTATGAGTTTGACACTATAATTTTTCTCCAAAATATCGAATATAATATTCCAACCTATTGCATGAGTTTGACACTATAATTTAACACTGTACTAACCATGGTACACATTTTAGGCGATTCGTCAACATAATGTAACTACTGATCTGTTACATTCTGACTAAATACTCTTAGGCCTATCAATGGATACTTTTGGATACCGATGTGTCATAACCGCATTCATATCCGAAACCATTTTCGGATATCGAATATCCGTATCTTCTTAATTTTCAATAACAGACGGATGTCGGATACATATTCACTCCGTCCATAATTAATAAATTTAAAAGAATAAATGAAATTTTTTGGATTAACATAAAACCATTTTAGTACTAATGCTTATAAAAAATCAAGAAATAAAAAATATGATGATAAAAAATAGTTTAGTGCAACGAATATTCATTTATACACACATTATATGAATAATTTCCTTGATAAAATAGTAAATATAAATCGTTTGATGTCCTAAAATATACATAATACAAACAACTAACTTGATAAAAATCGGACAGATAATTATCGACTGTGGATACCAACATATCCGTATACGTATCCAATTTTCGAATTTCATATATTTTTCTATTTTTTGGATACGGATGCGTACGGATTTCAAATTTTTTGGGTATCCGTAGATAACCCTACTCTTACTCCTAATGGTATCCACGACTAATAATATATAATAGGACTATGGAGCTGACATGGTACATCATTCGTATGCACCGATTGATCAAAAACCACTACTTCAGGTGACAAATTACGGTATAACTATTACATTATATTATTTTGACATATTTTTAAAATTGCTAACAATTTACAAAGCAAACTGTTAGAACTCGCCTACTAGCAAGACTACAAGAACTACTACAATTCTAATTGCTGAGTTGAAAAAAAGAAGAAACAACAACCATGATGCTTTACTAATTAAAATTATCTGCTATATATATTACGAATTTTAGCTCTTAACCTTATTTTCCATGCACTACTCAGCTTCCTCTGTTATGGAAAAGTAAAAAGTGGAGCGGTTAGCTAGCATATTACATTAAACAAGTTTTAACTATACATTTACGCAATCAACTCATAGTTATGAAATTTCCTCCTTCTAGAACAACATAGATTTGAAGACAAAAGTTGCGAAACTAGCTACTCAACTAGAGCTAAATCTAGAGCTAAAGGTGGAATAATCATAAGGATATTGTGTCATTGACAATTATATATGATACACTATAGGTACATTAAATAAATGACCGATCTATTCTTCAGTCTGATACAAAGCAAAATGAAGATATGAAAAAGGTTCATGGAAGAAAAAGGATGAAAAACAAAGGATATAGCTTTGAAGACCAAGGTTCAAGCTAAACTACTACTACTATCTAACTGATTCTGTCCTACAGTATCATTTTTATTAGCAACTATGTATTTTGTCTCCATGTGGTCAGTACAACAACTATGTAATATCCCTTTTTCATTAATGTAACAATTTTTTTCTACTGCAAATGTTGATTTACTATTACCAACTGTGTATTTTGTTTCAACTCTGTATCATCCACGTTTATAGTTAATGTAAAAATTAATTTTTTCTTCACTGTTGATTTTAGCAATTCAGATACAAACTTCTTTGAGTATGACCATTTACTAATAAATTGACGATTATTTTCAGCGAGCATACCACCAAAATAAAGCGTTTCCACTAACAGCAAGTGTTTTTCTATCGGTCATGAAACTAATACGGTTGTTCTGTTTTAGTGCATTAACTGAAATATATGTAACCTCAGTAAATTTCAGTGTTCCATCCTTCAATTTTTTGCTCTCTCTAAATTAAATGTTCCATTTTACCTAATATGCATATGGATATCACATTTGTGCTACATAGAATAAAAAAGTTCTATAAGCAAATGAATTTGCATTTTTACCTAACCATTAGTAGTTTATGCCGATATACAAAGGTGACGACGCAGATAAAAGATGTTTGGATAACATGTTGAATTATGGAATCCTGTCCATTATACATACGACAGAAATCCACAACTAAATAGAAAAAAGAGTCTTCAACTCCTAAGATCCAACCTTATGACTCATACACATTATATTTCATACGTTAGTATACCTTAAAATTTACAAAAACTTGAAACATTACCATTTTTCCACTTTAGCTCGAATACAGATAGGATTCTAATTACCAGTATCCTTTCTTTTATCAAAGTTAAAAGAAAGAATCAAAATATACAAAATCCAAAAATTGTAAGAATTATTTACATCTAACAGCATTAACAAACGAATTGGCTATGCAAGTTACCTAACTAAAAAAATTAGTACAACAACATTATCTTTCGGCTTTGCATAAATTACAAATAAACAAATACAACGTGACTATCAAATTCCAAACAGTACAACACATAAAATATAGACCTATAAACAATAACCACTAACTTAAAATCTACATCATATATCCTTACTTATCTACCCGTCTGCGTGTACCAAACATATATTTAATGGAAATTAGATTTTGTTATAACTTTGTGAGGAATAATGGTTAAATTTAAGCAATAACCCACTATTTGCAACATAATAAAACAAAAGATGTATTTATCGATTCACTTTATCAATTGATTGGTAATGTTTGTTTTCCCATATAAATTTTACTGTATCATTTATATGAACCACAATAAAGTTCTATTTAATGCTCAACATACTTTTTCCATGATAAAAGAGGATGTAGAAATGAATGTTTAATATAACCAATTCCTTACGCAATGTTTCCCTGCGTAAAATTAAAAATAGTAGATTATATATTTTAGAATAAGGTTATACTTTCATATTATTTTCTCAAATACTATTATGTCTACTAATAATATTATAATGTTTTAAACTAACTTTCCAACACTACCTACTCCAAATATTTGTTTGCCTCTAAACCCATCAATGCAAGAAACAAAATTATGCATAAAACAAGAAAAATGGTTACACAGCTGATAGATGTACAATAACACCAAATAAGAAACTATCACTTTCTCAAACAATTGTTGAGCTAAGGATACCAACACTTCCCGTGTGCGTAGCACGGGCCACGCACTAGTTTAACTAGAAAAAGAAAAACCATTGTTTTGGTTGAAGTTAAAGGTTTTGAAAAAGGTGAATATGAAATTTTCACTAAGTGGATTTTTGAAAAGTTAATGAATTTGGGGCATTTTTCTTACTTTGCAATTTCGAGGACGAAATTCTTTTAAGGGGGGAAGATTATAACGACCCAGAATTTCCGTCATTTGAAATTCAGATATTTAACTAATTTTAAATATTAATAAGTAAGATCTATAAGCGGAATAAATTAAAATTTGAATATAGTGATTTAATTGTATAATTAAATCGATATTTTAATATTTGAAATTGCGTGAATAATTGGAAATTGAATTTAATGTGTATAAAAAATGATTTATGAAGTTATATTAAATCATATTGGAGTTAGAATGATGTTTGTAAACTTTTAAAATTGAATTAAAAGTTAATTTGTGAAAATTGAATATATTTAATTGACCAGTGAAAATAGTCATTTTTCAAACAGTCTCTGTGATATCCCGGAAATTTGGCAATATCAATTTAATAATCTTTATTAATAATTAAATTGATTTGTTGATTTTATTTTATAAAATTGACAAGTTTATTCATTTTAAAAGGTTAATAATATTTTAATTGGCAAGTTTATTTCTTTTGAAAAACTAATATCATTTTAATTAGGGAATATCTTTTCTAACAATTTTAAATTGGGAAGATTTATCTTTCTAAAACTTATATAAATGTTTTATATTTATAATGTATATATATTGGTATATATATTATAAATTGAGAGTCTATAATTTAATAAAAGGATAAGTTTTCAAATTTATAATATATATGTATATATATATTGTTATTTGAAGTTATGTATTAAATTTCAATATGATAATTATCAAAATTTATGTTAAAAATATTTCACATTTAGAATGTATATATTTATATATTGAAATGGAAAGGTAATGATTTGAATTAAATTAAGATGTTTTCAAACTTAAATATATATATATATATATATAATTTGTAATTTGGAAATTGTAATTTGACTTAATACTTTTGAAAATGATATTTGAGATTTAAATAACAAGAATAATTTCTTATTTAAAAATATATGTATATAACTTAAATAAGTTTTAAATAAGAAAATAACATTTGTAAATATTAATAAAACATTAGAGAATAAATTTTGTAGATATGAACTAAACATAAAAACACTTGTAAACATTATATTGTGTGTTAAAGACAAATGTAAATTAAATAGCATATGTGTAAGAAAATTAGAGCATTAAAGTGACAAGTGTTATTCCCTTGATAATTAAATTTAAAATTTAATTGTAAAATTAGAACGTGAGTTTTAATCTTCAGCTAAATATTTTCTTCATTTTCAACCCAAACACAAAATGAATACAAATGCAAAACAAAGAATAAAAGAAGTGAAAAATGGAACCTGGAATTCAATCTGAAACAAGAAGAAATAAGCTGGATATTCAAATACAATCAAGAGGAATTAATCAACATGCTACTGGATCCAAACAACAACAACAGGATGTAAAACATCAACATGCAATTCAGATTCATCAAGCAAACAATTCAGTAATTAACATGCAGTGAAATTCAAAAGCTTATGAACTAGCCTGGAAACAGTTTCCACCCTCTGCATATATTGGTGAGTAAATAGAATTTTAAAAACAGTTTTAAATTCTGGATTTCAACTGTTCTTATGAATGAATAACATGATGTTATCTGCAATATTTGAACTATATGGAATGCATGTTTGAATGATAAATACTTGTGTTGTTAGAACTTATACTCTGTGTGATAATAACAGGATTCATTTCATAATAAAATCAATAACTCAAAGTTGAATGTGAATTGGCTAATGATTTATAAATATAAGTTGTTTGTAATCAAGTAATCTATCACCTAAAAATAATTACAGGTTTTAAAAGTGAATAATTGGCTTTGAATTTTTGAGTTTACAGTAAATTTTCAATTTGGGTCGAAAATTTATCAAAACAATTTTAAGTTTTGATTACATAATTGAATTCGTAATGTTAAATCATGAATTTTAATGGTTGAAATATAATTTTTAGATTAATATTTGGAGTGGATTCTTGGGTTGATTTTTTTGGGTAAATTGATCAATTCTGTAACGACCCGTAAATTTCAACCGTTTTAATAACGTAATTAGTTGAAATTTTGTGAAATTTTAAACGATAAAATTTTGAAATATAAATTTAATATTTGGAATACGTCTAGTTAAACATAGCAACTGGTAAATTTTCGTCCGAAAATACGAAAGTTTATTTCGCGCGTAAATTCACTTCAATTTAATCAGTTAAAAAGTAATGAAAATAAAATGTTTTCGGAACCTAAATATTTTTACATAGAAAAATTCTAAACCATCTTCTGAGCAAGATGTCAGTTCGTCATTTTTCCAAATTCGGACATCTATTGCTCCGTCGTTCTTATTTTCTGCAAAATGCAACATTCTGGTACCGATATCGATTTTTATCGGATGATCGTACCACTGATTTCTATATACCGTTTTGATCGTCTCGTCGTGCCGATCTCTACGGTATATTCGATTGTCAAATTCGGAGTTCCGGTGTACGTTGCACTTTGCGTAACGCCTACCGTATCGGTAACCGTTTCAGGCCTTTTGGGTTCTTGTTACCTCTCTACTGGCCACTCGTGATAACCAATGGTCATTAACATTTATTTCTTCTAAATTCAACGTAGGTGACGATTCTATTCCCTAGGTTCCATTTATCATTGATTGTTGCTTTCAATCCTTTATTTTTTTTTTTTTTTTTTTTTCGTCTGTCACTTGAAGAAAAAATTATATCAATGTCTTTCCCCTCATCTTTTCTTCCCTTCGCCATGCTTGCTCACCGTCCAACCCAACCCCGCTCATCCTCCGCCTTACTGACCACCTAAGCCTCCCACCACTCCATCGCGACCAGAACTCGCCCCACACAACAACTCTCGACATCACCCTCCAGCATGGCCGTATCCACCATAGTTGCAACCCCATGCGAAGTTTTTCCAGAAGTTCCTCCACTTCCAACTTTCCATCTTCCATCGCCTCTACCGCCCACTTCCAGACAGCCTATCCACAAACCCATCCGACCCACTATTCCATCACCAAGCATCGACTCCACCACTTCCTGCTTCCTCCGCCTCTCAAACTTCCTCCGACCGAGCGCGCCCAGCCTCACCCCTCATCACCGCCGTCTCTTTGTATGCGTCTTGCCTATGGGCTTTACAAATGAACGGTGAGATGCTCGAGTCAAAATTTTATATGCTTACAGTTTAGTTTTAAAGTCTGGCTAAGTATATATATATATACTAGTTGTTAAGTATATATGCGTATATAATACATCTGCATTTATTTTTATTATAGGTTAGTATGGTGTGTGTCAGTATATATATATATATATAAGTTAAGTTTAACAGTTTTGAGTATGTTAGTATGTTGTAGTCATAGTTTATATGTTAGTATGTTATATACATTGAGCTGCTTGGATATCAACTTATAAGCTATAACAGTTTTGAGTATTATATATACATTTTTATATCATAATTTGGTTCAGTTTAACTTGCTGATTATACATATGTTTATGTTTATAAGATTGTGGTTATATATATTAGTATACATATATTTAGATCTCAAAGTATATATGTTTAGTGTATATGTATTAGTTTATTTGCATAATATGTAGGGTAGATTTCATATACACATTTAAATTGTAATTATATATACAGTGTCTGCTGCATATAAATGTTACAGGATTTATATAATAAGTTTTTAAGGTACGTTATGGCTTTTTATAGGTAAGCTATTGTGGTTACATATAATATGTTTTAACTGCATATGTGTTTAGATTTTTAAATTTCACAGTAATATGGATATGCATAGAGGTGTTTAAAGTGAGATAAAATCGTCAGTTATATTTTATAGCATATATATTCTATGTTATAAGAGTTGTGTTTTGGGTAAGTATGCTAAAATTTGTATAGTCAGTATATATATTGCAGTCTTGTCAATGGGTTTAGGGTATTACTGTATAATATATTATAAGTGTATTGTTAACGTGTATTGTTATATGAGTACTATATATTATATTATATCACTGTACATTTATAGTATAATTTAAATATAGTCTAGTTTACATATATAATGAATAAATGTTGATTTATACGGAATGTGTGGTCAATAGTTGTCTCAAAACTATTTTACAAACATGTGTATATAATTTTAATGAGTTCCAAAATTTAATATTGGTTAAGAAAATAATATATATTTTGTTTTGTCTACTCGAGCGGGTTCTGATCTATTTTCGTCGATTCTTTTGTTTGTCAGCTCTGTTCGGACATTCGTGCCAAACCTTGTTCGCTTTGGAAATTCATTCTTGGATTCGGATCCCATTTCAAACCACTCTAGTCTCGAAAGGTGAGCACTCACTCACGATTAACGTTCTTTTATTTATTAAATTTGATTTCAATTGAAACGACAATTGAAATATGCTGCTGTTAGTTAAATACACTGTTATATATGTTATTGCCTGTATCAGTTCACCTGTGACATCTGACACCATTATCTGTTATATATGCAATGATAATCCAGTTTGGTTGTTAATTGATTTATTGTTGATGTTTATATTGGACGTTAAATTGTTAATGATGTAAGTGAATAATTTGAAATTGAAATTGACGTAGAATAGTTAGATTTGATATATGTGTTAAAATTGATTAAATGACATTTGTATAATATGACCCCTTTAACTGTTGAATTTATTGACACGTAGGATTTGTTTAATTACATTTTGAACCACTGAAATTGTATGTTGTTTAAACTGATGATGTATGAAATTGTAAATAGATGACAAGTGAAAACCGTAATGTAATAATCTTTAATCTACATGAAATGATAGTGTAGATTCTAGAAATAATTATGTTAATTCGTACAAATAACAATGCGAATTAATACGGTTATTTCGGGATTATTTGAATTAATTTTTGGATTATTATTGTTTGTTGTTATTGCTTGTTTATTTACTTTGACACCATCCCTGTTATCACACTGCAAGTTCCCTTTACTATTCTTTGATTTTGAAATTGAATTGGAATCGGGTTGAAATGATAAATACCCAAAATTGAACTTTGACCTAGGAAAGAAAATTAAATAAAACCCGATTGGTCAATAATTTGATTTAAAAATAAAATGAAGATTTTATTTGAATAAATAATATGGTTTTGAAACGAAGTTGGAAATTGAATTTTAATGAAATTTAAATGTGAATATTTAATAATTTGAAATGAAATATTTAAAAAGAAATTGATGAAAGAATGTGTTTAATTTGAAATTATAATTAAGTTTGAAATTATTAAACTTTGAAATTATTTAATAATTAAGTTTGAATTATTTGATAATTAAATAAGATTGAATTATTTAATGATTAAATTAAAATTGAATTTTTGAATAAGTGAATTTTACTTCGTAAATAATTGAAATTGAGTTTTCTTTATTAATTAAGTTTTGTAAAATTATTTAAGGAAGTAAATAAGTGAAATTGAATTTCTTTAACAAGAAATGAAAATGTGATATTTTTGGAATTAATGTAAGACTTGTAATCGAAAGAATTGATTTGACGAATTTAATTTAATTCAAAATTGTAAGTTTGATTTAGTGAAGTTGAATTTAAATAATGGATTTAATGAACTGGAAATTTAATAATGGCAAATTTACTTAATGGATTTTGAATGAAATCGATAAATGAATTTAATTTAAATGTTAAATCAAATTAATTTAAATGATTTCGGAATGAAACGCATATATGAACTTGAAGCAATATTTGAATGGTTTAAAATAAAATTTGAATTTGATTTATAAGATTTTGAAATGGTAAATTGGAAGTTTTGAAATGAAAATTTTGGGAAATTGATTTCGAAAGACAAATGAAATGTTGATTTACGAATTGAAATTGAAATTGAAATTGATTTGGTTTTGAAATAAACAAACGACCAATCGGTGTAATAATTACGAAAGTTATTAAAGAGACCGGAATTCGGTTATGGATATACTCTCTATCTAAACCGAAAACCACTTTAATAACTATACGCGGAGTGATGATCCAGAATGAAGTGGTTGGAAATGATGTACGTGTTGACTGAAGAAAGAGAACGATAATGGATAGCCTTGACACTTGTGTCAAATTGGAAATGACTAAAACAGGAGCTGTGCCGGGCCAATGGAGGATTGATACCTCAAGTGGACACACTTCTTCGAACTACTTATACTTATTGTCGATTGGTGCACCCTTGATTTTGGGAGTGTTGTCTCACGGTGTTGCGGGCGCTGCGGCGTTGCGTTCTCACCAGCCCGGATCAGGCGAACGGTAGTATCACTACCTTGGGTATAGCCTCATGTGCCTTGTCATACTTGTATTCCATTTATGCGCGACCACTACGAATTTGTTTTGTACCTTGAGTATATGGATTGCCCTCTGGTGACTTCCGGTTTTGGGGAAACTACGGTCTTGTATATGCTTGTGGGAATAAAAACGTGTTAAGGGTGGAATGGGCCATGACTTAATGCTATTTTGATATCTTTATATTACTGATAGACATTATCTACTTAGCGTACATTACTACATAGTAGATAGTTTAACGGATCCTTAAAGGATGGTTATTCCAAACATCCTTTGAGTTACTTGTATTTCAATGGCTATTTCACTTGAGTTGGATTTATTAATATAAGAATGTTAATCCTGACTTGAGTGTTTTGTGTTTTGCTTTACGCTCGGGTCAGACTGAGTAGTTCAGCTTTCGAGACTCACCTTTGGAGTTGGAGCTTCGCTTGGAGATCCAGTTATCTATCCAGCTGTCAGATATTCGATGATTCCAGTGATGTATTCTGATTTGTATCTGTTACTCTTCCGTTGTATCTGGTTTAACTCTGATGTATCGTATTACTCTTCTGTTGTAAACTCTGATGTATTTTATATATTCATATAGTAGCTTCATGAACTACTATCTCTTTTATTTCCGCTGCAATTATTACTCTGTGTCTGTGATCTGTGATTATTTATTTACTGTATATGTTCAGTTTTGCCAAAATTAAATTAACAACGCGGTATTTTGAGCAATTCAACTCCGGCATAAGTGTCTACCTATACACTTATAATGGATGCGAATGGTCCAAAAATTTCGGGTCGTTACAGTTGGTATCAGAGCTTGGGTAGCTCTAGGCAAAACTTAACATATAAGGTAAATGTATTTACAGAACCACTCTCATTCGAGTTTCAATCTCTTCCTTTGACTCAATTCCTCGAATTTTGGGACGTTCTCCTCGGTTCCGAAATTCATTCGTGTCCTTCACTATTCGTCTTCTTTCAAATTATGGAGCACCCTATAACTCCATTTTGAATGATATCTATAAAAGATCGGCGGTCTCGCCAATCTTCGAATGATTCGTAAAGGAGCAAAACTCCTTTATAATAGGCATTGATTTACCGGAGATTTCTGTATCCTCGGTTTACGATGCTATCTATCTCCTGCTATATCTGAATTCTAATTCTTGAGATCGAATGTCGATTTACCTCGGAATTCAGCATCGATCTTATTCTTGAAGTCACGGTTGATCCGGTTAAGGTTGCCCGCGATTTATATAAACTCATCCATCTTCTTATTTGTTATTTAAATCATCTTATCTTCCGTTTCGGACTTATCTTTGAATCAAAAATTCTCTTTGATTTGATTTCTATCAAAATTGATTCCCTATCCTTATTATGAAAATCTATTCTTGTATCGTCGAGTGAGGAATTGTATTTGTAAAATTATATTTAAATGTTTTAAAAATATATTGGGTTGTTTGAGTTGTTGATGTTGATTTGGGTTTTCGATCGATACGTCTGATCAACGCTATCGATAGGATTTCCAAAACACTTGAGCAGAGCAAACTAACACAATATTGTTTTCAAATTTGGTAAATGGAACAGATTTGTATGAATATATTATCAATATATATAAGTAAAATTTTCTAGAATTTAATAAATTAATTAAATTGGTTGTTTTGAAATGATAATATTTGATTTTCATTTATTGTTCTAAATGAATTTATAAATATGGTTTATAAATTGATTTGGAATTTGAAATAAATTTAATTTAGAAATTTGAGAATTTATTAGTTTCCGGTGATTTCGAACTTTGATTTTATAATTTTTAAGTATATATTATTGGAAGTATTTTCAAATAGAAATCGTTTTCAAAGAAATTTAAAATGTTGAAATCAGTGTTCTTCTCTTTGTCGCTGGAAAATAATTTCGGTGATGGCGGCCGCATCACCGACATTCATTTTCGAGTTTCGAAGTGGAGAGACTATTCTGTAGCTTTGCTACGGTTTGTTTTGAAAAAAAAAAATTTGATTTGAATTTCGTCAGTATATTTTGATTCACATATATATAGGTATCTTATTTTAAAATTTAATTTGATTTGATATAAATATATTATATTTATCTCTAAATTGTTTAAAGTTAATCGGGAATTAATTCTTAAATTTTGTTAAAGAATGATTTTAATTATAAATAAACCAAAAATTTGGAATAAATATTTAAACTTGAATAATTGAATTGGAAAATTTTTATTTGTATATTGTTCAACTGCATTCTAATACAACTTACCTAAGTCATTCAGAAGTTGAATATGTAATTGGATAATATATAAGATAAATTGAATTTATAAATAAATTTGAGTGTTTATAACAAATGTTATACACTAAATTTTGATTATAAAGATGTTAATAGAGATAAATAGAATAATAAGATAATTGAAAAATAAATTTGTTTTGAAAGAATTAATAAATTGAAATTTGATCAACATATGAAAATACCTTGAATTTAAAAGCATAGTAGTAAAAAAATAAATTAATTTAAATCGAAACTTTTATGGGTTAAATTAATTTATATGGGCTAAATATATGTGATCAGATATATTAAGTAGGATAAATTTAACAATAATTTGGAATAAAGAGGAATTTAAATTGCTGAAAAAAATGTGATTATAATAAAAGACTATTCAAATTTATGGTTTTAGAATTGCAAATTGAAGAAATGGGATAATAAGATAATGAATTTAGAAATAGTTGAGATTGATTTTAGTGAAATCAAATGGATTAAATCAATTATTAAATATCAATTAATTTAAATTTGAATTTATATGGTTTAAATTAATTGTTTTTTTGTATTTCAAATCTGTTTTTCTTTCTGGTTGTTTCTATTCTCCTACCTCGTTCCTTTTCGGGGACGAAAAGTTTTGAGTGGGGGAGAGTGTAACGACCCGTAAATTTCAACCGTTTTAATAACGTAATTAGTTGAAATTTTGTGAAATTTTAAACGATAAAATTTTGAAATATAAATTTAATATTTGGAATACGTCTAGTTAAACATAGCAACTGGTAAATTTTCGTCCGAAAATACGAAAGTTTATTTCGCGCGTAAATTCACTTCAATTTAATCAGTTAAAAAGTAATGAAAATAAAATGTTTTCGGAACCTAAATATTTTTACATAGAAAAATTCTAAACCATCTTCTGAGCAAGATGTCAGTTCGTCATTTTTCCAAATTCGGACATCTATTGCTCCGTCGTTCTTATTTTCTGCAAAATGCAACATTCTGGTACCGATATCGATTTTTATCGGATGATCGTACCACTGATTTCTATATACCGTTTTGATCGTCTCGTCGTGCCGATCTCTACGGTATATTCGATTGTCAAATTCGGAGTTCCGGTGTACGTTGCACTTTGCGTAACGCCTACCGTATCGGTAACCGTTTCATGCCTTTTGGGTTCTTGTTACCTCTCTACTGGCCACTCGTGATAACCAATGGTCATTAACATTTATTTCTTCTAAATTCAACGTAGGTGACGATTCTATTCCCTAGGTTCCATTTATCATTGATTGTTGCTTTCAATCCTTTATTTTTTTTTTTTATTTTTTTTTTTTCGTCTGTCACTTGAAGAAAAAATTATATCAATGTCTTTCCCCTCATCTTTTCTTCCCTTCGCCATGCTTGCTCACCGTCCAACCCAACCCCGCTCATCCTCCGCCTTACTGACCACCTAAGCCTCCCACCACTCCATCACGACCAGAACTCGCCCCACACAACAACTCTCGACATCGCCCTCCAGCATGGCCGTATCCACCATAGTTGCAACCCCATGCGAAGTTTTTCCAGAAGTTCCTCCACTTCCAACTTTCCATCTTCCATCGCCTCTACCGCCCACTTCCAGACAGCCTATCCACAAACCCATCCGACCCACTATTCCATCACCAAGCGTCGACTCCACCACTTCCTGCTTCCTCCGCCTCTCAAACTTCCTCCGACCGAGCGCGCCCAGCCTCACCCCTCATCACCGCCGTCTCTTTGTATGCGTCTTGCCTATGGGCTTTACAAATGAACGGTGAGATGCTCGAGTCAAAATTTTATATGCTTACAGTTTAGTTTTAAAGTCTGGCTAAGTATATATATATATACTAGTTGTTAAGTATATATGCGTATATAATACATCTGCATTTATTTTTATTATAGGTTAGTATGGTGTGTGTCAGTATATATATATATATATATATATATATATATATATATATATATAAGTTAAGTTTAACAGTTTTGAGTATGTTAGTATGTTGTAGTCATAGTTTATATGTTAGTATGTTATATACATTGAGCTGCTTGGATATCAACTTATAAGCTATAACAGTTTTGAGTATTATATATACATTTTTATATCATAATTTGGTTCAGTTTAACTTGCTGATTATACATATGTTTATGTTTATAAGATTGTGGTTATATATATTAGTATACATATATTTAGATCTCAAAGTATATATGTTTAGTGTATATGTATTAGTTTATTTGCATAATATGTAGGGTAGATTTCATATACACATTTAAATTGTAATTATATATACAGTGTCTGCTGCATATAAATGTTACAGGATTTATATAATAAGTTTTTAAGGTACGTTATGGCTTTTTATAGGTAAGCTATTGTGGTTACATATAATATGTTTTAACTGCATATGTGTTTAGATTTTTAAATTTCACAGTAATATGGATATGCATAGAGGTGTTTAAAGTGAGATAAAATCGTCAGTTATATTTTATAGCATATAT
The DNA here is from genome assembly GCA_030737815.1 of Allium fistulosum. NCBI lineage: Eukaryota > Viridiplantae > Streptophyta > Magnoliopsida > Asparagales > Amaryllidaceae > Allium > Allium fistulosum. Next base: position 228,541,141 of record CM060907.1, on the reverse strand, counting down.
ATTCTATGTTATAAGAGTTGTGTTTTGGGTAAGTATGCTAAAATTTGTATAGTCAGTATATATATTGCAGTCTTGTCAATGGGTTTAGGGTATTACTGTATAATATATTATAAGTGTATTGTTAACGTGTATTGTTATATGAGTACTATATATTATATTATATCACTGTACATTTATAGTATAATTTAAATATAGTCTAGTTTACATATATAATGAATAAATGTTGATTTATACGGAATGTGTGGTCAATAGTTGTCTCAAAACTATTTTACAAACATGTGTATATAATTTTAATGAGTTCCAAAATTTAATATTGGTTAAGAAAATAATATATATTTTGTTTTGTCTACTCGAGCGGGTTCTGATCTATTTTCGTCGATTCTTTTGTTTGTCAGCTCTGTTCGGACATTCGTGCCAAACCTTGTTCGCTTTGGAAATTCATTCTTGGATTCGGATCCCATTTCAAACCACTCTAGTCTCGAAAGGTGAGCACTCACTCACGATTAACGTTCTTTTATTTATTAAATTTGATTTCAATTGAAACGACAATTGAAATATGCTGCTGTTAGTTAAATACACTGTTATATATGTTATTGCCTGTATCAGTTCACCTGTGACATCTGACACCATTATCTGTTATATATGCAATGATAATCCAGTTTGGTTGTTAATTGATTTATTGTTGATGTTTATATTGGACGTTAAATTGTTAATGATGTAAGTGAATAATTTGAAATTGAAATTGACGTAGAATAGTTAGATTTGATATATGTGTTAAAATTGATTAAATGACATTTGTATAATATGACCCCTTTAACTGTTGAATTTATTGACACGTAGGATTTGTTTAATTACATTTTGAACCACTGAAATTGTATGTTGTTTAAACTGATGATGTATGAAATTGTAAATAGATGACAAGTGAAAACCGTAATGTAATAATCTTTAATCTACATGAAATGATAGTGTAGATTCTAGAAATAATTATGTTAATTCGTACAAATAACAATGCGAATTAATACGGTTATTTCGGGATTATTTGAATTAATTTTTGGATTATTATTGTTTGTTGTTATTGCTTGTTTATTTACTTTGACACCATCCCTGTTATCACACTGCAAGTTCCCTTTACTATTCTTTGATTTTGAAATTGAATTGGAATCGGGTTGAAATGATAAATACCCAAAATTGAACTTTGACCTAGGAAAGAAAATTAAATAAAACCCGATTGGTCAATAATTTGATTTAAAAATAAAATGAAGATTTTATTTGAATAAATAATATGGTTTTGAAACGAAGTTGGAAATTGAATTTTAATGAAATTTAAATGTGAATATTTAATAATTTGAAATGAAATATTTAAAAAGAAATTGATGAAAGAATGTGTTTAATTTGAAATTATAATTAAGTTTGAAATTATTAAACTTTGAAATTATTTAATAATTAAGTTTGAATTATTTGATAATTAAATAAGATTGAATTATTTAATGATTAAATTAAAATTGAAATTTTTGAATAAGTGAATTTTACTTCGTAAATAATTGAAATTGAGTTTTCTTTATTAATTAAGTTTTGTAAAATTATTTAAGGAAGTAAATAAGTGAAATTGAATTTCTTTAACAAGAAATGAAAATGTGATATTTTTGGAATTAATGTAAGACTTGTAATCGAAAGAATTGATTTGACGAATTTAATTTAATTCAAAATTGTAAGTTTGATTTAGTGAAGTTGAATTTAAATAATGGATTTAATGAACTGGAAATTTAATAATGGCAAATTTACTTAATGGATTTTGAATGAAATCGATAAATGAATTTAATTTAAATGTTAAATCAAATTAATTTAAATGATTTCGGAATGAAACGTATATATGAACTTGAAGCAATATTTGAATGGTTTAAAATAAAATTTGAATTTGATTTATAAGATTTTGAAATGGTAAATTGGAAGTTTTGAAACGAAAATTTTGGGAAATTGATTTCGAAAGACAAATGAAATGTTGATTTACGAATTGAAATTGAAATTGAAATTGATTTGGTTTTGAAATAAACAAACGACCAATCGGTGTAATAATTACGAAAGTTATTAAAGAGACCGGAATTCGGTTATGGATATACTCTCTATCTAAACCGAAAACCACTTTAATAACTATACGCGGAGTGATGATCCAGAATGAAGTGGTTGGAAATGATGTACGTGTTGACTGAAGAAAGAGAACGATAATGGATAGCCTTGACACTTGTGTCAAATTGGAAATGACTAAAACAGGAGCTGTGCCGGGCCAATGGAGGATTGATACCTCAAGTGGACACACTTCTTCGAACTACTTATACTTATTGTCGATTGGTGCACCCTTGATTTTGGGAGTGTTGTCTCACGGTGTTGCGGGCGCTGCGGCGTTGCGTTCTCACCAGCCCGGATCAGGCGAACGGTAGTATCACTACCTTGGGTATAGCCTCATGTGCCTTGTCATACTTGTATTCCATTTATGCGCGACCACTACGAATTTGTTTTGTACCTTGAGTATATGGATTGCCCTCTGGTGACTTCCGGTTTTGGGGAAACTACGGTCTTGTATATGCTTGTGGGAATAAAAACGTGTTAAGGGTGGAATGGGCCATGACTTAACGCTATTTTGATATCTTTATATTACTGATAGACATTATCTACTTAGCGTACATTACTACATAGTAGATAGTTTAACGGATCCTTAAAGGATGGTTATTCCAAACATCCTTTGAGTTACTTGTATTTCAATGGCTATTTCACTTGAGTTGGATTTATTAATATAAGAATGTTAATCCTGACTCGAGTGTTTTGTGTTTTGCTTTACGCTCAGGTCAGACTGAGTAGTTCAGCTTTCGAGACTCACCTTTGGAGTTGGAGCTTCGCTTGGAGATCCAGCTATCTATCCAGCTGTCAGATATTCGATGATTCCAGTGATGTATTCTGATTTGTATCTGTTACTCTTCCGTTGTATCTGGTTTAACTCTGATGTATCGTATTACTCTTCTGTTGTAAACTCTGATGTATTTTATATATTCATATAGTAGCTTCATGAACTACTATCTCTTTTATTTCCGCTGCAATTATTACTCTGTGTCTGTGATCTGTGATTATTTATTTACTGTATATGTTCAGTTTTGCCAAAATTAAATTAACAACGCGGTATTTTGAGCAATTCAACTCCGGCATAAGTGTCTACCTATACACTTATAATGGATGTGAATGGTCCAAAAATTTCGGGTCGTTACAAATTCACGGCGAACAACGGCGAAGTTGGGGACGTGTTTGAGCTCGAAGGTGGAGGGGCAATGGAGATCATAGGAAAAATAAATTGGGAATTTATTAAGATTCGAGTTGGCCGATAATTGATGGATTAGGGTTTAACACCCTGTGTTTTGTCGTTGATTTTCATTTGATCTTCGCGGCGATGAGGGGCTATCGGAGTCCATCGCGAGTGGTTCTGGAGGTGCGGGAGGTTGCGACGTGGCCTAGGGAAGGATCGCGTGGCATCTCGTGGCAAGGATCAGCGGCGGCAACAAATTTTCTGATGATATTAGGTTCAGGCAGTTGGGTTCGAGGGTCAAAAATCGATGCTCGATCGTATCGAATTTTCTGGGTTGAGCGTTGAGTTGTAGGAGTCGAGTGCGACTTGGTGGAGGCCGGAGAAGAGTTCGCCATCGACCATCGGTGATGTGCACGTTTACGTGCACGATTTCGTGCTCTGCAGTGGGTTTTGGGGAGAACGAAGGTTGGGCTCGAGTATTCCTTCGGGTATTTGTTGAATTGGCTCGGAGCTGGTATAGGGTTGGGGTAACTCGGGGTAAACGCGGGTTTTAACAGGGTTTTGCTCGGGTTTTAGGTGAACAGGTTTTAGCATTTAACAGTATGTTTTTTTTAGTTTGAAACAAAGAAAATTTTATTTTGTAAAGGATTAAAGTTTTAAAACAAAAGTTAAACAAGTTTATTTATAAAATTAAATTAGTTTCAAGTTAAGTTTTAAAACAAAGTTCTTGTATTTTGAAATATAAAAGTTTTTAAAATAAAATAAGTAAATTTTAATAATAAATTTTGTATTAAATTTTGTTTGATAACTTTAAAAAAAGTTTAAATATTTAAAGGTTTACTTTAAAATGTGTTGATGATTTATTGATTTCTAAAATCTTATATTTTAATTTAATTAAGGTTTAATGATTAAGATTTAGTAATCAATTAAAATAAGAATTTTCTTAAGTATTTAGAATGTTGATTTAATTAAAGATAATTAAATTTGAAAAGGAAATTTAGATAATTAAATTATTTTAATTATCAAGTGTTATTGGTAAATGATTGATTTAATTAAGATAAAAGTTTCTTAATTAAGAACCTTTAATATAGTAAGTTAAGAATCATTTAATTAAATTTAAATGATTAAGTTAAATTAATAATTAATTAATTAATTAATTTGTGATTAATTAGAGATAATCATTTATAAATTAATTTAGTATAATTACTTGATGAAGTAATTAAGAAAAATTACTGAATGTAATTAAGTAAAAGGAAAGTTATTTAATAAAATAATTAGAGGATAATTATTTTATGAAAGTAATTAAATAAGAAGTGATTAAGGTTAATTACTTAGTGTTATTAATTAAATAAATTATTTAATTAAGTTAATTAAAGGATTAAGACTAATTATAAGGTAATTAATTATTTGTTAAGGTAATTAATTAAAAATAATTAATTAAGGAAGATAATTAATTAGAGTTAATTACTGATTAAGTTTAATCAAAGGTGATTAATAAATTATAGTTTAATTAAAGGTTAATTACTTAATGTAATTAATAATTAATTAAAGGTGTAATTAGGGATCATTAGTTTATAATTAATGATGTGATTAAGAGTTGATTAATTAAGATTAATTAATCAAATGATAAGTGATTAATTGTAATTAATTAAGAGATGAAGTAATTAATAAATTAATTTATGAAGTAATTAAAAGTTAATTACTGTATTGGATTAAGGATAATTAATTTGGAAAATTAATTAAGGATAATTACTTAAGTGTAATTAAAGTATAATTAATCAGGGTGATTAATTAAAGTGGAAATTTAGAGGAAGATTAATTAATTAATTTATAATTAATTAATGATTATATAAGTAAGGTTTATAATGAAGTAATTAATTTAATTTATTTTAAATTAATTAAGAGATAAAGTAATTAATTTAATTCACTTTAAATTAATTAAAGATAGAGATAGTTAATTTAATTCATTTTAAATTAATTATGTTGTGATTAAGTAAATCATTGCTTATATAAGAATGGATGACATTGATTGTCCTGAATGGATGTAATCTCAGAAATGAGATAAGTAATGTTGTATGGTATGAATGCTTGGTTGTATTATGATGGTATTATAGATTAACTATTGTGATGTTGATATGGATTACATATTGGTTATGAATCATCTGTATATTTGGTAATGTGATTATCAATTGTGAATTATGAATTATCTATCTGTATGAATATAGATAAGTTAAATTGTTTAAACCTTTAAACAACTTGGCCTTAAAAGATACGTTTTGGATTTCGATGAGACCGGGATCGGGTTTCCGTATACCGGTATTCCAGGTCTGGAGACCCGAATACCACATCGATCCAAATTAACGATAGGTCGTGAATCTCAAGTGAAGATGAAGATTCAGAGTGCAAGGGTTATTATCGTTAACTCTGAGGGTGATTCCAAAACGAGTGTAACGAGATAATGCCTTCGGTTTCGTTCGAACCCGGAACGAACTTGTATGGATTGAATGCTTTCAGCACATCGTCAGGCGGACGATGAGCATTCTAAGTGATATGTTCTGATTAAAGGTAATCGTAACCTCAAGCCTCATCAACCGGGAATGGCTAAAACAGGGGAGGTGCAGCAAGGCTTCGTGGGTAGCACCCACTGAGAGCAAGATAGATCCCTGTCTAGAGGTCCCTTTTCTTTTATTCGGCTTAGTGTGTGGTTGGTCGCGCCAACTACGGGATTATCTTGTTCGGGATTATCCAGTAAGGGATGGTTTCGGCTTTGTGTTGCAGGGGAGCGGGCGTACTCCTCGGTACGGTGATCTAGGCCACGTACTGTGACGGGCGGTACCCCAGTAGCCCTGCCATTGTATGGAATCCAAACTCCAATAAGTGCCGTACGTATTAGTTGTGCCCAACTACGTTGGAATGTGAGATGTAAGCATTTCAGCTATTTCTGTATTTTACTTGAAAACCCTAGACCCTATTATAATACAATCAGATTTCCTATCAAATGTTTTAGTTAGCGTAAGATAAAAACTTACCCATGTTTATTTGTGGGGAGTCTTACGTGATACCTTTGTTTTCAAAAGGTTTTGAAGTTAAACAATTTTAACCCGTTTACTCACACCAGACCCATGTCTGACCCAAGTGTTTATTTCTGTTTTATAAACTCTTGGGTACTCAAATTTTTACGAGTAGCCAAGGGATTCAGGTTTAGCTTTGACGAATATTCTGGAGGAGCAATGGAGCAGGAGGCTTCGGCGTTCGTAGATATAGTATTCCGCTGTGTTGATATCTGTGATAGTGTCTTGTCTGGTATTTGAGTTGTAATGTCTAGACAGATGTTTATAACTGTCTAGTAAGTGATGTATATGCTGTGTAACTCTGTAAATTGTTGTATACTATGTAATAGTTTATGTTATTAATATAATTTATTCGTTCCGCTGTGAGATCGTTGTTGTTGTTTCTTTCTTTCTTCTCTTCTTTTCTCTTTTCTATCCCTTTCTTTCTTATTAGCGATGCGTCTTTCTGGGCAAAGAAAGTCGGGTCGTTACATGTGGTATCAGAGCGAGGTTGAGTGAATACCTAGGCTCTAAAGTGGTGTCTATCTTGAGAGCGCGTAATTGTTAGTTATATAAAAATGGTTTTATATTGTGTTAATTGATCGGTTGAGTGGTATATGGATTCTGGTCAATACGAGTAGCTAACGTTATTGATAGGGATCTCTAAACACTTGAACCAGGCCAACGGACACAATATTGTTTTAAAGAGGTAGATGAAATAATTTTACCCAGAAATAATTTCTATATAAAAAGTATCATTTTAAACATATATATATATATATATATATGTATTTCTACCTATTTGTTGGGTTACCTGTTCGGGTTTTCCAATATAAGTTATAAAGGTAGATAAGGTGGTAGTGTGAGTAACACGACTACCAATAGTTAGAATTTGAGTGTTGAGGTTGAAAGTATATCTGACGAGACTGTAGACCTAATACTGTCTCGAGTGAACTTTGTTGTGGTGTAAAGATTTCACCAATCTCTGAAGGAAACCAGTTATGGTTTAGAGTTTATCTTTGAAGTTGGATGAATAGAGTAGATCTATTGGATGAGCTGAAGAGAGTGATGGTATTTTGGTAACCTCAGGAAGTAGTAGCTGTGTGATGAGACACGGTGGCTATGGACGTTTCTGAAGATGTTTCTTCTGGAACAAGTTTGAAGAAGTGAGTCTGTTTCGGTGTTGTGGCTGAGTCCAGTGGGGTGTTTCTATTTGCTTTGAGGTCCGAGTTTCTCGAGGAGTTTCGAATAAGAAGTCTTTGGTTTGTGGCAGCAATGCGACTCGGAGTGTTCTATGTTGGCAGAAAGTTTCTGGCTGAGCAGTTTTTCTGAAGGTGAAGTTCAGAAGCAGTAGAGTGAATCCATTTCTTCGATGGATTGGTTAGTCAAATATAAGCTGTTCTGATTAGTGAAGAGAGAACAGTTATCTTTGGAAATTAGGCCGAGCTGATCGCAAAAGTGACTTGCGATTGTTTAAGTATTCTCTTGGGATTATTGGAGATTGAGATTCCGTATCGACTTGATTCGTGGAGTTACCAGAAGTTCAGCTTAGTAGAAGGATGTCTCCTAGAGAATAATTTGGTGAAGCAGCTCAGGATTCTTTGGAGAGGGATTGACCACACCTAATTTTCTGGTGAGGATTCTGTTAAGGTGTTTTGACCAAGTAGAATGATTCACTAAGATTTTATAGATATGGTGAACTGTGGATGATCAAGTTTGTGCTCGAGTTTCTCCGATGGCATTCTCATCTGTTCAAGATCAGAATTGTGCAGCGAAAGCAAGATAGCAGCTATTCTAGAGTGGAAGCAACCGAGAGTTGTAATTTTCTTCGAGTAGAGGATTTCTATAGGAAATTCAAGTGTATCTCTAAGTGTGAAGAAATTTTCGGGATTTGGAGGTAAAGTTGTCAAGTGCAACTATTTTGACTATTTCAGATAGGAGAGGTAGTTCGAAGTTCTCTAATGTTTGTAGAGTAGAGTTGTGTTTTGGATTTCGGCATATTTTTGAGAAACCATTTTGTTGAGTAGGATCCGGAAATTGGTTTGATGTTGGTCTAATCTGTTTCAAGAAGCATCAGCAAGGGTTAAGCTGATCAGGAAGAATGAAGTGACTCAGGATCGTCAAAGGAGTTATGCAGTTAAGAATTGATGGAATTTGGAAATTGGATATTGTTTAAGTTTTTCTCCGATCAAAGGAGATATAAGATTTGGTAAGACTGGAGAGTAAGCTCCGGAAGTATTATGAGATTTTTCTGTGTTCTTTGGAGATTAGATTTTGATCCCCAGGATTGAGTTGCCAGTTCGGATAACTGGAATTCATTTTATTTCACATATCTCTGAGGAATATGTGTATGATTCATCGAGTGATGGAATCAGCAGTTCAGAAGGATAGTTGGGATGGTTTTGAGTTAGTCTGATATCTTGTTCAGATTTGTGATCTAGAAAGGAAGGACTTCTAGATTATTGTAGATAGTTAGTTTAGATCCTGTAGAACGAGTCTCCCGGTATATATATATATACTTGGGGAAACTCGAGTAAATTCTATCCAGATTTTGACTGGATAGTTAAATTTGTTTGATTAAATTGTTTGCTATGGTTGTTAGAATATGATTGATATGTATGGTTGCTGTTTAAAATTAAAAATTTTGCTGGGTTATTAAATTATCTTTGCTTTTAAATTTCGGGGACGAAATTATTTTAAGGGGGGAGGAATGTGATATCCCGGAAATTTGGCAATATCAATTTAATAATCTTTATTAATAATTAAATTGATTTGTTGATTTTATTTTATAAAATTGACAAGTTTATTCATTTTAAAAGGTTAATAATATTTTAATTGGCAAGTTTATTTCTTTTGAAAAACTAATATCATTTTAATTAGGGAATATCTTTTCTAACAATTTTAAATTGGGAAGATTTATCTTTCTAAAACTTATATAAATGTTTTATATTTATAATGTATATATATTGGTATATATATTATAAATTGAGAGTCTTTAATTTAATAAAAGGATAAGTTTTCAAATTTATAATATATATGTATATATATATTGTTATTTGAAGTTATGTATTAAATTTCAATATGATAATTATCAAAATTTATGTTAAAAATATTTCACATTTAGAATGTATATATTTATATATTGAAATGGAAAGGTAATGATTTGAATTAAATTAAGATGTTTTCAAACTTAAATATATATATATATATAATTTGTAATTTGGAAATTGTAATTTGACTTAATACTTTTGAAAATGATATTTGAGATTTAAATAACAAGAATAATTTCTTATTTAAAAATATATGTATATAACTTAAATAAGTTTTAAATAAGAAAATAACATTTGTAAATATTAATAAAACATTAGAGAATAAATTTTGTAGATATGAACTAAACATAAAAACACTTGTAAACATTATATTGTGTGTTAAAGACAAATGTAAATTAAATAGCATATGTGTAAGAAAATTAGAGCATTAAAGTGACAAGTGTTATTCCCTTGATAATTAAATTTAAAATTTAATTGTAAAATTAGAACGTGAGTTTTAATCTTCAGCTAAATATTTTCTTCATTTTCAACCCAAACACAAAATGAATACAAATGCAAAACAAAGAATAAAAGAAGTGAAAAATGGAACCTGGAATTCAATCTGAAACAAGAAGAAATAAGCTGGATATTCAAATACAATCAAGAGGAATTAATCAACATGCTACTGGATCCAAACAACAACAACAGGATGTAAAACATCAACATGCAATTCAGATTCATCAAGCAAACAATTCAGTAATTAACATGCAGTGAAATTCAAAAGCTTATGAACTAGCCTGGAAACAGTTTCCACCCTCTGCATATATTGGTGAGTAAATAGAATTTTAAAAACAGTTTTAAATTCTGGATTTCAACTGTTCTTATGAATGAATAACATGATGTTATCTGCAATATTCGAACTATATGGAATGCATGTTTGAATGATAAATACTTGTGTTGTTAGAACTTATACTCTGTGTGATAATAACAGGATTCATTTCATAATAAAATCAATAACTCAAAGTTGAATGTGAATTGGCTAATGATTTATAAATATAAGTTGTTTGTAATCAAGTAATCTATCACCTAAAAATAATTACAGGTTTTAAAAGTGAATAATTGGCTCTGAATTTTTGAGTTTACAGTAAATTTTCAATTTGGGTCGAAAATTTATCAAAACAATTTTAAGTTTTGATTACATAATTGAATTCGTAATGTTAAATCATGAATTTTAATGGTTGAAATATAATTTTTAGATTAATATTTGGAGTGGATTCTTGGGTTGATTTTTTTGGGTAAATTGATCAATTCACGGCGAACAACGGCGAAGTTGGGGACGTGTTTGAGCTCGAAGGTGGAGGGGCAATGGAGATCATAGGAAAAATAAATTGGGAATTTATTAAGATTCGAGTTGGCCGATAATTGATGGATTAGGGTTTAACACCCTGTGTTTTGTCGTTGATGTTCATTTGATCTTCGCGGCGATGAGGGGCTATCGGAGTCCATCGCGAGTGGTTCTGGAGGTGCGGGAGGTTGCGACGTGGCCTAGGGAAGGATCGCGTGGCATCTCGTGGCAAGGATCAGCGGCGGCAACAAATTTTCTGATGATATTAGGTTCAGGCAGTTGGGTTCGAGGGTCAAAAATCGATGCTCGATCGTATTGAATTTTCTGGGTTGAGCGTTGAGTTGTAGGAGTCGAGTGCGACTTGGTGGAGGCCGGAGAAGAGTTTGCCATCGACCATCGGTGATGTGCACGTTTACGTGCACGATTTCGTGCTCTGTAGTGGGTTTTGGGGAGAACGAAGGTTGGGCTCGAGTATTCCTCCGGGTATTTGTTGAATTGGCTCGGAGCTGGTATAGGGTTGGGGTAACTCGGGGTAAACGCGGGTTTTAACAGGGTTTTGCTCGGGTTTTAGGTGAACAGGTTTTAGCATTTAACAGTATGTTTTTTTTTAGTTTGAAACAAAGAAAATTTTATTTTGTAAAGGATTAAAGTTTTAAAACAAAAGTTAAACAAGTTTATTTATAAAATTAAATTAGTTTCAAGTTAAGTTTTAAAACAAAGTTCTTGTATTTTGAAATATAAAAGTTTTTAAAATAAAATAAGTAAATTTTAATAATAAATTTTGTATTAAATTTTGTTTGATAACTTTAAAAAAAGTTTAAATATTTAAAGGTTTACTTTAAAATGTGTTGATGATTTATTGATTTCTAAAATCTTATATTTTAATTTAATTAAGGTTTAATGATTAAGATTTAGTAATCAATTAAAATAAAAATTTTCTTAAGTATTTAGAATGTTGATTTAATTAAAGATAATTAAATTTGAAAAGGAAATTTAGATAATTAAATTATTTTAATTATCAAGTGTTATTGGTAAATGATTGATTTAATTAAGATAAAAGTTTCTTAATTAAGAACCTTTAATATAGTAAGTTAAGAATCATTTAATTAAATTTAAATGATTAAGTTAAATTAATAATTAATTAATTAATTAATTTGTGATTAATTAGAGATAATCATTTATAAATTAATTTAGTATAATTACTTGATGAAGTAATTAAGAAAAATTACTGAATGTAATTAAGTAAAAGGAAAGTTATTTAATAAAATAATTAGAGGATAATTATTTTATGAAAGTAATTAAATAAGAAGTGATTAAGGTTAATTACTTAGTGTTATTAATTAAATAAATTATTTAATTAAGTTAATTAAAGGATTAAGACTAATTATAAGGTAATTAATTATTTGTTAAGGTAATTAATTAAAAATAATTAATTAAGGAAGATAATTAATTAGAGTTAATTACTGGTTAAGTTTAATCAAAGGTGATTAATAAATTATGGTTTAATTAAAGGTTAATTACTTAATGTAATTAATAATTAATTAAAGGTGTAATTAGGGATCATTAGTTTATAATTAATGATGTGATTAAGAGTTGATTAATTAAGATTAATTAATCAAATGATAAGTGATTAATTGTAATTAATTAAGAGATGAAGTAATTAATAAATTAATTTATGAAGTAATTAAAAGTTAATTACTGTATTGGATTAAGGATAATTAATTTGGAAAATTAATTAAGGATAATTACTTAAGTGTAATTAAAGTATAATTAATCAGGGTGATTAATTAAAGTGGAAATTTAGAGGAAGATTAATTAATTAATTTATAATTAATTAATGATTATATAAGTAAGGTTTATAATGAAGTAATTAATTTAATTTATTTTAAATTAATTAAGAGATAAAGTAATTAATTTAATTCACTTTAAATTAATTAAAGATAGAGATAGTTAATTTAATTCATTTTAAATTAATTATGTTGTGATTAAGTAAATCATTGCTTATATAAGAATGGATGACATTGATTGTCCTGAATGGATGTAATCTCAGAAATGAGATAAGTAATGTTGTATGGTATGAATGCTTGGTTGTATTATGATGGTATTATAGATTAACTATTGTGATGTTGATATGGATTACATATTGGTTATGAATCATCTGTATATTTGGTAATGTGATTATCAATTGTGAATTATGAATTATCTATCTGTATGAATATAGATAAGTTAAATTGTTTAAACCTTTAAACAACTTGGCCTTAAAAGATACGTTTTGGATTTCGATGAGACCGGGATCGGGTTTCCGTATACCGGTATTCCAGGTCTGGAGACCCGAATACCACATCGATCCAAATTAACGATAGGTCGTGAATCTCAAGTGAAGATGAAGATTCAGAGTGCAAGGGTTATTGTCGTTAACTCTGAGGGTGATTCCAAAACGAGTGTAACGAGATAATGCCTTCGGTTTCGTTCGAACCCGGAACGAACTTGTATGGATTGAATGCTTTCAGCACATCGTCAGGCGGACGATGAGCATTCTAAGTGATATGTTCTGATTAAAGGTAATCGTAACCTCAAGCCTCATCAACCGGGAATGGCTAAAACAGGGGAGGTGCAGCAAGGCTTCGTGGGTAGCACCCACTGAGAGCAAGATAGATCCCTGTCTAGAGGTCCCTTTTCTTTTATTCGGCTTAGTGTGTGGTTGGTCGCGCCAACTACGGGATTATCTTGTTCGGGATTATCCAGTAAGGGATGGTTCCGGCTTTGTGTTGCAGGGGAGCGGGCGTACTCCTCGGTACGGTGATCTAGGCCACGTACTGTGACGGGCGGTACCCCAGTAGCCCTGCCATTGTATGGAATCCAAACTCCAATAAGTGCCGTACGTATTAGTTGTGCCCAACTACGTTGGAATGTGAGATGTAAGCATTTCAGCTATTTCTGTATTTTACTTGAAAACCCTAGACCCTATTATAATACAATCAGATTTCCTATCAAATGTTTTAGTTAGCGTAAGATAAAAACTTACCCATGTTTATTTGTGGGGAGTCTTACGTGATACCTTTGTTTTCAAAAGGTTTTGAAGTTAAACAATTTTAACCCGTTTACTCACACCAGACCCATGTCTGACCCAAGTGTTTATTTCTGTTTTATAAACTCTTGGGTACTCAAATTTTTACGAGTAGCCAAGGGATTCAGGTTTAGCTTTGACGAATATTCTGGAGGAGCAATGGAGCAGGAGGCTTCGGCGTTCGTAGATATAGTATTCCGCTGTGTTGATATCTGTGATAGTGTCTTGTCTGGTATTTGAGTTGTAATGTCTAGACAGATGTTTATAACTGTCTAGTAAGTGATGTATATGCTGTGTAACTCTGTAAATTGTTGTATACTATGTAATAGTTTATGTTATTAATATAATTTATTTGTTCCGCTGTGAGATCGTTGTTGTTGTTTCTTTCTTTCTTCTCTTCTTTTCTCTTTTCTATCCCTTTCTTTCTTATTAGAGATGCGTCTTTCTGGGCAAAGAAAGTCGGGTCGTTACAGTCTCGGATTTCAACGAAACAAGTTTCATCGGATCCTTAATGTTATATTATTGTAAGGTTTCAAATTTCGTGCCAATCGGATTTACGGTTTGTCCGGGGTAAGCTAAAAGGCATAGAAATTAGTTTAAACGATTTAATTTAAATTTGATCGTTTATTTTCGTAACTCGCACATATAACCGAATTAGCCTCCGAAACACGTTCCACTGTGTCCGGAACGCGGGTAAAACCCTATTAACGTCATCCGGCACGCTTTGTTTGGAGTTCGTTTGAAAAGTCGTTTTAAAATGAATTTAATATTATTTATATACGTATATATATATATACGGTTACAAGGGGTGAAACCCTCATTCATCTTCTCAGCCGCTACGAATTTTTTCAATGGCCGAAAATGCTCAGTTCTTCCTCCTCATTTTTCATTCAATCCGTCAACCCATACGAAGAATCTCCAACTACAAAAACGGAGAGCTCAATGAGAGCCACAAATCCAACAGCTGTGATCGAATATAGGCGCGTGGATCATCGGCCATTTTCGTTCAAAGACGCGCGTTTCGTGCTCAATTTTCGAGAGCACGGCCTGACCGAGCTCACCGTCGTCGTGGCCCATGGTGGTGCTCGCATAGGGCTGTGATTTGGTGGGACTTGATCGATGTACAAAAGATCGTAAGAGGAGCGGCATCGGAGTATGGTTCGACGGCAATGGGTTTAAATGCGTTCGAACAGAAATCGATGGAGAAGAAAGACGCAGCGGCCTGGATTGGAGATTTGTAAAATGCACGGCCCAGATCTGCTTGAGGTTTAGATATATAAAAATAAAATAAAAATTTGAAATTGATTTATATATAAATTCGTACAATGTTTAAAATGCTCTAACCTTTAGATACGAGGTCCATTTCAGACAAAACGACTTGCGACGGGTTCGTATTGACGATCACTACGCAATGGAGCTGGTTTGGAGTTAATTGGAGCCAGTGACAATTTTGGGTAAAATTAAACGCCTGTTTAATTTTATTCAAAATAAAACACTACAACTGTTATCGGAAACTAGGTGAGAACTTCTCACTCAATCGAATTGTGTTTCGATTTAAATTTTAAATAGTTGAGTTTAAAATTACTTGATTGTGTGAATTGAATGATGGTTGTTATTGGTTGTATTGAATAGACCCTATACGCCGCATATTAAGCGGATGTTATTATATTAAACCCATATACCGTGATATTCCACCTCGAAGTGGAATTGGTATTATATATGTATTTGGAGTTGATTTCCCGTATTATATAGCGGATGAGACCCTATTGCACCATATAATAGCATATAGTTTTTTATAAATCCCATATACTGCGATATTCCACCTCGATGTGGAATTGGTATTGTGCTAACATCTATGGCTGCAGGGAAACAGGTTGGAGAGATCCAACTGGATTCCTCAAACATTTGAATTTGTTTCATATGTTGTGTGTTGATTAATTATAATCTCCGTGTGATTATCTTTGTGATTTAAATTGTTGAAGGCTATGGTTTAGCCGAATATATTTTTGGTATCGTTGGATACCGGAAATAAATAAAAATTGGATTTTTGAAATTTCAAGTTGAAAGTTTATTATAAAGTTTTATTTTTGAGATTTTATTAAGTAAAATTCCAAAATATGGGAAAAGATTTTAATAAAGGGATTTTGAATAATATTGTTTAAAAGTTGAAGAATTTTTTTAAAATTGGATTTTGATAGTTTGAAAGAAATAAAAGAATTTGTTTCCTTTAAAAGGAATTTATTTCAAAAAAAAAGAAATAATTTTGGAAATTCGTTGGAAATTTATAAAAAGAAATTATTTGATTATAGAAATCAATTAAGAATAATTAATTAAGTATTAATTATTGATTAAGAGTTAATTAACGATCAATTAAAGGATAATTTATTAAATGTTTTGTAATTAATTGATTTTTAATTTGCCATAACTAGTAAAATTTATTCATAGAAATTTATCTGATTTAAATTAATCAGATAATTGAAGTAATCCTATTTATGGATATTTGCATTTTATTGTATGGTTGAATTATTTGATATCCCAAATATGTGATGCTTTGTGATATATCCTGTTCTGTGTTGTGATCCGTAAACTGTTTATCTGTGATATATATATATATATATATATATATATATATTTGTGATATGTGAATGGAAGATAAGCATTATAGTTTATACCGCTTATCAAATATATTGTTATATTTGATCTGTGACGGTTGAATGTTGTTGCACTATTGTGTTAAACCCTTGGACTACACGGTACACACACAAATATGGATTTCAAGAGGAAATCGGTTAAGTCACAAATTTTTGACAAATTTAAAGATGGAATCCTTGAATCCAAAATAGTTTTGGAATTGGAATTGATATCTTTTGGAAATGAGTTTCAAAAATAAAAGTTATTTTAAATAACTTCATAAAATTGGGATTTGAATAACTTGATTTAAAATTGAATTCAATATTGGAAATTGAATTCAATAATTTGGGAAATTTGGTCTAAAAGATTATACAAGTGTAAAAGGTGTTTATATGGGTTTTAACCATTTGAAATATGGTTTTGGAAATTTAAATTTAAATTCAAGTTTTATACTTGGACGGCTTTAACCTATGTAATTGTAATCAGTTTTTCCCAAATTGAAAACTAATTGTTTTCAAATAATAATAGCTTTCATAAAGTGAAAGGGTTTCCAATTTGTATTGAAACATTTCAAGTTGAAATGAAATTTCTAAATAGTTTAGAAAAACTATGAATTAACCTTTGTGACGATGATTAAAGCTTGTTTTGAAATAAAAGAGTATTTCAAATGGTGTATCTTTTATATTATAAAAGACTTGAATTGTGAATAGTTTTGAAAGCTATAAGTTAAATCTTAATTTAAAGATTTAATAGGTTAATCCAATTGAAATGGAAGTTGATTTGGGAATCTGTGAATGAATCTTTGTGAAACTGGGTGAACTTGGTGAAATAAATCTTTTTGTTTAAAGATTTGAAACGGTAATTTGTTTAAACCATTTAAAAGAAAAGTTTTGGGTAATAAGTGTGACTTAACTGAAATCCCAATATCCATATGTTTTAAAATATTGCGTTCACTATTCGGATTGGCCGGGAGAGGACCTTTGTGTCATATAACCCATTTCGAATAAGTGATATGACGATATGGGTCGCATTGAAGACCGGTGGTGAAGACTGGGTATTTGTAAAAGCGATAGGATGACCTATCGATTGTCTCTGTACCGTTAGCTACGGTATAGAGATTTCCTTTGTGATGGAAAGTTCGATCGGGATTGTGAAACCTTAATTGCAAGGGCTTCTTCGGAAGTGCCTTCGGTTATGTTCGAACCCGGAATAGACTTGTATGGTTACATGTCTGACATTACATTTTGAGATATAAAGCAGATTTCTTTCGAATACATTTCTGTTGGTGGCGGAGAATTTATTCTCTTAGCTTAACACCCTTCTCTGAGACGTACGAGCTCAAAGGTTATGTAGTTGAAGGTTATCAGTGATATACTCCCAATTTGGTAATGTGACATGCTAAGTGCTGTTGTGTGATGATCATTGGTTGATCATTTGTGATCAAATCATAGCTTTGTGCCAAAGCGTAGCTTTGTGGAATAGACCTCTTCGGACCTCACATCCCGGAAATGGTCAAAACAGGAATGATGCGGCAAGGTTGTGAGGGTCGCTCCCTTTAGGGTATGTCATTTCCTTATGGAAAAGGGTGGTATCAGGAATGGAGCCCTGGTATTTAACCTATGTGGTCGATCCAATCTCATTTCTATGTGGTTGTTGCTTTGTGATCGAGGCCTCGGATAATGGTCCAAAGGACCGGGAGGTGGCATATTCGTGTAGTAGTTACCTAGTTACAGAGGTAACCCGGCCTTGGGTTGGCAGAGGGCTGGTTAAGCTCTCGGGATGTCCCGCCAGAGGCGTACCCATGTGGCAGTAGGAAGTTCCTTAGCCTGACCATTTGTTGGAAATCTAATCAAACAATACGAGCCCTGTACGGTTTTAGTTGTAGAACCTGCCATTTAACATGGCAGCTATAGTAGGCATACAATAATGGTTGTATGCTGGCTAAGATTAATATTATACTTTTGAAATGTTTTCTGCACTATGCGCTGGTAATAATATCCAATGATCTTACGTAGTAATCATGTTTGACTATCATAAGGAGAAATCTCCTCCAATTCTGCGTTTGCATTGTGTGTGTGTGTGGGAGGCCTTATGGTAGTTTGATTTTCCAAAAGCATTGCGGATTCTTTTTCTTTCTTTGTGTAAATAACTATTTTTAGTTCTCACACCAGTCCCATGACTAACCTGGAGTTTATTGTTCTCTTCCTAAACTCTGGGTTCCCATCATTTTCCACACGGGCAGCCTAGAGTCAGGTTATCAGTTCATTCTAGATATTCAGGAGATGCTGTGGAGCTCAAGTGGCGAGCTGGATGGCGAGACGTATCACTTGTATATGATATTATTTATTCCGCTATGTATTCTGTATGAGGACAAGTTTATATAACTGTCCATTGATGTATTGTGTTGTATATTGACTCTGATGATGATGTAATGTATAAACTGATATAGTTCTTTGATTTAAAGATTATTCATCTATCTATTATATGTTGTTCCGCTGCGAATGTGAGATTCTGATGTTGTTTCTGTTGCTTTTTCTTTTTCTTTCTTTCTTCTTCTTCTACCTCTTCTTCTTTAACCCTAACAGTTTGGTTTTTCGGCATTCGATTATCCGATAGTTGATACAGTGGATGTATTGATGTCGATTTTCGGAAGCCGTAAAAATCGTTTGTTATATTCAAGGTCGAGGAAGGACGAGAAGAGGACGAGGAAGAATTTGAGGACGAAGAAGAGTTTGATGATGAGAAATATGTAGAGTCAGAAAATGATGACGCGGTTATTTGGGATTTAGATAATGCTGTTGAGAAGCCAGATGGTGTAAGTTTTATTCCTATAGTACCTGATCCAGTGGATGTTTAGGAATCAGACAGTGAGGCAGAGGTCAGGGAATTGTCAGGGCCTGAAAGAGAGAACTCTGATAGTGAGAATTGATAGTTGGTTAGGTTGTTTCCTTTTGGATAGTGTGTGCTTTATGTATGTGTTTTGACTCAGGGACGTCGTGATTGCTAGATGTTTGATAGGGTAATGTATGTATATGTATGGTTGAATGAATGATTATAACATCTATACGAATATTATGAGTGATACATAATGTAAGGTGTATTTTGAATTACCCGTAAGAATCTATGTGTTTACCGGTATAGTTTGAGTTGTTATTGGTCTATTCTGTGTGTGTGGATAATTCATAAAATGAGCTATGGAATTTCAGGGACGAAATTCTTTTAAGGGGGGAAAGATGTAACGACCCAGGATTTTTATCATCGCGAGTTGTAAACATTTATTTATAATATACATGTTTTGTTTTGGATAAAATGTATTAGAGGATACAAAAAAAATTTTTATTCCACAAATCAAATGAAACAAGAAGTTATTTTAATTTACTAGTTTTCATCTTTATTTTAAATTGTATGTGTGATGAACGCCAATTCAATAGAGTTAAAAGCAAAGATAATTTTTAAGCTACTTCGTGACCTTTGTTTAAGTAACATTAATAAGTATAGGCTTTCCATAATAATCAAAGACTTTAAGTCAGGATATGTTAAGATAAAATGGTTAATAAAACCAGTTTTGTATTAAGTTAAACTACGTAAGATAGTGATAAATCTTTAGTCAGTAAAACAAACTTATATTCGGTATCTATCACCTGATCAAAATCTAACGTAATCATTTCATTTTCTTTTCAAAATTTTCCCAGCAAAAAGGAAATATCTCTCAGCCGCCAAATTGTTATTACTATCCTGTGTATGTTCAGATTTTTTTTACAGCAATAGCAAACATTTATCTTATCAAAAGAAACAAGTAAAACAAAAAAAAATTATTAACAAACTACACTTGGCAGTAAATTCTGGAAAGAAAATCTTACTTAATCATTTTTAAATTTCTTTTCAAAGGATATTTTCAACTGAGACACTATCTTTCCAGCCACCAAAAAGTCATTCTGTCCATCTTCTGTAAAAATTAAAGCTGATGTATACTGAGTGGCTTGTTTTAGAAGAAAAAAATCTATATCTTAAATACAATAGCCGTTGGTTGAAATTATAAGCAACAGGAAAGAAATTTGAAGAGAAAAAAATATAACACTGTTCTGGAATTCTGTAAAACAAAACCACCCTCTGCTAAACTCGAGCTCAGGAGAATTCAAACAAAGATTTCGACTTTGCAAATTTAAAAGACTTCAACTTCAATCTGAAAGGGCTTCTGGAACTAAGATGTGGAAGGTGATTAAACATTTAACTTAAAAGTTCAAAGTAATGAATGTAGGAATATGTGAATTCTAGATGATATGGTTCTATCTGATCATATATATAGATGAATATATCTATGTATGTTACATTTATATCTGAGCTGTATGAATATGTCATCTCTGTTGTTTTTTTAAGTACCGAGTTCAATCAAGATAAAGTTTTTAACTTCATCTTCACTAGTCTCTGCTAGGCCTTAATCTTCAACAAATAAGTTAGTTTAAAACATAAATTATGATCTAAATTTTGTTTAAAGCTTAATAATGAAGTTGTGACTCTGTAAAATTTAATTTTACAATAAAAGGTTAATTTTAGGATAAATTCAAATATCGTAGAATATTATTCGATTATATAGCTTGAATCAACATTCAAAAACAAGATTTTCAAAACAAAAATGGTAATTTTTAGTGGAGTATTCTGAGTGCAGTTCATATTCGAACAAAATATGCATTTTGATCATTTTATGATGATCGATTCAATTTTGGATGTTGAAATTTTGTGCGAAGTAGATCTGTTCATCAAGGATTCCAGAAAAATTGTCAAATTTTTTTCCTATTGCATGAATTGAAGGGACGAGGCCATTTTAAGGTTTAATGTTCGAATTTGTTGTGGTTAGAAAACGAGACGATTTCGTCTCCGCTGTTAACGCTAAAAATGTACGCTAACACCCCAGTGTGAGTTTTGATATAGAGAAAGCACCACCCGTTGGTACGAGAACTAAAAGTAAGCAAAAAATAGCAGAAAATAGTAAAAAGACAACAATTTTTATAGTGGTTCGTCTCAAAGTCTAGCCTACGTCCACTTTATCTCTTCCATTACCGATTTGATTACATGTTGTACAATCATTCTCTAATTACAACACAATTAGGACAAGTATTTAGAACTTAGATGCATAAAAGATCTTCGAATTCATGTTGAAGGAACTTGATCTTTTCTGAAAGTTCTTTGAAGTGTCTTTTGCATTTGAAGTGTTGGAGCAAGTGTAGAAGTCGTGAAAATAGCAGAGTCTTGACGTTTCAAAAAATCATCTCCCCCCTCAATGTGAAGTAGGCGGGGTATTTATAGGAGAAGTTGGGCTTAGGTCGGCCATGTCATAGGTCGTGAGCAACCTAGGGAGTTGCGACCTAAGGGTGATCTCGAAGTAGCATAAGTCGTTAGAGACTTAATGGAGCCATCCTGGACGAGATACATGTTGTGAGCACCTTAACATATGTAGCACAAAAGTTATCTCGGCTTGCTTAGGTCGTGAGCGACCGAATGGAAGAGTCAGTGCACATGTGGCTTAGCTCTAAAGCTTGTTAGGTCGTTAGGTCGCCCTTTCCTTAACTCGTTAGGTCGTTGCATTCATTGAGTTGCTAGGTCGTTAGGTCGCTGAATTGAAGGAGTCTTTAGGTCGCTAGGTTGCCGGAGCTCCCTAAGTTATTGAGTCGTTTATGCCTTGGATAGTTAAGTCGCTTATTCCCTTAGGTCGTTGAGTCGAATATGTCGCTAAGTCGTGAACAAAAGAGGTATTAACACTTGCCCCTCGAAGTATACGCCTAGGAGCTAGGTCGTGTGCTTCGATGCCTCTTAACTCGTGCCATCCTTAGTCGCTAAGTTGTGAGCGACTTATGAGAGAGCTAGGTCGTTCGTGCCGATTCGAGTTCCATTGCCCCTGTATATAAGTCGTTCTGGTCGCTCCTTCTTCCCATCATCTGCTCTAACACTCTAACCCGCCATTGAAGAATCTCTGAGCTCTTGAAGGCGAATTCAAACTAACCAGTCGTTGATCATCTTCGCCGTCACATTACGTAAGTCAATCCGATCATTATCCAACAACGTCCATCACCGAATCGTGAATCCCCCATTTTCCGACCTTAATCCGATTTCATGCGCCGAATTTCACCATGGGTCATTTTACGATCGATCTTTGATCGTCATTGGGCATGTTGTCGTTGTAATTCATGAAAACACAGCAGTGCATCGGATCTATGATGGATCTGAGGTATTTTGAATCGGTTTTGGATGATTTGGCGGTGTGGAGAGATGATGGATTTCGTTGTGGAGATGCTAACGGGTTATCGGGTTACGGGTTAACGGGTTAGCGAGTTAGGCGAGTTATTGAATGAAGAGGAGTTAGCGGGTTAAGGAGAGTTAGGAAGTGCCCAACTTAGGAGCTTTGAGCGATCTAGGGCTTTAGCAGTTTGGACACGAATCGCACGACTTAACTTAGTGAATGACTTAACAACTTAACATCCAAACTCTGAACATCATAAAGGACTGCGACTCACATGACTTGCGACTTAACTTGCCAGAATAGCACATGACTTAAAGCAGAACGACTTAAAGAATCAGCACGACCTAATTTAACCCACAGTATAGCTTTAACTCGTAGGAACATGACTGATGATCTCCATAACTCGAGCAGAGCGACTTAGGGAAGCCCGACCTATGTTAAGTCGTTTGGACATGATCTGGACGACCTAAAGAGTCTCGAACTAAATTAAGTCGTTCCTGTGACTTAAGGAATGAGCAGGACTTGAACACTTGTAGAATTTAACAGAACTTGATTGAATTTCCAAATTGAACTGCCAGGATGAACTGCTTAAACTTGTTGCACTCTTTCATAGATTGCATTAACTTTAAGCTAACAACCTGTTAAATACAACATTTGCAGAAAACTAGGACGGATATACTCATCATTGACTGCTAACATCGAAAGATGGATTAGGTCAAAGAGATAATATTTTACTTAAGTAAAATAATACGAATCTAATTGAAAATGAAATGCTATGAATCAACTGACTTGAATGAAGCATCAATGCAAAATTCATACAGTTATAACTGCTTATCGCTGAATATTATCTGCATTGATACTACACTTAATTTTGATCCAATAACAAGCCTTGAATCTTCCTGAATTGAAGTGCGTCAACCAGTATTATTTCAAGTTTTACTTTATTTACTTCTTATTTCAGTAGCTTTGCACAACACTTCACACGCTTTTAGGAAACATGCACCTTCATATTTGAATATATAGTTCCTTGTGTAGAATGGATTCTCAACAAGTGCGAGAAGATATAGTAGAGCAGACTGATGAGGTTTTCCTAATTGCTGACCCTCTGGAAAATCCTTCGGAAAGAGTTTCAACTACACTAAACCAACGGGTTTTCAGCCAGCTATGTATTCAATTCGTCATTGCCGAAGCGGATGCTCTGCTTCCTGGGGTAAATGACACTGCTGATAGGCCGCCTCCTGGCTTCATTGCAGTCAATCGACAAATGTGTCTGAATGGAGCTATTCCCCCCTTCAATAATTTTCTTAGAACACTCCTCCTTTGACTAACTATTTCTCCATTCCAGTTGCACCCTAATGGCTATGCCATTTTGATGGGGTTGTGCGTACTATTTAGGAGGACGCTAAAACGCCTCCCAAGCTTCAAGGAGATCTGCTATCTATGTTCATTCGGGAGGAACAAAGATCACCCTTCCATTACTCTTGTAAGGGGTGCAAGAAACCGCAAGCTGATTATGGATCTGCCCGAGAGTGCTCACGGGTTTTTAAACCAGTTCTTCTTTGTCCATTGCCCCCCGGGATTCGACGGTATCTGGAGAGTAGGAAGTAAGACTACCTATCTCCGTTAACCTCATTTCTGAACCTTTCAAAATTCGAGTTGTCAAGTGCTAATTTCATTCTTTTAATTTTGCAGCACTTCCTCCTCCCTCTAAAGATTCTAATCTCAAATCGACTTTCGAAAGATTGAATGCCGTAGCTGTTGGTGAGAGAAGTGTTAAGTTTCTACAGAAGAATGAATTTTTGCACCAATTCGGACTCTTGTACTCTTCTCGATCCATTCAGTCCCGTGATGCCCCCAGTTCTCAAGCAGAAGCGTCAGATGCCCCAGCCTCCATAGAGGAATTCACACCAAAGGAACCCATTGTAGAGACTTCATTAATGAAATGCTCCAGTTCTGTTGGCGGTGTAGGGTTATCTGGGAAATCTAAACTTCCCCCAGTTATTGAAGAAGAGGAACTTCCTCAACATTCT
This sequence comes from Allium fistulosum, assembly GCA_030737815.1. NCBI lineage: Eukaryota > Viridiplantae > Streptophyta > Magnoliopsida > Asparagales > Amaryllidaceae > Allium > Allium fistulosum. The sequence continues at coordinate 228,516,465 of CM060907.1, read as the reverse complement.
GGGAGGGCTATTAGAGAAACCGATGAGGGAGCTGAGAAAGAAATTTCCTTTACGAAGAGCGTAAAACGTGCTGAAGAGAGCACTGCTGACATGACCCATCTTGTTGGGCATAATAGTGATGATACCTTTGGAGGATTGAGCGATCTTATGGTGACATCCCAGGAACTCTTTAAAGATGACACCATCACTTCTAAACTTGCTTCTCTAGTAATCGAAGCGACATCCGCCTTGCGATCAATTTCATCAACCCAACAGTTGACACCTGCTGCAAAAGCCGACATCACTTTTAAGCCAAAGAGTGGTTTGTAGCTTGACGCGCGTTGTTCGCACACCACACACACTTAGGATTTTTGGCAATTATGCTCAGTTAGCTTCTTTATTTCGAAGATTTCTAAATTTTGTCTCTCTTTCACTTTCAGGTTCTCCTATGGGACGCAGCGGCTCTTATTATGATGACTTTCAACGCTATGCGAGGCGTGATTCTTATGACTTCAGGCGCTATCTCCCCACCCCTAGGGAGACTGATGAAGAAAGAGCAGCTAGAAAAGCTCACGAAAGGCAGGCTCATGACGAGCCTTATGGAAGAAGAGAGGACCGACATGACTCTTATCAGAGGGATGATGACTCCCATAAGAGAAAATCTCATGACGATAAGGGGAAGAGTCATGTAGGTGAAGATCCAAGCAAGCGAGCCAAGCTTAGCAAAAAGTCTTCATCTGAAATTTCTAAAATGCCCGCTGCTTCTATCTCTCTAGACATCCCTTCTAGCTCTCCTGCCCTTGAAAAAGCTGACATTCAAGCAATCATTAATAGGCCTCCTTATCAAGTTGAGAAGCCTCCGCCTGTACTCCAAAGCCGATTTCCGCATTGGTGTTTGAAAGGAGTGCGTTTTGATCTGGACTTGGTTCCAATCGACAAACAGGCCATGTTAAGAAATCTTGACGCTATCAGGCTCGATATTGAAAGAATGTCTGGTTGGCAAAAACTAGTCGACGAGCTTTAAAGAGTGAATCGTTTAAATCTCGAGGCTATGCTGACCATGGAAAGTGATAAGTCCGAGTGGCAAAAAGTTTTTGATCAGCATGATACGGAGATGAAGAGCATCATTGCCTACAACGAGAAGCTTGAAGCTGAAATCAAGAAGCTTAAAGATGAACTTGCCACCTCTTCCACTTCTTATACTCAAAAGGAAGAGGTTCTTCAAAAGCAAGTAAGAGACGCCCATGCTACCCAACGAGACGCTGAGGCTAAACTTGAAGCGGAGCGGAGAATCGTGGAGGCCTACCGCAATGATGCTGCTCAAATGAGGGAAAAGATTAACTCCCAAGATTTAGAGATTACAATGTTAAAGGCCCAGCTTTCTAAGGCTGAAAAGGAGCGTGACGAGGCCATCGCTGGAAAAGCAGCAGCTGAACAATCACATGAGGTGACTAAGGCCAACGTCAGCTCCACTTTATTTGAGTTTTATGTTCACAGCGTCTTGGGGCGTGGCAGTCTTTCAATTTTGGGCCCAAAGTATGAGGTTACCCTGGCCGAAGTGTGGGAGGCAGTAGTTGAAACGCTTAGAGATGCTGGCTACGTTGAGGAGGATCTTGAGGCTTGTTATTTGGATGATGAGGGTCATGCCGCCCTTGTGAGAGGGAAAGAGCAACTTGCTAAGGAACGAGCCGAAGCCACGGAAGGCGAGCATCTAGGGAAGGCACCTTTTGCTGACCCTACTCATCCTTCGGCTTCGGTCGACGTCGATATTATTGGCTCCAGTCCTCACTCTCCTCCTCCTGCCAAAGCCGAAGCCGAAACCAGAACTGCTCATGCTAGAAGGCGAGGCCCAAGAAGACACCGAAGCCCAAGATTTTGAAATTGACGTGATAAAGTCAATCTCTCCAGGTAACTTCAACACTGATCCAGCTCAAGTGGACTACTCGTTTACTTCACATGAGCTCGATGAACTTCTTGCTTATTACTTAAGCCTCGACGTGCCACTATCTCCTCTCTTTTCGAGGAATACTGATGTTTAACTTTTCTTCTTCTGTAGTGAAAACAACAAGTGTTGTACATGCTTCACCTCCTCCAGCTATTGCCCCTCCACCTCTTCAAGTTACTCCTTCTTTTGCTTCTCAACCGGGGTCACAAGAAGAACAAATATGAGCTCTTCAAGGCATAGATGACCCGGCCGCTTCACAAGAGCAGAAGGCTGAAGAACTCGAGGAGGGTGAGAGGACCCCAGAGAAATTTACTGCCGATGATACAAAGCTGATTGATCTTATCACTCCGGGCAGCGAATCTTCTTCAAGGAAGAGGAGGAAGCGTGTAATTTCGAAGAAAAAGAAGGGCACTTCTGCTAGTGATGAGAAAGCAGAAGAGGACCCAATTGCACCTCTTTCTTCTTCTTCCCCGACTGGTTCAAGCCGACTCAAGAAGTTAACCATTAGGCCAGGCGAGGGCTCCAAAGATGGCGGGAAGAAGAAGTAATAGGTCTGGTTTTTTTCTTTTTGCTTGTATATAAAGACTTGTATCGACCGGAGATTGTGCGGGTACCGGCACCCGCCTTTTGAAACCTGCACATATGTACAAATCTTTTATAGTATGGAATAAAATGATTCTTTTTACTTGTACAATTTTTGTCTGTATTTGTGAATGCATTTATTCCTTATTTTCGCACAAGTTTCTTTATTTTCTTTGTATGATATTGCAGTGAGCTAGTGGTATGTTGCTTGAGCGTTGCTTTTATTAATGTAGCTATATTGCCCCCATACCACGGCTCATTATGATCTTCTCCATTTTGAAAAAACTTGTACTCTTACCCTGGAGAATAATTCTTCCATTTTTGAGGAAATATTATTCTTCTTTAGTAGAGTGTGCCTTGTATTAGAGAAGGTTTTTTTTTAGAAAAAGCTTTTACACTTCAACTTTCGGAGATGGTCACTTTTATTTTTGAGAAGTGGATTCCTCTACGCGATGAAGCAGGCTTCCGAAGAAGGCTTTGATTTGTTCGCCAGAAAGTTATATCTCATCACTCAGTGGGCCCACGGGACAGGCGTTAGCTGCTTTATCGGATATTTGTTTGTACAAACGATCGCGATCAGTTAGCTGCGGCCTAGAACCTTCTATTTGAGAAGGTGCCCCTTCGGTGGTTCCACCAGCGGCTTCTTCAAGAGATACATTTCATCTTTGGGCGTGCCTCGTTAGAGGGCTTTATTTGGCACTTCAACTTTTTTGGGGAAGAATGTTCTCATTATGGAGAAATTGATCTTCCCTTGAGAGTAGAAGTGTGCCTTCGAAGAGAGCTTTTTTGTTTGCCTGAAAGTCACTTCTCACAGTTAAATGGATCCACGGGGCAGACGCAAGCTACCTAATTGGATGTTTGTTTGTACGGACGATCACAATTTGTTAGCAAGGGCCTGGAACCTTCACTTTGGGAAGGTGCCCCCTCGGTGGTTCCACCAACCTTTTTGTTTGAGAAAAGCATTTCATTTTTTGCCGTGCCTTGTTAGAGTGCTTTATTTGGCACTTCAAATTTTTTGGGGAAGAATGTTCTCATTATGGAGAAATTGATCTTCCCTTGAGAGTAGAAGTGTGCCTCCGAAGAGGGCTTTTTTGTTTAGCACTTCACCCTAGAGAGTGAAGTGTGCCTCCGAAGAGGGCTTTTATTTTGTTTTCCAGGAAGGTTGTATCTCATAGTTAAGTGGACCCACGAGGCAGACACAAGCTACCTAATTGGATGTTCGTTTGTACAAACGATCACAATTAACTAGCTAGGACCTGGAACCTTCACATTGGGAAGGTGCCCCTTCGGTAGTCCCACCAACCTTTTTGTTGAGAGACAAGATCCCATTTTGACTGTTTTTGTCTGCTTGCCCACGTCTTTTCACCATTTGCCCCTCAACGATTCCTTGTTATCATCTCCAAGTACATGTTCCTTTCTTTTGCAAATTTTTTGATTTTTCCAAAGAAGTGTACTTCATTGTTAAGTGAATCCACGGGGCAGACGCAAGCTACTTAACCGGATGTCTGTTTGCACAGACGATCACAATCAGTTAGCAAGGGCCTGGTGCCTTCACTTTAGGAAGGTGCCCCTTCGGTGGAATCACCAACTGTTTGTGAGAAGCACTTCTTATGTAGGAATTGAATCTGGAATTTTTGTGGCTTGACATTTGTTTGTTGAATGATATATAGGAATCGCTTGGACTTGTGACATGTTAAGTAGGTAAGCTTTGCTTTGATAGCCTGCAATATTAAATCGACATTTTAGCAATATATTTAAGATATTTAGACATCGAAATAAGACAGACATTTTATAGTAGTAGAGAACACAATATTTATAGTGGTTCGGCCAAGAATTGGGCCTACATCCACTTTATAGTTCTTATTATCGATTCGCACTGATTTTACAATGGCTTACAATACAAGAATGATACATCCACAATTATTTTACAAATTTAAGCATAGCTTCTAAGTAAAATATGGACATAAGTGATTGCTATTCCAGGCTCTCGGAATTGGATCTCCTTCGACAGTTGTGAGCTTGAAAGTTTCATCAAGAAGTTTTTTGCCTATGACGTATGGCCCTTCCCAGTTTGGCCCAAACACTCCTGTCGCTGTCATGACCCTTTTCAAGACTAGATCCCCGATTTCAAAGCTGCGTTGGCAAACTTTAGAATTGAAGTGCCTGGCTATCCTTTGCTGATGGGATGCAACTCTGAGCTCAGCCTCTTTCCTTCTTTCATAGAGCATGTCAAGTGCTTCAAGTTGCAGCTTTTCATTTTCAGCTTTGTTGAAATGAATTCTGCTGTGTGAGGGGACCTCTATTTCCACTGGAATCATTGCTTCTGATCCGTATGCTAATGAGAATGGAGTGTGCCCAGTCGCAGTTTTGTGGGTAGTTCTGTATGCCCAAAGTGCTAGTGGCAGCTTATCGACCCAACCACCTTTTGCTTTTTCCAGATGTTTTTTGATGGTCAATTTGATAATTTTCTTCACTGCTTCCACTTGCCCGTTTGCCTATGGATGAGCCACTGCTGAGAAGCTTTTTTGGATCTTGAATCGCCTGCAAAAGTCCTGGAATTCTTCGCTTTAGAATTAGGTACCATTGTCTGTGATTATCTTCTGAGGCACACCATACCTGCATATGATATTTTTAGTCACAAAGTTTATTATCTTTTTAGAGGTAATAGTAGCCAATGGTTCAGCTTCAGCCCATTTAGTGAAATAATCAACAGCAACAATAGCATATTTGATTCCGGACTTGGCAATCGGCAAAGGCCCAATGAGATCTATCCCCCAAATGGCGAATGACCATTGACTGACCATCTGTGTTAGCTCGGTGGAAGGTGCTCTTGGGAATTTTGCAAATCTCTGGCATCTGTCACATTTTCGGGAGTAGCTAGCAGCATCTCGATTAATATCTGGCCAAAAAAACCCATAGTGGAGAATTTTCTTTGCAAGAGTTTGGCCACCTGAATGATCCCCACACTCTCCTCCGTGCACTTCAGCTAAAATTGTCTTAGCTTCTTCCTTGGTTACACATCGGAGTAATGGCATCGAGAATCCTCGTCTGTACAAATGGTCGTCTTGAATTACATATCTCGGGGCTTTTCTTAACAGCTTCTGGTGCTCTTTTGAGTTTTCTGGTAGGGAGCCGTTGAGTAGATATTCCTTGATCGGGGTTATCCACGACTCCTGCTCTTGAGATACAGCCATAATCCAGTCAATATCCATCTCATCAGTACTTGGAGCTGACAAGATTTCCACAGGGACCAATCCCAATAATTGAGCTTCCCGAGAGCTCGAATATTTTGCGAGAGAATCTGCCTTCATGTTTTCTTCTCGAGGTATATGGTTTATTGTATAATGATCAAAATTGTCGAGAAGTTCCCAGGCCTTTGACAAGTAAGCAGGCATATTTCCTCCTTTAGTTTGAAAATATTTCTTGACTTGGCATACAATGAGCTGGGAATCACTGAAGATCTGCAATACTTTGATATTCAATTCTTTAGCAATCTTCAAGCCGGCAACAAGAGCTTCATATTCCGCTTCATTATTTATCGAAGGAAATTCTAATCTCAATGCATAGCACAATGATCATCCTTTGGGGGTTTCAAGCACAACCCCAGCTCTGGAATAATAGTCATTTCTTGCACCATCAACATATAATTTCCATCGGATCGGGACGTCGTCAGTCACCTCTTCCTCACATTCACCTTTGTCTGTGTATTCTACAATGAAATCTACTAAAGCTTGTCCATTGATTGCTCTTCAGGGATGGTAGGTGATATCATATTGGCTGAGTTCAATATTCCACTTTAGAAGACGACCCGAAGTTTCAGGGCGGAATAGGACTTGCTTTAGAGGTTGATCAGCGAGGACTTTAATAGGATGAGCCTGAAAATATGGCCTCAACTTTCTGGACGCAATTAACAGACAATAGGCGAGCTTTTCCAGCTTTGAATAATTCATCTCTGCCCCAGTGAATCTTTTGCTGATGTAATAAACCGGGCACTGAACTTTTGCGTCTTCCCGTACCAATGCTGCACTAAGAGCATGAGATGAAACTGCTAAGTATATGAAAAGATCTTCACCATTGCTGGGCTTAGAAAGTACTGGAGGCGTTTCCATGTGACGAATCAGTTCATCAAAAGCTTTCTGACATTCAGGAGTCCATTCAAAGTTTTTCTTTCCTTTCTTCAGAGCGTCAAAGAAGGGAATGCATTTATCAGTGGCCCTGAAAATAAATCGACTCAAAGCAGCGACTTTCCCGTTGAGGCTTTGCAATTCCTTCTTTGTTCTAGGGGCTTTCACTTCTCTTAAAGCAGTAATCTAAGCAGGATTAGCTTTGATGCCCCTAGCACTCACAATGAAACCCAAGAATTTTCCGGGCTCCACCCCGAACGAACATTTCAGAGGATTTAGCTTCATCCCATACTTTCGGAGGACCGCGAACATTTCTACCAAATGATCCATATGGTCTACTGCCTTCTTCGATTCCACCAACATATCATCAACATATACTTCCATAGTCTTGCCAATCTGGGGTTTGAACATGGCATTAACAAGTCTTTGATAAGTTGCCCCCGCGTTCTTTAGTCCGAAGGGCATGGCCCTATAGCAGTAAAGACCAACATCAGTGATGAAGCTCGTGTCCTCCTAATCTGGTTCATGCATCATGATTTGATTATATCCTGAGTAAGCATCCATAAAAGACAATAATTCATGCCCGGCTGTTCCATCCACCAACTAATCAATCCTGGGTAACGGGAAACAGTCTTTTGGGGCATGCTTTGTTCAAGTCTGAAAAGTCAATGCATACTCTCCACTTTCCATTTGCTTTTTTAACCAACACCGGATTAGAAACCCAATTTGGATAAGTGGATTCTCTAATTAAGCCATTTTCCATGAGCCGATCTACTTCTTCTTTTAATGCTGTCGACCTTTCAGGACCCTAGGTTCTTCTTTTCTGCTTTACGGGTGTGAATTTTGGATCAATATTCAAGGCATGCACTGCGATTTCTGGAGATATTCCACACATGTCGGCATGATTCTAAGCGAATACATCCAGGTTTGCTTTCAAGAATGATATCAGCATATTCTAAACCGTCATACCGAGTTGTGAACCCACATTCAGCACCTTGTTTGGATCATTCAGATCAACAGGTATTGGCACCGTCACTTCCACCGGCACCACTCTACTTTCCCCTACACTGGTTTTTCTAAGATCAATCTCTTTTCGTGCACCACTATGCTCACCAGTGCAGGGTCCACCCCGTAATTGCTACAAGGTCGGTTCTTTGATGCACAGCGGAGCTGCCGCAACCTTACCCATTTCTCTCTTCTTTGCCTCTCGTAACTCTATGAGGTAGCATTCTCGCCCGGCATTTTGGTCCCCCTTCACAACACCAACGCCACTATCGGTGGGGAATTTCATAGTCAGGCACCATGGGGCGACAATAGCCTTAAATGCAGCAAGAGTTGGTCGACCCAAGAAGGCATTGTAAGCGGAGAATTCATCAACAATCACAAAAGTTTGCTTTCGGACCACCTTCTTTTCTCCTTCTCTAAGCTCTACAAATAAGTCAATAGTCCCAATAGGCTGTTTTGTTTCTCTAGTGAACCCAACAATTTTCTGTGAGGAAGCTTGGACATCAGCCATGGGGATTTTCATCTGATCAAATGTTTTTCTAAAGAGGACATTGCAAGAGGCGCCGCAGTCAACAAGCACCCTTCTTACAATGGCTGGTCCGATGCCGGTAGATATTACCAAGGGATCCATGGTGGGAGCTTCAACACCAACAAAGTATCGAGCCCGGAATATGATGTCATCGTTAAAAGTTCTTTGCTGTTTTAAAGGTGCAGCATCTTCCAAGACAAAAACATTTTCTTCCGCCGGGGCATATTTCAAAGCGTGAGCATATCTCTCCATCTCACGCCAACTTATGCCCGCTGGGTGAGGACCCCCTGTGATAACATTAATGACAGGCCTATCAGATTCCTACGCTGCAGTTCTCTCACCTGAGCCAGATTGATGAGCAGGAACTTGCTGCCCCTGAGTAGATGAGGTCGGGTCACTTCTGTTTCTCTTCACATATTGTTGTAGTTTATTCTGTCTCAACAGCTCTTCAATCAAATTCTTTAAATGGTGACACTCATTAGTGTCATTGCCAGGTTGATTGTGGAACCGATAGAATCTCCCATTATGCACAACATTTTTCCCAGGCTTCATCTCAGGTGGTTTGGGGTATTTGACAGTATCCTTGGTTGCGAAAAAAATATTTTCTGGGGTATCAGTTAAGGGAGTAAAATCTGAAGGTTTAAAGTGCCGAGCTTTCTTCATATCTTTCTACTTTTTTCCACCGTCATTCTCCCTCTTCTGGCCACCAGATTCTTTTTTGTTAGAAGCAGCATTGTTATTCTCCACTTCAGCCACGATTACTTTTGCTGGCATAGGAAGGTTTTCTAAGAGCATGAACTTATCGGCCTTCTTGTAGAACTTCTCAAGTGAATTTGTCTCTTTCATCTTTAGCCATTTTTCAAATTCACTTGATTTGCCAATAGCTCGCATCAAGTAAGTCAGAATCATCCGCGGCTCTGCATTATCAACTTCAGCCAAGGCTATATTGAAGCGGTTTAAGAAAGATTTAATAGACTCTCCGGTGCTTTGTTCGAGGCTGGATAGTGACATTATGTCCTTGGCCTTCGAAGCATATAACCTGAACTGATCTTTGAATTTTCGAGTTAGGTCAGAGAACTGATCCACAGATCGAACTGGCAGCTTCGTGAACTAAAGCAGGGCCACTCCCTCCAAGTACACAGGAAAGTATCTGCACTTGATCTCGTCTGTTGCTCTGGCACCTGTCATATGCCAGTCATACTTGTATAAGAACTGGTTAGGATCGCTTGTCCCCCGATAAGCTGGAATAGTGGGGGGAACAAACTTCTTCGGAAATTCAGCCTTCAGAATTCTTTCAGTAAAAGGAGTCTTTCTTGGAGCAAACTCCCAGTCACTTTCATCTTCCTCCCTTTGCATGCTTTCCTTCATAATTTGTCGAATCATTCCAAGAGGTACTCCTTATTGTTTAGAGGCCCTGTGGGACAGACGTCGGCTACTTTTTCGGAAGTTTGCCTGGACAAACGTTCATGAAGAGTTGGCTGCGGCCTTGAACCTCCAGCTTGGGGAGGAGCCCCTTCGGCGGTGCCAGCTTCCCTCTGAGGAATACTTTTCTCTTAGGATCATGAACATCCTCAACAAAGGTTTCTTCATTATTTTCTGGTTGTTGGTTAACTCCAAGCAAAGCATTCAACCTGTCCAACATCAAAGTGTTCTTGGCTTCCATTTGTTTATACAACCCAAACACTAGAACATCCAATTCCGCCCTTGTGATTACAACACTAGGAGCCGCTTGATTTGACACGATAGAAGTGGTGGTGTTGTCATAAGAATTTCCAGATCTAGTAGATCTACTTTTCCTTCCAGGAGCCATAATTTCGGATAGACTTCTGGTTCTTAGGGAGAGTCTTTCAACAAACCTTTGTAAAGCAATGATGAGAGCACCCCTGAGTTCGGTTCTCAGTGAAAGCACCAAAAATGTTAACGCTAAAAATGTACGCTAACACCCTAGTGTGAGTTTTGATATCGAGAAAGCACCACCCGTTGGTACGGGAACTAAAATTAAGCAGAAAATAGTAAAAGGACAACAATTTTTATAGTGGTTCGGCTCAAAGTCTAGCCTACGTCCACTTTATCTCTTCCATTACTGATTTGATTACAAGTTGTACAATCATTCTCTAATTACAACACAATTAGCACTAGTATTTAGAACTTAGATGTAGAAAAGCTCTTCAAATTCATGTTGAAGGAACTTGATCATTTCTGAAAGTTCTTCAAAATGTCTTTTGCGTTTGAAGTGTTGGAGCAAGTGTAGAAGTCGTGAAAACAATAGAGTCTTGATATTTCCAAAAATCATCTCCCCCCTCAATGTGAAGTAGGCGAGGTATTTATAGGAGAAGTTGGGCTTAGGTCGGCCACGTCATAGGTCATGAGCGACCTAGGGGGTTGCGACCTAAGGGTGATCTCGAAGTAGCATAAGTCATTAGCGACTTAATGGAGCCATCCTGGACGAGATACATGCTGTGAGCGCCTTAACATGTGTAGCACAAAAGTTATCTCGGCTTGCTTAGGTCTTGAGCGACCTAATGGAAGAGTCACTGCGCATGCGGCTTAGCTCTAAAGCTTGTTAGGTCGTTAGGTCGCTCTTTCCTTAACTCGTTAGGTCGTTGCCTTCATTGAGTTGCTAGGTCGTTAGGTCGTTGAATTGCAGGAGTCTTTAGGTCGCTAGGTCGCCGGAGCTCCCTAAGTTATTGAGTCGTTTATGCCTTGGATAGTTAAGTCGCTAATTCCCTTAGGTCGTTGAGTCGAATAGGTCGCTAAGTCGTGAACAAAAGAGGTATTAACATCCGCTGATTGACCGAGATTCTCGATACTCGAGGGGATAATAGCATGGGGTGTTGACGTGGTGTGGACGGAGTTGGGGCAACTCCGGTGGTCTGAGCAACGGCGGCGAAGTGTTTATGTTGGTTGAGTTGAGTTGTAGTTGTCGAATGAAATGCTTATTTTCAATTTTGAATGTTTGGTGTCGAATCAAGTTTCGATTTCGAGTATTGGGATGATTTGCGACTTGCCTAAGGTGGTGGAGTTCGCCGGAGCTACGGTGCGATGCCGTGCTCGTGTACGGCGTAATTATGGTGTTAGTGTTGTTGATGGTGAGCAATCTCGAGTTGTTACTCGAGTATAAGATTGGGTTACTTTGGGTTATAACCTGAGAGTGAGAGAGAGAGAGAACGAGAGAATGACTCGGGTGGATTGGTGAGGAACTCGAGTTTTTACTCGATTAAAACCTGGGGTAATCTCGGGTTCTATTTTCAAAAGGGTTAAGCCAAATTAAATTTAAAGTAAATGTTGTAAACAATTTTAGTACCAATGAGGTAATTATTGTTTGACAACTCAAGAATTTGTTTCAAGTTTTAATAAATTAAGAAAATACTTAACAATGTTTTCTAAAATCTTAACTAATATTTTATTTAAGTAAATAATTTAAGTTAAGTGTTGAAATTTAACCAACATTAAAGTTTTATAGTTAGTAATAATTTGATTTTCAAAGTTTAAAGAAGATTTTAAAATATTAATTGAGATGAATTATTATTAATTAATTGTTTAAAAGGGTAATTAAGAATAGTTAATTAATTTATAATTGTAATTAATTAAGTAATTAGGGGTTTGTCAATTTGTAATTAAAGATTGGTAAATTAATAATTAAGTGTCTAATTTGTTTGTAATTAAGAATTGTTAATGATAATTAATTACAAAGATGGTTAATTAAAGATTTTTAATAATAAGTTAGTGATTAATGAAAGGATAATTACTTATGGATGTTTGAGTTTTATTGATTGTCGAACTGTTTGATATTTCTGATATGTTATGCTTTGTGCTATGAATTGTTTCGCTGTGATCTGTGATGAATGTAATTTATTTACCTGTGATAAGCGAATCTGTGAATGAACGATAAGCGTTATAGATTATACCGCTTATCAATATCGATGTGCTTAAAAATATGATGTGATGATTGATGATGTTGCACTATTGTGAAAAACCCCCTGGACTACACCATACACACACAAATATGGATTGCACGTGGAAATTGGTTTAGTCACAGAGTTTTGGAATAGTTTAAAAAAAATTGAAATGTGTTTTTTGAATTCAAATGGTTTTGGAAAATAGATCGGATTTAAAGTGAAAAGCTTTTGAAAGGGAATTTCAAAGAATAAAGTTATTTTTGAATAACTTGATTTAGTTTTGAAATTTGATTTAAATTTGATTTCAAAATTTGCAATCGAACTCTATGTTGAGAAATTATGATGTAAAAAGGATATACAAGTTTATATGGGTTTTAAACCATTTTTTTTAAAGTGTTGTTTTGGGAATTTGAATTAACCCAAAGATTTTAACTTCTATAATGAGATCGGATTTTTCCAAAATAAAACTGTTTGTTTTCAAATGATAAAAGCTTTCATATAAGAAATGAATTTCTAATTTGAATTAAAGAAATTTCAAGTTTGAATTGAAAATGGTTTTCCAAGTTATGAACAAATCTTTGGAAACGTGTTTTGAAAGCTATAAGTTAAATCTTTGATTTAAAGATTTAATTAGTTAATCCAATTGACATGGAAATCGATTTGAAAATCTATGAATGGATCTTTGTTAAACTGAGTGAATTTTGTGAATTGAATCATTTTGTTTTAAGAGATAAAAAAATGGTAATTTGTTTAAACCATTTGAAAGAAAGGTTTTGGGTAATAAGTTGTGACTTAACTGAAATCCCATATCCATATGTTTTTAAATATTACGCTCATTTTTCGGTTTAGCCAAGAGAGGACCTTTGTGTCATATAACCCATTTCGAATAATGTTACGTCGTAAATGGATAACAATTGAAGACCGGTGGTGAAGACCGGGTATTTTCGAGAACGGAAGGATAACCCATTGATTGTCTCTACACCGAGTCGCGCCGGTATAGAGATTCCCTAAGTGATGGGAAGTCCAATCGGGATTGTGAATATCTGGATTTGCAAGGGCTTCTTTTGAAGTGCCTTCGGTTCTGTTCGAACCCGGAACAGACTTGTATGGTTGCATGTATGACATTACACTTTGAGATATAAAACAGATTTCTTTCAAATACATATCTGTTGGTGGCGGAGAATTTATTCTCTTAGGTTAACACCCTTCTCTGAGACGTACGAGCTCAGAGGTTATGTAGTTGAAGGTTATCAGTGATATACTCCCAATTTGGTAGTGTGGCATGCTGAGGGCTGTTGTGTGTTGATGATCATTTGTTGGTCATTTGTGTGCAAAGCATGGCTTTCGTGTAAAGCGTAGCTTTGTGGACGAGACCTCATCGGACCTCACACCCCGGAAATGGTCGAAACAGGAAAGATGCGGCAAGGTTATGAGGGTCGCGCCCTTTAAGGTATGTCATTTCCTTCTGGAAAAAGGTGGTATCAGGTATGGAGCTCTGATATTTAACCTATGTGGTTGCTGCAATCTCATTACTGTATGATTATTGCTTTGTGGTTGAGGGCCCTCGGATAAAGGTCGCAAACGACCGGGGGATGGCATATTCGTGTAGTAGTTACCTAGTTACAGAGGTAACCCGGCCTTGTGTTGGCAGAGAGCTAGTTAGTTCTCGGGACATCCCTCCAGAGGCATACCCATGTGATAATAGGAAGTTCCTTAGCCTGACCATTTGTTGGAAATCCGAACAAAACAATACGAACCCAGTACGGTTTTAGTTGTAGAACCTGCCATTTAAAATGGTAGCTATAGCAGGCATAATATAATGGTACCTATGCTGGCTAAGATTAATATTATATTTTCGAAATGTTTTCCATACTATGCACTCATAATAATATCAAATGATTTTGCGTAGGAAGCATGTTTGGCTATCATAAGGAGAAATCTCCCCCATGTGTGCGATTGCATTGTGTGTGTGCCGGGAGGCCTTATGGTAGTTTCATTTTCCAAAAAGCATTGCGGATTTCTTTTTATTTCTTTGTGCAAATAACTGTTTTTGTTACTCATACCAGTCCCATCACTGACCTGGAGTTTATTGTTCCTTTCCTAAACTCTGGGTGCCCATAATTTTCCACACGGGCAGTCTAGAGTTGGGTTTTTTTTCAGATAGTCAGGTTTAGTAGATTATCTGGAGCTAGTTCAGTTTTTGGAGTTCTCGGACCACACTTTCTTAGCTTGGAACATGTGATGGTGATTCGAGCTTACAGATCAGTTGGAGTTATCACTTCTATTATTTCCGCTGTATCACTATTTGTCTCTGATATTCTTATATTATATAGATATCATTGTTGTATATCATTCTGGATATTGTATTAATTGGAATTGTATATGATATCATTCATTTCTTTGTTCTGCTGTATTGTTATATTTACTGTGTTATAAGCTCCGACGAGCCAGATTCGACGTTTGAATCTACGGCATTCTAGTACAAGTGAAGTACGGGTGCCTATTTTTGTAGGCCGAGTCAGGATCGTTATAATACTTATTTCCAAACTAAAAATTAAAATTTTAGTGTTAAAAATCATGTTTTAGTTATGGTTTTGATTTATAACCCTAAATTAATGAATTACTAAGTTTGGGTTTTGAATCATATTAATTTGCTCAGTCATTTGATTTCCAGAAACATTTCACTATTATTTACCTTAAGTAAAATTTTAATCTAAAGTTTGTGGTGGATCAAACAAGTTTCATTTAAATCTTAAGTTTTAAACAGAGTCAAAAATTAAAAGGTTTTGAATTTAAATCAAAACTGGAAAACTGAAGCTATAAACAGAGAGTACTCTGATGAAACAACATGCATACCATACATCCAGAAATACAACAATATATACACAAACATATATATATTTCAGATATCAATCATGCAACCATATTCAAAAGCTTAAACTTGTAAAAGTGATGTTACTCACCTGTTTATGAAGAAAACAGAGAAGCCTGGTAGTCTTGTTTTCAAACTAAAACTTGATTTTCTTTCACCTAGCTTTGGTTTAATTCTTTTCTCTTTTTTTTTCAATTCATCGAATGAGAGAAATAAATTAAGGCAGTGGTGCTTATAGGAGAAGGTAGGCTGCAGATTTTTGTACATGCTACGATTTTTTTCTTTTTCTTATGTTGCTTGACCTGACTTAAGTTTTGTAAGCTTGAAATGATGTATTGTATGCTATAATTAATGCTTGTTTCGCTATGTGTTTACACTTATTTTTATATGAATTGATATGTACACATGTATAGTATAATATGTTTGCCTCTCTACTATTCAATGTATACACATACTTTACTAGTTTTTGTCATCAAATATGTTCTCCTGTATACATTGCTTTATTATATATATACTCACATTCATACAAACCTTCCTATATTTTATTTCACATAGGCATATATATACATTTATATCCTTGTACATGTATATACTTATATATGTATATATATTTCAACATCATGAAACTTTTTTTATTCATTATATACATATTTATATTTCTTTTTATACGTATATATCTTTGGATGTTTTATCCTAATTTTAAATGGTGCAGTTTATATATATTATATATCCTTTATTTTCTATAACGTTCATCATATCCAGTGATTCTATAATTCAATATTTAATATAGTTTTCAATTCGATTTATATATATCTAGATATTTTAGTTATTAGAATTTTATCTGTTCGACTTATAAAATTAGTATTCCTATGATTTTGATTCAGTTAATCACCCAATTAACACACGTTAAAAATTCGGGTCGTCACATATTGCATGTTAGAAATGTTGCATTTGGCTTATTGTGTATATTAATTGACAGCTAGTTAGTGCCTTTGAATCATGTTGCTTTTTGTACCAAAACTTATTTGATCCTGGTGACTTAAACCTGCCAATTTGTAAATTATGGTCAAATTTATATGAAATAACATTTAATTGATATGCTTTCTAGCTTTCAAAATATTAACTTTTTCCAGTAACTTTTTTATTTTAGAAATCAAAGTTTTTATTCTTTCACCTTATAGCCATGATGTATATATTTAGAAAGGTTTTAGTTTTATGCACTCTTTTCGAGTAAACATTAACCTAAAATATATGTCATGTAATTGAATAATAGTATTAGTGGTGAAAGGTTTTAATATTAAGTACCTTTTGAACAATAAACTTATGAAAAATAAATGTGAATTGAACCACATATGTGCATTAACCGACAAGTTAAATTTTCTATGTTTCTTATATATGAAGAAGTATTGAACCACATGTGCACTGACTTTAAAGAATAGCTATGCTGGATTTTGGACTTTATGAATTCAATGGGACCTACTCTAACATTTGTTCATGTAAAATGTGCAATTAATATACTATATACTATTATTAACGAACATGACAACATCAAAGTTCAACACAAATATTTTATGGATCAAAAAGTTTGTGTGCATGTATTTAGGAGTAGTTATTGAAACATAATTGGAAATGACAACCACCATTATCCAAATGGTTAAGTGATTCGGCTTTGGTGGTAGAGGTCATAAGTTTGAAACTTGTATAGCGTGATTCGAAGGTTTAGTGACATGTGATATTTTGTTCCATTGACATGCTGTATATTAAGTACTATATTAAAAAAGCATAATTGGAAATAGAAATGGTTTTCATGTCTGGAGTCTCCATTAAATCGTAACCACAAACATAAACACAAGAAACACAATAAATTATAAATTGTTAAAACATAACTTAGGCATACCCATTCTAGAACTATTTGATGTATGTGAACGCACCCAAAGTACCAATAACGTGTGAATAAATGTGTTTGCGCCAAAATTAGTCACAAACCCCAAGTATGTGAAAGCACCAGTGTATGAATACAAATCAACCAATATTCACACACAAATCTCAGATCTAAGTAAGCAGAATATAACAATCCAGAAATAATGAATAGAAACACAAGATTTATAGTGGTTCGGCTATCTCCGACCTACGTCCACTTCAAATGGTAATCTTTTATTGATGTTCTTCGCTGGTTACAGCTGATTACAGCGATTATAATGAAGAGATTCGAGTACAACAGTAATGAAGAAGCGTAGAATTGAATCCGGTAGAGTCTGGGCGCATCCGAATCCCGATCCCCTTTTCTGAATGACCCGGGGCTCTATTTATAGGTAGGAGGCTGATATTTCGCCTAAAATTCGGAAGACCACTTCTGGCACGTGAGTGGGCCCACATGCCTGCGTCCAGGAAATCTGGGCCCGCTTCGGGATCGATTCGAACTCCATTCGAATCGATCAAGAACTCATTTGATGGAGCTGAAATTTGGTGAGAACATTCTTCAACGTGTATGTAAGCTCCTATGAAAATTTCATAGCATTTGGACTTGTAGATCTCGAGATATGGTCGATATGAGCTAATGATCTTCAGCTGCAACGCTCTGTTCGAGTCGACTAGTTCGAATCGATTGTTTTGAATCGATGGTGACACATGTGATCAGGTTGACGTGGTGCGCGCTCTTCGCATCGATCCGTCTTTTTCGCCGAGTTGATCGAGTCGCTCCGGAGATTTCGCCGCGTTCGCATCCAAGATTATCGTGTCAACCAAGTTCTTTCTGACTCGATGGATCCGAACACATCAACGCACATGGATTCGAATGAAGGCTTGTTCGTATCGATCAGAATGAGCTCCAGTTGATCGATGCGAAGTTGACGTAGCAGGATGGATTCGAAGTGAGGTGCTCTGGTGGATACAAACGTATCATTGTTTATGGAGTCGGTGCATAGCTTTATTCGTATCGATCTCGACGGTCTCCAGTTGATTGATACGAATAGAAGGTTGCAAAATGGATTCGAAGATGAATGCCTCTATGGATTTGAAGGACTTCCAAGCTTGATGGTTACGAACCAGATGGTGGCAAGGCTAACTTCCTCCTGATCGATATGGAGGCAAATGGATTCGAACACGTGCTTTACTGATGGATTCGAACAAAGCAAAACTTGATGGATTCGAATAGACTGAGACGGGGCCATTCCGATGGATACGAACTTGATGGATTCGAATAGACCATCACCTCGACTCTTTGATGGATACGAACATCATATTTCTCTAACTTGTATCGATCATATCTCATTCATACGAACTCCGATTAACCTGAAATTTGAAACGCCGGCTTTTATGGCTTTGCTTGTCATGTCTGGTCAATTGTAGCCCGATCCGGACTCGGACAAAATTCATCGATATCCATGGTGAACCTACGATGCACAATCGATATTCATGACTAGTAATCATTGATTTTCAGTTAATTTTTGGGTATCTCGGCTTTGCCAAAAGTTGGGATAACAAAATACAAATTTGGCTAAGTTTCAACTAAAATAATTAAAATGAAGTACAATTTTCTATAGTATATTAATTCTATAACCTATGCGGTATAATTTTATGTAGATGGCATGCCATTGAATTGGTTTGATGCTGTCTTTATTGCCAAGTAAGATCTCAAATATGATGGAGGTGCTCAAAAAAAATAAAAGTGTCTTCAGTTTGTATTTGGAGCATGCTTGGTTATAAAATATTGTTGTGGACGTATAGAAGATGATAAAAGCATTTTTGGGTGCGATGAAAGGAGTTTGTGCAGGCAATCTTTATATGCTAAAGGACTGGGTAATCATAGATAATTCTACGATTGCAGTGCATTCTATTGGCTCATATTCTACTCAACATTGATATCATAAACCATCTCCAATAGTTTTGGGGCTTTCAAATTCAATATTTTTTAGCCGAGTTCTTATATTTATTTCATTCCAAAATATATTCATAAACCTGTATCAATGTAGTCCTTCCCTTCAAGTTATTTATATGACAATTTATTATTTCAATATACAAAATTTTATTTATATGATAAACTTAGTGGAATCGATTTTATTCTTGAACCTGATGAGAAAGATGAGACAAAAGCTTAAAATTAAAAATGTGTTTTACGTGTAAATAAAATAGCTTATTTTTTTGGATTCTTACATAAATATTCATCTAGCTTTCTGCCTCGCTTTCGACCAAACTTTCCCAATTTTGTATTGTTTGCACTTAACAAATATCAACAAAAGGGTGAAATAAGAATAAAAAGACATTGCATAGAAGACTACACGTATAAGGTGTGATATCCCGTAATCTCAAGCAAATAAATATGTGATAATTTCTTTTATATATTATTTAAAATGAGCTAAATTATTATTTTCAAAAAAATTTAAATATGGGTTTGTTTAAGTGTGTATATATATATGAGTTGATTTTAAAAATGAATTTGAATTTTGATTTAAATTGGAAATCTAAGAAAAAATATGTATCTTAAATATTTTGGATTTAAAATTATATGTATAAGATTTTTATTAATATATGATTTGTTTTCTTTAAAAAAAATTATTTATATAAATTTAGAAAAGTATTTATTAATTAAGAAATCTAATTATAAATGCTTGTAAACCATTTTTAAAATAAAATAAAACATGCATAATTACACATGTAAGTTAATAAATAAAGTTTAACAAGTGTAATGTGATTAAAATAGGCAAATGACAAATGTTAAGTAAGTTAAACAAGTCTCGCCAATTTTTTTTATTTTCTTTTATTTTTAATAAATCCTAAGTAAGCCTATATAAACATATATCTCGTCTCTTTACTTCTTTTTCCTATCTTCATTATACAAACTCAAGAAAACAAACCTGTAAAACATTATTCAAACCACAAGAAAAATCATAATCCCAAAACCTATTAATATTCAAACTTGGAAGATCAAAAGCCTGTAATCAAATTTCTCAAACCAGTAATCTTCTCAAAAGCAATCAACAAAGCAAATCAAGCTTCCAAATAAATCAAAAATTCAAAGCTAGATCATTTCAACAACTAGTTTTCCAGTTTCAAAAGATTTAAGCAATTCAAGTTTTTAAATGTCAAAATTGTTTCAAGCTTTGTTCAACTGATTCTTGGTGAATAAACATTTTCTCTTAAAAGCCTAAGTAAATTAAATTATGTGCATGTGATTCCTGGGATGATTTGAGCTTTTCATGAATATTTATACAAGTGTAGATTATGTATGTTGTTGAGTTTTGAATTGTGCATGTCTGTGCTTCTTTGTTTTCAAATTTTAGAGTTTAAAATAAAATCAAAATTCAATATCTTTTTATTTAATCACTGTTAGGACTTGGGTTTCAAACAATATCTGTTTGTTTAAGCATAGATTAAGGTTTAAAATTTTAATTAAGTAAATTAAATTTGTAATTTTCTATAAAACCAAGAAGAATAGTGGGAACTTAAGATATGAAAAAAATTCAAACATCTTAATTCTTTTATTTAGGTATATAATCTAAATCACTATCTTAAATCATGATTTTTAAGGGTTAATTCATGATTTTTAGTGGGAAATCGAGTGAGAAATTCTAGGTTAACCAGAAAGTGAGTATTGAGCTGTTGTAGGTAATCAGAGTGATGTGGAGGGTCGGGACCACTTTTGGAGGTGGCGATGAGGTCGATGAGCTTCGCAAAAATGGTGGATGATTTTCTTCACCACCCTGGCGTCGGCGGTGGGTCAAAATTGGTTTTAAACCCTATTTTGAGTCGAGTCTGGAAACGGTATCATTGCATCATCTCTGTAGCATCGAGTCTGATCGGAGGATGGGGGGTGGAAGCGTCAGGCTTAGGGGGAGCTATGGTCAGAGGCTGGCAACCTCTGGTGGTCGGATTCGCTTGGACGAGGTAGATTCTTGATTGAAGTTTCATGTTCCAGTTCTTTCTATCATCTTAATTTCGATTTTATGGTTGTGGTGACCTTTGGATGGTCGGGATCGTAAGGGAGGGACATCGGCGACTCGTCGACAAAGGTAAGGATGGACGGAGCTCTTGTGATGGATGGTGCATTTGCACGGTGAAGTTTTGTGTCAGTAAGTTTGAGTAGTGAGTGATGTCGAAGGAGTACTCGGGTAATTGGGATAGTGACTCGAGTAAATACTCGGGTAGTTACACGTGAGTTAAATCATGGTTCCAGTTTTATTTTCTAAAAAACTTAAACTAAGACTAAATTTTTAAAATGGAAGTGGATTTACTCGGGTCTGGACTCGAGAGCTATTCGGGTTGGACCCGAAGCAAGTTTTAAAACAGTTTTTAAAAAGTTTTAAAGGTTTTACAAAAGCATGTTTTAAAATTTAAATTGAATTTAGTTTTAACGATTAGTGGATAAATGTTTAAGTTATTTGATTAAAGGAAATTATGATTTATTAACTTTAATTTGTAAAGTTAAATGATTATTTTATTTTAAAACTTAATTAAATGATTTAATTAAGGAAGTTAATTATAAAGATAAAATGTTTTAAAAATGTTAATAATAATTAAGTCACTAATAAAGATAATGGTTTACCTTAAAATCTAATTAAGGTTTTAATGATTTGAGATTAACCAAGTTAATAAAGTAATTTAAGTATAATTAACTAATTAATTAATTAATGATTAAGGATTAATAAATTTAGAATTATGGGTTATATGTTTATTAGTTGGAGGTTAATTAATTTCTAATTAAGGGTCTAGTTAATTAATTAGAGATTAATTAATGGATAAGTAAGAACTAATTAGTTAAGTAATTAGAGATTAATTGCTTAAAATTAAAGGATAAATTCATTAAGGATTAAATAATTTAATTATCAATTAAAGGTTAATTGAATTAATAATTAAAGGTTAATTAACTAAGGATATTTAATCAATGGGATAATTACTTGATAAAAGTAATTAAAGGTAAATTACTTAAGGGAAGTAATTAAGGATTAATTACTTAGTGTAATTAATTAAAGGATTGAATAATTGAGTAAAATTAATTAAGGGTTAGTTAATTAATGAGCATGATTAATTAAGGATAATTAATTAATATAAGTAATTATAGGATAATTAATTCGAGTAAGTAATTAAGGATAAATGTAATTATTGTGACGGGGTGAAGGTTAAATAATTTGTGTTATTAACTAAAGGCTAATTACTTAATGTAATTAAAGAGGATAATTAAGGGATGATTAATTAATGGTTTGTAATTAATTTATGTTAAGTAAGCAAGATTAAAAGTGATTGAAGTAATTAATTTAATTTATTTTAAATTAATTTGAAATGGTAATACAAATTAATCTAGCTTATGAATGATTGAATGATATTGTATGTCTTAGATAGTTAGTATCTCTGATATGTGATTTGTGATGCTATGTGATATGTTATGTTTGGTTTAAACTGTTGATGTGCACGTCAATGTGCATATTTTCACCACCATATTTAATCTATTTAAATTAAATAAATGATCATATTGGGTATTTTAACTTGTTTAACCCAAAATTCAAATTATTTGAAATTGTCACATATTCATCTTCATATAAGGGCAAATGGACATTTTTATGCATTTATTAAATTGTGAAAATTTACTTGGAATTTTCTATATTGTTTTGTAGGAAATTTGGTGAATTTTACAAGTGGTTGCATGATGATATAGGCATGCATAAGAGTGAAGAGAACAAATGAAGATGGAAATAATTCAAAGTGAAGATAATGGAGGACCCCACCTACCCACCTACCTTAATGTACAAATTAGAGGCTAATGCACATGCTTATGGAATTAATGGCTTCATGTACACTTAAATGAGGATTATTTGAAGCTAATGATTACTTGGCCTCCACACTTCCTAAGAGGGTATTTTGGGCATTCCCCAAAAAAATGAATTAGGGTTTAACACTTGTATATATACCCCTTATGTTTCATGTAACCTTCCTCCTCTCTCCTTTAGTCTCTCTTAGTTTAGTTTAGGCTCAAAAATAAATCAAGTTCTCTTCTTTCTTTTCATGGCTACTTAGCCATTTCTCTTTATGTAATTTTTTTTATGCAACTTCAATACATGTTCTTTTCCTTTTCATGCTTATTTACTTTCATGTTGTAGTGTAGATTTACATTCATGCAAAGTAGTTAGTTTTAATTCTTGTTAATTAGCTTCTCTTTTCATTTTGCTCTCTTTTTCCTCTTCATTTTGCTTTCATGTTGTTAGCTACATTTGTTAATAAAATGACAAATATGAGAGGCTAAACCCATTCAATTTAGGGGTAATGAAGCTCTCTAATTAATGTAGCTTCAACATTTTTTTAATTCAGCTCTCTTTTTGTGCTTAATGATGATGATAGAAGTGGTTTTATTTGTTGTTTTTTCTTTGAATTTGATAGCCTATATTGTTGACAACAAATAGGCTATGCTTAAACAATCACTAACACAAATGCCTCTTCATTAAAATATGATTATGGCATAAGAAAGTGATTTGAAATTAAAATTTGATGGTCTATGTTTCTAATCAATAGTTAATAGGCCATACTTAAAATAGATTTCATTCTCATTTTCTTTGTCAATTTTCATGAAAGTTAGTAAGTATTTTAAGGGGTGTGTTATAGTTTGATGGCTTATGTTGGCTAATCAATAGCTCAAATATGCCATACTTATAATAAACACATCAATTAAAACACTAATGACCATAAAAGAGAGATCATGATTTCATGTGTTGAACTACATGATCTAGAGAGTGTATTTATTCTCTAAATTGTCATTTAACTCTCATATTTGCATTTCTTTTCTTTTTGTTAGTTAGTTCATTTTCTAGCTTAAACACACTCTCGACTTGGGTATAATTTGATTGAGTAGGAAATTTAAATCAACAATTCTCTGTGGATCGACCAGTATTCGCCGCGTGCTACATTCGTACACCGTGCGCTTGCGGTTATTTTTATTTTTAAATTCGTTCGATGGTTTTCTAAACGATAGAATTTCCGTCGACGAACAACTTGATAATGTAGGTATCCATCGATGATGAATTACTATGTAAAGGTGATACCCCATATTTAAAGTTTGAATGGTATTTCACTTAAATAACTTGGGTTAAGATGACTTGGGATTCGAAGAGACCAGGGTCGGGTATCAGTAATATCCAAAACCACTTCGATTAGTAAACTAAATTCTTTATAAATTAGATATGTGAAATTATACAGGCTGGAATGGAATGAATTGAGTAACATGGACATTTAACCTAAAAACGGTTGTGTGTGATAAACGTTTGATTATAAGAACACGTAAAGGGTACGAGTTACCCTGATATTCACATATGTTATAGCTTGGTATTTTATATTATTTGGGTTTTCTCACGCTGGTTTCCAGCCTGACCTGTGTGTTACTTTGTTGTAATGCTCGGGTCAGACCGAGTATTACAGCTTTTCAGGTTAGGATGCTCTGGAGCTCAAGAGGCGAGCTGGATGGCAGGAACGTATAGAGTTTACCATTGAGTATTATTGTTTGTATCTGGGATAAGTTAATTTTAACTGCCTAGCATTTTTGTAATGTTGGAACTCTGATGAATTGTATGTAAAGTAACAACTACAGCTTTTCTTTATAACTGCTATTATTTGATATTATATTTTGATCCGCTGTGAATGTGAGATTCTGTGATTTGTTTTCTGTTTCTTCTTCTACCTCTTTTCTTCTTTACCCTAACAATATGGAATTTTCGGGGTCGAAAATTTCAGGTCCTTACATTTGGTATCAGAGCCGAAGGTTAAGCGAGAACCTTGGCTCTGATTGGTGTACGCATTAAGGTTAGGGTCAGTAGTACCCTAGGATGAGTTGAGTGTGTGTGTGTGTGTGTGTGTATATATATATGTGAGCGTACTTGTTATTTCTTATATAATGATTTTAAAATGGTTTTAAAAATAAATGATAAATAATAATATTCCAATCATTATATATATAAAGAAATTGGTTGCTGAAATTTAATAAGAACTTAAGTGATATATGTACATAAATAAGAATTAAATAAGATAAATTAGAATTGGTTTCAAACCAAAACATGGAATTGTTATTGTGTTTAATAATGGGTTCTTTGTTTTCTTGTAAACATTGATAAAAAGTAACAATTTAGATAAGTATGACTTGTAAATTAAAATAGTTTTAAATTGTGAAGTTTTGAAATTCCAAGTCTGGAAACATTGAAATTGTTTCAAAATGTTAAAAGAAATAATAATTAATATTGTTCAGACTATTTTTGAATATAAAGTAAGAATTTGTTTAAAAACATTAAAAGAATCTGTTTGAATTAAAACCAAAGGCGGTTTAAATTTTATAGTATAGCCTGGTGGGCTAAGAAATAAATATGTATATATGTGTGGATATACATAATATCAAAAATGATTTAAAATAAACTCTAAAGTATTGAGTTTTGATTTTTCTTGGAGTATGATTTAAAACCTAAGGTGAAATAAGTCTTTGAACTTATAAGTAAAAAAGAATATTGATAGAAATTTGAAAATTTGAAGTGGGAATTCAAATTTGAGTAAGGTTAACGAGATTAAATCAAATTTAACTTAGAGGAAGTTAAATAAGTTTGAAATGGACAACCCAAATTGGAATATTTTAAGAAATGGATTGGAATAATATATATCCATAGCAGATATAAATAGAAAATGAATAACTTTGAATTTAAGATTTAAATGTTTAAAGGGTAACATACAGATTTAAATTGTTTAGGATTGGTTTCAAGGTTGAAATTGGGTAATAAATTGGATTTCAAAGATTAAATTGTTTAAAAAGGGTTTGAATTATTATTTGAACCTAGAAATAAGTTTATGAAGAAGTAAAGGTAATTTAAAATGGAATTTTGAAATTTGGGCTCAGAATTAAATTGTTAGGCTGTTAAATTAAAAATTAGAGGTTAGTTTGATTTAAAGAAATTAAATCAAAATTTGAAATTTAACTCGAATTTATATAATTCGAGATGGTTTAAAGTGAAATGGAAATTGAAAATTAGTCCAAATTGAAATTTGATTTGAATGATTTGGAGTTGTGATTAAAGTTGAATAGTTTTAAATTCAAATGGAATTTGATTTGAATTTTGAAAGAAATTGAGGATAATTCAACTTTTATTGGGATTAAATCAATTTAATGGTATGGGAAATTGATTGAAATGAAGATTGGATAGCAGAGCAATTTGGCTCTAGACTATTTTCAAAATAAATTGTTTTGATATAAACCTATTTTTCAAAGCTACTGTAACGATCCCGAATTTTTATTTGATTCAAATTAATAATCAAATTAATTTTTGAATAAAAATTTGTGAAATAAATTGATAAATCGATTCGAGTTTCCCCGAATTCAAATAAATTTGTGTTAAATCATTTAAATTTAAATATTACATATATATGTGAATATATATGTATATGTGGTATATGAGTAAATTTGAAATTTTATATATATATGTATATATTGAATTTGAGTTTAAAATCTCAAGTAAATGGTTTAAATATAATTATAAAATATAGGTATTTGACACAAGTATAAAAGTAAGTAAACAAATAATCTAAATTAGAATTTGATGGTTTATATTAGAAATAGAAATAAAAATAGGAAAAAATAATAATAAATGTTTAAGCCAGAAATAGAAATAATTAAAAGTTAAGTTAGAAAATATCGAAATCCACATACATTACAAAATAATAAGATTAAGCTAAAAATAAAAATAAATAAAAATATATAAGATAATTATGAAATATAAAGTAAACAAATAGAACCTCATTTATATTCTCAAGTAATAAGGCCCAAAGCAAAGCAAGTATATTCAAGTTTGCAAAACAAAAGAAGACAGTATTATATATATACAAGTATGTATACTTGTAAAATGAAGAAACAAAATATATAAAGGCTTACAAATGAAGACGGTAAATTATATATCTATGAACACAACAAATTTAGATAAGTATGAAGTAAACAAGAATATAAACATGTACAAACAAATTGAAATGTATATGTGCAGATCTGGAAAGAAATCAAGACAAGTATGAATAATAATGAGAATAATATATGTAGATTTGTACAATAGCCATTAATACCAAATGTCCTTAGCATTTAATGTTTACATCTCTAGCATAGCAAAGAAAATCATCAACCGAGTTAAAGAATGTAGGCAAGCATAAACAAAGTATAAAAGAAAATATCCATGGACAACAATGAGGGAAGTATGGAATATAGGGTACATATGCATTAAATGCCATCATCTTGGCAGCAAACAAAGTCAATTTGAATTGTTTTAAAAATGAATTCAGCCACCAAGTAAAGAAATCAGGCAAAGCAAAGACAATATCTTTGTCCTATATTGTACAAGCAAAAATGATCACCCTGTATAATTCTTTTATATATATCAACCTATCTTATCATGAGTTCATTCAAAGCTAAGAGAAAAAAAACTGAAGTGAATATCAACTAAAACTCAAACAAAATTCAATTTAAACATCAAAACAAATCAACTCAAATCAGAGGAACAAAGAAGATCTCAGCAAGCTAGGAATTCAAAGCCTGTTCCAAAACAAGGCACCTCTGTTCTTTCTTCTTCCTGAAAACTGTGAGCAAACTATTCTTTTATTAATATGTTGTGATGATTTATGCAGTAGTATAGTTGCAATTGTTTTGTGAAGATAATTGCATGTATGTACATAAAGATGATATGCATGTATAGTGACTGTATTTATATGTATAAGTATGCTCTTTGTAGTTTACAGGTTTGGATCACTCAACAAATTCAAAATCTCAACACACAATCAATCTTAAGTCTTGATTTATAAATGAAAGATGATTGAATTTGTGTAACATCATTACTAAAAATAATCACAGGAATTTATATTTAATATTTGTCTCGAAATTTTGTAAATAACAGTAATGTATATAATTGGGTCAAAAATCAGTGAATTCAATTTTTGTTTTGAATTAAATGAATGAATTAATAATGGAAAATCGTGATTTTTAATATACATTTCGTGATTTTTAGTTTGATATTCTTTGGGAATTTTCGAGATGGACATTTGGGGCATTTTTGGGAATTGCCGATGATCGGCATGGTGGAGTTGGTCGAGCTTTGGGTTGGAGGGGGCCGAAGTGTTGTCGGTCTCAGGAAAAATGGTTGAAGAATTTTCTGGTGACTGTGGTGGCCAGGGAAAGTCGGAGTAGGGTTTCCGCTCAGTTTCATTGGTTGATGGGTTCGTGAGTTTTGCTTTGACATGAAGATAACCGCGTGCGATCGCGAGTTGAAGGATGGTGGCGTGGTGATGCATGGGTGCTCTGGAAGGAATACTGGAGTTTCCAGTTGACGGCATCATCAGTGGCGAGAGTTTTGGTAGGTCGAACTTTGCTCGAGATTTCGAACGAGGATCGAAATTTCGATTCGTAGTTGTATTAGTTTGTTGGTTGTTTTCGTTGGGTCATCGAAGTCCTTGGTGACGTGGTCGTAGGTTGGAGGATGGTCGGAGCGGCGTTGGGTGGCCGTGCAAGTGCACGTGCACGTTCTGTGTCGGGCGAAGTTCTGAACGAAGATTGACTCGGTGATGGTATCGAGTAATATCGATTTTGGCTCGAGTTTCTCGTGGAGTTGATTCAGTAGTGGTTTAAGTTCAAGCTTAATTCAATTTAACTGGAAAAGGAAAAAAACAAAGAAGAAGAAGATGCGAACGTGAGGAATGTCTTGGGAAAGTTAGTGGGAAACGCGAGTGTTCACTCGTGTAAACAGGGGGAAGTACTCAGGTGGGTTTTTGCAAAACTGCAATAGTATAAAAATGAAGTTAAGCCAAATACTTTTCAACAAGTTTAAGCATTGTCGATTTAATAAATGTTTAACAATTCAAGTTAAGACTTTAATACAAGTTTTTGGTTAATACTTAACAATATTTTCTAAAAATCTTAATTAATATTTTAATTAAGTAATTAATGTAAAATTAGTTTTAAATTTAATTAACATTAAAGTTTTTTTTAGTTAGTAACTAATTTATTTGAAGTAATTAACGAAGATTTTAAATGTTAATTAAGATAAATAATTATTAATTGTTTAAAAAGGTAATTAAGAAGGGTTAATTAATTTATAATTGTAATTAATTAAGTAATGAGGGGTTTATCAATTTGTAATTAAAGATTGGTAAATTAATAATTAAGTGTCTAATTTATTTGTAATTAAGCACCGATAATGATAATTAATTACAAAGATGGTTAATTAAAGATTTCTGATAGGTTAGTGATTAATGAAAGGATAATTACTTATGGGTATTTGGATAATTAAAGATAATCAATTTCATGATTAAGGTTAATTACTTACATAATTAAGGTTAACCAAGTATTTATTAAAAAGTAATTAATTAAAATTGATTAAGTGATTAGGGATAATCACTTACTGTAATTAATTAAGAATAATTAAGTAAATGGTAATTAATTAAAGTTGATTAATTTAATTAATAAAGGATTAAAGGACAATTAATCAAATGATTTGAAATCAATTAAATTTAATTAACCATGATTGATGACCCATCTAATTTAAATCATATAATTAACTGAGTTCAATTATGGATGTTTGAATTCTATTGATTGATTGAATTATTTGATATTTCTGATAGGTCATGCTTTGTGCTATGAATTATTTCGGTGTGATCTGTGATGAATGTAATTTATTTATCTATGATAAATTTACATTGTTTATCTGTGAATCTGTGAATGAACGATAAGCGTTATAGTTAATACCGCTTATCAACTATATTTCTGTATTTGTTCCGTGATAATTGAATGATGCTGCACTATTGTGTGAAACCCCTGGATTACACCATACACACACAAATATGGATTTCACGTGGAAATCAGTTAGGTCACAAATTTTTGACAATTTTAAAAGGTTGAATTTGTGAATCCAAATAGTTTTGGATTTGGAATTGAAAGCTTTTGAAAATGAATTTCAAAAATAAAAGTAATTTTAAATAACTAAATAAAATTGGAAATTTAAATAATTGATTTAAATTTGAATTCAATATTTGAAATTGAATTCAATAACTTGGAATTTTGGTCTAAAAGATTATATAAGTTATTAAAGGTGTTTATATGGGATTTTAACCATTTAAAAAATTGTGGTTTTGGAAATCTAAATTTAAATCCAAGTTTTATACTTGGATAGCTTTAACCTATGTAATTGTAATCAGTTTTCCAGGATGGAAACTATTTCTTTCACATAATAATAGCTTTCATAAAAAGAAAAGATTTCCAATTTGTATCGAAAGGTTTCAAGTTTGAAATGAAATCGTAAATAGTTTGGGAAACTATAAATTAACCTTTGTGACGATAATTGAATCTTGTTTTGAAATTAAAGAGGATTTCAAATGGTGAATCTTTTATTTTATAAAAGATTTGAAATGTGAACTGTTTTGAAAGCTATCAATTAAATCTTTGATTTAAAGATTGAATGGGTTAATTCAATTTGAAATTGAATTGTTTTGAAAAGCTATAAATTGAACCTTTGTGGAAGATCGTTAAACTT
Source organism: Allium fistulosum (assembly GCA_030737815.1). Lineage (NCBI taxonomy): Eukaryota > Viridiplantae > Streptophyta > Magnoliopsida > Asparagales > Amaryllidaceae > Allium > Allium fistulosum. The sequence goes on along the minus strand of CM060907.1, from coordinate 228,486,015 downwards.
TGTTTTGAAATTGGAAAGGTGTGTCTTTTGTATAAAAGATTTGTAAATTGAAATAGTTTGAGAACTATGAAGGAACCTTTGTGAAACTGGGTGAACTTTGTGAAATGAATCTTTTTGTTAAGAAAAAAAAAGATTGGAAATGGTAATTTGTTTAAACCATTTGAAAGAAAAGTTTTGGGATAATAAGTTGTGACTTAATTGGAATCCCATTATCCATATGTTTTAAAATATTGCGCTCATTATTCGGATTAACCGGGAGAGGACCTTTGTGTCATATAACCCATTCTGAATAATGATACGTCGTATATGGATAGCAATTGAAGACCGGTGGTGAAGACCGGATATTCATGAGAACGAAAGGTGTGATATCCCGGGAATTTGGACAATATCAATTTAATAATCTATATTTAAAAATTAAATTGATTTGTTGATCTTTGTTAATAAATTTGAATAAATTTAATAATCTAATTAAATAAATATTTAATTAGTGATTTATCTTTTAAAAAGTTTAATAGAATATTTTCTATTTATAATATATATGTATAATTGTATATATTATAAATAGATGAGTTGGTTTGAATTTAACAAATGAAATTATGTTTTCAAATTTCTAATATTTTGGTAATTTGGAAATTATGATTTAAATTTAATATTAAGCTTTCCAAAGACATTTAATAAATAACTATATAGTTTTAAAATACATAAGATAAATGTTTAATTGTTTAAAAATAGATTTTAGCTTAAGTTCAAATTTAAATAAAAGGTTTGTTTATTTCTTTTTAAATATTACTTGATATATATGATTTAAAAATAGAAGTAATTTATAATCTCTTTTATAAATTATTTAAAATAGTCAAATTTGATATTTTCAAATAATAATTATAATACTTTGTTTTTATAAATATGAATAGACTTTAATAAAATAGAATGGTTATTTTAAATATAAATGGTAGTTATATATGCATATATATAACTTGATTTTTATTTGGATTTAAAATATGAAATTGGATTTATAATAGAAATTAAAAGAATAAACATTTTTAAAAATATTTGAATAAGCTTTTAATTTTATATAATTTGTTTATTTACATTTTCTTTAAAAGAGAAATGCATATATACATTTAGGTAAGTATTTATAAATAGCAAACTAATATAAAAGCTTTTATTCACATTTAAAAATAAATAAAAATATGTATTAAATACTTATAAGACAAATGTCACCATATTAAGGCTTAATAAAACATGTGTTAAACAATAGATTAAACAACATGACAAATGTCATCTTTAATTTTATTTTATTTTTTTCTTTTATTTTGGTAAATCACAATTTCTACTTATATAAACAATGCTTTCTCTTTCCATCCTTTTCTTTTTCAAAAAACTAAGAAACTTCAGCTGAAATATAATCTCAAAACAGATCTGTAACCCATTTTCTTTTCTATCCTCTTCAATTCAAAACCAAGAAGAACTCAAATAATCTCTCTAAAAACCAAATCTGGAAACAATCTTTAGTCTGCAAAGCTCTTCTTAAATCTGAAATCAAAACACTCCTCAAAACAAAAATGCAAATCAAAACCTGGAAACCATTTTCTTCAACCTGAAATCAAGAGCCTGTAACCTCTCTTCAATCTGAATGCATTTCAAAATCTGGAAGAAATTTCTTCTCTGTTTTAAAAAGACAAAATCATTTCAGCTAGCAAGTTTAAATCAGCTTAACAATACAAAAGACTCAAGTATTTAAATCAGAGCAGCATTCAAGTTCAAAGTTTAAAGTTTCAATAGCAAAAGCATTTCAGTTTTAAGAATTCAAGGGTTTTCAAAGCTATTTTCAGAAAAATGAAGGCTCTGTTTCTTCAAAAATAAGGTGAGTAACTTCACTTTCAAACTTAAAAGTAAATTTAGGTTGCATGTTCTTACTGTGATCGATATGATATTATGAAGTATGTTTGTGAATTTATAATGGATGTATGCCTGTAACTCCTCTGTTGTTTTCCTGTGAGTAAACTACTCTATTGAACTTAAATCTGTTCATATGTATTGATGTTAGTAATTGATTCTTGGGTAGGTTATGAATAATATTTGTATAAATATGAATATACCTGTATATGTATGAATATAGGCAGATGGTTGTTGCATGCATAACTGTATATGGTTATATACATATCTCTGTTTCAAGTACTAGACAAAGTTTGATTCAAAAATCATTATCTCATGGTCTAATCTTTATTAGAATGTAAGATTAAAACAAAATTGGTTTGTTTCATTTTAAACTTTAGTTTAGAGTTTAAATTTAAGTCAAAATAATATTAACTTGACTCTGGAAATTATAAGTACCAGAGTAATTAAACTAAGTCAAAAATTTAAGTTTGATAATTCGTAGATTCAGGGTTATGAAACAAATTCATAAACAAAATTATGATTTTTAAAAATAAAATCACCCATCCTAGTATTGGAATCAGAGAGCAGTTCATAGATGATTGGATTATGTAATTTGAGTTGTTCCTATTGATCTAAATAATCAGAGAGATCAAATTTTCTTCTAGAGCTAGATGAATGGTCAGCAATGACAAGAAAATTTTCAGATGATGTTGTAGTGCACCGTGGAGATGGTGATTGGAGGATTTATCCTGTAGCCCTAGTTTAAGCTAGGTAGGTTGTTTCGGCCAGTACTACTTGAAGGGATGATCGAGTTCAGCGAAAATTGGGCAGATGGAAGCTTGGCTATAGTTGAAGTCGCAGCCAGAGTTGTTGGATTTTGGGTGGTCGGAGAGCCGTGATCTTGGCGATGTCAGGTTTGGTTGGGGTTGAACTTTTCTGTTCCAGGTTCATGTTTTAAACTCGAATTCAAATTCGAGTTGAATAGGAGCGAGGTGACGATCGTATTGGACTGAGGGGATGGTTGTTGATGTTTGGAAGCCACCGGAGTTGGCTGGAGTTGATCGGAGGTACGGTGCATGTGCACCGTGCACTTTTGATTCTAGATGTTTGCCTGGGGATAAGCAGTGGGGAAACTCGAGAATTACTCGAGTAGGTGCTGTGTACTACTCGAAGCAGTAGGCTAGTTAACTCGAAGCAGGTCTGGGTTTTTGGGTATGTTGTAGTCTCGAGTTTTCTCGAGTAAATTAGGTTGTAGACTCGAAGACAGGTGGTAGATAACTCGAAGTAAAACAGGTTGAGATCGGGTTATTTTCTTTGTTTCAGGTTTTGTTCTAAAACCTGGCAGTGTACAGGGTTTTAAGTTCAAACTAAATTTTGAAATAAAAAGAAGTTTTAAAATCTAAAATGTTTTAAACAATTTGAATGTTTAAAATGTATTTTAAATTGATTGAATTTAAAATGAATTTGATTTTAAATTTCTTTAATTAAGTGTTTCTTTAACATGTGATTTAAAAGGATGTTTTTAAAAACTTTGTTAAAGTTAAATTGTCTTCATTTTAAATCTTAAATTAAAATGAAATTTAAATGTAAATTTAAAGGTAATTTGGTTTAAATGCTTTATTAATGATATTTTAATCATTAATAGGAATAAAGTGTTATCTTAAAGATAATTAAGATTTAATGATATGGGATAAAATAAATTATTAAGGTAATTAAAAATAATTAATCAATTTAATTAATTTATGACTTGAGTTAATAAATTAGTAATTAAGGGTTTAAAACTTTATTGATGAAGATTTAATTAAATTAATTAAAGGTTAATTAATTTGAATTAAGGATCATTAATTTTATAAGTTAATGGTTAGGAATAAATTAATCAAGTAATTAAGGTTTAATTAAGTTTTAGTTAAGTACTTAATTAATTAAGTAATTAGAGATTAATTTATTGATAATTAGGATTAATTAAGTTGTAATTAATAATGGTTAATTAATATTTAATTATTTTAGAAAGTTAATTAAAATAGTTAATAGTTAATGTAGATCATTAACTAAGGATAATTAGTTAATGTGATTAATTTAGATAATTAATTAGATTAATTAATTTAAAAGATAATCATTTGTGAAATTAATAAAATTACTTAATGGAAGTAATTAAGAAATTAATTACTCATTGTAATTAATTGAGTTTAAATTGATAAGTTAAGTTAATTAATTTAGTTTAATTAATTTAAGATAATCATTTAATAATTTGTATAATTACTTAATGTAATTTAAGGAGGTATAATTACTTAGGAAAGTAATTAATGGATAATTACTGATGTAATTAATAAAGTAATTAAGGGTAGTTAATTACTTAATGAAAGTTAATCAAGGGATTAATTAAGAAATTAATTAAGGAATAATTAATTTATTTTAAGAAGTAATTAAGGTTAGTTAATTACTGAATGTGATTAATCAATAGTGATTAATAATTATGGTTTAATTAAAGATTAATTACTAAATGTAATTAATTTAAATAAAGTAATTAATGATAAAATGTAATTAAGGATCATTAATTTATATAATTAATGATGTAATTAAGAATTGATTAATTAAGTAATAATTATAAATGAAGTGATTAATTAATGTAATTAATTAAGGAGTAATGTAATTAATTATAGTTAATTAATAAATGAAGTAATTAAAGGTTAATTACTATAAGTGGTTAAGAATAATTAATTTGTATAATTAATTTAATACTAATTACTTGAATTAAATAATTAATCAAGGATGATTAATTAAATTGAATAATTGGATGATGATTGATTAATTGATTGATAATTAATTAATAATGATTTAAGCAGGATTTATAGATGTAGTAATTAATTTAATTTACTTTAAATTAATTAAAGATGAAATAATTAATTTAATTCATTTTAAATTAATTATAGATGGTGATAAATAAATCATTGCTTATGAATGGATGATATTGTGTACCTTAAATGGTTTGAAATCTCAGATATGAGATAATTAATACTGTATGATTTGGATGCATTGGTTGCATAGTAAAGATGATAAGAATTATCTGCTTATAATGATAATGTTGATTATCTATTATGAATCTGTGAATTATCTATCTATGTGTTAATAGATAGTAGAATTAAATTGTTTTAACTTTAAAACAACTTGGCCTTAAAAGATACGTTTTGGATTTCGATGAGACCGGGATCGGGTTTCCGTATACCGGGATTCCAGGTCTGGAGACCCGAATACCACATCGATCCAAATTTACGTTAGGTCGTGAAATCAAAATGGAGCAAGTGAAGACTCGAGGTGTAAGAACTATTCTTTGTCGATATAACTCTGAGGGTGATTCCGTAATGAGTTGACGGAGATAGTACTTTCAGATTCGAGATGAAGATTCAGAGTGCAAGGGTTATGGTCGTTAACTCTGAGGGTGATTCCAATACGAGTGTAACGAGATAATGCCTTCGGTTTCGTTCGAACCCGGAACGAACTTGTATGGATTGAATGCTTTCAGAACATCGTCAGGTGGACGATGAGCATTCTAAGTGATGTCCTGATTAAAGGTAATCGTAGCCTCAAGCCTCATCAAACCGGGAATGGCTAAAACAGGGGAGGTGCAGCAAGGTTAGTGGGTAGCACCCAAGTAGGACAAGATTATCCCTGTCTAGAGGTCCCTTCTTATTATTCGATTGAGTGGGCAGTTGATTGCAACAACTGCTGGGATATCTTGTGCGGGAATTATCCAGTAAGGGATGTTCCGGCCTTGTGTTGCAGGGGATTGGGAGTGATCCTCGGTACGGTGATCTAGGCCACGTACTGTGACGGGCGGTACCCCGGTAGCCCTGCCATTGTATGGAAACCCAACTTCCAATAAGTGACAACGGACTTGATTGTATACCTATGTATGCTGGAATTTAATGAATGTAACAATTTCGGCTATGTGAATAACTATTTGAAAACCTTAGACCTATTATAATACAATCGAATTTCCTATCAAATGTTTTGGTTAGCGTAAGGTAAAAACTTACCCATGTTTATTTGTGGGGAGTCTTACGTGATACCTTTTCTTTCAAAAGGTTTTGAAGTTAAGCAAGTTTAACCTGTTACTCACACCAGACCCATGTCTGACCCAAGTTGTTTATTCTGTTTTATAAACTCTTGGGTACTCAAATTTTTACGAGTAGCCAAGGGATTCAGGTTTAGCTTTGACGAATATTCTGGAGGAGCAATGGAGCAGGAGGCTTCGGCGTTCGTAGATATAGTATTCCGCTGTGTAGATCTCTGTGATAGTGTTTGTATTGTATTTGAGTTGTAATGTCTAGACAGATGTTTATAACTGTCTAGTATGTGATGTATATGTTGTATAACTCTGATAAGTGTTGTATATTATGTAATACTTTTGTTATTAATATAATTTATTCGTTCCGCTGTTGAGATTCTGTTGTTGTTCTTTCTTTCTTCTCTTCTTTTCTACTTTCTCACCTCTTTCTTTTCTTCAAAACGATGCGTCTTCCTAGTCATAGGATGGCGGGTCGTGACAGTGGTATCAGAGCATTAGGTTGAGTGAATACCTAGGCTCTGGAGTGGCGTCTATCTTGAGAGAGCGTATTTGTAATTTTTATATAACTATATATATATTTATTCTACCTATTGTTGGATTACCTGTTCGGGTTTTCCAAATTAAGTTATAAGGGTAGATGAGGTAGGCTGTGTGTAACACGACTACCATTGATTGGAGTTTGAATGTTTGGAGTTAGAAGTGTATCTGATGAGACTGTAGACCCAAATACCGTCTCGAGTAAGCTTTGCTGTGGTAAAGGATTTCATCGATCTCCGAAGGAAACTGTTAAGGTTCGGAGTCAATCTTTGAAGTGCAGTTGGATGAGTAGAGTTTGGATCTACCAGTTAAGCAGAAGCAAGTGATGTATCTTGGTAACTTCTGGAGGAAGTAGCTGTGTGATGAGATACAGTGATTATGGATGTTCCTGAAGATATTTTCTTTGGAACGAGTTTAAGGAGTAAGTCTGCTTCGGTGTTGTGGATGAGTTCAGCATAGCGTCTCTGTTTGAGGTTCGAGTTTCTCGAAGAGCTTTGGATTAGGAAGTCCTTGGCATCTGTGGCAGCAGTGCAGTTCGGAGTGTTTTGTGTATTAGCAGGAAGTTTTCTGGCTGAGCAGTTTTTCTGAAGATGGAGTTCAGAAGTAGCAGAGTATATCCATTTCTTCGATGAATTGGATAGATAAGCGTAAGCTGTTCTGATTGGTAAAGAGTGAGCAGTTTCTTTGAGTTTGGTTTGGGTTGATCGCAAAAGTGACTTGCGGTAGTTGAATATTCTCTTGGGTTATTGAAGATTTTATGGATGTCTTCAGGGAAGTCAGAAGTTGTCCACATCTGGAGATGAGTTTTCTTATCGACAGGATTCCAGGAGTGGTACCGGTGGTTCAGCCTAGTTGAAGGATGTTTCCTAGAGATAGAGTTGGGTGAAGTAGCTCAGGATTTGATGGAGTATCTGAGTTTTCTTTTTGGATCTGTTAAATCATTTTTCTGGGATAAGTTATCCAGTCTGTGCTTGTGTTCTTCATCAGCATTCTTATCTACTTCAGATCAGAGTGGTGAAGCAGAAGCAGTTTGGGAGTGCATCTGTCTTGTTTTCGGATAGGAGAAGTAAGTTCAATCTTCCGATGTTTGAGGAGTAAAGTTGTGGATCTCTTTTTTGTTTTGATTTGGATAAGTATTTGGTCTTCCGGATTGAATTGTCAGTTTGGACAACTGGAATTCGTTGTACGTATCTCTGAGGGAGTACGTGTTTGATCTATCATTGGTTTTGGAACCAGCAGTTCTGGAGGATTTGGTTGTTGAGTCAGACTCGTCTATAGTCTGATATCCTGTCTAGTTCTATAGATCTAGATGAGTAGGAACTCTGTAGCTTCGTAGTTTAGATTGTTTGTAGAGCAAGTGTCCCGGTATATATATATACTTGGGGAAACTCGAGGAAATTTTATCCAGAATTTTGTCTGGATAATTAGAATTGTTTGATTGGATGATTGTTTGCTATGGTTGTTAGCATATGGATGATAGTATATGCTTGTGATTTGAATAGATTATTAAATTACCTTTGTTTAAATTTCGGGGACGAAATTATTTTAAGGGGGGAGGAATGTGATATCCCGGGAATTTGGACAATATCAATTTAATAATCTATATTTAAAAATTAAATTGATTTGTTGATCTTTGTTAATAAATTTGAATAAATTTAATAATCTAATTAAATAAATATTTAATTAGTGATTTATCTTTTAAAAAGTTTAATAGAATATTTTCTATTTATAATATATATGTATAATTGTATATATTATAAATAGATGAGTTGGTTTGAATTTAACAAATGAAATTATGTTTTCAAATTTCTAATATTTTGGTAATTTGGAAATTATGATTTAAATTTAATATTAAGCTTTCCAAAGACATTTAATAAATAACTATATAGTTTTAAAATACATAAGATAAATGTTTAATTGTTTAAAAATAGATTTTAGCTTAAGTTCAAATTTAAATAAAAGGTTTGTTTATTTCTTTTTAAATATTACTTGATATATATGATTTAAAAATAGAAGTAATTTATAATCTCTTTTATAAATTATTTAAAATAGTCAAATTTGATATTTTCAAATAATAATTATAATACTTTGTTTTTATAAATATGAATAGACTTTAATAAAATAGAATGGTTATTTTAAATATAAATGGTAGTTATATATGCATATATATAACTTGATTTTTATTTGGATTTAAAATATGAAATTGGATTTATAATAGAAATTAAAAGAATAAACATTTTTAAAAATATTTGAATAAGCTTTTAATTTTATATAATTTGTTTATTTACATTTTCTTTAAAAGAGAAATGCATATATACATTTAGGTAAGTATTTATAAATAGCAAACTAATATAAAAGCTTTTATTCACATTTAAAAATAAATAAAAATATGTATTAAATACTTATAAGACAAATGTCACCATATTAAGGCTTAATAAAACATGTGTTAAACAATAGATTAAACAACATGACAAATGTCATCTTTAATTTTATTTTATTTTTTTCTTTTATTTTGGTAAATCACAATTTCTACTTATATAAACAATGCTTTCTCTTTCCATCCTTTTCTTTTTCAAAAAACTAAGAAACTTCAGCTGAAATATAATCTCAAAACAGATCTGTAACCCATTTTCTTTTCTATCCTCTTCAATTCAAAACCAAGAAGAACTCAAATAATCTCTCTAAAAACCAAATCTGGAAACAATCTTTAGTCTGCAAAGCTCTTCTTAAATCTGAAATCAAAACACTCCTCAAAACAAAAATGCAAATCAAAACCTGGAAACCATTTTCTTCAACCTGAAATCAAGAGCCTGTAACCTCTCTTCAATCTGAATGCATTTCAAAATCTGGAAGAAATTTCTTCTCTGTTTTAAAAAGACAAAATCATTTCAGCTAGCAAGTTTAAATCAGCTTAACAATACAAAAGACTCAAGTATTTAAATCAGAGCAGCATTCAAGTTCAAAGTTTAAAGTTTCAATAGCAAAAGCATTTCAGTTTTAAGAATTCAAGGGTTTTCAAAGCTATTTTCAGAAAAATGAAGGCTCTGTTTCTTCAAAAATAAGGTGAGTAACTTCACTTTCAAACTTAAAAGTAAATTTAGGTTGCATGTTCTTACTGTGATCGATATGATATTATGAAGTATGTTTGTGAATTTATAATGGATGTATGCCTGTAACTCCTCTGTTGTTTTCCTGTGAGTAAACTACTCTATTGAACTTAAATCTGTTCATATGTATTGATGTTAGTAATTGATTCTTGGGTAGGTTATGAATAATATTTGTATAAATATGAATATACCTGTATATGTATGAATATAGGCAGATGGTTGTTGCATGCATAACTGTATATGGTTATATACATATCTCTGTTTCAAGTACTAGACAAAGTTTGATTCAAAAATCATTATCTCATGGTCTAATCTTTATTAGAATGTAAGATTAAAACAAAATTGGTTTGTTTCATTTTAAACTTTAGTTTAGAGTTTAAATTTAAGTCAAAATAATATTAACTTGACTCTGGAAATTATAAGTACCAGAGTAATTAAACTAAGTCAAAAATTTAAGTTTGATAATTCGTAGATTCAGGGTTATGAAACAAATTCATAAACAAAATTATGATTTTTAAAAATAAAATCACCCATCCTAGTATTGGAATCAGAGAGCAGTTCATAGATGATTGGATTATGTAATTTGAGTTGTTCCTATTGATCTAAATAATCAGAGAGATCAAATTTTCTTCTGGAGCTAGATGAATGGTCAGCAATGACAAGAAAATTTTCAGATGATGTTGTAGTGCACCGTGGAGATGGTGATTGGAGGATTTATCCTGTAGCCCTAGTTTAAGCTAGGTAGGTTGTTTCGGCCAGTACTACTTGAAGGGATGATCGAGTTCAGCGAAAATTGGGCAGATGGAAGCTTGGCTATAGTTGAAGTCGCAGCCAGAGTTGTTGGATTTTGGGTGGTCGGAGAGCCGTGATCTTGGCGATGTCAGGTTTGGTTGGGGTTGAACTTTTCTGTTCCAGGTTCATGTTTTAAACTCGAATTCAAATTCGAGTTGAATAGGAGCGAGGTGACGATCGTATTGGACTGAGGGGATGGTTGTTGATGTTTGGAAGCCACCGGAGTTGGCTGGAGTTGATCGGAGGTACGGTGCATGTGCACCGTGCACTTTTGATTCTAGATGTTTGCCTGGGGATAAGCAGTGGGGAAACTCGAGAATTACTCGAGTAGGTGCTGTGTACTACTCGAAGCAGTAGGCTAGTTAACTCGAAGCAGGTCTGGGTTTTTGGGTATGTTGTAGTCTCGAGTTTTCTCGAGTAAATTAGGTTGTAGACTCGAAGACAGGTGGTAGATAACTCGAAGTAAAACAGGTTGAGATCGGGTTATTTTCTTTGTTTCAGGTTTTGTTCTAAAACCTGGCAGTGTACAGGGTTTTAAGTTCAAACTAAATTTTGAAATAAAAAGAAGTTTTAAAATCTAAAATGTTTTAAACAATTTGAATGTTTAAAATGTATTTTAAATTGATTGAATTTAAAATGAATTTGATTTTAAATTTCTTTAATTAAGTGTTTCTTTAACATGTGATTTAAAAGGATGTTTTTAAAAACTTTGTTAAAGTTAAATTGTCTTCATTTTAAATCTTAAATTAAAATGAAATTTAAATGTAAATTTAAAGGTAATTTGGTTTAAATGCTTTATTAATGATATTTTAATCATTAATAGGAATAAAGTGTTATCTTAAAGATAATTAAGATTTAATGATATGGGATAAAATAAATTATTAAGGTAATTAAAAATAATTAATCAATTTAATTAATTTATGACTTGAGTTAATAAATTAGTAATTAAGGGTTTAAAACTTTATTGATGAAGATTTAATTAAATTAATTAAAGGTTAATTAATTTGAATTAAGGATCATTAATTTTATAAGTTAATGGTTAGGAATAAATTAATCAAGTAATTAAGGTTTAATTAAGTTTTAGTTAAGTACTTAATTAATTAAGTAATTAGAGATTAATTTATTGATAATTAGGATTAATTAAGTTGTAATTAATAATGGTTAATTAATATTTAATTATTTTAGAAAGTTAATTAAAATAGTTAATAGTTAATGTAGATCATTAACTAAGGATAATTAGTTAATGTGATTAATTTAGATAATTAATTAGATTAATTAATTTAAAAGATAATCATTTGTGAAATTAATAAAATTACTTAATGGAAGTAATTAAGAAATTAATTACTCATTGTAATTAATTGAGTTTAAATTGATAAGTTAAGTTAATTAATTTAGTTTAATTAATTTAAGATAATCATTTAATAATTTGTATAATTACTTAATGTAATTTAAGGAGGTATAATTACTTAGGAAAGTAATTAATGGATAATTACTGATGTAATTAATAAAGTAATTAAGGGTAGTTAATTACTTAATGAAAGTTAATCAAGGGATTAATTAAGAAATTAATTAAGGAATAATTAATTTATTTTAAGAAGTAATTAAGGTTAGTTAATTACTGAATGTGATTAATCAATAGTGATTAATAATTATGGTTTAATTAAAGATTAATTACTAAATGTAATTAATTTAAATAAAGTAATTAATGATAAAATGTAATTAAGGATCATTAATTTATATAATTAATGATGTAATTAAGAATTGATTAATTAAGTAATAATTATAAATGAAGTGATTAATTAATGTAATTAATTAAGGAGTAATGTAATTAATTATAGTTAATTAATAAATGAAGTAATTAAAGGTTAATTACTATAAGTGGTTAAGAATAATTAATTTGTATAATTAATTTAATACTAATTACTTGAATTAAATAATTAATCAAGGATGATTAATTAAATTGAATAATTGGATGATGATTGATTAATTGATTGATAATTAATTAATAATGATTTAAGCAGGATTTATAGATGTAGTAATTAATTTAATTTACTTTAAATTAATTAAAGATGAAATAATTAATTTAATTCATTTTAAATTAATTATAGATGGTGATAAATAAATCATTGCTTATGAATGGATGATATTGTGTACCTTAAATGGTTTGAAATCTCAGATATGAGATAATTAATACTGTATGATTTGGATGCATTGGTTGCATAGTAAAGATGATAAGAATTATCTGCTTATAATGATAATGTTGATTATCTATTATGAATCTGTGAATTATCTATCTATGTGTTAATAGATAGTAGAATTAAATTGTTTTAACTTTAAAACAACTTGGCCTTAAAAGATACGTTTTGGATTTCGATGAGACCGGGATCGGGTTTCCGTATACCGGGATTCCAGGTCTGGAGACCCGAATACCACATCGATCCAAATTTACGTTAGGTCGTGAAATCAAAATGGAGCAAGTGAAGACTCGAGGTGTAAGAACTATTCTTTGTCGATATAACTCTGAGGGTGATTCCGTAATGAGTTGACGGAGATAGTACTTTCAGATTCGAGATGAAGATTCAGAGTGCAAGGGTTATGGTCGTTAACTCTGAGGGTGATTCCAATACGAGTGTAACGAGATAATGCCTTCGGTTTCGTTCGAACCCGGAACGAACTTGTATGGATTGAATGCTTTCAGAACATCGTCAGGTGGACGATGAGCATTCTAAGTGATGTCCTGATTAAAGGTAATCGTAGCCTCAAGCCTCATCAAACCGGGAATGGCTAAAACAGGGGAGGTGCAGCAAGGTTAGTGGGTAGCACCCAAGTAGGACAAGATTATCCCTGTCTAGAGGTCCCTTCTTATTATTCGATTGAGTGGGCAGTTGATTGCAACAACTGCTGGGATATCTTGTGCGGGAATTATCCAGTAAGGGATGTTCCGGCCTTGTGTTGCAGGGGATTGGGAGTGATCCTCGGTACGGTGATCTAGGCCACGTACTGTGACGGGCGGTACCCCGGTAGCCCTGCCATTGTATGGAAACCCAACTTCCAATAAGTGACAACGGACTTGATTGTATACCTATGTATGCTGGAATTTAATGAATGTAACAATTTCGGCTATGTGAATAACTATTTGAAAACCTTAGACCTATTATAATACAATCGAATTTCCTATCAAATGTTTTGGTTAGCGTAAGGTAAAAACTTACCCATGTTTATTTGTGGGGAGTCTTACGTGATACCTTTTCTTTCAAAAGGTTTTGAAGTTAAGCAAGTTTAACCTGTTACTCACACCAGACCCATGTCTGACCCAAGTTGTTTATTCTGTTTTATAAACTCTTGGGTACTCAAATTTTTACGAGTAGCCAAGGGATTCAGGTTTAGCTTTGACGAATATTCTGGAGGAGCAATGGAGCAGGAGGCTTCGGCGTTCGTAGATATAGTATTCCGCTGTGTAGATCTCTGTGATAGTGTTTGTATTGTATTTGAGTTGTAATGTCTAGACAGATGTTTATAACTGTCTAGTATGTGATGTATATGTTGTATAACTCTGATAAGTGTTGTATATTATGTAATACTTTTGTTATTAATATAATTTATTCGTTCCGCTGTTGAGATTCTGTTGTTGTTCTTTCTTTCTTCTCTTCTTTTCTACTTTCTCACCTCTTTCTTTTCTTCAAAACGATGCGTCTTCCTAGTCATAGGATGGCGGGTCGTGACAAAAGGATAACTCGTCGATTGTCTCTACTTTGAGTCGCGTCGGTATAGAGATTTCCTAAGTATTGGGAAGTCCGATGGGGATTGTGGATACCCGGATTGCAAAGGCTCCGTAAGAAGTGCCTTCGGCTCTGTTCGAACCCGGAACAGACTTGTATGGTTGCATGTCTGACATTACACTTTGAGATGTAAAGCTGGTTTCTTTCAAATACATTCCTGTTTGGCGGCGGAGAATTTATTCTCTTAGCTTAACACCCTTCTCTGAGACGTACGAGCTCAGAGGTTATGTAATTGAAGGTTATCAGCGATATACTCCCAATTTGGTAATGTGGCAAGCTGAGTGCTGATGTGTGTTGATTATTTATTGATCATTTGTGCATGGCTTTGTAAAAAAGTGTAGCTTTGTGGACGAGACCTCATCGAGCCTCATAACCCGATAATGGTCGAAACAGGAAAGATGCGGCAAGGTTTCAACGGTAGCTCCCCTAGGTATGTCCATTCCTTCTGGAAAATGGTGGTATTATGGTATGGAGACCTGATACTTTACTCATGTGGACACTATAGTATATTTACTATTGTGTGATGTTGTTGGTGTAGAGGATCCTCGTATTAAGGTCCCAAAGGACTGGGGATGGTATATTTTAAGTTTACTACCCGGGAAGGGGGTAACCGGCCTTTTGTTGGCAGAGAGCCAGGGTGGTTCTCGGGGCGTCCCTCCAGAGGCGTTCCCATGTGGCATAGGAAGTTCCCTAGCCTGACCATTTGTTGGAAAATCCAAAGAAACAATACGAGCCTTCTACGGTTTTAGTTGTAGAACCTGCCATTTACTTATGGTGGCGCCCCACTGTTTAGATGGTAGCTATAGTAGGCATAGTTCGAAATGTCTATGCTGGCTAAGATTAATATTATACTTTCAAAATGTTTTCTGCACCATGCACTAATAATAATATTAACTGATTTTGCATAGTAAGCATGTTTGACTATCATAAGGAGAAATCTCCTCAATTCTGTGTTTGCATTGTGTGTATGGCGGGAGGCCTTATAGTAGTTTCATTTTCTAAAAAGCATTATGAATTCCAATTTCTTTTGTTTTCCCAAAACCAAATGTTTTCGTTTGCTCATACCAGTTCCACGACTGACCTGGAGTTTATTGTTCCCTTCCCAAACTCTGGGTGCCCATAATTTTCCACACGGGCAGTCGAGAGTTGGGTTTTTTTTCAGATAGTCAGGTAGTAAATATCGTTTGGGTAGCCGTCAGCTTTCTGTTTGATACATTTTAGAGTCCATGGACCAACCTTGCTTGTCTTTGTGCAATCGTTGATGAAAATTCGAGCTTGAAGTTTGGAGCTTTAGTTTAGAGCTTTGGTTTGGAGTTGCGGTATTGGATTCTTTTGAAGACTCATCTCATATCATGTCGAGTTTCGCTATATTTTGTATGGTATATTCTCTGGTGTGATGATTATCATTGTATCATATTGATGTATCAGATATTGTATTCATGTTGTATCAATGATATCATCTTTTATTTCCGTTGTGTTGTTTATAATCTAATGTTGTTGCAAGCTCCGGCGATACGAATTTGATGTTGTTTAATTGGACATCGAGTTCGGGTCGTTATAGCTACTTACTATACAATCTTCCTTTTAAAACCCAAACTATCTTATACTTATTTTACAATTATTTTTGGGAACTATTTAAACTATTTCATTACAATTTCATAACTATTTTATAAACTATTTCTATTATTCAACTATTTTACAATTATCTAACTATTTTATAACTACCTAACTATTTTACAGCTATTTTACAAACTAATAATTATTTTTCATCTACTTATATATTTTTAACTTTTCAAATTTATTTTCTAAATTAAGCTGGACAGAGTTCAAACTGTTTATGATTAAATACCCATTTGAGATAAGAAGTGAGATAATAATCCAAATGGAATTTGAAGCAATTGTGAATAAGTGAATAGAAATCAAAATGAATATTAATAGAAAAGGGAATTGATTTGGTTAAAAATCAATGGGGATATTTAGGTACGATGTACGTATATTATTCTCTTTGCATAGTGATTTGATCCAGATTCGAGCACAGAATTTTGAGATAGTATTTCAATCCGAGTTGGGATTTTTCTCTTGATTTTCGACGGTGAACCTAGATATGGATTTTTGATTGGTTCTGGAAATTCTCTATCATAGTTACGACTATGCAAGGAGAATGACGGTTTCTAATCAAGAAAACAGATCTGAGTCTGCACTAGGAAGTCGGGTGGACGATACTAGTTCAGAATTGAAATTGTGTGATCGAGTGAGCGATCAGATTTGATATTGCATACGGATGATATGTGTACATCATATGAGGTTGAATGAATTTGATATTGAAATTTGTGGATAAGAAATGTAAAATGATTTTTGAAGTGAAATTTTTTTTGTGAAATATATGATGAAATAAAATGGAAGTTGGATAATTCTATGATTAAAGTTCACTTTATGAAGAAAAGTAATATGGTAAATAACTTCGTAAAGGAAATCAAATTTGAATATTTGATTTGGCATAAATTAAGTTATATATATTTGATAAACTCCCCTTGTTGAATCTATATCCAGAAAAAAAGGGTTTTGAAAGTATTTGAAGTATAAAAAGGGAATTTATACAAGTATGAAGTGATCCAAAGGTTTTCAAAGTTATATATATATATATATATATATATGTAGGATTTTATGAGAATGATTTTTGGGAAAAGTGTTTTTAAATGTATGGATTTTGGAAAGGCTTTTGATTTTTGGGGAAAAACTTGTTTTGGAAATTTGGAAAGCCTAGATTGAGAATTATCGATTTTGGGATAATTGATTTTGAGTAAAGGAGATTTATATGAGATTCATACTAGGTGTATGATTTGGAAAATACTATATATGTATAGTATAAAGTGTTTTGAAAATGGCTCTGGAGAAAAAGGCGCTCCCTTGAAATGAACTTCTTAGGAGTACCATAAGTTGGTACTGCCTTGAGCCCCAAAGGGGGGAGGCTCTAAAGTGGATACGGTGAGGAAGTCTGGGCAAACTAAAGTTCCAGAGGATTATTGGGTAGCGAAAGTCGAGGGCGCAGATGCCTATAGAGGCATTTGGGTTATGCTGTGACGACAATGTAACTCGATGTCGCTGCGATCTACTATAGACCATAGCAGAAATCATGTGGAGGTGAGTGTCAACAGTCTACGCTTGATTTTGTCGGGATGGCAACGTAACATCGGTAGACTACGATCTATGGTCGAGTGGAGAAGTTTCATTTTTTTGGCAGCGAAATTCGAGGGCGCTGATGCCTACAATTACATGGGTTTTGCTTTGATGGCAACGTAAAGCCAAGGTGTAGCTACGATCTGTAGCACGTTCCATGGTGTAACCGAGGGGCGTGGAGGCCTACAGTTATCTATGGATATTGTCGGGATGGCAACGTAACCATCGGATTAACTACGACCATGGATGGGGATGACGATTTCCAGAGCATTCTCACCAAAAGATGTTTCCTCTAATTTCAAACATATTTTCTATATTTTCAAATAAATTATTTTCCAAGTATTGTCACTGGATGTTGAAAATGGGTTTACCAAG
This sequence comes from Allium fistulosum, assembly GCA_030737815.1. Lineage (NCBI taxonomy): Eukaryota > Viridiplantae > Streptophyta > Magnoliopsida > Asparagales > Amaryllidaceae > Allium > Allium fistulosum. Next base: position 228,468,304 of record CM060907.1, on the reverse strand, counting down.
TACTTATAGATTTTCAGTCCTACGCCTGATCAACGTATGACCGAATTCCTGTGATAACGAGGATGGACTTGTTGAGACATCGAGTTATAAAAAGTATTTTTATAAAACTATTTTGGTAATATTATATAGATTTTAAAGTGTTTTAAAAATTCTTAATAAAAAAGTTTATAGTTAAAAGTGATCAAAGATTAATTTAAATGAAAATGGCAGCATAATTAAATCTCTGGCTTCGTTCCTTTTCGAGGATGAAAAGATTTAAAGGGAGGAGGAATGTGATATCCCAGAATATCAAGCAATTAAATATGTGATAAATTCTTTTATATATTATCTAAAATGAGTTAATTATTATTTTCAAACAAATTCCAATATGGGTTTTTTAAGTGTATATATATATATATATGAGTTGATTTTAAAAATGAATTTGAATTTGGATTTAAATTGGAAATCTAAGAAAAAAATATTTATCTTAAATATTTTGGATATAAAAATATATGTATAAGATTTTAATTAATATATGATTTGTTTTCTTTAAAGAATTTTATTTATATAAATTTAAAAAAGTATTTATTAATTATGAAATTTAATTATAAAAGCTTATAAACTATTTTTAACAAAAAAAATAAAAATAAGTAAAACATGCATAATTACACATGTAAGTTAATAAATAAAGTTTAACAAGTGTAATGTGATTAAAATAGGCAAATGAAAAATGTTAAGTAAGTTAAACAAGTGTCACCAATTTATTTTTTTATTTTCTTTTATTTTTAATAAATCCTCAATAAGCCTATATAAACATATATCTCATCTCTTTACTTTTTTTTCCTATCTTCATTATACAAACTCAAGAAAACAAACCTGTAAAACATTATTCAAACCACAAGCAAAATCATAATCCCAAAACCTGTTAATATTCAAACCTGGAAAATCTAAAGCCTGTAATCAAATTTCTCAAACTAGTAATCTTTTCAAAAGCAATCACCAAAGCAAATCAAGCTTCCAAATAAATTAAAGTTTCAAAGCTAGATCATTACAATAACCAGTTTTCTAGTTTCAAAAGATTTAAGCAATTCATGTTTTCAAATGTCAAAACTATTTCAAGCTCTGTTCAACTGATTCGTGGTGAATAAACATTTTCTCTTAAAAGCCTAAGTAAATTAAATTATGTGCATGTGATTCCTGGAATGATTTGTGCTTGGCATGAATATTTATACAAGTGTTGATCATGTATGTTGTTTGAGTTTTGAATTGTGCATGTTTGTGCTTCTCTGTTTTCAATTTTCAGAGTTTAAAATAAAATCAAAATTCAATATCTTTTTGTTTAATCACCGTTAGGACTTGGGTTTCAAACAAAATTTGTTTGTTTAAGCATAGATTAAGGTTTAAAATTTTAATTAAGTAAACTAAATTTGTAATTTTCTAAAAAACCAAGAAGAATAGTGGAAACTTAAGATATGAAAAAAATTCAAACATCTTTGTTAACTCATATTTTTGTGCCGACCTAAAACTCTGCGACTCAAGACTCTGCGACCTAAGGGACTTAACGACCTAAGGAAATTAGCAACCTAAGGGACTTAACGACCTAAGGAAGTTAGCGACCTAAGGGACTTAACGACCTAAGAGAGTCTCTGACCTAACTGAGTTAGCGACCTAAGGAAGCTAACGACCTAACTGAGTTAGCGACCTAAGGAAGCTAACGGCCTAACTAAGTTAGCGACTTAAGGAAGCTAACAACCTAGCGGACTCCACGACCTAAGAAGTGTTACGACCTAAGAAGTGTCACGACCTAAAGAATGACACGACCTAAAGAATGACAAGACCTAAAGAATGCCACGACCTAAAGAATGTCACGACCTAAAGCTTCACGACCTAACTGCAGAAAGCAACTTAACGAGCTAAAAGAAGAGAAGGGGGGCATGACCTATCTTAGGTCGCTTACGACCTATCTTAGGTCGCTCACGACTTACCACTTCAGATGAAACCGAGCGCAACTCCATCAGTCTAGCTTCCTAAGTCGTGAGAGGATCACGACCTATCTTAGGTCGCTCGCTACCTAAGACCTGACTTAGGTCGTACGCGACCTAAGAATTGGGGTAAAATTTCTGTCCAGAGTTTAACTTCTATAAATACCCCCCTAACTCCAACGGCAAAAGGACTTTTGGCCAACCATTTTCTGAAGCACCGTTACTCTGCCGAATTCTCAACTCATCCAACATTTGAAGAACTCTAATCACTCCAGACATTACAACAAGATTTGAGAGAAATCTACTGCATTCAACATGAATTCGAGAAGATCTTCAACATCGAAGCTTGAGCTAATAGTCTAAAGTGTTTAGGAATCGAAATATATTGTATTTTGAAGAACATTGTAACCAGAATCAGCAATAAAAGACTATAAAGTGGACGTAGGCACAACTACGGGCCGAACCACTATAAATCTGTTGTTCCTTTACCGTTTTCTGCTATTTCCTGCTTATATTCTATTCCCGTACCAACGGGTGGTGCTTTCACATTGTTATTACACACACCGGGTGTTAGCGTTCGATTTTCAGCGTTAACATTTTGGTGCTTTCACTGAGAACCCAACTCAGGAAGATTGTCATCATTGCTTCAAAAAAGTTTGCTGAAAAAGTCTCTTTCAAAACCAGAAGTTTGTTGGATATAATGGCTCCTAGAAGAAAACGCAAGAATGTCAGATCTGAAGATGCTCACGATAACACCGCTACTTCTCTTTCTCCAAGTCAAGCAGCTCCCAGCATTGGGGTGACGCGAGAAGAGTTAGATGCTGTAGTGACCGGGTTGTATCAGCAAATTAAGACTCAGAATACTCTAATGATGGAGAAGTTAAGTGCTTTGCTCGGGGCTAGTCAAAGACCAGTTAATAATGAAGAAAATTTTGCTGATTCTCTTCATAACTACGAAGGAAGAAATATTCCTCAAGGGGGATCAGGTGTCGCTGAATGAGCACCCCTCCAAGCTGAAGGATCCAGGCCATCGCCAGTTTTCCGTGAACATCTACCCGGACAAACTTCCGAGAAAATGGCTGAAGTATACTCCGCAAAGTCATTGAATAATGAGGAATATCTCTCCGGCATGATTCGGCAAATAATGAAAGAAAGCATGCAGAGAGATGAAGACGAGAGCGAATGGGGATTCACACCGAGTAAAACTCCATTTACTGAGAGGATACTAAAAGCTGAGTTTCCCAGAAAATTTGTTCCCCCCACCATTCCTGCTTATCGGGGGACAAGTGACCCAAATCAATTCTTGTATAAATATGACTGGCACATGACCGGCGCAAGGGCAACTGACGAGATTAAGTGTCGGTATTTCCCGGTATATTTGGAAGGAGTGACACTTCTTTGGTTTACCAAGCTTCCTGTTCGATCTGTAGATCAGTTTTCCGATCTGACCCGAAAGTTCAAAGAGCAATTCAGGCTGTACGCTTCAAAGGCGAAGGACATTATGTCATTGTCTAGTATTGAGCAGAATCCTGGAGAGCCTATTATATCATTCCTGAATCGATTCAACATAGCTCTGGCCGAGGTTGACAATGCAGAGCCACGAATGGTTTTGACTTATCTAATGCGAGCAATCGATAAGTCAAGTGAATTTGGGAAGTGGTTGAAAATGAAAGAACCAAATTCGCTCGAGAAATTCTATAAGAAAGCTGATGAGTTCATACGCTTGGAAAATCTTCCAGCACCAGTGAAAGTGGCGGCGACAAGAGTAGAGAACAACATTGCTACTTCAGCTAAGAAAGATTCTGGAGGTCAGAAAAGGGAAAATAATGATGGGAAGAAACAAAAGGATATAAAGAAACCTCGCTTCTTCAAACCTTCAGATTTCAATCCATTAACCGATACTCCAGAAAATATTTTCTTTACCACTAAAGATGCTGTGGATTATCCCAAACCAGCTGAAATAAAACCGGGAAAGGGTGCTATGCGAAATGGAAAATTCTGCCGCTTTCACAACCAACCCGGTCATGATACCAACGAATGCCGTCACTTGAAAAGCTTAATTGAAGAGTTGTTGAGGGAAAACAAGCTGCAGCAATATGTAAAGAAGAGTAGGAATGACCCAAATTCGTCTACTCAGGGGCAGCAGCTTCCCACTCATCCATCTGGCTCGGGGAAGAACACTGCCGCACATGAGTCCGAAAGGCCAGTTATCAATGTAATTACAGGAGGCCCACACCCAGCAGGCAGAAGCTGGGGTGAAATGGAACGATATGCCCATGCTTTGAAATACACCCCGGCAGAAGAAGATGTTTTTGCTATAGAAGACGCTGCACCCCTGAAGCAGCAGAAAATTTCTAATGATGATATTATGTTCAAGGCAAAGGGTTCTATGGGTATTGAAGCTCCAACCATAGATCCCTTGGTTATTTCTGCTGGAATTGGGCCAACTATTGTAAGACGAGTGCTCATTGATTGCGGTGCTTCCTGCAACATACTCTTCAAGAAAACATTTGACCAAATGAAGATCCCAATGAATGATGTTCAAGCTTCATCACAGAAGATTGTTGGGTTCACTGGGGAACCGCAGCAACCAATCGGAACTGTTGACTTGTTTGTTGAACTTGGAGAGGGGCAGAAAAGGGTAGTTCGGAAAAAAACTTTTGTAATTGTTGATGGATTTTCTGCCTACAATGCCTTCCTAGGCCGTCCAACTTTAGCTGCATTCAGAGCCATTCTGGCCCCGTGGTGCCTAACTATGAAATTCCCTACAGATAATGGTGTTGGTGTCATTAAGGGAGATCAAAACACCGGGCGGGAATGCTACCTTATAGAGCTTCGAGAGGCTAGGAAGAGAGAAATGGGAAAAGATGCGGCAGCTCCCCTCCGCATCAAAAGCCCATCCTTGTAGCAAATACAGGGCGGTCCCTGCACTGGCGAACATAGTGGTGCGAGGAGCGAAATGGACCCCAGAAAAGCCAGTGCAGAGGAAAATCGAGTGGTGCCGATGGAAGTAACGGTACCAATACCTGTTGATCCTAAAGACCCAAACAAAGTGCTAAATGTGGGTTCACAACTCAGTATGGCAGTCCAAAACATGCTAGTATCATTTTTGAAAGCAAATCTAGACGTTTTCGCTTGGAGTCACGCTGATATGTGTGGAATATCTCCAGAGGTTGCTGTACATGCACTGAATATTGATCCGAAGTTCACGCCTGTAAAATAGAAGAGAAGAACCCAAGGTCCAGAAAGATCAGCAGCCCTAAAGGAAGAGGTAGACCGACTCATGGAGAATCATTTCATCAGAGAGTCTATAAATCCAAGTTGGGTTTCAAATCCTGTACTGGTTAAAAAGGCAAATGGAAAATGGAGAGTGTGCATTGATTTCTCAGATTTAAACAAAGCCTGTCCTAAAGACTGCTTCCCGTTACCAAGGATTGATCAGCTGGTAGATGGAACAGCCGGACACGAATTGTTATCTTTTATGGATGCTTACTCCGGGTATAACCAGATTATGATGCATGAGTCGGACCAGGAGGATACGAGCTTCGTCACAGATGTTGGTCTTTACTACTACAAAGTCATGCCTTTTGGATTGAAAAATGCAGGGGCAACATATCAAAGGCTTGTTAATGCAATGTTCAAATCACAGCTTGGGAAAACTATGGAAGTCTATGTCGACGATATGTTAGTGAAATCAAAGAAAGCAGTTGACCATATGGACCACTTAGCAGAAATGTTCGAAATCCTCCGAAAATATGGAATGAAGCTCAACCCTTTGAAATGTTCATTCGGAGTAGAATCCGGCAAATTCCTGGGATTTATTGTAAGCGCTAGGGGCATTGAAGCAAATCTTGCTCAAATTACTGCTCTAAGACAAGTCAAAGCCCCTAGAACAAAGAAGGAACTGCAGAGCCTAAATGGGAAAGTTGCTGCCTTAAGTCGGTTCATTTCCAAAGCTACTGACAAATGCATCCCCTTCTTTGACGCTTTAAAGAAAGGAAAGAAAAACTTCGAATGGACACCAGAATGCCAGAAAGCTTTCGAGGAGTTAATCCGTCACATGGAAGTGCCTACAATACTTTCCAAACCCAACAACGGCGAAGACCTTTTCATATACTTGGCAGTTTCATCTCATGCCTTGAGTGCAGCACTGGTATGAGAAGATGCAAAGGTTCAGCGCCCGGTCTACTATATCAGCAAAAGACTCACTGGGGCAGAAATGAATTATTCAAAGCTAGAGAAGCTCGCCTACTGTTTACTGATTGCTTCCAGAAAATTGAGGCCGTATTTCCAAGCTCACTCCATCAAAGTTCTCACCGATCAGCCCCTAAAGCAAGTCATATTTCGCCCTGAAACTTCAGGCCGTCTTCTGAAGTGGAATATTGAGCTTAGCCAATATGATATCACTTATCATCCCCGAAGAGCGATCAATGGACAAGCCTTAGCGGATTTCATCGCAGAGTATACAGATAAGGGTGACAAAAAGGAAGATATTACAGTTGACATCCCGATCAAATGGAAGTTATATGTTGATGGCTCGAGAAATGATTACTGTTCCGGAGCTGGGGTTGTGCTTGAGACCCCCGAAGGGCGATCATTATGTTACGCATTAAGATTGGAATTCCCTTCTACAAACAATGAAGCAGAATATGAGGCTCTAATCGCTGGATTAAAGATTGCAAAGGAATTGAACATCAAAGCATTGCAAATCTTCAGTGATTCTCAGCTTATTGTGTGTCAGGTCAAGAAGGAATTTCAAGCTAAAGGAGGAAATCTGCCCGCTTATTTGTCAAAGGCTTCTGAACTTCTCAATGATTTTGATCATTATTCAATAAACCACATACCTCGAGAGGAAAATATGAAAGCGGATTCTCTAGCAAAGTATTCAAGCTCCGGAGAAGCTCAGTTATTGGGATTGGTTCCTGTGGAGGTTTTGTCAGCTCCAAGCATTGATGATATGGATATCGACTGGATCATGGCTGTATCTCAAGAACAAGAGTCATGGATGACCCCAATCAAAGAATATCTGCTCAACGGCTCCCTACCAGAAAATTCTAAAGAACGCCAAAAGCTGTTAAGAAAAGCATCAAGATATGTAATTCAAGACGGCCGGTTATACAGGCGGGGATTCTCAATGCCATTACTCCGATGTGTAACAAGGAAGAAGCTAGGAAAATCTTAGCAGAGGTACATGGAGGAGAATGTGGGGATCATTCAGGCGGTCAAACACTTGCCAAGAAAGTTCTTCGATATGGGTATTTCTGGCCTGATATTAATCGAGATGCTGCTATCTACTCCAAAAAATGTGACAAATGCCAAAGATTTGCAAAAATCCCAAGAGCACCTTCAACTGAACTAACACAGATGGTCAGTCCATGGCCGTTCGCCATTTGGGGGATAGATCTGATCGGACCTTTACCAATTGCCAAGTCGGGAATCAAATATGCTATTGTTGCTGTTGATTATTTCACTAAATGGGCTGAAGCTGAATCTTTGGACACTATTACTTCTAAAAAGATGATAAATTTTGTAACGGAAAATATCATTTGCAGATATGGTGTGCCACAGAAGATAATCACAGACAACGGTACTCAATTTGAAAGCGAAGAGTTCCAGGACTTCTACAAGCAATTCAAAATCCGAAAAAGTTTCTCAGCAGTGGCTCATCCGTAGGCAAACGGGCAAGTGGAAGCAATAAACAAAATATCAAGTCAACCATCAAAAAGCAACTTGAAAAAGAAAAAGGTGGATGGGTTGATAAGCTACCACTAGCGCTATGGGCATACAGAACAACCCATAAAACTGCGACAGGGCACACTCCATTCTCATTGGCATACGGATCGGAAGCAATGATTCCAGTTGAGCTAGAAGTCCCTTCGCACAGGAGGGTTCATTTCAATCAGGCCGAAAATGAAAAATTGCAACTCGAAGCACTTGACTTTCTTGATGAGAGAAGGGAAGAAGCTAGACTCAGAGTTGTAGCACATCAGCAAAGAATTGCAAGGCACTTCAATTCTAAAGTCCGTCAACGAAGCTTTGAAGTCGGCGACTTAGTGTTGAAAAGGATCATGACAGTAGTCGGAGTATTGGGGCCAAATTGGGAAGGGCCATATGTTATAGGCAATAAACTTCTTGATGGCACATTCAAACTCACAACTGTCGAAGGAGATCCAATCCCAAGAGCCTGGACCAGCAATCATTTGCGCCCATATTTTACTTAAAAAGCTTTGCTTGAAATTGTAAAATGGTTATGGATGTATCAATTGTATTGTAAACCATTGTAAAATCAGTGATGATAAATGAAGAGCTATAAAGTGGATGTAGGCCCGATTTTTGGCCGAACCACTATAAATTCTGTGTTCTTTATTATTATAGTATGCCTGTTTTATTTCGATATGTAAATACTCTAAATGTATTGCTAAAATGTCGATTCAATACTGCAGGTCATTAAAACAAAGCTTACCCATCACAATGCCAAGTGAACCCCACAAATCACTCAGTAGACAAATTTCAAGCCACAAAAAGTTCCAAATTCAAATCCAACATAAGATGAACTTTACATCAAAATTTGATGATTCCACCAAAGTGACACTTTTCCAAAGAAAAAGACGCTTGTTAACTAATCACGATTGTTTGTATAAACAAACATCTGATTGAATAACTTGCGCCTGTCCCATGGAATCAATCAACAGTAAAAGTACACTCTATTGGATAAAACAAGCTGCTTGCAAAGGAAAGGAACATAGGCTCGGAGACAACAATAAAGGGACATGGGCAAGCTGATCAATAAAAGCCCTCTTTAGAGGCACAAGACCTCTTCGGAGGCGCAACTCTTCGGAGGATAAAGACCTCTACGGAGGCACAAGCCCTCTTCGGAGGCACGCCAATAAATGGAAATGCTCTTCTCAACAAAAAGGTTGATGGAACCACTGAGGCAAGGCCTTTGTTAACTAATTGCGATCGTTTGTGCAAATGAACATCCAATTAAATAACTTGTGTCCGCCCTGTGAGTCCATTTAACTGTGAGAAAGTAACTTCCAAACAATCAAATAAAGACCTCTTCGGAGGCACAAGACCTCTTCGGAGGCATAAGACCTCTCCCGAGGCACCACAAGCCCTCTTACGAGGCACAAGCCTTCCCCAAAGGCACATACTGCCCTCTTCGGAGGCAGAAGACCTTTCCCGAGGCACCACAAGCCCTCTTACGAGGCACAAGCCTTCCCCAAAGGCACATACTGCCCTCTTCGGAGGTAGAAGACCTTCCCCAAGGCACACAAGACCTCTTACCAGGCACAAGACCTCTTCGAGGGCACAAGACCTCTTCGGAGGCACAAGACCTCTTCGGAGGCACAAGACCTCTTCGGAGGCACAAGACTTCTCCGGGAGCACAAGACTTCTCCGGAAGCACAAACAAAAGACCTCTCCGGGGGCACAACGCTACTTCACAAAGCATAATGCTACTCTTCGGAGTCCAAATGCTACTCCTCAGAAATGCCAAAAATCCCTCCTCAGAGGCACACTTCAACTCTCAAGGAAAATCTACTTGTTCATCTTGAAAAAATTCTTCCCCAGAAATTGAAGTGCTAAGTAAAGTCCTCTTTAGAGTTCCGCTCTACCGCGTAGGAGAATTCACTTCTCAAAAATATGAAGTAACCATCTCCGAAGGTTGAAGCGTAAAAAATTCTCCAAAATGAGACATGCTCAATTTAAGTAGAATAATTGTTTCCTCAAAGACGGAATAATTATTCTCCAAAAATAAGAGTACAAGTCTCTCCAAATCAAAAAGATATTGCAATGCACTTGTGGTATAGGGGCAATATCATACAATACAACTACAACAATAAAAGTAGTATTCAAGCGACATACCACAAGCACATTACAATATCACGCAGAAAAGATGTGGAATAAATGCATTCTCAAACACAGACCAAAAAGTTTGTACAAGTAAAAAGAATCGCTTATTCTATATTAAAATGAGAAATAGATGCATTCTTACATACGCAAGAGTTTGTACAAGTAAGAGAATTAATTTATTCAAAACTATGAAATTTTTTTACATGTGCAGATCTCAAAAAGAAGCGGGGACCGGTACCCGCACAATCTCCGGTCAATACATCCAAAAAAGCAAAACAAGAAGCATAGAGTCTAGCTTATCATTCCTTCTTCTGACCACCATTAGAACTCTTTCCCGGCTTGATAATCAGTTTTGGAAGCCGTTGTGGATGAGTCGGGGAAGGAGGAGAAGGAGGAGCAGCTGGATCTTCTTCAACATTCTTCTCGTCAGCCGAAGCGCTCTTCTTCTTCTTCTTCATTGCGCGCTTCCCTTTCCTCTTGGAAGAAGATTCGCTTCCCGGAGTGAAAAACTCAGAAAGTTTTGTGTCATCATCATAAGTTTGCTCCGGGGTCTTTTCGCCTTCTTCAAGTTCCCCAGTCTTTTGCTCTTGCAAAACAACCGGATCATCCAAGTCTTTAAGGGCTTTTATTTTCTCTTCTTGTGATCCTGGTTGAGAAGCAGACAGAGGAGTGACTTGGGAAGGAGGAGGAACAACAACCGGAGAAGGGGAAGTTGGCGCAGCTTTTGGAACTTCCGCTGCAGAAGAAAAGAAGTTAAAACCGGTATTCTCCGAGAAAAAAGAAGATATTGGTTCATCAAAGCTTAAGTAATAAGTAAGAAGTTCGTCAAACTCGGTAAAATCGAATAAGTGATTCACGGAATTCGGGTCGACGTCAAAGTTACCTGGAGAAGTTGGCTTTGAAACTTCAATCTCGAATTTCTCAGCCTCAATATCTTCCAGAGACTCTTCCTCGGTAGGAGTAGTCACAATTTCAGTGTCAACTTTAGCAGGAAGCGAAGAATGGGCACTGGAATCTATAATGTTGACATCAGCCAAAGTTGTAGTATGAACGGGGGCAGTTGAAGGAGCTTCCTCTTTCGGGTGTTCATCTCCCATCGACTCAGCTCGCGCTTTGGCAAGTTGCTCCTTTCCTCTAGCAAGAGCGACACGAGTTTCATCATCAAGATAACGTGCCTCAAGCTCTGCCTCGTCATAGCCGGCACCGCCAAGCATATCAACTGCAGCTTCCCACACTTCAGCCAGAGTAATCTCATATTCAGGGCCCAGAAAAGAGCGGCTCCCATGACCCAGAACGGTGTGCAGATAAAAGTCAAAAAGAGTAGAGCTGATATTGGCTTTGGTAGCCACATGAGACTCTTCGGCTGCAACTTTCCCAACGATAGCTTCATCGCGCTCTTTTTCAGTTCTCAGTAACTGAGCTTGTAATCTGACGATTTCCAAATCTCGAGAGCTAATTTTCTCCCGAAGCTGAACAGCATCATCACGATATTTCCCGGTAATATGCTGCTCTGCTTCAAGTTTGGCTTCAGCATCTCGCTGAGCAGCGTGAGCGTCTCGAACTTGTTTTTGAAGCATCTCCTCCTTTTGCGAGTAAGAAGTGGAGGAAGTAGCAAGCTCGCTCTTTAATCTTTCAACTTCAGCTTCAAGCTTTCCATAATTATCAGAGATGCTCTTCATTTCAGCATCGTGTTGCTTACAAATTTTGTCCCATTCTGATTTATCATTCTCCATGGTCAGCATGGCTTCAAGATTCGCACGATTGACCCTTTGCAGCTCATCAACAAGCTTTTGCCATCCGGACACCCTTTCAATATTAAGTTTGACGGCATCAAGGCTACGCAGCATATCCGATTTATTGATCGGGACCAAATCAAGGTCGAAGCGTACCCCCTTTAAACACCATTGCGGGAACCGACTTTGAAGAATTCGCGGACCCTGTCCAACTTGATACTGAGGTCTGTTGATGATTGTTTAGACATCAGACTTCTCAAGAGCAGGAGAGTCAGTGGGGATATCAAGGGGAATTGGAGCAGGAGTCTTCTCAGAAATTGCAGACGCGTCACTAGGCTTGACCCGCTTGCTTGGATCATCAACAATATGAGTCTTCCCTTTATCATCGTAAGACTTTCGCTTATGAGAACTATCACCTCTGTGGGAAGAGTCGTATCGCTCATCTCTCCTCCCGTATTGATGCTCATAGTCCAGCTTCTCTTGCTCATAGTCCCGCCTCTCTTGAGCTTTCCTAATATCTCTTTCTTCATCTGTCTCCCTTGGGGTATTGAGGTATCGCCTAAAGTCATAAGTTCCACGGCCTCCATGGCGCTGAAACTTGTCATAGTATGAACCAGTGCGTCCCATCGGAGAATCTGAAAATGGAAAAGAAATGAAGTTTAGAAATTTCCAGAAAAAGAGGATAAGTGCGTATAAGCGCCAAAAAATCCTAAGTGTGTGCGGCGTGCAAACTACGCGCGTTAAATTACAGACCACGCTTTAATGAGGGAACGGAAACGACTGGTGTAGAAGGTGTCGAAATTTGTTGCAAAGAAGAAGTCGCTTCAACAACAGGAGAGATCGCTTTTGAAATATCATCTTTAAAAAGTTCCTAAGAAGTTATCATTATATCGCTCAAATCATCAAAAGTATCATCGCCGTGATGCCCAGCAGAACTCTCTTTTTCGACTTCCACGTCAGCCGTCTTTTCAGAATATGAGGATTTTCCTCCTCTTCAATAACTGGAGAAAGTGTTAACTTGCTGGATGACCCCGCAACATTAATGGAAGCGGAACACTTCACCAGTGAAGTCTCACTGGTGGGTTCTTTCGGTGAAGGTTCTTCGGCAAGGGCTGGGGCATCTGACGTCTTTTCTGGAAAATCAAGAACTTCATGAGGCTGGACGGAACAAGAAGAATGTAGGAGTTCGAACTGGTGCAAAAGTTCATCTTTCAACAAGAATTTGGCGCTTCTCTCTTCCATAGCCACAACATTTAAAGTTTCAAAAATTGACTTGAGACTGGGATTTCTAAGCGGGGGAGGAAGTGCTGAAAAAAGAAAAGAATGAAGATAAGCATTTGATAATTCAGGTTTCAAAAAGCTCATGAGATGAACAGAGAAAGACAATCTTACTCCCGACTCTCCAGACAGAGTAGAATCTCGGAGGACATCGGACAAAGAAGAATTGATTTAGGAACCCGTGAGCACTATCGGGTAAATCCAAAATCAACTTCCGGTTTCTGGCACCTCTTACAAGCACGATTGGAGGGTGATCTTTGTTCTTAGCAAAAGTACACAAATAGCAAATTTCATCGAAGCTTGGAAGACGGTCGAGCGTCCTCCTAAACAGAACACACAACCCCATCAAGACGGCATAACCGTTGGGGTGTAGCTGGAAAGGCGAGATAGCTAATCGAAGGAAAAGTTCTCGGAGAAATTCGTTGAAAGGTGGAATAGCTCCGCTTAAACACATCTGGCGATTCACTGCGACAAAACCGAGAGGTGGCCTGTCAGCTGTGTCACTTGCTCCAGGGAATATAGCATCTGATTCGGCAATACCGAATTGGGTACACAGTTGTCTAAAAACTTTGTGGCTCACAGTGGTCGGAGTTCTCTCCGGAGGATCGATAGGTGGGTTAGCAATCGGGAAAGCTTCTCCGACTGGTCCTAAATCTTCTTGTTGAGATGTCATTCTACACAATCAACTGGATATTTAAATATGAAGGTGCACGTTTCCTAAAAAGTGTGAAGTGTTGTGCAGAACTAAAACGATAACAAGCAAGTATAACTGAAATTGAGATAGTTGACATTTGTCGATTATAAAGTTTCGAGGCTTGTAATTTTAAGTTTAAATACAATGTTGTGTTGAAGCAAACAAATCAGCTTAGGTTGATTATTTCAGCTTTGCTTCAATACTTCATTTGAATTTGTCATTTCACAGCATTTCATTCACAGAATTCATCTAAGTTAATTACTAGTTACGAACTAATCTGTCATGCGATGTGGGCAATCAATGGCAGTATATTTGTCCCGTTTTTCTGCAAATGTTTTTTTAAACAGGTTATTAGCATTAAAATCAAGACAATCTGAAAAGAAATGCAACACAGTTTAAATTCAAAGGTCAACCAAGTTCTGTCCAAATTTCACAAGTGTTAGGTCGTCCAGCGACCTAGCATAGGTCGGAACCTTCATAGGTCGCACAGTGCAAGTTAAAAGGTTCAAAGCAATGCAGAATTGTTCAAGTCCTAGCTCGGCCGCGACTTAAAGCCTATGTCGCAGGAAAGTTAGGTCGTGCAGTTTTTAGGTCGTGCGATTCTTAGGTCGTGCAGTTTTTTAGTTCAAGCAACTCTTCGGTCGTTTAGCGACCTAGCACAGGTTGTAACTATCCTTAGGTCGCGAATTGTCTTAAGTCGCTTGAGACCCCTATGATGCTAACTTCCTCTCTACACCACAACCCACCAGACCCGATAACCCGTTATCAACTACACATATAAATCCATCGTCTTCTTCATTCCTCCATATCACCGAATCACCCCAAAAGCAAGTCAAAACAACCCCAATACATCGCAGATTCAACACATTACTATGCCTTCATGAATCGGTTAAAGCAGCGATCAAAAGTCGATTACGACAATCACTCGAGACGATGCACAACTCATAGAATGGGGATAAGGTCGAAAGATAGGGATTCAAGATTCGACGATGATTATGGTGGGATGGAGATCAAATTCACTTACGAGATGTAGTGGTGAGGATGAATCAGTGAGTAGAATGGGTTGAATTCGTCTTTGAAAACTCGTAAATTCTTCAATGGAGGAGCGGGAAGTCAAAGTAATTAAGTGAGGAAGAAGCTCACGACCTAACTAATTTATATGAGGCTGAGAGAGGAAGGCGAATAGGCGTACGAGTTAGCACGAGTTTTAGGTCGTTCACGACCTAGCAAAGTTAAGTCGAAGCACACGACCTATGTCATAGGCCTGCACTTCGAGGGGCAAATGTTAACTCATATTTTTGTGCCGACCTAAAACTCTACGACTCAAGACTCTACGACCTAAGGGACTTAACGACCTAAGGAAGTTAGCGACCTAAGGGACTTAACGACCTAAGGAAGTTAGCGACCTAAGGGACTTAACGACCTAAGAGAGTCTCCGACCTAACTGAGTTAGCGACCTAAGGAAGCTAACGACCTAACTGAGTTAGCGACCTAAGGAAGCTAACGGCCTAACTAAGTTAGCGACTTAAGGAAGCTAACGACCTAGCGGACTCCACGACCTAAGAAGTGTTACGACCTAAGAAGTGTTACGACCTAAGAAGTGTCACGACCTAAAGAATGACATGACCTAAAGAATGACAAGACCTAAAGAATGCCACGACCTAAGAAGTGTCACAACCTAAAGAATGTCACGACCTAAAGCTTCACGACCTAACTGTAGAAAGCAGCTTAACGAGCTAAAAGAAGAGAAGGGGGGCACGACCTATCTTAGGTCGCTTACAACCTATCTTAGGTCGCTCACGACTTACCACTTCAGATGAAACCGAGCGCAACTCCATCAGTCTAGCTTCCTAAGTCGTGAGAGGATCACGACCTATCTTAGGTCGCTCGCGACCTAAGACCTAACTTAGGTCATACGCGACCTAAGACTTGGGGCAAAATTTCTGTCCAGAGTTTAACTTCTATAAATACCCCCCTAACTCCAACGGCAAAAGTACTTTTGGCCAACCATTTTCTGAAGCACCGTTACTCTACCGAATTCTAAACTCATCCAACATTTGAAGAACTCTAATCACTCCAGACATTACAACCAGATTTGAGAGAAATCTACTACATTCAACATGAATTCGAGAAGATCTTCAACATCGAAGCTTGACCTAATAGTCTAAAGTGTTTAGGAATCGAAATATATTGTATTTTGAAGAACATTGTATCATTTTGTAACCAGAATCAGCAATAAAAGACTATAAAGTGGACGTAGGCTCAATTACGGGCCGAACCACTATAAATCTGTTGTTCCTTTACCGTTTTCTGCTATTTCCTGCTTATATTCTGTTCCCGTACCAACGGGTGGTGCTTTCACATTGTTATTACACACACACCGGGTGTTAGCGTTCGATTTTCAGCGTTAACAATCTTAATTCTTTGATTTAGGTATATAATCTGAATCACTATCTTAAATCATGATTTTTAAGGGTTAATTCATGATTTTTAGTGGGAAATCGAGTAAGCAATTCTAGGTTAGCCAGAAAGTGAGTATTGAGCTGTTGTAGGCAATCGGAGTGATACGGAGGGTCGGGACCACTTCTGGAGGTGGCGATGAGGTCGACGAGCTTGGCAAAAATGGTGGATGATTTTTTTCATCGCCCTGGCGTCGATGGTGGGTCGAATTGGGTTTTAAACCCTATTTTGAGTTGAGTTTGGAAACGGGATCATTACATCATCTCTATAGCATCGAGACTGATCAGAGGATGGGGGATGGAAGCGTCAGGCTTAGGGGGAGCTGTGGTCAGAGGCATGTAACCTCTGGTGGTCGGATTCGCTTAGACGAGATGGATTCGTGGTTGAAGTTTCTTGTTCCAGTTCTATTTGTCATCTCGATTTCGATTCTATAGTTGTGGTGACCTTTGGATGGTCGGGATCGTAAGGGAGGGACATCGACAACTCGTCGACATTGGTAAGGATGGACAGAGCTCTAGCGATGGATGGTGTATGTGCATGGTGAAGTTTTGTGTCAGTAAGTTTGGGTAGTGAGTGATCTCGAAGGAGTACTCCGGGTAATTTGGATAGGTACTCGAGTAAAGACTCGGGTAGTTGCATGTGAGTGAAATCATGGTTCCAGTTTTTTTCTTCTGAAAAACTTAAACTAAAACTAAAATTTTAAAATGTAAGTGGATTTATTCGGGTCTGGACTCGAGAGCTATTCGGGTTGGACTCAAAGCAAGTTTAGAAACAGTTTTTAAAAAGTTTTAAAGGTTTTACAAAAGCAAGTTTTAAAATTTAAATTGAATTTAGATTTAACTATTACTTGATAAATGTTTAAGTTATTTGATTAAAGGAAGTAATGATTTATTAACTTTAATTTGTTAAGTTAAATGATTATTTTATTTTAAAACATAATTAAATGATTTAATTAAGGAAGTTAATTATAAAGATAAAATGTTTTAAAAATGTTAATAATAATTAAGTCATTAGTAAAGATAATGGTTTACCTTAAAAGCTAATTAAGGATTTAATGATTTGAGATTAATCAAGTTAATAAAGTAATTGTAGTATAATTAACTAATTTAATTAATTAATTATTAAGGATTAATAAATTTATAATTAAGGGTTATAAGTTTCTTGGTTGGAGGTTAATTAATTTGTAATTAAGGGTCTAGTTAATTAATTAGAGATTAATTAATGGATAATTAAGAATTAATTAGTTAAGTAATTAGAGATTAATTACTTAAAATTAAAGGATAAATTTATCAAGGATTAATTGATTTAATTAGTAATTAAAGGTTAATTGAATTAATAATTAAAGGTTATTAACCAAGGATATTTAACCTATGGGATAATTACTTGATAAAAGTAATTAAAGGTAAATTACTTAAGGGAAGTAACTAAGGATCAATTACTTAGTGTAATTAATTAAAGGATTGATTAGTTGAGTAAAATTAATTAAGGGTTAGTTAATTAATGAGCATGATTAATTAAAGGAAAATTAATCAATGTAAGTAATTATAGGATAATTAATTGGAGTAATTAATTAAGGATAAATGTAATTCATGTGAAGGGGTGAAGGTTAATTAATTTGTGTTCTTAATTAAAGGCTAATTACTTAATGTAATTAAAGAGGATAATTAAGGGATGATTAAATAATGGTTTGTAATTAATTTATGTTAAGTAAGCAGGATTAGAAGTGATTGATGTAATTAATTTAAATTATTTTAAATTAATTAGAAATGGTATAACAAATTAATCTTGCTTATAAATGATTGAATGATGTTGTATGCCTTAGATAGTTAATATCTCTGATATGTGATTTGTGATGCTATGTGATATGATATGTTTGGTTTAAACTGTGATAATGTGGGTATCTATCGATGATGAATTACTGTGTAAAGGTGACACTTTGTATTTAAAGTTTGAATTGTATTTCACTGGAATAACTTGGGTTAAGATGACTTAGGATTCGAAGAGACCGGGGTCGGGTATCAGTAATACCCGAAACCACTTTGATTAGTAAACTAAATTCTTTATAAATTGGATATGTGAAATTATACATGCTGGAGTGGAATGAATTAAGTAACATGGACATTTAACCTAAAAACCGTTGTGTGTGATAATTGTTTGATTATAAGAACTCGTAAAGGGTACGAGTTACCGTGATATTCACATATTTTATAGCTTGGTATTTTATATTATATAGGTTTGCTCATGCTAGTTTCTAGCCTGACCCGGGTGTTACTTTGTTGTAATGCTCGGGTCAGACCAAGTATTACAGCTTTTTAGGTTAGGTTGTTCAAGAGCTCAGGAGGCGAGCTAGAAGGCAGGAACGTATGGAGTTTACCGCCGAGTATTATTGTTTGTATCTGAGACAAGTTAATTTTAACTGTCCAGCAATTTTGTAATGTTGTAACTTTAATGAATTGTATGTAAAGTAACAATTATAGCCTTTCTTTATAGCTGCTATTATTTGATATTATATTTTGATCCGCTGCGAATGTGATATTCTGTGATTGTAAATTTTAGGTCGTTACATAAGGAGTTTACTAAACAATAAATAAAAAAATAAGCGAGAACCATTATGTGTTGTAAAGAAAACCAGATGTAGGAAATTAATATTAAAAGAAAATGGATCTACACTTACTTAAAGCTGTAAAAGAACAATAGTGTTGGAGGTAAATGGTGGCAAGCCGTAGTGGAAATCGTGAATAACAGTGGTGTGTGGAGAACACAGGAAATGATGAATGGTGGAGAAAGTTGGATTATAAAAAGCAAGACTGAAGAGGTAAAGAAAATTTCATACGATATTTATAGGGTTTATAGAATTTTGTAAAATGCTGTATTTAACGAACAATTGTCTTTTTGAAACTAACAACTGGATTTTAGAATTGACTATAATGTTCTTATTTTGCTACTAGATATAGAAGATAATAATATAGTTTGATAATAGTGATAACTACTGTCGTTAATCCAGCTATCATTCTGAAAGCCAGTTGTCATTCTATCAGCTCTCAATACTATCGTGTAATTAGTTGACAAGTTAGGAAAGGAAGTAGATGTAATTATTTCGCTATTGCCTCTATATTTGCATATTCTATGAAGGTACATATATAAGTATATTGTATCCTATTTTATGCTATATATGCGATTCCAAAGTTGTTTAATTTTACCACTAAAAGAATTTTCCAAATATAGTTCTATATAGTCTAAGATAGTTTTCTAATATCTTATTGTCAAAATTATCCAAATAAAGTAGACGGAGGAGGTATTGTGCTCAATTCTACTTTCTTTCCTTTTTTTCCTATTTAGTCAAACAACTATGTTTCCAACCTTTTGTTATTTTTAAGTAGGTATCATGGCAATTTCAAACCAGTTTTTCTAGCTTTCTAAACTTTACGTGATCAAATTATTTTCAACGAATAATTTTCATGCATTCTTGCGCTATCTAGAATTGTTCCAATGCATAAAATTTTGGACATAGTAGGATTTATTTGATTTATTAGTTAATACCAGTTGCATTTTAAATTTGTTATACCTATCATGGAAAGGAATAAAAATTGGACTGTTTATGATTTATTGATGCCAATATTAGTGTACCATTTATCTAAAAACAATTAATGAAGCAGTATATGTGAATAATTCTAGAAATTAATGTTACCGAGTAAACAGTAAAAACTATGATGCTTAACTCTTAGGCCAAACTTCCTTGTGCAGTAAAAGACAGAAGAAAGTTTTTATTAATTAAATTAAAACAATGATACTTTGTTTGAAATTTCACTTGATGGGTTTCGAGAGAGATTGCACCAAACTTTGATTCATATCCATATCAAAATAATATATTAAGTAAAACGTTGTTAACAAATGATTTTTAACTTGATATGAAAGAAAAATACAAATAAATATTAAATCATAAATAAATTTCAATCTAACTCCAAATGGACAGAAGAAGTTACCAAACATGTAAAATAAATAAATAAAACAACCGATCATAAAAATAATGATATTAATCCACGTCCAAACAAATTACATTAAATGCCAAAAATTAGTTGTGGATTAAGATGAAACGTATGGAGTTTACCGCTGAGTATTATTGTTTGTATCTGGGACAAGTTAATTTTAACTGTCCAGCATTTTTGTAATGTTGTAACTTTGATGAATCGTATGTAAAGTAACAATTATAGCCTTTCTTTATAACTTCTATTATTTGATATTATATTTTGACCTGCTGCGAATGTGAGATTCTGTGATTTGTTTTCTATTTCTTCTTCTACCTCTTTTCTTCTTTACCCTAACAATCTGGAATTTTCAGGGTTGAAAATTTTAGGTCATTACATAAGGAGTTTACTAAACAATAAATATAAAAATAAGTGAGAACCATTATGTGTTGTAAAGAAGACCAGATGTAGGAAATTAATATTAAAAGAAAATGGATCTACACTTACTTAAAGCGGTAAAAGAACAATAGTGTTGGAGGTAGATGGTGGCAAGCAGAAGTGGAAAATCGTGAATAACAGTGGTGTGTGGAGAATGCAGGAAATGATGAATGGTGAGAAAGTTTGATTATAAAAGGCAAGACTGAAGAGGTGAAGAAAATTTTATACGATATTTATAAGGTTTATAGAATTTTGTAAAATCCTGTATTTAACAAACAATTGTCTTTTTGAAACTAACAACTGGTTTTTAGAACTGACTATAATATTTGTATTTTGCTACTAGATATAGAAAATGATAATATAGTTTGATAATAGTGATAACTACTGTCGTTAATCCACCTGTCATTCTGAAAGCCAGTTGTCATTCTATCAGCTCTCAATACTATCATGTAATTAGTTGACAAGTTAGGAAAGGAAGTAGATGTAATTATTTCGCTATTGCCTCTATATTTGCATATTCTATGATGGTACATATATAAGTATAGTGTATCCTATTTTATGCTATATATGCAATTACAAAGTTGTTTAATTTTACCACTAAAAGAATTTTCCAAATATAGTTCTATATAGTCTAAGATAGTTTTCTAATCTCTTATTGTCAAAATTATCCAAATAAAGTAGACGGAGGAGGTACTGTGCTCAATTCTACTTTCTTTCCTTTTTTCCTATTTAGTCAAACAACTATGTTTCCAACCTTTTGTTATTTTTAAGTAGATAACATGGCAATTTCAAACCAGTTTTTCTAGCTTTCTAAACTTTACGTGATCAAATTATTTTCAATGAATAATTTTCATGCATTCTTGCGCTATCTAGAATTGTTCCAATGCATCAAATTTTGGACATAGTAGGATTTATTTATTTATTAGTTAATACCAGTTGCATTTAAAATTTGTTATATCTATCATGGAAAAACATAAAAGTTGGATTATTTATGATTTATTGATGCCAATATTAGTGTACCATTTATCTAAAAACAATTAATGGAGAAGTATAGTGAATAATTCTAGAAATTAATGTTACCGAGTAAATGGTAAAACTATGATGCTTAACTCTTAGGTCAAACTTCCTTGTGCAGTAAAAGATAGAAGAAATTTTTTATTAAATTAAATTAAAACAATGGTACTTTGTTTGAAAGTGCACTCGATGGGTTTCGAGAGAGATTGCACCAGACTTTGATTCATATCAATATCAAAATATTATATTATGTAAAATGTTGTTAACAAATGATTTATAACTTGATATGAAAGCAAAATACAAATAAATATTAAATCATATAAAAAATTCAATCTAACTCCAAATGGACAGAAGAAGTTACCAAATATGTAAAATAAATAAATAAAACAACCGATCATAAAAATAATGATATTAATCCACGTCCAAACAAATTACATTAAATGCCAAAAATTAGTTGTGGATTAAGATGAAAATTTGTCATTACTATTGCCTCAACTTCTTTCGCAGCTAGAACATCGTATTTTTAGAAGTACTAACTCATCTACCATACATAAATCTGCATATGAAATGGGAATCACAAAGTGGATGTAGACTGTTTTTATGCTAGCTTTGTCACATTACTTGCCTTGGATACATTTATTATATCCTTTGTTCGATTTTCTTACATATATTTTTAATTTTTTTGCAAGGCTAGCTAGCATTGGACTGGACAGCCCACATTTATTAATACTCATTTAAAACAGGTGCTCGACACATGTAACAGAACAGCTCGTAAAAAATGGGACATGATTAAGGTAGAGATGCCTAAAATGCTGTAACTTACAAAAGACTTTAGCCCCTACATAGAGGTGGAACCGCTATCATCATTGTCTGACACAGGACCATTGACATGAGTAAGGCCAGGAAAAAAAACTATTAAATTTTGAACATAATCGACTGAGTCATAGGGCTTGAAGTATTCAAACATAACACAAACATAACCAAACATCTATAATAACATTTTAAACAGGTGTATAATTGCATATGTAATAAGATGATTATTATAACAAAACAAAAATACGACTTTTTTAAAAGCAATGAGAATTTTCTCACCTTCATTTCCACTCCGTCAATCTTTTATGTAAGCTACGCGCCTCTTGAACTAACGTGCTCCAAACGTCTCAAATTAATCGCTTTTCTTTTTTTCTCCTTTTCCTTTCTTTTTCTTCTTTTCTTTTTGTTATTTGGCCATGGGCTTAAGGGGAGGGTACAGCCATGGATAAGTGGTGGCTGGATCGGCTAGGGTGGTGGTGGGTAGTGGCCATTGGTTAGAGGAGGAGGAAGAAGGGGATTTAAAGTGGGTTGTTGCATATTTCTTTTTATATTATTTTTGGAATAATTTTGGCATAATTCTATTAGGATAGTAAGCTATGGAAATGGAAATGGAGAGGACGAAGAAAGTGAAGAGAAAGTAAAGAATGAAGTGTAAAAGAATGGAAGGCATGCATGCTCATTTGTACTTGTGTTTTGGAAGACAAATGACTTAAATACCCATATCTACATTTTTGACATTCAAACCATTTTTAAAACTCTTTCCAAGGCATGATAAGAAGTGTGTTAAATGTGAGATGATGTTAGGATGTGAATTTATCCTTAGTAAATGATGTTTGCCCCTTTTTTTTACTTTCCAAATTACTAAAAAACCCTGTTGCTCATTCCCATGAAAGAAAGGACTTGTGCATTTATGGAGATCGATATAAATGTAATGATGTTGTTCCTTGAGCTTACTTAAACACTCTTTTCTCAAATCATGCTTTTACACCTTTCTTTTTTGTTTTATTTTATTTACTTTCCTAATATATGTTTTTTGTCTTATGTGCAAAACGTATAAGTGTATAAAAGTTTGTGAAGTTGATATACGTGTTAGAAAACATATCATGTTGTAACAACTTAGCGACAAATTGTTTTGGTTGAAAACGGTGTTTTTGTTGACAAATTTTACAGTCAAAATTTGATGTTCCCATTAAACAGTATATTCAAGTAAACCAAACTTAAAAATGAACTTTTTTCTTCTTTTAAATAAATTGAAAACATATCTATTCATATTTTAAATTATAATATCAAAATCTCTATTTTTACAATGTATGTATAACAGATAAAATACGATACATTTTGGTTATTTTTGTAAAACGATCAATAATATACTTTTAAATCTTTTAATATATTTTATTATCTTTATTAGCTTATTTTAATAAGATTGAACTTTTCAAATAAACATTTAAACCTATTTATTTAAGCATTTACTTAATTTTTACAAAATTTAACTTTTGATGAAAATCCAAATTTATGCTTTTTAATTATTAACTATAAGAACAAATAATTTCTCTATTATTATTTATTATATATTACATGTTTATCAAAGTTTTGAACCTTTTTAAATTTAAAATAAATAAAATACCTCATTTTCAAAGTAGCGAAATTACGGGTCGTTACATTAAGGATCAGGTCTTCAAAGTAATTAATGAATTTATGGAAAAAGGAAAAATTCTTAAAAGCATTATTCATACTTTTATTACTTTCATTCCCAAAAATAAAAAACCCAATATGTATTGGTGACTATAGACCTATTTCTTGTTCAATTTTATTACAAAATTATTGCTACTTTGTTAAGTAATAGATTAAAAGTATTTTTGCCTTTTCTCATTTTCAAAAGTCATAGTTCGGCCTATTAACCATCTTATTTATGCAAATGACCTTATGGTTTTTGTTAAGGAAAACAGAGATAATGTAGATACTATTAAAAAAATTGAAAATTGTATAAATATGCAAGGTTACAACTTAATGATGTAAAAATAAAGCATACATTCAACATGCATAGTAGGAATAAAAAGAAGTTCTAGATCCTCTAAATATTCCAGAAGGTAGCCCTCCTATTAAATATTTTAGTCTATTATTATTTGTTAGTAAAATCATTGTAACGACCCGCTATTTTGGACTATTCGCATCCGCACATGTTGGACTTGAATAATTCAAAATACTGAATTGTTAATTTAAATTGGCAAAACTCAGCATATACAGTAAATAAATAATCACAGATCATAGACATAGAGTAATAAATGCAGCGGAAACAAAAGATAGTAGTTCATGAAGCTACTATATACATATCAGAGTAAAATAAGGTACAATAGGAGTCTCGAATACAATAGTCAAATACAATATCAAAATACATCACTGGAATCAACTGAATATCTGAAAGCTGGATAGATAGCTGGAACTCCAAGCAAAGCTCCAACTCCAAAGGTGAGTCTCGAATACTGGTACACTCAGTCTGACCCGACCGTAAAGCAAAACACAAAACACTTGAGTCAGGATTAACATTCTTATATCAATAAATCCAACTCAAGTGAAATAACAATTGAAATACAAGTAACTCAAAGGATGTTTGGAATAACCATCCTTTAAGGATCCGTTAAACTATCTACTATGTAGTAGTGTACGATAAGTAGATAATGCCTATCAGTAATATAAAATATCAAAATAGTGTTAAGGCGTTACCATTATCCCCCATAACACATTTTATATAAGCGTTATAGTCTATACAGCACTGTAAACTCCACCGTAAACTAGTGGGATATCAGTGAGTACTCCATAGGTATAACACAAAACAAATCGTAGTGGTCGTGTATATAGGGATACAAGTATGACAAGGCACATGAGGCAATACCCAAGGCAGTGAAACTACCGTTTGCCTGATCCGGACTGGTGAGAATGCATCGCCGCAGCGATCGCAACACTGCGAAACAACACTCCCAAATCAAGGATGCACCAATCGACAACAAGTAATGAGTAGTTTTTGAAGAAGTGTGTTCGCTCGAGGTAGCTGACCCCATTTGGCCCGGCACGGCTCCTGTTTTAGTCATTTCCAATTTGACACAAGTGTCAAGGCTATCCATCATCGTTCTCTTTCTTCAGTCATCATGTACATCATTCCAACCACTTCATTCTGGATCACACTCGGTGTATAGTTATTAAAGTGGTTTCCGGTTTAGACAGTGAGTATGTCCCTAGCCGATTCCGGTCTCTTTAATAACCTACGAAATTATTTCACCGATTGATCGTTTAATATATTTCAAAGCAAATCAAATTGAATTTCCATTAAAATTTGTAAATCAACATTTCATTGTCTTTCTAAACCAATTTCCAAAATTTACGTTTCAAAACTTCCAAATTACCATTTCAAAATCTAATAATTCAAATTAAATATTTGATTTAAAACAATTCAAGTATTAATTTAAATTCGTATATAAGTTTCATTCCGAAATCATTTAAGTTAATTTAATTTAACATTCAAATCAATTTAAATTCATTGACCGATTTTATTCAATATTCATTAAGTAAATTTGTCATTCAAAACAATTTCTATTAAATTTCCAATTCATTAAATCAATTACTTAAGTACAACTTCATTATATCAAAACTTACAAATTGCATTAAATTAAATTCATCAAATCAAATTCTTTACATTTCAAGTCTTACATTAATTTCAATAAATCACATTTTATTTCTTGTTAAAGAAATTCAATTTCACTTATTCAAGAAGTTCGATTTCACTTATCAAAGAATTCAATTTTATTTAATTATAAAATAATTTCAAAAACTTAATTATTAAATAATTTAAAACTTAATTATTAATAATTCCAAATTTTAAAACAACGTTCTTTCATCAGCTACTATGTTAATATTTTGATTCAGGTTATTAAATATTAACATTTTCTTTCATTAAAATTCAATTTCTAACTTCGTTTCAAAACCATATTATTTATTCAAATAAAATATTCATTTTCTTTTTAAATCAATTATTGACCAATCGGTTTTTATTAAATACTCTATCCTAGGTCAAAATTAAATTTGGGTATTTATCATTTCAACCCGATTCCATTTCAATTCAAAAATCAAAGCATAATAATGGGAACTTGCAGTGTGATAACTGGGATGGTGTCAAAGTAAATAAACAAGCAATAACAACAATCAATATCAATCCAATAATCAATTCAAATAATCCCGAAATAATTGTATTAATTCACATTGTTGTTTGTGCGAATTAATATAATTATTTCCAGAATCTACACTATCATTTCATGTAGATTAAAGATTATTATATTACGGTTTTTCACTTGTCGTTTTAATTCTAAAAATTTTATACTACAACAATTTATCCAATATACGATCAATGGTTCAAAGTGTAATTATCACTTCCTACATGTCAATCAACTTAACCATGAAAAGAGGTCATATTATGCAAATGTCATCAATCAAATTAACACATATATCAAATCTAACTATCCTACATCAATTTCAATTTCAAATTATTTACCACTTACAACATTAACAATTTAACGTCCAATGCAAACATCACACTATCAATCATTTAACAACCAAACTGGATTATCATTTTATATATAACAGATAATGGTGTCAAATGTCACATGTGAACTGATATAAGTAGTCGCATATATAACAGTGTAATTAACTAACAACAGCATATTTCAATTGTCGTTTCAATTAAAATCAAATTTAATAAATAAAAGAACATTAATCGTGAGTGGTTGCTCACCTTTCGAGGCTAGAGAGGTAACCGAGAGTGGAAGCGAATTATGAATCCAACATGAAATTCCAAAGCGAAACAAGATGGACACGAATTCAAAGATCAAAGCAAGGCTGGAATCGATAAATAATCAATTAGAATCATTTTGATATAACTATAAATATGTACATTATTATTATATTATTTATTCATTCCAATAAAATCAATATTACATTTGAAACAAATACTAAAATGAAATAGCATTTATAATTCAAAATCATCATTTTAATAAAGCGCGTGAATATATAAACTTCTTTTATAATAATACATACTACAACATAAATACTTAATATCTATATCACTTAAACCAACCCATTTCTAAGATACCATCTTTACGCCATAACTGATAATATATATAAACATAACTTTAAAATAAAGCATATACATCAGACTATTAACCAAAGATTTTCAAACCAGAAAGACGTACGGTAAACAAAACACTTTTTTTTTAATAATAATAATACTGTAACCATGATCGACAAAAATGTCAAATGCGAAACCAAGCTTTAATACAACAACACGATTTAAATACATAAGTACTGCAAAACATATATAAAACATATATATGCATCAATATATAAACATATATTTTATAGTAAAACTAAGCAACAACATAAACAAGTATGTTAACATACCTAAAAAAATATACGTATATATTTTCAAATTCTAACAATACCTAACAGTGTATAAATACCTTAAGAAAATACTTACCTAAATATATGCCTATACTACACGCAAGGCTGTAGAGCTAGGAAGGGAGAGAAGGCACGAAGAGAGCGGTGATGAAGGCTTGGGGTTGCTGTTGCTTCCAGCCAGTAAGGCTGCTGTTCACGCATGGGAGATGCCGAAGCTTGGTTGGGTTGTTGATGCCATCGATGTTCAAGGAGAGCAAAGATGACTCAATCAACCGAAATGGAGGGGATGAGTAGCTGAGTCGGAAGCCGTTAACTTGGTGGAACAATTGATGCTACGTTGGTCGAGGTAAAGCAAAGGTGACAGTGGTGTGTTTCGGCGGAGGGCTACTGAGTTTGGGGTCTCGATGCTGCAAAGTGGCGGGTCAGGCGAGGTGGTAGGCTGCTAGTATCACGGCCGAGGTGAATAAGATGGAGGCTAGACGTGGGTTGTGGTGGAGGTGTGAGGCGAGTGGAGAGATGTGTACGGCGCGAGCAGGCAGCATGAAGGAGATTGGGTGGGAAAACTTGTTTGCGGCCATGAAAAATATAGACAGGAGGTTGCGAAATGTTTGCTTACTCCATTTTTTTAGTAATTCAGAAAGGAGAGCAACCAAAATTTTGAAAGTGGAAACGTGCCTTTATGGCTTGCATTTAATTCATATTATGGTTTTCCAGATAAACACAAAGGAGAGAAAAACAGGGCAACACATAGAGAAAAGGGACCGGTAGGGAATTGTAAATTTTCAATGTGCATGAATTCAAGGAAATTAATGCTAGTGTCCATTGGAATTTACACAGTGGATAAACGAATAGACAAAGAGTTCAAAAGGGTCAAAACGGTACCGATACGATTAATCGGTTTAACCAATTCCGTCGTGCATCGGACGTCAAAACACAGAAATGGGTATACCGTAAAGATCAGTACGACGAGACAATCAGAATGGTATACAGATATCTATAGTACGATTGAATTATAAAAATTCAAATTTTCTACTAGCGGAAAATGAAGGAAAAACGAAGAAAAATAAGATCGACGGAGCTAAAGAAGTCCGAATTTGGAAAAACGAAAAATGACGTCTTGCTCAGAAGATGATTTATAATTTTTCTATATAAAAATATTTAGGTTTCGTAAATATTTTATTTTCATTACATTTTAATTCATTTAAACCGAAATGACATGACTGAAATTTACTTTCATATTTTCTGACGAAACTTTACAATTTCCTATGTTTAAATAAACGCGTTTTAAATATCGAATTTTCATTGCGAAATTTTATTGTTTATTTTTATTTAACGAAAATTTCATTTAACGCAAAACGCACGTTCTTTACGTTAAAATTATTATTTTGGTTTCTGTTATTGGTTACAACTATTTCATATTATTACATTACGCTTTTAATATGTATTACATTATTGGTCTTATCGAAATTGGTCGTCTACGAATTTGATTTTGGATTTGTAACTTATATACAAAGAGATTTCCATTTAATAAATCGTAAAATTTTATTTCTATCGGATTTTTAATTTAAATTTTTTATTTAATTTAGTATTTTTAAAGTGATAAAAATACGGGTCATTACAATCTCCCCCACTCAAAACTTTTCGTCCCCGAAAAGGAAGGAGGTAGGAGAATAGAAACAACCAGAAAGAAAATAGATTGATAATCAAAATAACCAATTAGTTCAAACCATATAAATTTCAATTTAAATAAATTTTGTATTCAATAATTAGTTTTCAAAATTTCCATTAAATTTATTTAATTTCACATTTATTAATGTTAGATACAAAAGTTTTCTTTCAAAAATGAAATTCAATTTAAATTCAATTAATTCAGGTTACCTCATTAAGTTGATTTTATTTCAATTCTGTTAACTTTCAAAACGAATTTTTTTATTAATCACATCTATTATTCAATTAACTTATTATTCTATTTATCTCCATAAACATTTTATAATTTAAAATTTTAGTGTATGACATTAACTATACGCACTCAAATTTCATTTATAAAGACATTTTATATTGTATACTATCCAATTACATAGTTAACTTTTGAGCAATTTGGGTAAGTTGTATTAGAATGGAATCGGGTATTATACAAATAAAATTCTTCAATTCAATTGGCTTAAGTTTAAATGTTTATTCAAAAAATTTGGCTTTATTTAAAAATTTAAATTATCCTTTAAGAAAATTCAAGAATTAAATTTCCGATTAAATTCAAACAATTTTATAGATTAATAATATATCAAGTCAAATTTAAAATCTTCAATATATATTATAAATCAAGTCATGTTAAGAAATTCCAAACAATTTTTTCTTCAAACAAAATTGTAGCAGGGCTACATAATAGTCTCACCACTTTGAAACTTGAAAATAAATGTCGATGATGCGGCCGCCATCACCAAAATTATTTTCCAGCGACAAAGAGAAGAGCACAGATTTAAACATTTAAATTTTCTTTGAAATGATTTCTATTTGAAAATACTTTAAATACTATATACTTTAAAACTTTCAAATCAAAGTTTGAAATCATCGGATATTAAATTCCCAAATTTAGTTTAAATCCATTTCAAATCAATTTTAACCTAGTTTTATAAATTCATTTATTTATTTTATTCAATAGTCAATTGTTTACAAAACAATAAATGAAAATCAAATATTATCATTTTTGACAACAATTCATTAACAATTTTATTTCAGAAAACTTATATATAATATAATCATACAAAACTATTTCTTTTACCAAATTTGAAAACAATATTGTGTCAGTTTGTTCTGTTCAAGTGTTTTGGAAATCCTATCGATAGCGTTGATCAGACGAATCGATCGAAAATCCAAATCAACATCAACAACTCAAACAACACAATGTATATTAAAACATTTTAAATATTAATTTACAAATACAATTCCTCGCTCGGCGATACAAGAATGGATTTCAAATCAAGGATAGAGATTTAAATTTTTGATTGACTCGTATCAAAGAAAAATTTGATTCGAAGATAGATTTGAAACAAAGATAAGATGATTAAATAAAAAAGTAGGAAGATTGATAAGTTTATATAAATCACGGACAACCTTAACCGGGTCGACCGTGACTTCAAAAATAAGATCGATGCAGAATTTCAAGGCTAATCTACATTTGATCTCAAGAAATTGCATTCAGGTATAGCAGGAGATAGATAGCATCGTAAACCAAGGATACAGAAATCTCCGGTAAATCGATGCTATTGTAAAGGAGTTTAACCCCTTTTGCAAAATTTCGAAGATTGGCGAGACTGCCGATTCATTATAAAGATCATTCAAAATGGAGTTATGGGATACTCCGGAATTAAAAGACGAATAGTGAGGGACACGAATGGATTTTGGAACCTGTTAATTCCTTTATCTCAACGACCTAAAACTCT
The DNA here is from genome assembly GCA_030737815.1 of Allium fistulosum. Taxonomy (NCBI): domain Eukaryota; kingdom Viridiplantae; phylum Streptophyta; class Magnoliopsida; order Asparagales; family Amaryllidaceae; genus Allium; species Allium fistulosum. The sequence goes on along the minus strand of CM060907.1, from coordinate 228,437,209 downwards.
GCGACCTAAGAGAAGTTCGCGACCTAACAAACTCTACGACCTAAGAGAAGTTCGCGACCTAAGGAATTCTGCGACTTAAGGAGCCTTGCGACCTAAGGACTTAAGAGAAGCTTGCGACCTAAGGGCTTAAGGAACCTTGCGACCTAAGGACTTAAGAGAAGCTTGCGACCTAAGGACTTAAGAGAAGCTTGCGACCTAAGGACTTAAAGAACCTTGCAACCTAACTACAGGAAGAGCTTGCGACCTAAGGGACTCAACGACCTAAGGTAGCTAGCGACCTAAGGGACTTAATGACCTAAGGTAGTTAGCGACCTAAGGAACTTGATGACCTAAGGTAGTTAGCGACCTAACTATTAAAGCAGCTCAGCGACCTACGACCTAAGAGGCAAACGAGCTAGCACTTCAACGACCTAGAGCTCCCACAGCTATCCCTTAATTCGCCTGCGACCTACCACTTGTTCAAATGAAGCCAAGTGCAACTTCACCAGCTAATTTCTTAAGTCGCAAGGAGACTACGACCTAGCTTAGGTCGCTCGCGACCTACGACCTAACTAAGGTCGTACGCGACCTAAGACTTAGGCGAATTTTCTGCTCAGAAATCAGCTCCTATAAATAGGGCTCGAACTCCAACGAGGAGAGGACTTTTTGCCATTCATTTCTTCAAGCACCGTTACTTTGCCGAATTCTCCACTCCTTCAACAATCAAAGATCTTCAAGCATTCGAGGCACTACAACAAGCTTCGAGAGGAATTCCTTACATCCAACATGGATTCATTGAGTTTCATCATCGAAGATTGAACTAGTAGTCAAGATTGTTTCTTGTGATCAAATTATACTGTTTTCATAGGAGATTTGTACCGATTTGTAACCAAATTCAGTAATAAAGAGATTCAAAGTGGACGTAGGCTTAATCTCAAGCCGAACCACTATAAAGTGCTGTCTTTTACTGCTTTTCTGCTAGTTTACTGTTTAAATTCTATTCCCGTCACACGGGTGTTGCTTTCACGATTCTATTACACACACCGGGTGTTAGTGTTCACTTTTTAACGTTAACATTTTGGTGCTTTCTATGAGAGCCCAACTCAGGCTACTACTCACCATTGCTTCACAGAAGTTTGCTGAAAAAATTTCCTACAAAACCAAAAGTCTATCAGACATAATGGCTCCTGGAAGGAAACAAAAGTCTATCAGGACTGATGATGACCATGACAATACTGCCACTTCTCTCTCTCCAAATCAGGCAGCTCCAAGCGTCGGTGTGACGCGACAAGAGTTAGATGCTGCATTATCTGGACTGTACCAGCAGATTGAAACTCAGAATAATCTGATGATGGAAAAGCTGAATGCTCTATTTGGGGCGAATCAAAGGCCAGTAAGTAATGAGGAAAACTTTGCTAATGCTGCTCCCAATTTCGAGGGGAGAAATATTCCTCACGGGGGATCAGGTGCTGCTGAAGGGGCACCCCTCCAGGCTGAAGGATCCAGGCCGACACCAGTTCTTCGTGAGCATTTACCTGGACAACCCCCGAAAAGATGGCCGAGGTCTATTCTACGAAATCTCTAAACAATAAGGAATATCTTTCTGGCATGATCAAGCAATTAATGAAAGAGAGCATGCAAAGAGATGAAGATGAGAGCGAATGGGGATTCACACCGAGTAGAACTCCGTTTACCGAGAAGATTCTAAAGGCTGAATTTCCTAGAAAATTTGTTCCCCCCACCATTCCTGCTTATCGGGGAACAAGTGATCCAAATCAATTCTTGTATAAATTCGACTGGCACATGACCGGCGCAAGAGCAACTGATGAAATAAAGTGCCGATATTTCCCAGTATATTTGGAAGGTGTAGCACTTCTCTGGTTTACCAAGCTTCCTGTCCGATCTGTAGATCAGTTTTCCGATCTGACCCAAAAATTCAAAGAGCAATTCTGGCTATACGCTTCAAAGGCAAAAGACATAATGTCATTGTCCAGTTTTGAACAGAATCCGAGAGAGCCTATTAAGTCATTCCTGAACCGCTTCAATTTAGGTCTGGCAGAAGTCGATAACGCAGAGCCACGAATGATCTTGACCTATTTGATGCGTGCTATCGACAAATCGAGCGAATTTGGAAAATGGCTGAAGATGAAGGAGCCAAATTCGCTTGAGAAATTCTACAAAAAGGCTGACGAATTTATACGCCTAGAGAATCTTTCCGCACCAGCTAAAGTTGTGACAACAGTGGTGGAAAATAATGCTGCAGTTCAAAGCAAGAAAGAACCTGCAAATCAGAAAAGGGAAAGTAATGGTGGGAAGAGGCAAAAAGATCTCAAAAAGCCCCGCTTCCTCAAACCTTCAGACTTTACTCCTCTGACCGATAACCCAGAGAATATTTTCATCGCCACTAAGGATGCTGTCGAATTTCCAAAACCACCGGACGTGAAAGTTGGGAAGAATGCTGTTCAAAGCGGAAGATTTTGCAAGTTTCATAACCAACCAGGGCATGATACCAATGAGTGCCGCCACTTGAAAAGCCTGATTGAAGAATTGTTAAGAGAAAATAAGTTGCAGCAGTACGTCAAGAGGAATAGAAAAGACCCGTCTTCCTCTAACCAGGGGCAACTACCCCCAGCTCATTCATCTGGTTCAGGAGAGAGGCCTGCTGAAAAGGAAAGACCTGTTATCAATGTGATCACAGGAGGACCTCATCCAGCTGGCAGGAGTTGGGGTGAGATGGAAAGGTATGCTAGAGCTTTGAAATATGATCCGACTGAGGAAAGTGTCTTGATCTTGGAAGATGCTGCACCTCTGAAGCAGCAGAAGACTTTTCACGATGATATTATGTTCAGAACCAGGGATTCTATTGATGTGGAAGCTCCTACCGAGGACCCTTTAGTTGTTTCTGTCGGTATTGGGCCGGCTATTGTCAGAAGAGTTCTGGTTGATAGTGGTGCTTCGTGCAACATACTCTTTAAAAAGACATTTGACCAAATGAAAATTCCAATGACAGATGTACTAGCCTCTTCACACAAAATTGCCAGATTTACAGGAGAGCTGAAACAGCCAATTGGAATGGTGGATTTGTTTGTTGAAATGGGCGAAGGGCAGAAGAAGTTGGTTCGAAAGCAAACTTTTGTAATTGTTGATGGATTCTCCGCCTATAACGCTTTCTTGGGTCGGCCAACTCTTGCTGCTTTCAGGGCCGTCCTCGCTCCATGGTGCTTAACAATGAAATTTCCTACTGATAATGGGGTTGCTGTTATTAAAGGAGATCAGAACGCAGGACGAGAATGTTATCTTGTAGAACTCCGAGAGGCCAGGAAAAGAGAAATGGGGAAAGATGCGGCAGCTCCACTCCGCATCAAGGAACCAACCCTGTAGCAACTACGGAGTGGCCCCTGTACTGGCGAACACAGCAATGCAAGAAAAGAAATGGATCCCAGGAAAGCCAGTACAGGGGAGAATAGAGTGGTACCCGTGGAGGTAACGGTACCAATATCTGTTGACTCGAAAGACCCGAACAAAGTACTCAATGTGGGTTCACAACTAAGCATAACAGTTCAAAACACGCTGATATCATTCTTAAAAGCCAATCTAGATGTGTTCGCTTGGTGTCGTGCTGATATGTGCGGGATCTCCCCGGAAATTGCTGTACATACTCTGAACATTGATCCAAAATTCACGCCAGTGAAACAGAAAAGAAGAACTCAAGGCCCAGAAAGATCGACAGCACTAAAGGAAGAAGTCGATCGGCTCATGGAGAACGGCTTTATTAGAAACTCCACTTATCCAAATTGGGTTTCAAATCTAGTATTGGTTAAGAAGGCAAATGGAAAGTGGAGAGTATGCATAGATTTCTCAGATTTAAACAAAGCATGCCCCAAAGATTGCTTCCCGCTGCCCAGAATTGATCAATTGGTGGATGGAACAGCTGGGCATGAGTTGTTATCGTTTATGGATGCTTACTCCGGATACAATCAGATTATGATGCATGAGCCGGATCAAGAAGACACAAGCTTTATTACAGATGTGGGTCTCTACTGTTACAAAGTTATGCCTTTCGGATTGAAAAATGCTGGGGCAACCTACCAAAGGCTCGTCAATGCAATGTTCAAGCCTCAGATTGGTAGAACCATGGAAGTTTATGTCGACGATATGTTGGTAAAATCAAAGAAAGCTGTAGATCACCTGGGACACTTGGAGGAAATGTTCGCAATTCTTCGAAAGTACGGAATGAAGCTCAATCCATTGAAATGTTCATTCGGAGTAGAATCCGGGAAATTTTTGGGTTTCATTGTGAGCGCCAGGGGCATTGAAGCTAATCCTACTCAAATCACAGCTCTAAGGGAGGTCAAAGCCCCTAAATCGAAGAAAGAAATGCAAAGTCTCAATGGAAAAGTCGCTGCTCTGAGTCGCTTCATTTCCAAAGCCACAGACAAATGCATTCCCTTCTTTGACGCTCTAAAGAAAGGAAAGAAAATTTTTGAATGGACTCCCGAATGCCAGAGTGCTTTCGATGAACTAATTCATCATATGGAAACACCTCCGGTTCTCTCCAAGCCTACGGACGGTGAAGACCTTTTCATCTATTTAGCAATTTCATCTCACGCCCTCAGTGCGGCACTTGTACGGGAGGATATGAAAGTACAGCGTCCAGTCTATTACATCAGTAAACGGTTCACTGGGGCGGAGATGAATTATTCGAAGATAGAAAAGCTCGCCTATTGTTTGCTAATTGCTTCTAGGAAGTTGAGACCATACTTTCAAGCTCATCCTATCAAGGTTCTTACTGATCAACCTCTAAAGCAAGTCCTGTTTCGTCCTGAAACTTCGGGTCGTCTTTTGAAATGGAACATTGAACTCAGCCAGTATGACATCACATACCATCCTCGAAGAGCAATCAACAGACAAGCTTTAGCAGATTTCATCGCAGAATCTACTGACAGAGGCGATAGTGAAAATGGAACAACTGACGGCATTCCAATCCAGTGGAAGTTGTATGTTGACGGATCGAGGAATGATTACTGTTCTGGGGCAGGGGTTGTGCTTGAAACCCCCAAAGGACGATCATTGTGTTATGCATTGAGACTGGAATTTCCTTCAACAAACAATGAAGCAGAATATGAAGCACTTATTGCCGGTTTAAAAATCGCCAAGGAACTAAACATCAAAGGGTTGCAAATCTTCAGCGATTCTCAACTCATTGTTTGCCAGGTAAAGAAAGAGTTTCAGGCTAAAGGTGGAAATCTGCCCGCATATTTGTCAAAGGCATGTGAACTTCTCGAAGATTTCAATCACTACACGATAAGTCATATTCCTCGGGTAGAGAACATGAAAGCAGATTCTCTAGCAAAGTACTCAAGTTCTGGAGAAGCTCAATTACTGGGATTAGTTCCTGTAGAAGTTCTGTCAGCTCCAAGCATTGATGAAATGGATGTTGATTGGATTATGGCTACGTCTCAAGAGCATGAATCATGGATGACTCCAATCAAAGAATACCTACTCAGTGATTCCCTGCCAGAAAGTTCTAAGGAACGTCGAAAACTATTGAGGAAAGCGTCAAGGTATATAATTCAAGATGGCCGATTATACAAACGAGGATTTTCAATGCCTCTGCTCCGATGTGTAACTAAGGAAGAAGCCAAGACAATTCTAGCCGAGATACACGGAGGAGAATGCGGAGATCATTCAGCTGGTCAAACTTTAGCCAAGAAAGTTCTCCGATATGGATATTTCTGGCCTGACATTAACCGAGATGCTGCTATTTACTCTAGAAAGTGCGACGAATGTCAAAGATTTGCAAAAATCCCAAAAGCACCTTCCACCGAACTCACACCGATGGTCAGCCCATGGCCATTCGCCATTTGGGGGATAGATCTAATCGGACCATTGCCAGTTGCCAAATCAGGAATCAAATATGCTATCGTAGCTGTTGATTATTTCACCAAGTGGGCTGAATCTGAACCTTTGGCCACCATTACCTCTAAAAAGATGATAAATTTTGTAATGAAAAATATCATTTGCAGATATGGTGTGCCACAGAAAATAATTACAGACAACGGTACTCAGTTTGAAAGTGAAGAGTTCCAGAATTTTTGCAAACGATTCAGAATTCGGAAAAGCTTCTCAGCAGTGGCTCATCCTCAGGCAAACGGGCAAGTGGAAGCAGTAAATAAAATCATCAAGTCAACCATCAAAAAGCAGCTCGAAAGAGCAAAAGGTGGTTGGGTTGATAAGCTTCCATTAGCACTATGGGCATACAGGACTACTCACAAAACTGCAACTGGGCACACTCCATTTTCACTGGCATACGGATCAGAAGCAATGATTCCAGTGGAAGTAGAAGTTCCTTTACATAGAAGAGTTCATTTCAACGAAGCTGAAAATGAAAAGCTGCAACTTGAAGCACTTGATTTTCTTGATGAGAAAAGAGAAGAAGCTAGGCTCAGAGTTTCAGCTTATCAACAAAGGATAGCCAGGCACTTCAACTCTAAAGTTCGCCAACGCAGCTTTGAGGTCGGGGACTTAGTTTTGAAAAAGATCATGACGTCAACTGGTGTGTTTGGACCAAACTGGGAAGGACCATATGCCATTGGGAGTAAACTTCTTAATGGCACTTTCAAACTCATAACTGTTGAAGGAGATCCAATTCCAAGAGCCTGGAACAGCAACCACTTACGTCCTTATTTTACTTGAAAGAAAAAGCTTTGCTCAAAATTGTAAAATAGTGATGAATGTATCAGTTGTATTGCAAAAAATTGTAAATTAGTATGAATGAATGAAAGCTATAAAGTGGATGTAGGCCCGATTCTTGGCCGAACCACTATAAATCTTGTGTTCTTTACTATTTCATAATGCCTGTTTTATTTCGATATGTAAATACTTTAAATGTATTGCTAAAATGTCGATTCAAAATTGCAGGACATTAAAACAAGGCTTGCTCGTCACAAAGCCAAGCGAGCTCTATAAATCACCTGTTATGCAAATACCAAGCGACAAAAAATTCCAAATACAAATTCTACATAAGGAGAACTTCACATAAAAAGTTGGCGACTCCACTGTGACAAACCTTTGTTAATTGGTTGAGATTGTCGATATGAACAAGACATCCAACTAGATAACTTGCGTTTGTCCCGTGGAGTCGTTCAACAGTGAAGTCCACTTCTTCGAACACAGCAATGTAAGGAAAGAAGATGCGCTTGGAAACGATAATAAAAGATCGCTAATGAGCAGATGATGAGAGAACATTGCCAAGCAAACAAAGAAGCAGCCAAAAGGAGGTATGCTTCTCAATAAAAGGGTCAGTAAAAACCACCGAAGGGACACCTTCCCAAGCAGAAGGAACAGGGCCCTTGCTAACTGATCGTGATGCATCCGATCAGGCAGCTTGCGTCCGTCCCGTGGATCTACTTGCCCCTGAGACGCAACCTTCCTGGCACACCAACCAACCAACGCTCCTTCTCAAAGGTCAACAAAGCCCTCTAACGAGGCATGCCAAAAAATGAATGTACTTTCCTCAATCAAAAAAGATTGGTGGAACCACCGGAGGGGCACCTTCCCAAGCTGAAGGAACATGGCCCTTGTTAGTTAATTGTGATCGTTTGTGCAAACGAACATCCAATCAAGCAACTTGCGTCCGCCCCGTGGATCCACCCAACCATGAGAAAGTAACTTCCAGGCAATCAAAAAGCCCTCTTCGGAGGCACAAGCCCTCTTCGGAGGCACATGACCTCTTCGGAGGCAAAAGCCCTTTCCCAAGGCACCACAAGCCCTCTTCGGAGGCACATGACCTCTTCGGAGGCAAAAGCCCTTTCCCAAGGCACCACAAGCCCTCTTCGGAGGCACATGACCTCTTCGGAGGCAAAAGCCCTTTCCCAAGGCACCGCAAGCCCTCTTCGGAGGCACAAGCCCTCTTCGGAGGCACAAGCCCTTTTCGGAGGCACAAGACCTCTTCGGAGGCACAACTCTTTAAGAGGAGCCCTCTCCGGAGGCATGTCCCAAAATAGAATGCTCGAACGAAAAGCCTTCTCCGGAAGCACAGTTCAACTCTCAAAGGAAGGTTAACTTGTTCATCTCAAAAAGTTCCTCCTAAAAAAGTTGAAATGCTACAAAATTCTTTCAGAAAAGTTCATTTCACTGCATAGGGAAATCTACTTTCTTTTTTGACAAATGAAAGTGATCATCCCCGATAGTTGAAGTGTTCTTCAGAAAGAAAGGAAAAATAAAAATTTCTCCAAAAAACGAGATATACTCTATTAAAAGCAAGATGATTCCTCCCCTAAAAGTGGAATTGTTATTCTCTGAAGTGAGAATATCAGTCTTGTAAAAGCTAGAAGTATTGCAATGCACTTGTGGTATGGGGGCAACACTATAAAATTCAATTATATTAATAAAAGCAACATGCCACAAGCTCATTGCAAAATCACAAAAAATAGATGTGGAATAAATGTATTCCCAAACATAGACAAAAAGTTTGTACAAGTAAAAGGAATCGTTTATTCTACACCAAGAAAGAGAAACAGATGCGTTCTCACATACACAAGAATTTGTACAAGTAAAATTACTGTTTTATTTAGTACTATGAAAATTCTTTACATGTGCAGATATCTCAAAAAAGCAAAAGCAGGGACCGGTACCCGCACAATCTCCGGTCTATACATGTAAAAAGCAAAATAAGAAGTAGAAAGTTCAGCTTGTCACTCCTTCTTTCCGCCACCCTTGGAGCCTTTGCTTGGCCTAATAGTTAATTTCGGAATCCGATGTGGGCGGGACGGAGAAGGAGGAGTGGTTGGGTCTTCTTCCGTTTTGTCTTCCCCAGTCGAAGCACCTCTCTTCTTCTTCCTTATGGAACGCTTCCCCTTCCTCTTCGAAGAAGATTCGCTCCCCGGAGTAGCAAGCAATGTTGAAAGCTTCGGGTCATCATCTAGAGACCGCTCCGGGGTCTTCTCGATGTCTTCAAGATCCTCCGCCTTCTGCTCCTGCGAAACAGCCAGATCGTCCAGGCCTTGAAGAGCTTCGATTTTTTCTGCCTGCGATCCCGGTTGGGAAGCAGAAGGAGGAGTAATCTGTAAAGATGAAGGGAAGGCAACTGAAGGAGTGGAAACTTGTGCAGTGTTTGGTGCCTCCGCTGTAGAAGAAAAGAAGTTAAAATCAGCATCTCCCGAAAATAGAGAGGGTATCGGTTCACCAAAGTTTAAGTAACAAGTAAGAAGGTCATCAAACTCGGTTAAATCAAATAACTAGTTCATTGGGCCCGGAACGACGCCAAAATTACCTGGAGGAGTTGGCTTCGCAAGGTCAATCTCGAATTTCTCGGCTTCAGTATCGTCCGGTGCCTCATCCTCAGTGGGAGTGGTCGCAGTTTCTTGAGCACTTTTAGCTGGGAGTGAAGAATGGGAGCCGGAATCCATAATGTTTACATCGGCCGAAGTGGAAGTATGAACAAGGGCAGTTAATGGAGCTTCCTCTTTTAAAAGCTCTTCTCCCAGTGATTCAGCCCGTGCTTTAGCAAGCTGCTCCTTCCCTTTAACAAGAGCGGCGCAAGCCTCATCATCAAGATAGCGAGCCTCAAGTTCTGCTTCATTATAGCCGGCACCTTTAAACATATCAATTGCGGCTTCCCACACTTCAGCCAGAGTGATTTCGTAATCAGGACCCAGAAAAGCAAGGCTCCCACGACCCAGAACGCTGTGTAAATAAAAGTCGAATAAGGTAGAGCTGATGTTTGCTTTCGTTGCCTCATGTGATTGCTCAACCGCTTCTTTTTCGGCAACGGCAGCAACCCGACCAGTAATAGCCTCATCACGCTCTGTCTCAGCTTTAGCGAGTCGAGACTTTAGTAACTCAATCTCCGCGTTCTGGGAAGTGACTTTTTCCTGCAGTTCGGCGTTTTCTGTACGATATTTCTCAGTAATGTGCTGCTCAGCGGCAAGCTTCATTTCGACATCTCTTTGTGCAGCATGTGCATCCCGCACTTGCTTCTGAAAGACTTCTTCTTTTTGAGTATGTGATGCAGAAGAAGAGGCAAGATTTTCCTTAAGCTGCTTAACTTCAGACGCAAGCCTTGCATTGTCATCCGCGATGTTCGTCATCTCCGCGTCATGCTGCTTGCACCATTTATCCCATTCAGCTTTATCATTCTCCAGAGTCAGCATGTTTTCAAGGTTCATATGGTTGACTCTCTGGAGTTCATCAACAAGTTTCTCCCATTGCGACATTCTCTCAATGTTAAGCCGAACTGCATCGAGACTTTTAAGCATGTCTTGCTTATCGATTGGGACCAAATCCAGGTCAAAGCGCACTCCTTTTAAGCACCAGTTTGGAAATCGGCTTTGAAGTGTTGGAGGGCCGTCTTTAACCTGATATTGGGGCCTGCTGATGATCGTTTGGATGTCGGTTTTCTTTAAAGGAGGAGAGCCGGCCGGAATATCAGAGGGGATAGGAGCATCAGTCTTCCCAGAAACTACAGACGTGTCACTTGGCATGGACCGTTTGCTCGATTCGTCGGTAATATGAGTCTTCCCCTTGTCATCATAAGACTTTCGCTTATGGGAATCGTAACTTCTGTGAGAAGAATCATATCGATCATTGTCTCTTCTTCTCTGCCGCTGTTCATAATCCCATTTTTCTTGAGCCTTCCTTTGGGCCCGTTCCTCATCTGTCTCTCTCTGGTCACCAAGATATTTCCTAAAGTCATAGGATCCACGGCCTCCATGGCGCTGAAATGAGTCATAGTACGAGCCGGTATGCCCCATCGGAGAATCTGAAAACCGAAAAAGAAGTAAAGATTAGAAGTTTCCAGAAAAGAAGGATAAGTGCTTATAAGTGCTGAAAAATCCTAAGTGTGTGCGGCGTGCAAACTATATGCGTCAAACTACAGACCACGCTTCAGTGTGGAAACAGAGACGACTGGCGTAGAAGGCGTCGGGGCTTGTTTAAAGGTGGAAGTCGCTTCGATAACAGGAGAGTTCGCTTTTGGAATATTATCCTTGAAAAGCTCTTGAGAGGTTATCATTATGTCACTCAAGTCATCAAAGGTGTCATCACCCTGGTGTTCAGCAGACTTCTCCTTTTCAACTTCCATATCAATTAATTTTTCAGAAACTCGAGGATTTTCTTCCTCCTCAATAATTGGAGCAAGTGCCGACTTGCTGACTGACCCTACAACATCGATGGATGCGGAACATTTTATCAAAGCAGCCTCTACGACGGGTGCTTCTGATGCAATTTCTTCTACAAAAGCTGGGGCATTCGAGGCCTCTGCTTGAGAGCCCGAAGCAGCTAACGTTTCCGCATCAGAACTAGAGATTTCATGAATCTGAGTCGATCTAGAAGGATGTAAAAGACCAAACTGGTGCAGAAATTCATCTTTCAGCAAGAATTTGGCACTCCTCTCTTCAACATCAACGGCACTCAAAGTATCTAAAATCAACTTGTGACTGGTATCTCGAAGTAGAGAAGGAAGTGCTGCAAAAAGAAAGAATGGAGTTAAGCGTTTGACAGTTCGAATTCTGAAAAGTCTAGAAAACGAATCGGAGAGAGGCAATCTTACTTCCGACTCTCCAAATGGCATAAAATCCCGGAGGATAGCGGACGTAAAAGAATTGAGTCAGGAATCCATGGGCGCTTTCGGGCAAGTCCAGAATTAGTTTACGGTTCCTCGCACTCCTCACAAGTATGATAGAGGGATGGTCTTTGTTTTTTGCAAATGTGCACAAGAAGCGAATTTCTGCAAAACTGGGAAAACGATCCAACGTTCTCCTGAAAAGCACACACAGTCCCAGCAGGATGGAGTAGCCATTAGGGTGTAGTTGAAAAGGGGAGATGGATAGCCGAAGGAGAAGTTCTCGAAGACAGTCGTTAAATGGGGGAATAGCTCCACTCGAACACATTTGATGGTTAACTGCGACAAAGCCATGAGGCGGCCTATCAGCAGTATCATTTATCCCAGGAAACAAAGCGTCAGCTTCGGCAATGCCAAATTGGATGCATAATTGACGGAAAACTTTATGACTCAATGTAGTAGAAGTCCTTTCCGGAGGATCGTTCAATGGAGTAGCAATTGGAAAAGCTTCTCCAGCTATTTCCAAGTCTTCCTGTTGAGATGCCATTCTACACAAGGAACTGGACGATCAAATATTATGGTGCACGTTTCCTAAAAAAGAGTGAAGTGTTGTGCAAAACTAATGCAATAACAAGCAAATATAAATGAAACTAAATTAATTGATACTTGTCGATTATGAAGTTTCAGGGCTTGATATCTTAAGTCCGAGAACAGTGTTGTGTTGATGCAAATAAATCAGCTTTAGTTGATCATTTAATACTTCACTTAGATTTGTTAGTTCACAGCATTTCATTCACGGAGTTCATTTAAGTTTGATATTATTTGTCGACTAATCTGTCAATTGAAGTGGGCAATCAATGGCAGTATATTCGTCCCATTTTTCTGTGAATGTTGCTTCTAAACAGGTTATCAGCGTTAAAGTTAAGGCAATCTGAAAAGAAGTACAACAAAGTCCAAAACAATTCAAATTCAAAATCTGTCAAATTCTGCTCAGAATTCTAAGTATTAGGGCGCTCACGACCTAACATAGGTTGCAGCGTTCTTAAGTCGTGTTGTTCAGATGAAAAGTTCAAGACTGTGAAAATTGTTTAAGTGCTAGGTCGTTCAGCGACCTATTATAGGTCAAGATGTCTGTAGGTCGCGCATTGCAACTGGATGGATTAAGATGATGCAATTTTCTCTAAGTCCTAGGTCGTGCACAACTGTTCTTAGGTCGAAGACTCTTTAGGTCGCAAATGTTGTCAGATCGCAAAGGCTTAAGTCGCTAAGCATTCCCACGCAACCTAACTCTTAGGTCGTCCAAATCTGGTAGGTCGTTGACTTCCTCTCCAAGCAACATCATATTGGATCCGATAACCCAACACCGCCAATTCAGAGGAATTCATATTCCCCTTCATTCTACCTCAACATACCATCAAATGACTAGCAACTCGATTGCAAACCCCGCAGATCCATAGTGAAAGCTTCCAGATGATCACGAATCACCACAACGCGTCAAACGATGAACAAAAGACAATTGAAACCACCATTCAGAAAGCATGATGCATAAAATTAAGCTTAGAACCGGTGACAGCGATTCGCGATCGAGTAGTGATTATGGATGAATAAAGATTGATCCACTTACGAATTATGTTGGAGAGGAAGAATCGACGACAGACTGGGTCGAATTTGTCTTTGGAAGCTCGAAGAATCGTCAATGGCGATGGAGGCTCAAAACAGTAAGGTGAGGAAGAAGGAGCGACCTAACCAATTTATATGAAACTGAGAATGGGAGGCGAAGAGGCATGCGAGTTCTAGGTCGTTCGCGACTTAGCAAGGTTGAGTCGAAGTATACGACCTATGGCATAGTCATATACCTCGAGGGGCAAATGTTAATTCCTTTATCTCAGCGACCTAAAACTCTGCGACCTAAGAGAAGTTCGCGACCTAACAAACTCTGCGACCTAAGAGAAGTTCGCGACCTAAGGAATTCTGCGACTTAAGGAGCCTTGCGACCTAAGGACTTAAGAGAAGCTTGCGACCTAAGGGCTTAAGGAACCTTGTGACCTAAGGACTTAAGAGAAGCTTGCGACCTAAGGACTTAAGAGAAGCTTGCGACCTAAGGACTTAAAGAACCTTGCGACCTAACTACAGGAAGAGCTTGCGACCTAAGGGACTCAACGACCTAAGGTAGCTAGCGACCTAAGGGACTTAACGACCTAAGGTAGTTAGCGACCTAAGGAACTTGATGACCTAAGGTAGTTAGCGACCTAACTATTAAAGCAGCTCAGCGACCTACGACCTAAGAGGCAAACGAGCTAGGACTTCAACGACCTAGAGCTCCCACAGCTATCCCTTAATTCGCCTGCGACCTACCACTTGTTCAAATGAATCCAAGTGCAACTTCACCAGCTAATTTCTTAAGTCGCAAGGAGACTGCGACCTAGCTTAGGTCGCTCGCGACTTACGACCTAACTAAGGTTGCACGCGACCTAAGACTTAGGTGAATTTTCAGCTCAGAAATCAGCTCCTATAAATAGGGCTCGAACTCCAACGAGGAGAGGACTTTTTGCCATTCATTTCTTCAAGCACCGTTACTTTGCCGAATTCTCCACTCATTCAGCAATCAAAGATCTTCAAGCATTCGAGACACTACAACAAGCTTCGAGAGGAATTCCTTACATCCAACATGGATTCATCGAGTTTCATCATCGAAGATTGAGCTAGTAGTCAAGATTGTTTCTTGTGATCAAATTATACTGTTTTCATAGGAGATTTGTACCGATTTGTAACCAAATTCAGTAATAAAGAGATTCAAAGTGGACGTAGGCTTAATCTCAAGCCGAACCACTATAAAGTGCTGTCTTTTACTGCTTTTCTGCTAGTTTACTGTTTAAATTCTGTTCCCGTCACACGGGTGGTGCTTTCATGATTCTATTACACACACCGGGTGTTAGCGTTCACTTTTTAACGTTAACAGAACCGAAGGGAACGTTCCAAAAATTCAAAGGAATCGAGTCAAAAGGAAGAGACTGAAACTCGAATGAGAGTGATTCTGTAAATACATTTACCCTATATGCTAAGTTTTTCCTAGAGCTACCAAAGCTCTGATACCAACTATAACGACCCGCTATTTTGGACTATTCGCATCCGCACATGTTGGACTTGAATAATTCAAAATACTGAATTGTTAATTTAAATTGGAAAAACTCAGCATATATTGTAAATAAATAATCACAGATCACAGACACAGAGTAATAAATGAAGCGGAAACAAAAGATAGTAGTTCATGAAGCTACTATATACATATCAGAGTAAAATAAGGTACAATAGGAGTCTCAAATACAATAGTCAAATACAATATCAGAATACATCACTGGAATCAACTGAATATCTGAAAGCTGGATAGATAGCTGGAACTCCAAGCAAAGTTCCAACTCCAAAGGTGTGTCTCGAATACTGGTACACTCAGTCTGACCCGAGCGTAAAGCAAAACACAAAACACTCTAGTCAGGATTAACAATCTTATATCAATAAATCCAACTCAAGTGAAATAGCAATTGAAATACAAGTAACTCAAAGGATGTTTGGAATAACCATCCTTTAAGGATCCGTTAAACTATCTACTATGTAGTAGTGTATGATAAGTAGATAATGCTTATCAGTAATATAAAATATCAAAATAGTGTTAAGGCGTTACCATTATCCCCCTTAACACATTTTATATAAGCGTTATAGTCTATACAGCACTGTAAACTCCACCGTAAACTAGTGGGATATCAGGGAGTACTCCATAGGTATAACACAAAACAAATCGTAGTGGTGGCGTATATAGGATACAAGTATGACAAGGCACATGAGGCAATACCCAAGGTAGTGAAACTACCGTTTTCCTGATCCGGACTGGTGAGAACGCATCGCCGCAGCGATCGCAACACCGCGAAACAACACTCCCAAATCAAGGGTGCACCAATCGACAACAAGTAATGAGTAGTTTTCTAAGAAGTGTGTTCGCTCGAGGTATCTGACCCCATTTGGCCCGGCACGGCTCTTGTTTTAGTCATTTCCAATTTGACACAAGTGTCAAGGCTATCCATTATCGTTCTCTTTCTTCAGTCATCACATACATCATTCCAACCACTTCATTCTGGATCACACTCCGCGTATAGTTATTAAAGTGGTTTTCGGTTTAGACAGTGAGTATGTCCCTAACCGATTCCGGTCTCTTTAATAACCTACGAAATTATTTCACCGATTGATCATTTAATATATTTCAAAGCAAATCAAATTGAATTTCCATTAAAATTTGTAAATCAACATTTCATTGTCTTTCTAAACCAATTTCCAAAATTTACGTTTCAAAACTTCCAAATTACCATTTCAAAATCTAATAATTCAAATTAAATATTTGATTTAAAACAATTCAAGTATTCATTTAAATTCGTATATAAGTTTCATTCCGAAATCATTTAAGTTAATTTAATTTAATATTCAAATCAATTTAAATTCACTGATCGATTTTATTCAATATTCATTAAGTAAATTTGTCATTCAAAACAATTTCTATTAAATTTCCAATTCATTAAATCAATTACTTAAGTACAACTTCGTTATATCAAAAATTACAAATAGCATTAAATTAAATTCATCAAATCAAATTCTTTACATTTCATGTCTTACATTAATTTCAATAAATCGCATTTTATTTCTTGTTAAAGAAATTCAATTTCACTTATTCAAGAAGTTCGATTTCACTTATCAAAGAATTCAATTTTATTTAATTATTAAATAATTTCAAAAAATTAATTATTAAATAATTTCAAACTTAATTATTAATAATTCCAAATTTTAAAACAACGTTCTTTCATCAGCTACTATGTTAATATTTTGATTCAGATTATTAAATATTAACATTTTCTTTCATTAAAATTCAATTTCTAACTTCGTTTCAAAACCATATTATTTACTCAAATAAAATCTTCATTTTATTTTTAAATCAATTATTGACCAATCGATTTTTATTTAATACTCTATCCTAGGTCAAAATTAAATTTGGGTATTTATCATTTCAACCCGATTCCATTCAATTCAAAAATCAAAGCATAACAAAGGGAACTTGCAGTGTGATAACTGGGATGGTTTCAAAGTAAATAAACAGGCAATAACAACAATCAATATCAATCCAATAATCAATTCAAATAATCCTGAAATAATTGTATTAATTCACATTGTTGTTTGTGCGAATTAATATAATTATTTCTAGAATCTACACTATCATTTCATGTAGATTAAAGATTATTATATTATGGTTTTTCACTTGTCGTTTTAATTCTAAAAATTTTATACTACAACAATTTATCCAATATACGATCAATGGTTCAAAGTGTAATTATCACATCCTACATGTCAATCAACTTAACCATGAAAAGGGGTCATATTATGCAAATGTCATCAATCAAATAAACACATATATCAAATCTAACTATCCTACATCAATTTCAATTTCAAATTATTTACCACTTACAACATTAACAATTTAAAGTCCAATGCAAACATCACACTATCAATCATTTAACAACCAAACTGGATTATCATTTTATATATAACAGATAATGGTGTCAGATGTCACAGGTGAACTGATATAGGTAATCGCATATATAACAGTGTAATTAACTAACAACAACATATTTCAATTGTTGTTTCAATTAAAATCAAATTTAATAAATAAAAGAACATTAATCGTGGGTGATTGCTCACCTTTCGAGGCTAGAGAGAGGTAACCGAGAGTGGAAGCGAATTATGAATCCAACATGAAATTCCAAAGCGAAACAAGATGGACACGTATTCAAAGATCAAAGCAAGGCTGGAATCGATAAATAATCAATTAGAATCATTTTGATATAACTGTAAATATGTACATTATTATTATATTATTTATTCATTCCAACAAAATCAATATTACATTTGAAACAAATACTAAAATGAAATAGCGTTTATAATTTAAAATCATCATTTTAATAAAGCGCGTGAATATATAAACTTCTTTTATAATAATACATACTACAACATAAATACTTAATATCTATATCACTTAAACCAACCCATTTCTATGATACTATCTTTACACCATAACTGATAATATATATATAAGCATAACTTCAAAATAAAGCATATACATCAGACTATTAACCAAAGATTTTCAAAATAGAAAGACGTACGGTAAACAAAACACATTTTTTTTAATAATAATAATACTGTAACCAAGATCGACAAAAATGTCAAATGCGAAACCAAGCTTTAATACAACAACACGATTTAAACACATAAGTACTGCAAAACATATATAAAACATATATATGCATCAATATATAAACATATATTATATAGTAAAACTGAGCAACAACAGAAACAAGTATGTTAACACACCCAAAAAAATATACGTATATGTTTTCAAATTCAAACAATACCTAACAATGTATAAATACCTTAAGAAAATACTTACATATATATATGCCTATAATACACGCAAGGCTGCAGAGCTAGGAGGGGAGAGAAGGCACGAAGAGAGCGGTGATGAAGGCTTGGGGTTGCTGTTGCTTCCAGCCGGTAAGGCTGCTGTTCACGCATGGGAGATGCCGAAGCTTGGTTGGGTTGTTGATGACATCGATGGTCAAGGCGAGCTAAGATGAGTCAATCAACCGAAATGGAGGGGATGAGCAGCTGAATTGGAAGCCGTTAACTTGGTGGAACAGTTGATGCTACGTTGGTCGAGGTAAAGCAAAGGTGGCAGTGGTGTGTTTCGGCGGAGGGCTACTGAGTTTGGGGTCTCGGTGTTGCAAAGTGGCGGGTCAGGCGAGGTGGTAGGCTGCTAGTATCACGGCTGAGGTGAATAATATGGAGGCTAGACGTGGGTTGTGGTGGAGGAACCGTGGTGGAGGTGTGAGGCGAGTGGAGAGATGTGTACGGCGCGAGCAGGCAGCATGAAGGAGATTGGGTGGGAAAACTTGTTTGCGGCCATGAAAAATATAGACAGGAGGTTGCGAAATGTTTGCTTACTCCATTTTTTTAGTAATTCAGAAAGGAGAGCAACCAAAATTTTGAATATGGAAACGTGCCTTTATGGCTTGCATTTAATTCATATTATGTGGTTCCAGATAAACACAAAGGAGAGAAAAACAGGGCAACGCATAGAGAAAAGGGACCGGTAGGGAATTGTAAATTTTGAATGTGCATGAATTCAAGGAAATTAATGCTAGTGTCTATTGGAATTTACACAGTGGATAAACGAATAGACAAAGAGTTCAAAAGGGTCAAAACGGTAACGATACGATTAATCGGTTTAACCAATTCCGTCGTGCATCGGACGTCAAAACACAGAAATGGGTATACCGTAAAGATCAGTACGACGAGACAATCAGAACGGTATACAGATATCTATAGTACGATTGAATTATAAAAATTCAAATTTTCTACTAGCGGAAAATGAAGGAAAAACGCAGAAAAATAAGATCGACGAAGCTAAAGAACTCCGAATTTGGAAAAACGAAAAATGACGTCTTGCTCAGAAGATGATTTAGAATATTTCTATATAAAAATATTTAGGTTTCGAAAATATTTTATTTTCATTACATTTTAACTCATTTAAACCGAAATGACATGACTGAAATTTACTTTCATATTTTCTGACGAAACTTTACAATTTCCTATGTTTAAATAGACGCCTTTTAAATATCGAATTTTCGTTGCGAAATTTTATTGTTTATTTTTATTTAACAAAAATGTGACGATCCGAAAATTTTAGATATTTGAAATTGGGATGTTTAATTGAATTTAAATATTTAAAAGGTTAATTTTAACCTAAATTTCAAATATCTCTATTTATTGGACAATTTAATTATTGGACTAAACAATTGGAAATAGGGTAAAATAGAGAATCTTGAGTTTTGAGCTTGTTAAAAATAATTTAAAGGCTCAGAAAATTTATATTGGTAATACTGAAGATAATAGAACTTTCAAAATTGAATTTCAAAGTGTTTTGTTTAGTTTTTAAATTGTATCGTTTAAATTGAATTTAAAAATAGCCTTCCGAGGCACAGTCTCGGAATTCGACGAAACCAGTCCTGTTGGATCCGTAATATTGTATTATTACCGGATTTCAATTTTCGTAGTGTTCGGAGTTGTGTGTGGCCGTACGATATACAAACGTGCTTAAATCTATATTGAAATTTAAATATATTTCACATCAGCTTTCCCCTTTTCACCTCAACGTCACTGTACAAAAAAATATCTTCCACGCTAAGCAGCTACTTCACGAAATCTCTTTCCACCTTTTTGTTCTTAAGTCGTCCAACATTTCTAAAGGCAGGAAATAAATAAAAAATATACGAAGCAAATAAAATATCTGCCCTCAATTTTTCAACCGCGTCCCCCTTCTTCCTTCTTTCCCTCTAAGTCGAAACAGAATTGATCGCGATCTTATGCGATGAAGTCGCGATGGCTATGCGAGACTAGGGTGCAATGCTTTGAAGGAGGTAGACGATGCGAACGATTTAGCTCGCGAGCTTCTCGGGTTTAGATGTTGGGAAGGAGATTGGTGAGGTCGGCTGTGGTTTTCGTGGATGGGAGGTGTGTCAGGGATGGCTCACGGCGATATCGAAAGCGAGTTCGATGTCGACCCCTTATTTGGACTCGCACGCGAAACGATGGGAGGGACGTGTCTCTTGATTTAGGGTTTGCTTGGTTGAGGCATCAACCAGGGTGAGCTCGTTCGTGAGCAGCGGTAGTGAGGTATATCTGCGATTTCACTTGCTGTTTTTCAAAATTAAACATATATATACTTACACACATATTTTAATATGTATTGGAAAATGGTAAATAAATATATCTGAGTAAGATTTTGGAAATATAGAAATTTTAAAAATGTGAAATTTTATATAAAATTAGATTTTTGAAATCAATAAATTATTTTTATACATGTAGTTCAAAAGATGAAAAGATACATATATACCATTTTTATTTGCTAGTTTAATTTTAAAAATAATGGAGATTAATTCGTTTAATGAACTTATTTAATTATCTTAGTTACTAAAGATTTCAATGGAAAAAAAATTAGTTTAAATCAAATTATAAGATAAAATTTAATAAGTAATAGCGATTAATTGTTTGATTAAATCAAATAGTAATAAATCGTGAATTGTATATACAAGGTCAAAATGGTGAAGGAAGCAAGCTAATTTGGATGGATTGTAAAACTAGGGTCAAAGGTGAGTTAATCTCACTCAGTTGAATTTAAATTTAAATGGTTAAATTTAAATAATTGATTGAATGGGTGAATTGATTTGGATGTGCTATATTATATATAGTAGTATATAGCAATATATACATATTGGCATATGTATATATTGGAATTGTTGATATTCCCGCATCGTATAGCGGATGAGACCCTATGCGCCGCATAATAGCGGATGATTTATATAAATCCCATATACCGCGATATTCCACCTTGAAGTGGAATTGGTATTTTATATTGTGCTAACGTCTGTGGATGCAGGGAAACAGGTTGGAGGGATCCAACTGGATTCCTCAAAATTATTAGATTATTAAATATTCTGTGTTCTGAATATTTGATATCATGTGATGATTTTATATTGGATGATGTGGTTGATTTGGATTGTCCATTATAATAAATTATAAAATCTATTGTGATATCCCGGGTTTTTTTGAGCAATATAAATTTAATAATCTGTATTAATAATTCAATTGAATTGATAATTTTCCTTTATAATTTTAATTTAAATTGGTAATTTAATCTTTAAAGGATAATCAATATTTAATCTGGCAATATTGATCAATATCTTTTTAATAATTTAAAAAATGGATAAAATTTATCTTTGAAAGCTAATAAAATTTTATTCTGTATATAATATATATATATATTTGATATATAGGATATCTTTTGTTTTAACTAAAAGATGAATTTTTCAAATTGTAATTTATATGTAAGTATATGTTATAATTTGAAATTGTTTTGAAATTTAATTTAATGTATTGATAATATATATAGTAGGAATATATGTATGAATTGTAATTTTAAAAGCTTTGTTTTAAATTTAATATCTTTCAAAAGTTAAGGATTAATTCATTGTTTTCAAAATATAAGATAATTGTTTGTTTTAAATATGATAGTTTAAAATAAGTTTAATCAAAAGTTTTACTTTTGTTTTCTTTTAAAGTGTTTAATTTAAAATGGTTATAAAAGTATATATGAATGTTTTAGATTTTAAATACATGTGAAAAGAGATTTATTTATATTATAACAAGTTTATAATATTACCTTTAAGGATTAAACTATTATATTCATACATAACTATAAAGTAAATTTAATAAGTAGGTTTATATTCACATTTAAATTAAATAAAATTTGTAAAAATACTTAAGTAACATGTGTCACTATATTAAACATCTTAAAACACATGTAAACCTATTAAACTAATTAACATGACAAATGTAAGTTAATTAACAAGTGGCCTTCATTTTTTTTTCTTTTATTTGAAATGTAAATATACAAGAGAAAAAAAAAATGAAACCTCCTTTCTTAACTCAATTAATGGCTGCCATAAACGTTCTCCAAAATCTGAAGTAAAATTACAAGCCAAAGTACTTCTCAATAAACAAATCTGAAAAATTTAAAAGCTGCAGTTCAATTGAAGTTCAACTCAGCAATTTCAACATCAATACAGCAGTTTTAATCAAATTTGTGAAGCATGCATGCATCCATTTCATCAACAAGGATAATCAAGCATGCAGTAGAATATCAGTTTCATTTAAGCTTGTCACAGATCAAAATTTTCAATGCTGGAAGAAATAAATGAAAAATGGAAATCTGCTCAGCATAAGAAATTGGTGAGTAAACATTTTTAAAAACAGTTGAGTTGGATGCTTGTGATGATATTTACTTATATCAAAATTCTTTTGCTTGAATCTGAATGAATTGGTATGAATATGTTAGGAGCTAGTCTGTTTATATATATATTCAAAATGTTCTCTGTCCTCTGTTTTAAACCAGTAAACAAACTTTATTTTAAACCTGATCATTCTTGACTGTTATGCTTGTGATGTTGATGATTTGGAAATGTGTTTATATAGATGAAAATGTATTGTATGTATATATATATAAAAAGATATAGGCATGCATGTTTGAATTCATGTACATATATTTACCTCTGTTAAAAACATACAGACATTAAACAATTTCGAAATTTAAATTCTCTTCTTCCAATCCTTTATAGGATATGATCTTTGAATGAAATGTGTTAGTATTACCCAGAATTCATTCTTAAAAATAATTTCAAGTAATTATATTAAGCAATAAATTCTAAAATAAGGTATCACAGTGATAATCAATATTAGTCAGAAAATCAAATGACTTAATCTCACGTTTTGATTCTATAATCTGATTAGTGCTTGCAAATGATGGATTTAGAAAAAGAAATCGTGATTTTTAGGGTAGTATTCGTCGAGATAATTGGAGTTGGTCAGTTTCGTCGTTTTCGTCAATTTGCGTTGATCGGCGGCGAGTTGTTGGGCGAAGTTTGGACTGGAGGAGGTCAGTGGGTTGGGGATTGTAGAAAAAAATACTGAAAGTATTTATCGATGGTCGTGGCGATCAATCGGAGGCCAAGTAGGGTTTCGAATGGGTTTATGTTGAGGTCGGAAATTCCTCTACCGTGATGTCTCTGGGTGATCGAGCTTCACCAGAATTTGGGGGATGGTAGCGTGGAGGCTATCAAGTGTGGAGCCGGAGTTCTTGATTATCTGGTGATCGGCATCGGAGGATTCGTGGCTGTTTTGGTCGATGGGATGGTTTCCAGTTGATCTTGGAAGCTCGAATTTGATTGTGGGTTCATGACGATGTCTGGGTGGATGGAATCGTTAGAGGAGGCGATCGATGACTTGCCGGAGGAGGAGCAGATCGCCGAAGCGCTGCCGTGGTCTTGTGCACGTGCACGTGTGCACGTTGTGATATCTGGTTCGTTTGAGTTGGGGAAGATGGAGGCGACTCGGTGAAGTGTTCGTGCGAATGGTGGTTTAACGCGAAGCAGATGAAGTTGGAAAGGACTCGGGGGAAGCTCGTGTTTTTAGTGGGTTTACTCGGGTTGTTTGGGGTTACTCGAGTTATTCTGTTTAAACTGGAAGTTGTTTTTTTTTCGAAATGTTTCAAGTCCAAATATATAAGTTATTAAGGGTATGTTTAAATATAATTAAGTTTTAAAAGGGATGAGGTTTTGTTAAATTTATTAAACAAGATTTATCAAAATTCCAAGGATTTTAAATGTTAAAAATTTATGTTAATTTGTTTATTCAAATAAATCTTATATCTTTAATTATTTATAAATGTTTTCTAATGAAGACTAAATGATGTAATTGAGTAATTAATTAAGATAAAAGAATTTATCTTAAATTAATTAAGTTTATAATTAATAAGGATAATTAATTAGTGGATGGTTAATAAATGAATTAGAGATTTAGTAATGATTTATTTATTAATTTATTTATATAATTAATTTTAGGAAGATAATCACTTATGTTTTATTAAGTGAAATTATTTAGTGAGGTAATTAATGGATAATTAATCAATGTAATTAATTTAAGAGAAATTGCTTATGAAGGTAATTAGTGGATAATTACTTATGAAAGCAATTAAATATAAATTGATTAAGGGTTAATCGTTTGGTGGTATTAATTAAAGGATTAATTAATATAATGGATTTGAAGTTAATTAATTAAGAGAAATTAATTAAAGGATTTAGGTTAATTAATAATGTGATTAATTTAATATGTTTAATTTAAGATTAATTACTAAGTGCAATTAATTTAAAAGTAATTAATTAATAAAGTAATTAATTAAGGATTATTTGTTAATAAAATTGATTAATAATTACTTAATGAAGTAATTAAAGAATAATTAATTAGATTAATTAATCAAGGTTAATATAAATAATTAAGAAGTAATTAATTAAGATAAGTAATTACAAATTGTTAATTACTGATTATGATTAATTAAGACTGATTAATGAATGAAGTGGTTGATTAAAATTAATTATTTAATTAATTAAAAGGTTAATTAATTAATAAGAATTATTTAATGAATTAATCAAGGTTGATTAATAAAAGTAATTAAATTAAGTATGATTAATTAATTGTAATTAATTGAGGATTAATAAAATTAATTCTAGTTAATTGATTAATGAAGGTTCATTAATTATTGTAATTAATGATAGTAATTAAATGTTAATTACTGAATATGGTTAAGGATAATTACTTGAATGTAATTAAAGTAAAATTAATCAAGGAAGATTAAATAAGGAAGATCATTAAGATGTTTAATTAATTAATTTGTAATTAATTAATGATAATAAGCAGGATTAAGATAATCCAAGTAATTAAAGGATAGTAATTAATTTAATTAAAGGTTAATTAAATTGATTAGAGTTAATCAATTCTGTTTAGATAATTGATTAATACTGGATGTTTGATATTGGGTGATTGGTTGATATTGGATGATTTGAATATCTCTGATATATATATGATATATGCTGCTTTGTGAAATGAATGTTGATATGAATTATCAATTGTGATAATATGATTTATCTATCTGTTTATATCATCCTGAATAAGTTTAAATGTTTAAACCTTTAAACAACTTGGCCTTAAAAAAATACGTTTTGGATTTCAATGAGACCGGGATCGGGTTTCCGTATACCGGAATTCCAGGTCTGGAGACCCGAATACCACATCGATCCAAATTAACGATAGGTCGTGAATCTCAAGTGAAGATGAAGATTTAGAGTGCAAGGGTTATTGTCGTTAACTCTGAGGGTGATTCCAAAACGAGTGTAACGAGATAATGCCTTCAGTTTCGTTCGAACCCGGAACGAACTTGTATGGATTGAATGCTTTCAGCACATCGTCAGGTGGACGGTGAGCATTCTAAGTGATATGTTCTGATTAAAGGTAATCGTAACCTCAAGCCTCATCAACCGGGAATGGCTAAAACAGGGGAGGTGCAGCAAGGTTTCGTGGGTAGCACCCACTGAGAGCAAGATAGATCCCTGTCTAGAGGTCCCTTTTCTTTTATTCGGCTTAGTGTGTGGTTGGTCGCGCCAACTACGGGGTTATCTTGTTCGGGATTATCCAGTAAGGGATGGTTCCGGCTTTGTGTTGCAGGGGAGCGGGCGTACTCCTCGGTACGGTGATCTAGGCCACGTACTGTGACGAGCGGTACCCCAGTAGCACTGCCATTGTATGGAATCCAAACTCCAATAAGTGCCGTACGTATTAGTTGTGCCCAACTATGTTGGAATGTGAGATGTAAGCATTTCAGCTATTTCTGTATTTTACTTGAAAACCCTAGACCCTATTATAATACAATCAGATTTCCTATCAAACGTTTTAGTTAGCGTAAGGTAAAAACTTACCCATGTTTATTTGTGGGGAGTCTTACGTGATACTTTTGTTTTCAAAAGTTTTCAAAATTAAGCAATCTAACCGTTTACTCACACCAGACCCATATCTGACCCAAGTGTTTATTTTCTGTTTTATTAAACTCTTGGGTACTCAATATTGTATTGAGTAGTCGAGGGATTCAGGTTAGCTTTGACGAATTCTGAAGGAGATTTGGAGCAGGTGGCTTCAGCGTGTAGATATATTATGGTGTTTCCGCTGTGTTTGTATTGAGTCTGTATCTCTGTGATGTTTGAGATGTATGATAGATAGGTGTTTATAACTGTCTAATATGAGATGTATAAGTTGTATAACTCTGATGTATATGATACTATGTAATATTTAATGTGATATATTATATTTCATTCGTTCCGTTGTGAGTATCTGATGTTGTTGTTCTTTCTTCTTTTCTTTCTTTTCTTCTTCTATCCCTTTCTTTCTTAATTCATGATACGTCTTTCTGGTGGTAGAAAGTCGGGTCGTGACAGTTGGTATCAGAGCAGTAGGTTGAGTGAATACCTAGGCTCTGAAGTGGTGTCTATCTTGAGAGCGCGTAATTGTTAGTTATATAAAAATGGTTTTATATTGTGTTAATTGATCGGTTGAGTGGTATATGGATTCTGGTCAATACGAGTAGCTAACGTTATTGATAGGGATCTCTAAACACTTGAACCAGGCCAATGGACACAATATTGTTTTAAAGAGGTAGATGAAATAATTTTACCCAGAAATAATTTCTATATAAAAAAAAAATCATTTTAAATATATATATTTATGTATTTCTACCTATTTATTGGGTTACCTGTTCGGGTTTTCCAATATAAGTTATAAAGGTAGATAAGGTGGTAGTGTGTGTAACACAATTACCAATAGTTGGAGTTTGAATGTTTGAGGTTGGAAGTATATATCGAGACTGTAAACCCAATATCGTCTCGAGTAAGTTGGCAGTATGGAGTAAGGATGTCTCGGATCTCTGAACAAAATCCTTTTCAAGATTCGGAGTCCATTATTGGAATGTAAGATTGGTTGAGCACGGGTGAGCAGATTTTCTAGAGTTGAATCTATCAGTTGTGCAGAAGTAAGTGATGGTAGCTTGGCGACTTCAGGAAGGAGCAGTTGTGTGATAAGACGCAGTATCTATGGATGTTCCCGAAGGAGATTTTCTTTTTGGAACAAGATTAAGAAGGTATTGGAGGAACAGTTGATGTCTACCGCAGGAAAGACTCGACTGTATAGGAATTCTCTGATATCGAGTAAGAGAGTTTTATCTGTTTGGAAGTATGGGACTAAGGTCGATTAGTTGTTCTTCGGACATGGTCTCATTGTTTCCCTTAAGAAGAGTAAGTTATTGGCGTTTGGTTTGGAGCCGAGTTTTCTTTTGGAATGTCTGCCATCTCGGAGGTCCATTGTGAAGTTAGTTGATGGTTTTAGTTGGGAAGCCTTTGGATTAGAAGTTCTTGGTTAGCTGTGATAGTAGTGCAACTCGGAGTGTTCGGTGTGCTGTCGAGATAGAGTTTGGAAGCAACAGTGTGGTCCGTTTCTTCGATGGTACCGGAATCTTTGTGATTCTTCTATCAGCAGTCCGGGAAGATGGTGAATGTTTACTTGAAGGGTTAACCTTGTTTGGAAAAGTTTAAGGCTGTTTTAATTGGTAAAGAGAGAACAGTATCTTTAGAATCCGAACTAGGTAGGATCGCAAAAGTGACTTGCGATTAGTTTGAGAGTTCATCTTGAGTAATCTTTTGTATGGAGTTGAGGCATCTCAAGAGGAAGTAAAAGTTATCGAAGAGGTCAAAGATTTAGTTTATATCGATTTGGTTCCTAGAGAAGGATTTGGTGAAGTATCTTAGAATTGTATGGAGTATCTGTGTTTTATCTTCTGCTTCTAGTTTCGAGTTTCCTCTAGCCAAGGATAGCTAAAGACAGTACCCTTGACCGAGGACTCGTCTATTCTTTGAGAAGTTGGTTATGTCTTTAAGATAACCAATGTTTCCGCTTTTTTATGGATCTAATTTGTGCTCGAGTTCATCGACATTCTCATTTATTTCAAAATCAGAGTTGTGCAGCGAAAGCAAAGGTAGTAGCTGTGCAAGAAAGGAAGTAACCTCAGATTTCTACAAGAAGTTTATGTGAATTTCTAAGTGTGTATAGAATTTTCTGGAATCTAGAAGAAGGAAGTTCAGTCTTCTATTTCTTGTGGAGTAGAATTTGTGGATTTCAGCAGATTTGAAGATCATTTTGTGCTTGGTTCATATTTGTTTCAAGAAGCATCAGCGAAGGTTGAGCTGATCAGGAGGAGATGAGGTAGCTCGGGATCGTCTGGTGAGCTATGCAGATATGAGTCAGAGTTTGGAATTCGGAGTTGGAAATTGGAAACTGTTTAAATTTTCCTCGATTATAAGAGCTATAAGATTTGGTAAGTCTGGAAGCTAGCTCCGAAATATTTTGGATTTTCTTGTGTTCTTGAGAGGAGTAATTCTTTGTCTACAGGGTTGAATGGCCAGTTTGGATATCTGGAATCCATTCTATTTCACGTATCTCTGAGGGAGTACGTGTATGATCTATTACTGATTGTAGAATCTGCAGTTCAGATGGATTTGGAAGTTGAGTTGGACTTGGGTATGATCTGATATTTTGTTCAGATTGGTGAATCTAAAGAAGAGAGGAGCTCTGGATTATGGTGTGTAGTTTATTTAGCTTCTGTAGAGCGAATCTCCCGGTGATTTTTACTCGGGAAAACTCGAGATATTATTATGAAGTCTATTCTGATTTATGTCAGAATAGTTAGTTAGATTAGATTGTTTGATTGGTTGCTTTGATTGATAGGAATTGGATGATAGGTTTGTGTTTAAAATTAAAATCTTTGCTGGATTATTAAATTAACTTTGCTTTTAATTTCGGGGACGAAATTATTTTAAGGGGGGAAGAATGTGATATCCCGGGTTTTTTTGAGCAATATAAATTTAATAATCTGTATTAATAATTCAATTGAATTGATAATTTTCCTTTATAATTTTAATTTAAATTGGTAATTTAATCTTTAAAGGATAATCAATATTTAATCTGGCAATATTGATCAATATCTTTTTAATAATTTAAAAAATGGATAAAATTTATCTTTGAAAGCTAATAAAATTTTATTCTGTATATAATATATATATATATATTTGATATATAGGATATCTTTTGTTTTAACTAAAAGATGAATTTTTCAAATTGTAATTTATATGTAAGTATATGTTATAATTTGAAATTGTTTTGAAATTTAATTTAATGTATTGATAATATATATAGTAGGAATATATGTATGAATTGTAATTTTAAAAGCTTTGTTTTAAATTTAATATCTTTCAAAAGTTAAGGATTAATTCATTGTTTTCAAAATATAAGATAATTGTTTGTTTTAAATATGATAGTTTAAAATAAGTTTAATCAAAAGTTTTACTTTTGTTTTCTTTTAAAGTGTTTAATTTAAAATGGTTATAAAAGTATATATGAATGTTTTAGATTTTAAATACATGTGAAAAGAGATTTATTTATATTATAACAAGTTTATAATATTACCTTTAAGGATTAAACTATTATATTCATACATAACTATAAAGTAAATTTAATAAGTAGGTTTATATTCACATTTAAATTAAATAAAATTTGTAAAAATACTTAAGTAACATGTGTCACTATATTAAACATCTTAAAACACATGTAAACCTATTAAACTAATTAACATGACAAATGTAAGTTAATTAACAAGTGGCCTTCATTTTTTTTTTCTTTTATTTGAAATGTAAATATACAAGAGAAAAAAAAAATGAAACCTCCTTTCTTAAATCAATTAATGGCTGCCATAAACGTTCTCCAAAATCTGAAGTAAAATTACAAGCCAAAGTACTTCTCAATAAACAAATCTGAAAAATTTAAAAGCTGCAGTTCAATTGAAGTTCAACTCAGCAATTTCAACATCAATACAGCAGTTTTAATCAAATTTGTGAAGCATGCATGCATCCATTTCATCAACAAGGATAATCAAGCATGCAGTAGAATATCAGTTTCATTTAAGCTTGTCACAGATCAAAATTTTCAAAGCTGGAAGAAATAAATGAAAAATGGAAATCTGCTCAGCATAAGAAATTGGTGAGTAAACATTTTTAAAAACAGTTGAGTTGGATGCTTGTTGTAACGACCCAGAATTTTGAACGAATTAAATTGAGAATATTTAATTAATTTTAAATATTTGAACGATGATTTAATTTGAATCCCCGATATAATTTTGAAATTGGCGATTAAATTATAAAATTTAATAGATTGAATGCTGGATAAAAATGTGAATCTTCAGTTTTAAGCTGAAGAAAAATATTTCGAAAACTTTTAAAATTCGTATTAATAATACTGAAGATAATCGAAGCTTCATAATTGAATTTGAAAACTGTTTATTCAGTTTTGAAATTAAATCGTTCGAATCGATATTTAAAAATAGCCGTCCGAGGCACAGTCTCGGAATTCGACGAAACCAGTTCCATTGGGTCCGTAATATTGTATTATTACCGGATTCCAAATTTCGTATTTTTCGGGATTGTTATATGAGCATACGACGTTTAAACGCGTTGAAAATTAAGGTAAATTCGATTGAAATTTAAAATTTTAAACTGGTCAAAATCTTTACACTGTAGCTCCTTATATCACGCCGAAGACCACGAAGTTTATCGTGCAAACCCATCTTCTCGTTCAAATCAAAGCATGGCCGCTCCTGTAAATTTCTTCATTCCCTCCCCAGCATTAAATCGAAACAAACGAAAATATTTTCGTTCAGAAGGAAATGTCGTAGCCGAGCAATCAATTTAAATACCTCGTTAGCCTTCCCCTCTTTCCAAAATAAACGAATTCAAAATACCTCCTTCAATCGAAAAATCAAAACAAGCCGAGCCCCTCAGATTGAAATCAAGAAATCGAAATCGCCTTCGTATTCGCGACTCAGGCGCGCGCTTGGGGGTTTCGCGATTCGAAGATAGATGGCGTGGCGTTGGGAGAAAGAGGTTCCACGTACGCGTGGGCACGGAAGTCTGGGTCGCGATTCAAGGGGAGGCTCGCTGGCGGCAAATCGCGTGAAGGCAAGCGAAGTGAAATGGGGTCTCGAGTGTCAGGTGGATTCGCGAGTTCGTTCGCGTGGAAGCAGGTCGAACGGCGACCTGGAGGTGAAGTCGAGGTTGTTCTCGAGCATACTGGGCGTGGCAGTTTGGTCGAGCTCGCGAGAGGCAACTGGATAGAAGCCGGTGTGGTGATTTGAGTTCGCGATGATTGGGGCGGTGGTGGATTTCACGACTCAGGCATAGGCGACGGCGATGTCGCGAGGTAGTGGGTAGCGCCGCGACATTGATGTGCTGGGATGGGATCGACGATCTATGGTCGTCTCATTTTCGATTAAAGGTAATTTAATTATGTTTTTATCTAATCTGTAAATAAGATTTAAGTAGGCAGCAATTTTAAAAAAATAAATAAATACTTTGGATTGTCAAGTATATAAAAGAAATTATGTTTTGGAATTTGAAACAGTGAACGAAATCTTATTTTATTTTTACAGAAAGGAATTTTGTTATTAAGCAGTTTTGAAAGTTCAAGTAAATCTGAATTTAATTCAAATACGTATATAAAAAGATTGTTTTATTTGATAGCCCCTTCAGATAGTTGCAACTGGAGATATAAATATAGAAATAAGATTTTGGGAATATAAAGGATTTTATATAAAAGTTAGATTTTTAAGCCTATATGAATTATTTTATGTATGCAGTAATATATGCCCTTAAATTTGATTTTTATAATATGTTAATATGTTAAATCTAGAAAAAAATAGGTATACAATAAAGTTAGGAATTTGTTAGTTAAAATTTAAATTGTTTAATTTAGTAAATTTTTAAAAAGAATGTATGCAGAAGATGAAAATTTAAATAAGTAAAATTATTTTTTTTAAGTTATATACACTTATATATAAATAGTTAAGGGAATGGAAAAATATGTTTAAAGGAGAAAATACTGGTTTAAATAAAACTACCAGTTAATTTAACTATTAAAATGAAATCACCGATGACTCAAATGATCAAATGAAAATTTATTATTCGATCCGTTCGAATATTAATAGAATCGTATAATTATTTATACAAGGTATAAATCGAGAAAACAAGTCTGGGATGGAAATGGATTGCAAAATAAAAAGCTAAGGTGAGATCTTCTCACTCACATTGAAAAGTGGAAATTTTCAGTTATTGATTTATTTGATGATTGGATGTGATATTAGATATAGTAGGATATATATCTATATATAGCAGTATATACATATTGGCATATGTATATATTGGATTGATGATTTCCCGCCTCGTATAGCGGATGAGACCCTATTGCGCCGTTAGTAAGCGGATTTATAAAAACCTATATACCGCGATAATTCCGTACTGGAGCGGAATTGGTATTGTGCTAACATCTTTGGATGCAGGGAAACAGGTTGGAGGGATCCAACTGGACCCCTCACATTGATTGAATTTATTTCTACTGTGATGTGATAATCTGTGAATGATTATTGATGTTGTTGAATTGATATCTGGAAATTGTTTGAAAAGCTAAAATTTAGCTGAATGGATGTTTGACATCATTGGATTCCAAAGATAAACGAAATTGAATTTTTGAAATTCAAGAAGAAAATTTCTAAGTGAATCAATTTTTGAAATTGAAGAAATTTTGAAGAAAGGAATTTTTAAAGTATAAAAGCTGATTTTTATAATCGTATTGAATAAATTCCAGAATAAAGTGAAGATGTTAAATAAATGAATTTCGTATAATGGTGATTTTTAAATTGAAGAATTTAATTAAAATTGGATTTCTAAATAGTTTGAAAAAAATAATAATAAAGGAATTTATTTTCTTAAAGAGGAATTTATTTAAAAGGAGATAAGTTGGAAATCCAATTAGAAATTAAATTTGGTAAATTGAAATAATTTGGGAAAATCAATGTAAAATGATTTAAATTTGAAGAATTCATTTAAAAACGGGATGTTGAAAAATTTGAGAAAAAATAAGGAATTTATTTTAGTAGTGAAAATAAATTTAGAAATCAATATTAAAATTGATTTGGTATTGAAGTTTTTATAAATAGAAGTGAAATTTATAAAAATTGTTTATAAATCTGAAATTACTTATTTTGATAAGTAAAATATAGAAGTTAATAAAAAGAAATTTATAAGTTGAAGTTGTTATTAAAATAGAAATAGAATTTATAAACGTTGTTTTATAAATTCGGAATCGATTGAATTTGATAAATTTAATATAGAAGGTTATTAAGGGAATTTTATCCACGATTTTGGATAGTGGAAAATTCTCGAAATAAATGTGTAGAAAAGATTTAAATAGGGTTAAGTGAAGTATATTCACGATTTGGACAGTGAATATATTGTTAAGTAAAATGGATACGTTTTTGAAGAAGTGATATTAAAAAAAGAAGTTAAACATTTTGAAGATGTTTTAAAATGTATTGTGAATCGAAAGCATAGATTTCAACAGTTCTTGTTGAAATAGGCGTTTTCGAGAAATAAGGAAATGGTGGACTATAACACTGTTGTTATAGTAAATGATTTCCGAAAGGAAATGTTTTTATCTAGTATTGGGATTTACATATCTATATTAATTTCGAATCCCTATACTAGTGATTTTTGAGTCGTCGTAACGATGTGTTACGTAACATTTGTTTTGACTCAGATAAAGGTGTTAAAAGAATATTTTCCTTAAAGAATGAAATTATACTTAATTTGATTTAAGTATAACGAGTATTTTCAAATGTTGAAAATAAATAGACTTGTGAATTTCTTATTTTTAATAAGAATGGAAAGGCTTTTCCAAAATGAAATGAAACATTTTAGAATTTATCTTTGTAAAGATAAATCGGAAATGAATATTGAAATCGATTGAAAATCGAATATCAGTAGATATTCGAAAAATATAAATTCAATATGGAATTTATAAAGGAAATGGGAATTCGTTTTGAAAATAAATATTAATTTATTTTGAAGTGTGGAAATTGATTTGAAATTGTTTTCAAATGTTAAGTGCGGAAATTTTATATCGAGTAAAGATATTTTGGAAGATAAAATAATTTGGAAAATTATTTGGAATCTGATGATGTTGCGCATCTTTATTGATAGTTAAATAACCGACTATCAATAATTACCTTGAGTAGGTATTTGTTGTGAATTGGATGAATGTGAATGCCACACTTGTTTTTAAATAAACGCTCACTATTCGGGTTAGCCGGGAAAGGACCATGGGGTCGTATAACCCATTCTGAATATGTGATACGTCGTTATGAATCGCATTTGAAGACCGGTGTTGAAGACCGGATATTTTTGAAAACGGAAGGATTACCGTCGAGTTACTCTACACCGACTGATCTTCGGTTTAGAGGTTTTATCACCCTTAGTGACGGGAAGTCCGGACGTGATTAGAAAATTTTCCGGAAATGCAAGGGCTTCGTGAGAAGTGCCTTCGGTTCTGTTCGATCCCGGAACAGACTTGTATGGATTGTGTGTCTGACGTTACAATTTGAGATATAAAGCTGATTTCTTTCAAATACATTTCTGTTGGTGGCGGAGAATTTATTCTCTTAGCTTAACACCCTTCTCTGAGACGTACGAGCTCAGAGGTTATGTAGTTGAAATTCATCAGCGATATATCCCAATTTGGTAACGTGGCATACTGAGTGTTGCTGTGAAATGATCAGTGTTTGATCATTTGTGATATGATCATTTGTTTGATCTTATATCCTTGTGATCATAGGTTGATCATTTTGTTTGACCCGAAGCAGGGCTTTTTGTAGAAAGCGTAGCTTTGTGGACGAGACTTCATCGAGCCTCACACCCCGGAAATGGTCGAAACAGGACGAATGCGGCAAGGTTCTAGGGAGTAGCGCCCCTTAGTGTATGTCATTCCTTCTGGATAAAGGTGGTATCATGGTATGGAGCCCAGATACTTAACCTCTGTGGTTACTGCATTATTTTTTTCTATGTGGCTTGTTGCGAATCGGGGATCCTCGGGAAGATCGGTGACGATCGGGGGATGGCATACGCGTGTCAGTAGTTACCTACTTTTGCAGAGGTAACCCGGCCTTGTGTTGGCAGAGATCTAACCGTAATGTTAGGTTATTTCTCGGGTCGTCTATTCCAGGGACGTACCCATCGTGGATAGGAAGTTCCTTAGCCTGACCATTTGTTGGAAATCCAAAGAAACAATACGAGCCTTTACGATTTCAATTGTATAACCTGTCTCCTCAGGAGGCAGCTATAGCAGGCATAATATAATGGTACCTATGCTGGCTAAGATTTATATTCTACTTTCGAAATGTTTTCCACTATGCACTAATAATAATATTCAAAAAGAATTTGATTTTTGCGTAGTAAGCATCTTTGACTAACATAAGAAGAAATCTCCTCCAAGTCTGCGTTTGCATTGTGTGTGTGGTGGGAGGTCTTATGGTAGTTTCATTTTCCAAAAACATTGCGAATTTACTTTAAAATTATCCTGTTGTTTATTTTAAAGAAAGATAACTGTTTTACGATCTCACACCAGTCTTGCTATATTACAGCATGATAGGGGGTTCTCGCTTCGCGGTTTGGTGGCGAACGGGAGACTCTTACCCCTACATGTCCCTGAGAGGGATGGGTTGGTTAGGCAGAGGCCGTGACAGTCGAGAGGCTGGCCGTAAAAGCAAGTTTGGGGTACCATTGTCAGCCACGGTGGGGCCGGGATGGTTGAAAAGCCTACCGGTTGTGACCGCTTACTTCGGTATGTGACAAAGTGGTATCAGAGCATATGGTTAAGCGACAACCCTGCTCTGTTGGGTGTTACTCATTAGAGATAGAGTCAGTAGTACTCTAGAATGAGTTGAGTGTAATAATAGATATGAGCGCGTATTTGTTAGTGAATATAAAAAAATTGTTTTATATTGTGATGATTGATTTGTTGAGTGGTATATGGATTCTGGTCAATACGAGTAATTAACGATCATTGATAGGGATCTCTAAACACTCGAATAGAACAATTCGGCACAGTATTGTTTTGAATAGGGTAAATGAAATAATTTTACCCAAAGCTATTTTTGTATAGAAAAGAAATGATTTTCTGTAAATTATTATAGTATATGGTTGCATGGATGTTAGAAGTGATAATATTAATCTATTATCATTGAAATTGAATAAGAAATTGAAATCGTAACTCCAAAGTTAAGAAACAAAATTCACATATAAATGAAATTTAAGAATATAAATTATAAATGTGAATTGTAAATTGAGACGGAATTCCAGAGAAGTTTTTGGAAATGTTTGAAAAGAATTTGAAAATTTTGGAGATTTGGAAAGTTTAAATTCTTTTTGATTTGAAATTGAATTTCAAAGGTTTGAAAAATATTTTGAAGGAATGAAAAGCTCTAAACTCTTTTCGGTCGCTGGAAAATAACTTCGATGATGACCGCGGCATCGTTGGTGTTCATTTTCGGGTCTCCAAAAGAGGAATTGCTGCCAAATTGTTTTAAGTGAAAGTTGTTTGAAAAAATTTGGGTTTTTGTTTTGGACATTCAAATGGAATTTGGATTGTTTTCAAAAAAATGGTTTTTGAAATGTTGGTAAGACTCTGGAATACTATATAAAAATATTTATGGAATGATAAATAAGTTGATACAAGTTGAATTTTGATAGAATAAATTTAACTTAAAGAATGAAGTTAAATAAAAGTAAGTACAATGGTGATATAATGAAAGTAAAATTGAATGTTAAAATTCATTTTGAGTTTATAAGTGAATTTATAAAAGAGTTAAACGAAATTGAAATGATTTTTGGAAACTCAGATTGGAATTGAATGTAACATTGGATTAAATTGAATAAAAGTAAATTTGAAGAATTTAATCTAGTGGGCTAAATAAATTGCAATAAAATTATTGAGATGAAATTGTGAATGAATAGATAAATTTACAATTGTGATTTAATGAAACTGAAATTGAAACTGAAAATTAGTAAGTGAAGCTAATTGATTATTGACCAAATGGATAAGGTTTGAACGAATTAAATTCAATGATTATAAATGAAGATAAATTTAATTCCAATAGAATTGAAAATGTGAATTATAAGTTCAAATGAATGTGAAATGGAAAAAATTGAACGAAATTGAATATGTAACTTCAATAGTGAATTAGAGGATGATATAAGCAGTTATATTGAAAATTTTGTAATTGAATGTATGAAATGGTTTGAATATATGCAACTAGATATTATGGCTAGTAGATATACAGGTATAAAGGGAATTGAATTTGATTTCACAGATAATTTGAATTGCTCGACAAAAGGTACGTATTTGAATTATAATATGAGTTTTTGATGATTTCTTGATTAGCCGCTTGGCTTTTTCTTTTTCTTTTTGAAATCTGAGAGTCCGTAGGGACATTTTGTAGTAGTGCCGTATTAGCCGCGCAAAGGAGACGCTGGCGAAATTTTTCGAAAATTTAGAGTGTTAGAAAATTTTTGAGAAAATTTTGAAAGTTTGAATTTGAATTTGAATTCGAATTTGAATTTAGAAGTTAAACAATGTTGTTTGAAACTTAAAATTTAAGTTGGAAAGCTAGTTGAATAATAACGAATCTTTAGTAGAAGATTTGTTGTGATAAATTGATAAAACTGTTAGATGTTGAAAAATAGTAGACGAGTTAAGGACCATTTTTCCTGACTTGTAATTTCGAGGACGAAATTCTTTTAAGGGGGGAAGTTTGTAACGACCCAGAATTTTGAACGAATTAAATTGAGAATATTTAATTAATTTTAAATATTTGAACGATGATTTAATTTGAATCCCCGATATAATTTTGAAACTGGCGATTAAATTATAAAATTTAATAGATTGAATGCTGGATAAAAATGTGAATCTTCAGTTTTAAGCTGAAGAAAAATATTTCGAAAACTTTTAAAATTCGTATTAATAATACTGAAGATAATCGAAGCTTCATAATTGAATTTGAAAACTGTTTATTCAGTTTTGAAATTAAATCGTTCGAATCGATATTTAAAAATAGCCGTCCTAGGCACAGTCTCGGAATTCGACGAAACCAGTTCCATTGGGTCCGTAATATTGTATTATTACCGGATTCCAAATTTCGTATTTTTCGGGATTGTTATATGAGCATACGACGTTTAAACGCGTTGAAAATTAAGGTAAATTCGATTGAAATTTAAAATTTTAAACTGGTCAAAATCTTTACACTGTAGCTCCTTATATCACGCCGAAGACCACGAAGTTTATCGTGCAAACCCATCTTCTCGTTCAAATCAAAGCATGGCCGCTCCTGTAAATTTTTTTCATTCCCTCCCTAGCATTAAATCGAAACAAACGAAAATATTTTCGTTCAGAAGGAAATGTCGTAGCCGAGCAATCAATTTAAATACCTCGTTAGCCTTCCCCTCTTTCCAAAATAAACGAATTCAAAATACCTCCTTCAATCGAAAAATCAAAACAAGCCGAGCCCCTCAGATTGAAATCAAGAAATCGAAATCGCCTTCGTATTCGCGACTCAGGCGCGCGCTTGGGGGTTTCGCGATTCGAAGATAGATGGCGTGGCGTTGGGAGAAGGAGGTTCCACGTACGCGTGGGCACGGAAGTCTGGGTCGCGATTCAAGGGGAGGCTCGCTGGCGGCAAATCGCGTGAAGGCAGGCGAAGTGAAATGGGGTCTCGAGTGTCAGGTGGATTCGCGAGTTCGTTCGCGTGGAAGCAGGTCAAACGGCGACCTGGAGGTGAAGTCGAGGTTGTTCTCGAGCATACTGGGCGTGGCAGTTTGGTCGAGCTCGCGAGAGGCAACTGGATGGAAGCCGGTGTGGTGATTCGAGTTCGCGATGATTGGGGCGGTGGTGGATTTCACGACTCAGGCATAGGCGACGGCGATGTCGCGAGGTAGTGGGTAGCGCCGCGACATTGATGTGCTGGGATGGGATCGACGATCTATGGTCGTCTCATTTTCGATTAAAGGTAATTTAATTATGTTTTTATCTAATCTGTAAATAAGATTTAAGTAGGCAGCAATTTTAAAAAAATAAATAAATACTTTGGATTGTCAAGTATATAAAAGAAATTAAGTTTTGGAATTTTAAACAGTGAACGAAATCTTATTTTATTTTTACAGAAAGGAATTTTGTTATTAAGCGTTTTGAAAGTTCAAGTAAATCTGAATTTAATTCAAATACGTATATAAAAAGATTGTTTTATTTGATAGCCCCTTCAGATAGTTGCAACTGGAGATATAAATACAGAAATAAGATTTTGGGAATATAAAGGATTTTATATAAAAGTTAGATTTTTAAGCCTATATGAATTATTTTATGTATGCAGTAATATATGCCCTTAAATTTGATTTTTATAATATGTTAATATGTTAAATCTAGAAAAAAATAGGTATACAATAAAGGAAGGAATTTGTTAGTTAAAAATTTAAATTGTTTAATTTAGTAAATTTTTAAAAAGAATGTATGCAGAAGATGAAAATTTAAATAAGTAAAATTATTTTTTTTAAGTTATATACACTTATATATAAATAGTTAAGGGAATGGAAAAATATGTTTAAAGGAGAAAATACTGGTTTAAATAAAACTACCAGTTAATTTAACTATTAAAATGAAATCACCGATGACTCAAATGATCAAATGAAAATTTATTATTCGATCCGTTCGAATATTAATAGAATCGTATAATTATTTATACAAGGTATAAATCGAGAAAACAAGTCTGGGATGGAAATGGATTGCAAAATAAAAAGCTAAGGTGAGATCTTCTCACGCACATTGAAAAGTGGAAATTTTCAGTTATTGATTTATTTGATGATTGGATGTGATATTAGATATAGTAGGATATATATCTATATATAGCAGTATATACATATTGGCATATGTATATATTGGATTGATGATTTCCCGCCTCGTATAGCGGATGAGACCCTATTGCGCCGTTAGTAAGCGGATTTATAAAAACCTATATACCGCGATAATTCCGTACTGGAGCGGAATTGGTATTGTGCTAACATCTTTGGATGCAGGGAAACAGGTTGGAGGGATCCAACTGGACCCCTCACATTGATTGAATTTATTTCTACTGTGATGTGATAATCTGTGAATGATTATTGATGTTGTTGAATTGATATCTGGAAATTGTTTGAAAAGCTAAAATTTAGCTGAATGGATGTTTGACATCATTGGATTCCAAAGATAAACGAAATTGAATTTTTGAAATTCAAGAAGAAAATTTCTAAGTGAATCAATTTTTGAAATTGAAGAAATTTTGAAGAAAGGAATTTTTAAAGTATAAAAGCTGATTTTTATAATCGTATTGAATAAATTCCAGAATAAAGTGAAGATGTTAAATAAATGAATTTCGTATAATGGTGATTTTTAAATTGAAGAATTTAATTAAAATTGGATTTCTAAATAGTTTGAAAAAAATAATAATAAAGGAATTTATTTTCTTAAAGAGGAATTTATTTAAAAGGAGATAAGTTGGAAATCCAATTAGAAATTAAATTTGGTAAATTGAAATAATTTGGGAAAATCAATGTAAAATGATTTAAATTTGAAGAATTCATTTAAAAACGGGATGTTGAAAAATTTGAGAAAAAATAAGGAATTTATTTTAGTAGTGAAAATAAATTTAGAAATCAATATTAAAATTGATTTGGTATTGAAGTTTTTATAAATAGAAGTGAAATTTATAAAAATTGTTTATAAATCTGAAATTACTTATTTTGATAAGTAAAATATAGAAGTTAATAAAAAGAAATTTATAAGTTGAAGTTGTTATTAAAATAGAAATAGAATTTATAAACGTTGTTTTATAAATTCGGAATCGATTGAATTTGATAAATTTAATATAGAAGGTTATTAAGGGAATTTTATCCACGATTTTGGATAGTGGAAAATTCTCGAAATAAATGTGTAGAAAAGATTTAAATAGGGTTAAGTGAAGTATATTCACGATTTGGACAGTGAATATATTGTTAAGTAAAATGGATACGTTTTTGAAGAAGTGATATTAAAAAAAGAAGTTAAACATTTTGAAGATGTTTTAAAATGTATTGTGAATCGAAAGCATAGATTTCAACAGTTCTTGTTGAAATAGGCGTTTTCGAGAAATAAGGAAATGGTGGACTATAACACTGTTGTTATAGTAAATGATTTCCGAAAGGAAATGTTTTTATCTAGTATTGGGATTTACATATCTATATTAATTTCGAATCCCTATACTAGTGATTTTTGAGTCGTCGTAACGATGTGTTACGTAACATTTGTTTTGACTCAGATAAAGGTGTTAAAAGAATATTTTCCTTAAAGAATGAAATTATACTTAATTTGATTTAAGTATAACGAGTATTTTCAAATGTTGAAAATAAATAGACTTGTGAATTTCTTATTTTTAATAAGAATGGAAAGGCTTTTCCAAAATGAAATGAAACATTTTAGAATTTATCTTTGTAAAGATAAATCGGAAATGAATATTGAAATCGATTGAAAATCGAATATCAGTAGATATTCGAAAAATATAAATTCAATATGGAATTTATAAAGGAAATGGGAATTCGTTTTGAAAATAAATATTAATTTATTTTGAAGTGTGGAAATTGATTTGAAATTGTTTTCAAATGTTAAGTGCGGAAATTTTATATCGAGTAAAGATATTTTGGAAGATAAAATAATTTGGAAAATTATTTGGAATCTGATGATGTTGCGCATCTTTATTGATAGTTAAATAACCGACTATCAATAATTACCTTGAGTAGGTATTTGTTGTGAATTGGATGAATGTGAATGCCACACTTGTTTTTAAATAAACGCTCACTATTCGGGTTAGCCGGGAAAGGACCATGGGGTCGTATAACCCATTCTGAATATGTGATACGTCGTTATGAATCGCATTTGAAGACCGGTGTTGAAGACCGGATATTTTTGAAAACGGAAGGATTACCGTCGAGTTACTCTACACCGACTGATCTTCGGTTTAGAGGTTTTATCACCCTTAGTGACGGGAAGTCCGGACGTGATTAGAAAATTATCCGGAAATGCAAGGGCTTCGTGAGAAGTGCCTTCGGTTCTGTTCGATCCCGGAACAGACTTGTATGGATTGTGTGTCTGACGTTACAATTTGAGATATAAAGCTGATTTCTTTCAAATACATTTCTGTTGGTGGCGGAGAATTTATTCTCTTAGCTTAACACCCTTCTCTGAGACGTACGAGCTCAGAGGTTATGTAGTTGAAATTCATCAGCGATATATCCCAATTTGGTAACGTGGCATACTGAGTGTTGCTGTGAAATGATCAGTGTTTGATCATTTGTGATATGATCATTTGTTTGATCTTATATCCTTGTGATCATAGGTTGATCATTTTGTTTGACCCGAAGCAGGGCTTTTTGTAGAAAGCGTAGCTTTGTGGACGAGACTTCATCGAGCCTCACACCCCGGAAATGGTCGAAACAGGACGAATGCGGCAAGGTTCTAGGGAGTAGCGCCCCTTAGTGTATGTCATTCCTTCTGGATAAAGGTGGTATCATGGTATGGAGCCCAGATACTTAACCTCTGTGGTTACTGCATTATTTTTTTCTATGTGGTTTGTTGCGAATCGGGGATCCTCGGGAAGATCGGTGACGATCGGGGGATGGCATACGCGTGTCAGTAGTTACCTACTTTTGCAGAGGTAACCCGGCCTTGTGTTGGCAGAGATCTAACCGTAATGTTAGGTTATTTCTCGGGTCGTCTATTCCAGGGACGTACCCATCGTGGATAGGAAGTTCCTTAGCCTGACCATTTGTTGGAAATCCAAAGAAACAATACGAGCCTTTACGATTTCAATTGTATAACCTGTCTCCTCAGGAGGCAGCTATAGCAGGCATAATATAATGGTACCTATGCTGGCTAAGATTTAT
Organism: Allium fistulosum; assembly: GCA_030737815.1. Classification (NCBI taxonomy): domain Eukaryota; kingdom Viridiplantae; phylum Streptophyta; class Magnoliopsida; order Asparagales; family Amaryllidaceae; genus Allium; species Allium fistulosum. Next base: position 228,394,210 of record CM060907.1, on the reverse strand, counting down.
ATTCTACTTTCGAAATGTTTTCCACTATGCACTAATAATAATATTCAAAAAGAATTTGATTTTTGCGTAGTAAGCATCTTTGACTAACATAAGAAGAAATCTCCTCCAAGTCTGCGTTTGCATTGTGTGTGTGGTGGGAGGTCTTATGGTAGTTTCATTTTCCAAAAACATTGCGAATTTACTTTAAAATTATCCTGTTGTTTATTTTAAAGAAAGATAACTGTTTTACGATCTCACACCAGTCACCATGACTGACTCGGAGTTTATTGTTTCCCTTCTAAACTCTGGGTGCCCACCAATTTCCACACGGGCAGCCTAGAGTTATGTTATCAGGATATTCTGGATATTCTGGAGCTTTGGAGATAAGCTGGATGGCGAGACGTAGTATTTGTATCTGATAGTATTTATTCCGCTGTGTATTCTGTATGAGGACGAGTTTATGAAACTGTCCATTGTTGTATATTGACTCTGATTGATGTATGTATAAAAACTGATAAAATTCTTTGTTTTAAAGATTACTGATTTATCTATTATATATTGTTCCGCTGCGATGTGTAAGATTCTGAATATTGTTTTCTGTTTCTGATGTTGTTCTGATGTGTTCTTCTTTCTTTTTCTTCTTCTTCTACTTTTTCTTTTTCTTAAAACCCTCACTATTGGAGTTTCCGGCACTCGATTTCTCGGCAGTCGATAAAGTGAGTATCGATGTTGAATTTTCGAAAGTCGAAAATTTCAGGATGTGACACTTGTGATGATATTTACTTATATCAAAATTCTTTTGCTTGAATCTGAATGAATTGGTATGAATATGTTAGGAGCTAGTCTGTTTATATATATATTCAAAATGTTCTCTGTCCTCTGTTTTAAACCAGTAAACAAACTTTATTTTAAACCTGATCATTCTTGACTGTTATGCTTGTGATGTTGATGATTTGGAAATGTGTTTATATAGATGAAATTGTATTGTATGTATATATATATAAAAAGATATAGGCATGCATGTTTGAATTCATGTACATATATATACCTCTGTTAAAAACATACAGACATTAAACAATTTCGAAATTTAAATTCTCTTCTTCCAATCCTTTATAGGATATGATCTTTGAATGAAATGTGTTAGTATTACCCAGAATTCATTCTTAAAAATAATTTCAAGTAATTATATTAAGCAATAAATTCTAAAATAAGGTATCACAGTGATAATCAATATTAGTCAGAAAATCAAATGACTTAATCTCACGTTTTGATTCTATAATCTGATTAGTGCTTGCAAATGATGGATTTAGAAAAAGAAATCGTGATTTTTAGTGTAGTATTCGTCGAGATAATTGGAGTTGGTCAGTTTCGTCGTTTTCGTCAATTTGCGTTGATCGGCGGCGAGTTGTTGGGCGAAGTTTGGACTGGAGGAGGTCAGTGGGTTGGGGATTGTAGAAAAAAATACTGAAAGTATTTATCGATGGTCGTGGCGATCAATCGGAGGCCAAGTAGGGTTTCGAATGGGTTTATGTTGAGGTCGGAAATTCCTCTACCGTGATGTCTCTGGGTGATCGAGCTTCACCAGAATTTGGGGGATGGTAGCGTGGAGGCTATCAAGTGTGGGGCCGGAGTTCTTGATTATCTGGTGATCGGCATCAGAGGATTCGTGGCTGTTTTGGTCGATGGGATGGTTTCCAGTTGATCTTGGAAGCTCGAATTTGATTGTGGGTTCGTGACGATGTCTGGGTGGATGGAATCGTTAGAGGAGGCGATCGATGACTTGCCGGAGGAGGAGCAGATCGCCAAAGCGCTGCCGTGGTCTTGTGCACGTGCACGTGTGCACGTTGTGATATCTGGTTCGTTTGAGTTGGGGAAGATGGAGGCGACTCGGTGAAGTGTTCGTGCGAATGGTGGTTTAACGCGAAGCAGATGAAGTTGGAAAGGACTCGGGGGAAGCTCGTGTTTTTAGTGGGTTTACTCGGGTTGTTTGGGGTTACTCGAGTTATTCTGTTTAAACTGGAAGTTGTTTTTTTTTCGAAATGTTTCAAGTCCAAATATATAAGTTATTAAGGGTATGTTTAAATATAATTAAGTTTTAGAAGGGATGAGGTTTTGTTAAATTTATTAAACAAGATTTATCAAAATTCCAAGGATTTTAAATGTTAAAAATTTATGTTAATTTGTTTATTCAAATAAATCTTATATCTTTAATTATTTATAAATGTTTTCTAATGAAGACTAAATGATGTAATTGAGTAATTAATTAAGATAAAAGAATTTATCTTAAATTAATTAAGTTTATAATTAATAACGATAATTAATTAGTGGATGATTAATAAATGAATTAGAGATTTAGTAATGATTTATTTATTAATTTATTTATATAATTAATTTTAGGAAGATAATCACTTATGTTTTATTAAGTGAAATTATTTAGTGAGGTAATTAATGGATAATTAATCAATGTAATTAATTTAAGAGAAATTGCTTATGAAGGTAATTAGTGGATAATTACTTATGAAAGCAATTAAATATAAATTGATTAAGGGTTAATCGTTTGGTGGTATTAATTAAAGGATTAATTAATATAATGGATTTGAAGTTAATTAATTAAGAGAAATTAATTAAAGGATTTAGGTTAATTAATAATGTGATTAATTTAATATGTTTAATTTAAGATTAATTACTAAGTGCAATTAATTTAAAAGTAATTAATTAATAAAGTAATTAATTAAGGATTATTTGTTAATAAAATTGATTAATAATTACTTAATGAAGTAATTAAAGAATAATTAATTAGATTAATTAATCAAGGTTAATATAAATAATTAAGAAGTAATTAATTAAGATAAGTAATTACAAATTGTTAATTACTGATTATGATTAATTAAGACTGATTAATGAATGAAGTGGTTGATTAAAATTAATTATTTAATTAATTAAAAGGTTAATTAATTAATAAGAATTATTTAATGAATTAATCAAGGTTGATTAATAAAAGTAATTAAATTAAGTATGATTAATTAATTGTAATTAATTGAGGATTAATAAAATTAATTCTAGTTAATTGATTAATGAAGGTTCATTAATTATTGTAATTAATGATAGTAATTAAATGTTAATTACTGAATATGGTTAAGGATAATTACTTGAATGTAATTAAAGTAAAATTAATCAAGGAAGATTAAATAAGGAAGATCATTAAGATGTTTAATTAATTAATTTGTAATTAATTAATGATAATAAGCAGGATTAAGATAATCCAAGTAATTAAAGGATAGTAATTAATTTAATTAAAGGTTAATTAAATTGATTAGAGTTAATCAATTCTGTTTAGATAATTGATTAATACTGGATGTTTGATATTGGGTGATTGGTTGATATTGGATGATTTGAATATCTCTGATATATATATGATATATGCTGCTTTGTGAAATGAATGTTGATATGAATTATCAATTGTGATAATATGATTTATCTATCTGTTTATATCATCCTGAATAAGTTTAAATGTTTAAACCTTTAAACAACTTGGCCTTAAAAAAATACGTTTTGGATTTCGATGAGACCGGGATCGGGTTTCCGTATACCGGAATTCCAGGTCTGGAGACCCGAATACCACATCGATCCAAATTAACGATAGGTCGTGAATCTCAAGTGAAGATGAAGATTTAGAGTGCAAGGGTTATTGTCGTTAACTCTGAGGGTGATTCCAAAACGAGTGTAACGAGATAATGCCTTCAGTTTTGTTCGAACCCGGAACGAACTTGTATGGATTGAATGCTTTCAGCACATCGTTAGGCGGACGATGAGCATTCTAAGTGATATGTTCTGATTAAAGGTAATCGTAACCTCAAGCCTCATCAACCGGGAATGGCTAAAACAGGGGAGGTGCAGCAAGGTTTCGTGGGTAGCACCCACTGAGAGCAAGATAGATCCCTGTCTAGAGGTCCCTTTTCTTTTATTCGGCTTAGTGTGTGGTTGGTCGCGCCAACTACGGGGTTATCTTGTTCGGGATTATCCAGTAAGGGATGGTTCCGGCTTTGTGTTGCAGGGGAGCGGGCGTACTCCTCGGTACGGTGATCTAGGCCACGTACTGTGACGGGCGGTACCCCAGTAGCCCTGCCATTGTATGGAATCCAAACTCCAATAAGTGCCGTACGTATTAGTTGTGCCCAACTATGTTGGAATGTGAGATGTAAGCATTTCAGCTATTTCTATATTTTACTTGAAAACCCTAGACCCTATTATAATACAATCAGATTTCCTATCAAACGTTTTAGTTAGCGTAAGGTAAAAACTTACCCATGTTTATTTGTGGGGAGTCTTACGTGATACTTTTGTTTTCAAAAGTTTTCAAAATTAAGCAATCTAACCGTTTACTCACACCAGACCCATATCTGACCCAAGTGTTTATTTTCTGTTTTATTAAACTCTTGGGTACTCAATATTGTATTGAGTAGTCGAGGGATTCAGGTTAGCTTTGACGAATTCTGAAGGAGATTTGGAGCAGGTGGCTTCAGCGTGTAGATATATTATGGTGTTTCCGCTGTGTTTGTATTGAGTCTGTATCTCTGTGATGTTTGAGATGTATGATAGACAGGTGTTTATAACTGTCTAATATGAGATGTATAAGTTGTATAACTCTTATGTATATGATACTATGTAATATTTAATGTGATATATTATATTTCATTCGTTCCGTTGTGAGTATCTGATGTTGTTGTTCTTTCTTCTTTTCTTTCTTTTCTTCTTCTATCCCTTTCTTTCTTAATTCATGATACGTCTTTCTGGTGGTAGAAAGTCGGGTCGTGACATCTATGGAATTGAATTTTTGAAAAGAAATAAAGGAATAAAAGTTTAAGTAAAATAATTCGAGGAATTGGGATAAAATTTATAACGAATTGAAATAAAAATAAGGTGATTTGGAATTTTAACAAATATGAAATAAGGGGATTTTGAATCTACAAGGGATAATAAATTTTATACTTAAGTGATATTATTTGAAGAATAAAAGAAGTTATTTTTGAAATTAAGGATTAAAGTTAATTAAAGAATAAATAAGGAGTTTTGGAAATCTGTAATTGATATTGGTAAAAAGGGGTTTAACTCGTAATAAGGAATAAAAATCTAAAGGTTAATGTATTTTGGAATAAATGAAGTAGCAAAGGAAATTTATTTCAAAGTAAGTAGTGTAAATTGGGAAATCAATTGGAAATTGATTTAGTTGTTTAAAATTGGAATTTTAGAAGAGAAATGAGATTTTGGAATTTATAAACTGGGTTTATAAAGTAAAATAAAATATCAGTGGATATTAGAAAATATAAATTCAAGGTGGGAATTTATAAAGGGATGTGAATTGGTTTAAAAATAAATGTTGATTTATTTTTAAAAGATGGAAATGAGAAGTGTATTTCTCTGGATAGCCAAGTACGTTTTCAAAGAAATTTTTAATATAAGTTAAAAGTTCTAATTGTGTTTTTAAAAGCATATTTTAGAATATCTATTATTTCTAAATGTTAAAGCCTAAAGTAGTATTTTCAAAAATATATTATTGTAGTAATTATATAAAAGTGATTTGGTATTATGTTTTAAAAAGAGAAATTTAGTTTATGTTTGAAAAGTGGTTTCATTTTAAATATTCCTTAAGTATATATTTTGTTAAGGTATTAAAGTAGTTTTTAAATTTCAATATTATAAAGTATATTTATAGTAAAGTGTTTTAAAATTATTTTAAAATCTAAAAGTATTTTGTACTTGGTGATTCAATGGAAATAATTATTTGGGAAATGTATTCCGTAAGCGGAAACTGTTTGAAATGGTTTTCAAATGAGCTTTGAAAATTTGGAAATATATCTTGGAAAGATATTTGGGCAAATAAATAATGTGGGAAATTATTTATTGTGTGATGGTTGCTTGTGGATGTTAATTGATAGTTAAATAACCGACTATCAATATTGGCGAAATGCGCTGATCGTTTCGAAGAGACCGGGATCGAGTTTCCGTATACCGGGATTCTAGGTCTGGAGACTCGAATACCACTTCGATTCGGTTTGTACGTTTCGTGTAACGTGTTCGGAGTTGAAGATGGAGCAGTGAAGTGCAAGGGCTAGTCGCTACTAATCCTGAGGATATTTCCAAAATGGATGTAGTAGGAATAGTGCCTTCGGTTCCGTTCGAACCCGGGACGGACTTATATGGACGAATGGTTTCGTGACATCGTCAGGTGGACGATGGGCATTCTAAGGGATATGTTCTATAAGGTATCGTTTAGCCTCAAGCCTCATCAACCGGGAATGACTGAAAATCAGGGGTTATGCAGCAAGGCTTCGTGGGTAGCCCCCACTTGAGAGTAAGGTCATCCCTGTCTAGATGTCCCTTTTATTTCGGCTTAGTGTTGCGGTTGCTGATCACAACCGTGGGGTGATTTTATTTGGAATTATCCAGTAAGGGATGATTCCGGCCTTGTGTTGCAGGGGAGCGGGCGTACTCCTCGGTACTGTGATCTAGGCCACGTACTGTGACAGGTGGTACCCCAGTGCCTAGTCATTCGTTGGAAATCCATTCTCCCTACGTGCCTTGTACGGTATTTGTTTGTATACCTAGTATGCTGGAATTTAATCATGTAACAATTTCAGCTATTTTAATAAGTATTTGTGAATAGACACTATTATAATATCAGAGGATTTTTATAAAAAGTGTTTTAGCTATCGTAAGGTAAAAACCTGACATGTTTATTTGTGGCGTGGTCTTACGAGACGCTTTTATTTTCAAAAGGATTTTTGAAACTTTAATAATCAATTGAGTGTGATTTTCTCACGCTGGTATTCCAGACTGACTCGGGTATTGTTTTATATGATGCTCGGGTCAGACCGAGTATTATAGGTTACAGGATATGATGCTGTGGATCTCAGGAGATGAGCTGGATGGCGAGACGTATCTCCCGTACTTGTTTATATATATATATTCCGCTGTGTTGATTGTTGTACTCTGTTGTATTGAGGACATGATATGGTTATTGTCCAGTTGTATGTTATGTGTTCTCTGGTGTATACTCTGATGCTATATTATATAAAACTGATATAGTTTTGATTTGTGTAAAGATCTGTTTTGTATATATTATATTTTATTCCGCTGCGATGTGAGATTCTGTTGTTGATTTTCTGTTTCTTCTTCTTCTTCTACCTCTTCTTCTTTAACACAAATGGTCCGATTTTCCGGGACTGGAAAGTCGGGTCGTTACAGTGGTATCAGAGCTTAGGCTAGCGATAACCTTGGCTCTGGTGGGAATTTTGAGAGTATTAATAGATATGAGCGCGTATTTGTTAGTGAATATAAAATGGTTTTATATTGTGTTTACTTATCGGTTGAGTGTTTATGGATTCTGGTCGATGTGTGGGACGCCACAATATCGATAGGGGTTTCTAAACTCTTAAATAAGATAAACCGACACAGTATTGTTTTAAAGAAGGGTAAATGGAATAATTTTACCCAAATTATTTTTGTATAAAAAGGAAAGTTTTGTAAACTATTCTAGTTAATATATATATATGGTTGTTTGGATGTTAGATGTGATAATATTGGATTATTATCATTATTATATGGAAACTTAACTAGAAATTGAAATTTATAACCAAAGTAAAGAATAAAATTTTATAATAAAATAAAATTTGAAATATAGATTATAAATGTAATTTATAAATTGGAATAAACTCCATATCCAAATGAGATAGTAATTTAAAATAGAATTCCAGAGAAAGGTTTAAATTTAATTGGATGGGTTGGAAATTTGGAATTTTTGAGAAAGGACTTAAAATTCCTTTGGATTTGAAAACGGTTTTCAAGGGTGTGGGAGAAATAGTAGTGATACTATTGTGGGAAAATATTTTAAATTGGATTCGAAGTCTGATGAAATTGGGTATTCAAAAATATTTGAAATGATTTAAAGTGATAAAAGCACTAAACTCTCTTTGGTCGCTGGAAAATAATTCCGATGATGATTGCGACATCATCGGTGTTCATTTTCGAGTTTCCAAAGAGAAATTGCTACCGAATTGTTTCAAATTGAAATTGTTGCGAACTGGGTTTGATTTAAGAATTCAAAAAGATAATGGAATTTACCAAAGGAGTTTGGATATAGTTGATTTCAAAAAGGGATTTTGAAATTTTGAAAATTTGTGTATTGTAACGCCCCACCTCTATACCCACGCTAGCCAAGAACACTACAGTGTAGTGCTGTCAACTAGCACGGAGAATAAGGCTGTTGAGGAGCGACCATCTATGTAATTGCCTTGTGCGAGCACCGATATGTCAGATAATAAAACATTGCATTTCATTTTTAGAGGAAAACCCGACATACCGATACAAACTCAAAGCTACTACATAGCGGCTATAATAGTTTAGGACAATAGATATAAAAATAACACAGATAACATAAATGCGGAATAAAGATGGAACGAAAAGTCTCATATATATAATAACTGATATCAGTTACAATACATTTGACACAGTACAAATGATACAACTGCAACTGTCGACTCAAGAGGTTATATATACAAGTACATTATCGACTAATATACATGAATACATTATCATCTTAAAACAGACACACTGACTACTACAACAAGACGAAGACCACTTCAAATGATATAAAAAGTCTTCATAGCTCTAGCAGCAACCCAAAGCTAAAAATCTACAACCTGTAAATACTCGGTCTGACCCGAGTATTACATTCAAAAGAAAATAATACCCGGATCAGTCTAATTCAAACTCAGTTATTAGTGCATAGAAGCAATAATAATCAATCTCAATATAGATGACAGTCACAGAAATCTCGTATATCCAACTCTCGATACGAGAATTGGATAACGGCAGATATAACACTAAACAGTGTTAATCCACAAAACAAAAATCCAAAGCAGTTTAAGCAATTGAAATGTCAATTTAAAACAACAGTGATGATTGGCTGCAGTACACGCTAACGTATACTGCCTCGCCAATATAGTGTATCAAATACTCAGAAGATCAATGAATCCGAAAGTCAATAAATCCAACACAAATCAAAACGGACCATTTCAAAATACGCTTAATAAAACAGAAACAGATGACATCAGATCAAATTAAATCTCGGTGTGGCTGCAGTACACGCACGCGTGCACTGCCTCGTCACTACCGTACGTCGAAATTGCAAAGGTCAAGTCACACTAGCGTGACTCAACACAGTTGCAAACAATTTGAATGCAACAGATCAAACAGTGGATTACAAGACAGTTTGCAAGCAGTTCGAGGTGGAAGTGCCATCAGAGATCAACTAAAAACAAAGTAAGTCCAAGTGATCAATGACAGGAATGCAACTGTCTGTTCAATATCCAAGCAGGTCAAAACACTGGATCAAGCAAGTTATAAACCAAAGACTACACAAGCAAGAACAATGAATTAGCAAACTGAAGGTGAGAGCACCAAGGATATGGCACTACAACACTCAACAGAAAAAAGACGCAGATCAGCCTCCATAGAAATTAAGGTCATCGGTGAAGCACAATGACCAATTGCAAATAGATACAGAGCATCAATGCAATGTATCGGATTCGAGAACAAAGGCAGTGCAGCAGCATAAAACTTTATCTAAGAGAATACGAAATATGTACACAAGTGATGGTACATTACAAACTGCACATGGCAATTGAATCAGGGGTACAACGGTGGGTTAGATCAAATAACACCAAGTAAAGAACTCAATCAGAGAACAATACTGCAACTCAACTACAAGTGTTCGACCACTCTAGAGAGTAGTTCAAATGCAAATGAACTCGAACAGTAACCCAGGCTACAAAGTGTGCAAAGTACAGACTACAACCAAGACCAGCAACGCCAACGTGACTCAAATTGTAAATGAAGGTCTAAAGTCACTGACTCAAAAGTCCTAGTAAACATCAAGCAATCACGGTTTGAATACAACAGTTCAACAAGACAAGTGCAGACAGACAAGGCACAAAGTGCACAGGAGATACAAGTGCAGGTACAACAGTGCACATGTACAATTGCAACTACAACATCAAGTACAACAGTGGAAACCTGATATCAGTGAACAAGGAATGGGCAGAAAACCAGTCAAAGATCACCAGTAACCAAAATGTCAGGCAGTGGCCAAAAGTCAGATGATCAGAGAAGAGACTCCCATCAAAGACAACAGTAGACAATTCGAACAGGATGGAGATCAAAATAAGGTAAAGACACAAAGCATATCAAAGTGAAGGTAGAAGGTAACTCGAAGTTCAAGTGAACCAGCGCATTAAACAAATGTCAAATCCTATGATCATCAGTAAACAGAACGAACCAGTGAGGTGGTTAAAGCCAGAAATTCAAAAGTTTCACAAATCCAAACAGTACACTTTAGTTAAGAAACAAGTCAAAATATCCTCACAAATTATCAACTTGCCAAAGTCAGGTAACAGTTTCCAACTAATAAAATCAGCAAGTTCGAACAAATACAGATCATAGCCATAATTGTCAAAGGATTCGAATCAAGCCAAAATACACACATATTCAAATGTCATGGAACGGCAATCGAACAATCAGAAATCACTAGAATTCAAAGCAATAGTAGCCCAGAATCAAACAACGGAATTCACAAATAAAAGAGAATAAATTAGATGTGAGCGAAGAATATCACTCACCTTGCTTCGAAGAATCAACCAAATCCCGCAATTGAAATCGACAGGAGCCCAAAATTCGAAGAGGGCGAACGAGACGAACATGCCCTAATCCGCTGAGGGGACAATCGAGTTGCAATTTCTTCGAAGCCCTACTTTGGAGACGAAGACGAACGAGAGGGATGAACGAGCAGCCGCTAATTTTTGAAGCCCTAGTTTCGTGAAAAGGAACGAAGACGAGCCACCATTTTTATTTTCTTTCGTTTGTTTTTGTTTTAGGTTTCGAACGAATGGATGGATTACAAAGGGGGGACCGAGTTTGGTTTGATAATCACGGCAACAACAGAAATGGGCCAAGACAAATTTTAAAGCCCGTACAACAACGATGAATATACGAAAGAATTTCAATCGATTAAAATCTCAATAACAATCAGCTATTGATATTATCATTAAATGACGATAATTAACTGCTACGAATTTGCGGGTTGTTACAGACTCCCCTCCTTAAAGAAATTGCGTCCACGCAATCATAGGGAATAAATGGATAAAAGGTAACAACCATAAGAGCATAACAATGTCGAATGCATAAGCAAAGCAAATGCCAGCAGGGAAAGTATTAGATATGAAATCAAAAGGTTCGACTGATTCAAATCAAAAGAATCAACATCATGGGGATCAAGAAATCAAAATCAGACGACTATCAAAAGCAAGAATCAATCGAGTTCCAGCATTTAAAAGAAAAGGAAAACAAAGCTGAAATCACATACAGAGCACGAATTGAATGTGAGTAAATCAGATTACTCACTTGAATTGCCAGAGAAAAAGACGAAGCTCAAATCTCAAAATCGCAAATATTCAATCATCAAAAACGATAATTGAATTTTACAAATATCTGATTATCAAAAACGATAATCAGAAATCATAAACATTCGATTAATCAAATCGAAAAATATTTAATTATCTCAAACGATAATCAAATTTCACAAATATCTGATTATCAAAAACGATAATCAGAAACACAAATATTCGATTAATCAAATCGAAAAATATTTAATTATCTCAGACGATAATTAAATTGGAAAATATTTAATTATCACAAATGATAATCAAATTTCACAAATATCTGATTATCAAAAAACGATAATCAGAAACACAAATATTCGATTAATCAAATCGAAAAATATTTAATTATCTCAGACGATAATTAAATTGGAAAATATTTAATTATCACAAATGATAATCAAATTTCACAAATATCTGATTATCAAAAACGATAATCAGAAACACAAATATTCGATTAATCAAATCGAAAAATATTTAATTATCTCAGACGATAATTAAATTGGAAAATATTTAATTATCACAAATGATAATCAAATTTCACAAATATCTGATTATCAAAAACGATAATCAGAAACACAAATATTCGATTAATCAAATCGAAAAATATTTAATTATCTCAGACGATAATTAAATTGGAAAATATTTAATTATCACAAATGATAATCAAATTTCACAAATATCTGATTATCAAAAACGATAATCAGAAACACAAACCTCCGATTATCAAAAACGATAATCAGAAGTCGTAAATATTCAATTAACGAGTCCGGAATTAACCGAAGTAGTAAAAGTATGGTTCCATACTCCTTACTTTTGCTAAATCGTTTAAATCTCTTTATCGTTTCCTTGAAAGTGCAGAATTGTGTGTTTAAAAATAACACTTCACATTCTCAAACGGACAAGTCCGGAATTAAGCGAATCAGTAAAAGAAAGGGGTCATAGTCCTCGATTTTTCTGAAACGTTTAAATCGCTTCCTCGTTCCTTTGAAAATGTAAACTGTAAAAATTTTGAAAACAATTTTAATTTATATTTTTGAAACAACTTTTAAAAATAAAGAATTTTGAAAACACGTGATTAAATTAGCAATATCAGTGTTGCGGGAGAACCGCTTGTAAATCCATTTCAAAATTGACGGTTACCGAAGTTAACACGTCAAAGTCTCATCAAAATAACTGGCATCAAAATATAATACCAAATGAATTTTCATTCATAAAAAATGTCACAAGAATCTTCTCAAAGATAAAAAGGGATGTCATACCCTAAACTTGTATTCATAACAAGTCAATAACACATGAATTCACCAATGCACAAAAATTGATAAACATATCAATAGAAATCACGAAAATTGGTGAAGCACAAAATTCCAGAAATCATCACAAGAAATCCAGAAAACACATAAATAAGGGGGAAAAAGCCTATCAGAAATCGGGAGTATGAAAACTCCAAAACACCGGTTCATGTCGAAACATCACATAATCGGGGTATAGTCTCCCCGTAGAAGAATGTGATGGCGAAACATCACATGATCGGGGTATAGTCTCCCACGTAGACGAATGTGATGGCGAAACATCACATGATCGGGGTATAGTCTCCCACGTAGACGAATGTGATGGCGAAACATCACATGATCGGGGTATAGTCTCCCACGTAGACGAATGTGATGGGGAAACATCACATGATCGGGGTATAGTCTCCCACGTAGACGAATGTGATGGCGAAACATCACATGATCGGGGTATAGTCTCCCACGTAGACGAATGTGATGGCGAAACATCACATGATCGGGGTATAGTCTCCCACATAGACGAATGTGATGGCGAAACATCACATGATCGGGGTATAGTCTCCCACGTAGACGAAGAGACATCGCTCAATCGCTAGTCTAAATCACAAAAATGATCGTCATGATCATAAGGAAGTGTCAATCACACCAAGCTAGTAAATATATGAGTTTAGCTTCATGTCCCATAACCACTTGCTTAACTTAAATATTTACGAACAAGCTGTAAATCTTCACTAGGAAATTGTCACAAAAAGGGTTCAATCGAACAAGTCCAAGAGCTAACCGACGAAGTGAACGCAAGCGTTTCATACCACTCGTTTTACTAAGTCGTTTAAGTCGATTTCTCATTCAAGTGAAGTAAAGGCTTGTATATACTAATAGATTGGAAACCCGTTTAAGAAAAAGAGTTTTGTAGTAAAATAGTTTTGAAACTGTTTGGAGAAAAGGATTTTAATATTTACTATTAGTATAGAAAACCTTTATATTTTTAAAGTGACAAATCACAAAAATGATTGTAGAAACAATCAATCACAAGAATTCACATACGAAGATGTGAATAGAATCCAAAGAATTCGATTCCAAATTCATCAAAGTAGGAATACCAAAAATTCCAGAAATAGAAGTTATCAAAATCGACAAGGGGGATAACAACTAATTAGAAAAGAAGAATCGATTATCAACTGGAAAAACAAAGCAAAACGAGCAGAAATGCATAAATGACTTCAACAAAAGTAAGAATCAAGTCAATGTCGAAGTCAACAATTAATAGCCGCAGTCGAGTACAAAATGATTCAATCATCATTCTCCAAGAAAACAACGGCAAACAAAATCAGAGTCTTGAAAATCAAGAAATTAGCAATTCCTCAAAAACAAAGTGACCGAAGTCGAATGGAATTCAAGATGAGGAAAACACAAAATATCAAGTTCAAAATCGCTGAGACTCAAACTAGATGTGAATGAGAAATCAAAATCACTCAATTTGCAACTGGTCCAACTATTTTTCATCACAGTGTAACAGGTACACAGTGACACTCATAGCATAGAACAAAAATGGAACAAAGTCCAAAAGTCAAAATGGCTTTAATTTGCCAAATTAAAACAAAATCAACATCGGCTAAATCAATTCAAAGCCGAAAACACAAGAATAAGCGTTAGGAATTCATACCTAACAGTCAGAAATAGTCATATGTAAAGATGAGAGATAAAGCATCGACAAATAGTTGTAACACATGTTCCATCTAAGTTATGTTTTATAATTGTCCTAAACCCCTGGCTCTGATACCAAGCTGTAACGCCCCACCTCTATACCCACGCTAGCCAAGAACACTACAGTGTAGTGCTGTCAACTAGCACGGAGAATAAGGCTGTTGAGGAGCGACCATCTATGTAATTGCCTTGTGCGAGCACCGATATGTCAGATAATAAAACATTGCATTTCATTTTTAGAGGAAAACCCGACATACCGATACAAACTCAAAGCTACTACACAGCGGCTATAATAGTTTAGGACAATAGATATAAAAATAACACAGATAACATAAATGCGGAATAAAGATGGAACGAAAAGTCTCATATATATAATAACTGATATCAGTTACAATACATTTGACACAGTACAAATGATACAACTGCAACTGTCGACTCAAGAGGTTATATATACAAGTACATTATCGACTAATATACATGAATACATTATCATCTTAAAACAGACACACTGACTACTACAACAAGACGAAGACCACTTCAAATGATATAAAAAGTCTTCATAGCTCTAGCAGCAACCCAAAGCTAAAAATCTACAACCTGTAAATACTCGGTCTGACCCGAGTATTACATTCAAAAGAAAATAATACCCGGATCAGTCTAATTCAAACTCAGTTATTAGTGCATAGAAGCAATAATAATCAATCTCAATATAGATGACAGTCACAGAAATCTCGTATATCCAACTCTCGATACGAGAATTGGATAACGGCAGATATAACACTAAACAGTGTTAATCCACAAAACAGAAATCCAAAGCAGTTTAAGCAATTGAAATGTCAATTTAAAACAACAGTGATGATTGGCTGCAGTACACGCTAACGTATACTGCCTCGCCAATATAGTGTATCAAATACTCAGAAGATCAATGAATCCGAAAGTCAATAAATCCAACACAAATCAAAACGAACCATTTCAAAATACGCTTAATAAAACAGAAACAGATGACATCAGATCAAATTAAATCTCGGTGTGGCTGCAGTACACGCACGCGTGCACTGCCTCGCCACTACCGTACGTCGAAATTGCAAAGGTCAAGTCACACTAGCGTGACTCAACACAATTGCAAACAATTTGAATGCAACAGATCAAACAGTGGATTACAAGACAGTCTGCAAGCAGTTCGAGGTGGAAGTGCCATCAGAGATCAACTAAAAACAAAGTAAGTCCAAGTGATCAATGACAGGAATGCAACTGTCTATTCAATATCCAAGCAGGTCAAAACACTGGATCAAGCAAGTTATAAACCAAAGACTACACAAGCAAGAACAATGAATTAGCAAACTGAAGGTGAGAGCACCAAGGATATGGCACTACAACACTCAACAGAAAAAAGACGCAGATCAGCCTCCATAGAAATTAAGGTCATCGGTGAAGCACAATGACCAAATGCAAATAGATACAGAGCATCAATGCAATGTATCGGATTCGAGAACAAAGGCAGTGCAGCAGCATAAAACTTTATCTAAGAGAATACGAAATATGTACACAAGTGATGGTACATTACAAACTGCACATGGCAATTGAATCAGGGGTACAACGGTGGGTTAGATCAAATAACACCAAGTAAAGAACTCAATCAGAGAACAATACTGCAACTCAACTACAAGTGTTCGACCAATCTAGAGAGTAGTTCAAATGCAAATGAACTCGAACAGTAACCCAGGCTACAAAGTGTGCAAAGTACAGACTGCAACCAAGACCAGCAACGCCAACGTGACTCAAATTGTAAATGAAGGTCTAAAGTCACTGACTCAAAAGTCCTAGTAAACATCAAGCAATCACAGTTTGAATACAACAGTTCAACAAGACAAGTGCAGACAGACAAGGCACAAAGTGCACAGGAGATACAAGTGCAGGTACAACAGTGCACATGTACAATTGCAACTACAACATCAAGTACAACAGTGGAAACCTGATATCAGTGAACAAGGAATGGGCAGAAAACCAGTCAAAGATCACCAGTAACCAAAATGTCAGGCAGTGGCCAAAAGTCAGATGATCAGAGAAGAGACTCCCATCAAAGACAACAGTAGACAATTCGAACAGGATGGAGATCAAAATAAGGTAAAGACACAAAGCATATCAAAGTGAAGGTAGAAGGTAACTCGAAGTTCAAGTGAACCAGCGCATTAAACAAATGTCAAAGCCTATGATCATCAGTAAACAGAACGAACCAGTGAGGAGGTTAAAGCCAGAAATTCAAAAGTTTCACAAATCCAAACAATACACTTTAGTTAAGAAACAAGTCAAAATATCCTCACAAATTATCAACTTGCCAAAGTCAGGTAACAGTTTCCAACTAATAAAATCAGCAAGTTCGAACAAATACAGATCATAGCCATAATTGTCAAAGGATTCGAATCAAGCCAAAATACATACATATTCAAATGTCATGGAACGGCAATCGAACAATCAGAAATCACTAGAATTCAAAGCAATAGTAGCCCAGAATCAAACAACGGAATTCACGAATAAAAGAGAATAAATTAGATGTGAGCGAAGAATATCACTCACCTTGCTTCGAAGAATCAACCAAATCCCGCAATTGAAATCGACAGGAGCCCAAAATTCGAAGAGGGCGAACGAGACGAACATGCCCTAATCCGCTGAGGGGACAATCAATTTGCAATTTCTTCGAAGCCCTACTTTGGAGACGAAGACGAACGAGAGGGATGAACGAGCAGCCGCTAATTTTTGAAGCCCTAGTTTCGTGAAAAGGAACGAAGACGAGCCACCATTTTTATTTTCTTTCGTTTGTTTTTGTTTTAGGTTTCGAACGAATGGATGGATTACAAAGGGGGGACCGAGTTTGGTTTGATAATCACGGCAACAACAGAAATGGGCCAAGACAAATTTTAAAGCCCGTACAACAACGATGAATATACGAAAGAATTTCAATCGATTAAAATCTCAATAACAATCAGCTATTGATATTATCATTAAATGACGATAATTAACTGCTACGAATTTGCGGGTTGTTACATGTATACTCTGGAATCTTATTTTGGGATATTTATAGAATAATAATAATGAAAAATATATACTTGACTAAAATTTAATGTATAATCTGGAGTAAAGGGTAAAATGTGAATGGGAAAAAGTAGTCATGATGGACTAAAAATAATTAATGTTTGGAAATAAAATTTATTTGTTAAATAATGAATTGGTGAATGAATAAATGGATCAACTATTGTACTTATAAAGTGAAGTTGATATTAATAAGAAGAAATTGGGAAATTGTAATTCGGGAATTAAAATTTAACTTAAGCAAATGAAAGTGAAGAAAATATATTTGAATTTAACTTGAAATAAGTTATATAAATTGAAATTGAAATTGAATTAAATTTGGATTGAATTGAATCAAAAGTCAGTTGTGTCATGAATGTTATTAAGTGGAATTAAATCTTTGCTTAGCAAAATCCAAAAATGGGGAGTAGCTAGGTTTAATTGGAAGCAAGCTAAAATAAATTGGATTGAAATAAATTCAGCTGGGTATAGATAATATTGAATGGAATAAAATTCTACTCAAACAAATAAATAACTTGAGTAAAATTTTGTGATGGTTATTTGATATATTGGTGGCTGAGTTTAATAAAATGGTTTGGAATCAAACTCTTTGGATATGGAAGAAATACAATGAAAGTTGTGAATAAATTTAAAATGGAATAGGTTAAATGTAAATTTAGTTGGATTTAACCTAAATGGTTCTAAAGCTGAAGTAATCTTTTATTCACATTGATATGATCGAATTGTATTAGAAAATGGATCGTTTGAGGTAAAACGAGGTTAAATAAAATTCTATGAATTGATAGAAAGGAAATAAAATTGATTTTGGAATCAATTGTAGTAAATGTGAGTTAATATAAGCAATATAATTGATTTTTAAATCAATCGTAATAAATACGTATTCATTTGGATTAAAATGAATAGAATGTAAGTAATGTAGTGTGAACCATTTAAATGGAAGCATTTAATTTGTGTTGGGCCTAATAAATTCGCTTATGGAAGTGTTTAGTGAATATTGCTTATGTTGTATGTGTTAGCTAATGAAATTAATTGAAATGATAACAAACTTTGGATATTTGTCACTAACCTGTTTAAATGGAGTTAGTACAGGTTTAGGTAAGCCATATGGCTGGATTTGGCCGTGTGCATTTCTAAAATAAATCACCGCTTGCTTTAAAAATGCTAAAAATAAGGTACGCTTACGCAAAAATTCAAATAGAAGTTATGAACTGCATATATTGATATATTGTGATTTCCGGCCTGAGGCCGATGTATATATATATTTGTGCATCCTGCGATATCGCAGAAGTCCCTCCGTACAAAGGAGACTCTGCCAAAATTTTCCGTAAATTTTGGGAGTTAGAAAATTTTTGAAATTTTCATTAACGATTAATGATTTAAATTTCCTAAGCAAATAAAATTGAAACTGGATATTGAAATCTAATTCAAATATGAATGTAAAGTAAGTGAAATCGGAGGAACTAAAGAAAGAAGAGTTCATAAATAAATTTTAATTGAGATTTAAATTAATCTGTAAGTGTAACTGATTTAATATTCAAAGTGGAAGATAAATTGAATTCAAGTGGAATTGTAAAGACAAAAGTGAATAAAATTGAATATAAACTTCAAGAATGAAGTGAAATAAATCCAAGAAGTATATAAAATGTTTATCTTGAACTTAAGAAATGAATGGTTAAATTCTTAAGTAAATTTGGTACTGAAAAAAAATTATTCTAGGTGAATAATTGAATAAAGATTTAAAATTGGAAGTTGTGAAATGGGATAAATTGTGGAAAGTGGATAACAATCAAAATGAATGTGAATAAAAAGGAAATTGATATAGTTGATAATCAATTGGGCTAATTACGTAAGGTGTACGTATATTATTTTATTCGCATAGCTATGCGATCCAGAATTCGAGCACAGAATTTCGAGATAGTTTTATCGATCCGAATCAGGATTTTTCACTCGATTTTCGACGGCGAGCCTGGATATGGATTGTTGATTGATTCTGGTAATTCTCTATCATAGTTTGTGGCTATGCAAGGAGAATGACGGTTTCTGATCAAGAAACCAGATCTGAGTCCGCACTAGGAAGTCGGGTGGGCGATACTAGTTCGGAAGTGAAATTGTGTGATCGATTGAGCGATCGAATGTGATATTGCGTACGGATGATATATGTGCATCGTACGGGCTGAGTAAAACAAATATTGTAAATTTGTAAAGGAAAGTATAAAATGACTTTGGAATTGTGATTGAATACTATTGCTTAGTAGGATATGCAGGTGTATAAAAGCAATGGATAAATTGGGATTTTTGATTTTTTTGAAGATAAAATTTAATGGCCCGACAAAAGGTATGTATTTGAATTTCTATATGAAATTTGATTGGGGTTTTGATCCAGCCACTTGGCCTTTTGTTTTCTTTTTGAGATTGGGAGGCCGTAGAGCCATTTTGTAGTTGTACCGAGCTAGCCGCGAAAAGGAGACGCTGGCAAAAATTTTCAAAAATTTAGAAAGTTAGAAAATTTTGGAAAATTTTGATAATTCAAATTTGAATTCAAATTTAAATTTGAATGGATAAGTAGGTGGTATGGGTTGAACTTATGAATAAGTTTGGGAAGTTAAAAGATGGTTTGGGTATTGTTAAAACTGTTTGAATTTGGAAAATAGCTAACGGGATATGGGACATTCTTCATAACTAGTAATTTCGGGGACGAAATTCTTTTAAGGGGGGAGGAATGTGACGACCCGAAAATTTTAGATATTTGAAATTGGGATGTTTAATTGAATTTAAATATTTAAAAGGTTAATTTTAACCTAAATTTCAAATATCTCTATTTATTGGACAATTTAATTATTGGACTAAACAATTGGAAATAGGGTAAAATAGAGAATCTTGAGTTTTGAGCTTGTTAAAAATAATTTAAAGGCTCAGAAAATTTATATTGGTAATACTGAAGATAATAGAACTTTCAAAATTGAATTTCAAAGTGTTTTGTTTAGTTTTTAAATTGTATCGTTTAAATTGAATTTAAAAATAGCCTTCCGAGGCACAGTCTCGGAATTCGACGAAACCAGTCCTGTTGGATCCGTAATATTGTATTATTACCGGATTTCAATTTTCGTAGTGTTCGGAGTTGTGTGTGGCCGTACGATATACAAACGTGCTTAAATCTATATTGAAATTTAAATATATTTCACATCAGCTTTCCCCCTTTCACCTCAACGTCACTGTACAAAAAAATATCTTCCACGCTAAGCAGCTACTTCACGAAATCTCTTTCCACCTTTTTGTTCTTAAGTCGTCCAACATTTCTAAAGGCAGGAAATAAAAAAAAAATATACGAAGCAAATAAAATATCTGCCCTCAATTTTTCAACCGCGTCCCCCTTCTTCCTTCTTTCCCTCTAAGTCGAAACAGAATTGATCGCGATCTTATGCGATGAAGTCGCGATGGCTATGCGAGACTAGGGTGCAATGCTTTGAAGGAGGTAGACGATGCGAACGATTTAGCTCGCGAGCTTCTCGGGTTTAGATGTTGGGAAGGAGATTGGTGAGGTCGGCTGTGGTTTTCGTGGATGGGAGGTGTGTCAGGGATGGCTCACGGCGGTATCGAAAGCGAGTTCGATGTCGACCCCTTGTTTGGACTCGCACGCGAAACGATGGGAGGGACGTGTCTCTCGATTTAGGGTTTGCTTGGTTGAGGCATCAACGAGGGTGAGCTCGTTCGTGAGCAGCGGCAGTGAGGTATATCTGCGATTTCACTTGCTGTTTTTCAAAATTAAACATATATATACTTACACACATATTTTAATATGTATTGGAAAATGGTAAATAAATATATCTGAATAAGATTTTGGAAATATAGAAATTTTAAAAATGTGAAATTTTATATAAAATTAGATTTTTGAAATCAATAAATTATTTTTATACATGTAGTTCAAAAGATGAAAAGATACATATATACCATTTTTATTTGCTATTTTAATTTTAAAAATAATGGAGATTAATTCGTTTAATGAACTTATTTAATTATCTTAGTTACTAAAGATTTCAATGGAAAAAAAAATTAGTTTAAATCAAATTATAAGATAAAATTTAATAAGTAATAGCGATTAATTGTTTGATTAAATCAAATAGTAATAAATCGTGAATTGTATATACAAGGTCAAAATGGCGAAGGAAGCAAGCTAATTTGGATGGATTGTAAAACTAGGGTCAAAGGTGAGTTAATCTCACTCAGTTGAATTTAAATTTAAATGGTTAAATTTAAATAATTGATTGAATGGGTGAATTAATTTGGATGTGCTATATTATATATAGTAGTATATAGCAATATATACATATTGGCATATGTATATATTGGAATTGTTGATATTCCCGCATCGTATAGCGGATGAGACCCTATGCGCCGCATAATAGCGGATGATTTATATAAATCCCATATACCGCGATATTCCACCTTGAAGTGGAATTGGTATTTTATATTGTGCTAACGTCTGTGGATGCAGGGAAACAGGTTGGAGGGATCCAACTGGATTCCTCAAAATTATTAGATTATTAAATATTCTGTGTTCTGAATATTTGATATCATGTGATGATTTTATATTGGATGATGTGGTTGATTTGGATTGTCCAGTATAATAAATTATAAAATCTATGGAATTGAATTTTTGAAAAGAAATAAAGGAATAAAAGTTTAAGTAAAATAATTCGAGGAATTGGGATAAAATTTATAACGAATTGAAATAAAAATAAGGTGATTTGGAATTTTAACAAATATGAAATAAGGGGATTTTGAATCTACAAGGGATAATAAATTTTATACTTAAGTGATATTATTTGAAGAATAAAAGAAGTTATTTTTGAAATTAAGGATTAAAGTTAATTAAAGAATAAATAAGGAGTTTTGGAAATCTGTAATTGATATTGGTAAAAAGCGGTTTAACTCGTAATAAGGAATAAAAATCTAAAGGTTAATGTATTTTGGAATAAATGAAGTAGCAAAGGAAATTTATTTCAAAGTAAGTAGAGTAAATTGGGAAATCAATTGGAAATTGATTTAGTTGTTTAAAATTGGAATTTTAGAAGAGAAATGAGATTTTGGAATTTATAAACTGGGTTTATAAAGTAAAATAAAATATCAGTGGATATTAGAAAATATAAATTCAAGGTGGGAATTTATAAAGGGATGTGAATTGGTTTAAAAATAAATGTTGATTTATTTTTAAAAGATGGAAATGAGAAGTGTATTTCTCTGGATAGCCAAGTACGTTTTCAAAGAAATTTTTAATATAAGTTAAAAGTTCTAATTGTGTTTTTAAAAGCATATTTTAGAAAATCTATTATTTCTAAATGTTAAAGCCTAAAGTAGTATTTTCAAAAATATATTATTGTAGTAATTATATAAAAGTGATTTGGTATTATGTTTTAAAAAGAGAAATTTAGTTTATATTTGAAAAGTGGTTTCATTTTAAATATTCCTTAAGTATATATTTTGTTAAGGTATTAAAGTAGTTTTTAAATTTCAATATTATAAAGTATATTTATAGTAAAGTGTTTTAAAATTATTTTAAAATCTAAAAGTATTTTGTACTTGGTGATTCAGTGGAAATAATTATTTGGGAAATGTATTCCGTAAGCGGAAACTGTTTGAAATGGTTTTCAAATGAGCTTTGAAAATTTGGAAATATATCTTGGAAAGATATTTGGGCAAATAAATAATGTGGGAAATTATTTATTGTGTGATGGTTGCTTGTGGATGTTAATTGATAGTTAAATAACCGACTATCAATATTGGCCAAATGCGCTGATCGTTTCGAAGAGACCGGGATCGAGTTTCCGTATACCGGGATTCTAGGTCTGGAGACTCGAATACCACTTCGATTCGGTTTGTACGTTTCGTGTAACGTGTTCGGAGTTGAAGATGGAGCAGTGAAGTGCAAGGGCTAGTCGCTACTAATCCTGAGGATATTTCCAAAATGGATGTAGTAGGAATAGTGCCTTCGGTTCCGTTCGAACCCGGGACGGACTTATATGGACGAATGGTTTCGTGACATCGTCAGGTGGACGATGGGCATTCTAAGGGATATGTTCTATAAGGTATCGTTTAGCCTCAAGCCTCATCAACCGGGAATGACTGAAAATCAGGGGTTATGCAGCAAGGCTTCGTGGGTAGCCCCCACTTGAGAGTAAGGTCATCCCTGTCTAGATGTCCCTTTTATTTCGGCTTAGTGTTGCGGTTGCTGATCACAACCGTGGGGTGATTTTATTTGGAATTATCCAGTAAGGGATGATTCCAGCCTTGTGTTGCAGGGGAGCGGGCGTACTCCTCGGTACTGTGATCTAGGCCACGTACTGTGACAGGTGGTACCCTAGTGCCTAGTCATTCGTTGGAAATCCATTCTCCCTACGTGCCTTGTACGGTATTTGTTTGTATACCTAGTATGCTGGAATTTAATCATGTAACAATTTCAGCTATTTTAATAAGTATTTGTGAATAGACACTATTATAATATCAGAGGATTTTTATAAAAAGTGTTTTAGCTATCGTAAGGTAAAAACCTGACATGTTTATTTATGGCGTGGTCTTACGAGACGCTTTTATTTTCAAAAGGATTTTTGAAACTTTAATAATCAATTGAGTGTGATTTTCTCACGCTGGTATTCCAGACTGACTCGGGTATTGTTTTATATGATGCTCGGGTCAGACCGAGTATTATAGGTTACAGGATATGATGCTGTGGATCTCAGGAGATGAGCTGGATGGCGAGATGTATCTCCCGTACTTGTTTATATATATATATTCCGCTGTGTTGATTGTTGTACTCTGTTGTATTGAGGACATGATATTGTTATTGTCCAGTTGTATGTTGTGTGTTCTCTGGTGTATACTCTGATGCTATATTATATAAAACTGATATAGTTTTGATTTGTGTAAAGATCTGTTTTGTATATATTATATTTTATTCCGCTGCGATGTGAGATTCTGTTGTTGATTTTCTGTTTCTTCTTCTTCTACCCCTTCTTCTTTAACACAAATGGTCCGATTTTCCGGGACTGGAAAGTCGGGTCGTTACAGAAAATTTCATTTAACGCAAAACGCACGTTCTTTACGTTAAAATTATTATTTTGGTTTCTGTTATTGGTTACAACTATTTCATATTATTACATTACGCTTTTAATATGTATTCCATTATCGGTCTTATCGAAATTGGTCATCTACGAATTTGATTTTGGATTTGTAACTTATATACAAAGAGATTTCCATTTAATAAATCGTAAAATTTTATTTCTATCGGATTTTTAATTTAAATTTTTTATTTAATTTAGTATTTTTAAAGCGTTAAAAATACGGGTCATTACAATCATAGACTTTGACTTTTCTATGCTTGTTGATAAAAATTCAAGAGAGAATGGAAACTTCATCATGAAAACTACTTTCTATTGTAGGCAGAATGGAACTTATAAAAACATTTGTATATTCTATCATTTTGTATTAGGTACAAATACAGCATATTCCAGTTGTATCCATTAGCGAAATAGAAAGTAGATGTGCCGACATTTTATAGAGGTGTAAATATCATAAAATTAGCTGGAATATTGTCCATAGGCCTATGAAAGAAGGGGGTTTTGGCATTAGAAGCATGAAAGATCTAAGTTTAACTTGTCATTTAAAATTACTTTAGAGATTTATTAGTGTTGATTCATTGTGGGACAAGTGGTTGAGGTCTAAATACATTAAAAATTGTAATTTAAGAATATATAGCCAAAGAACAATCAGTCTTGTACCTGGAAAAAAATTTTAACAAGTAGAAATATGGGCAAATCTGTACATGAAAGAAAATTCAAACTAGGTGAAGAAATTAGTTCATGGTTTGACCCTAGCTTTAAAAATGAATCGTTCATTAATAAAGTTTGGTGGGATAATCTAGTTATTTTTGGTGGTTCGAATGCAACAATTCAGTGATCATTAAGGACATACAATGGCTACCACATTTACATCCAATTACTAATCCAAATAAATATGATATTTGCAAAATATCACTTGATCTTAATGCAGAATGTGACTATTAGGAATTGACAGCTAGCATTAAATGGAAGTTGTCTTTTAAAATAATAAACATCCCAATGTTGAACGGTATAGTTGCATATGGAATAAAGTGATTAGTCCTAAGATGGCATTTTGTACTTTTTTTGCTATCAATAATAGATTGCCAAATTAGGACAGAATGAATAAAGAAATCTAACAAATTCACCGTGTTCCCTATGTAATCTAATATATGAAAGTGCTAATCATTTGTTTTTTGAATGCAGTTATTCTTATTTTATGATGAATCACATTCAAACTATATTAGGTATTTCGAACAATGGAAATATGAAGCTCAAGCAAGCAATTCAAAATTTCAACAGTGCATTTAAGTCTAAATCTACAAAAAGAGATTTTGCTCACATACTACTTACTACTTTAGTCTTTTATATATGGAAAGAAAAAAATTTCCGAAATAAGAATATAGCCAATATGAATAAAGAGAAAATGGTTACTTATCGAGACTGATAGTAGAATTATCTTCCAAAAGTCTAAGAAAAATTTAATGATCAAACCAAGTTTGCATTTTAACCTAAAGAGTGTAGTTGAGAAGCCGACAACAAGCACTTGGAGCAATTTCTTGCTTATTCGAAGGAATTCCAGAA
Source organism: Allium fistulosum (assembly GCA_030737815.1). NCBI lineage: Eukaryota > Viridiplantae > Streptophyta > Magnoliopsida > Asparagales > Amaryllidaceae > Allium > Allium fistulosum. The sequence goes on along the minus strand of CM060907.1, from coordinate 228,367,984 downwards.
AAATCGGCAAGCCACAGATGAAAATATGATAGATCATGACTTCCATCAAGGCTGCGCTGTTATCACCTTGAAGTAATTAATAGTTGTTAATCACGATGACCTTAGAAATGTTAATCCTTCTTTTATTTATTTTTATTAGAATAAGAACGACTTCAACAAGGCTACTGAAGGGATAAGAGGAAGATTTAACGAATGTTTAACATATTGGGAGAGAAGGGAAGCTAGCGGGGCTAAGGAGGTTGGATGAGATTCGTTGAAAATGGATTCGTCGCTCCACCTTTTTAGAATTTTTTCTTTTGTCTGAGAGATAGTAGAGATATGTTGGTGTAATTCCATTCATAAGGTTTAGTTTACATTGTATTATATGGTATCGAGTAGGATGAATTCTCCACCCGTTTCTACATGTTTATAATCTTTTGGGATTCGCCAGTCACCTTCTATTCAAAAATAAATACTTTACATTATGATTGTATTTTAATGATGCATTTCTAACACACTCAATGAAAATATCAACCAACAAATCTCTATGAAACCCAAATTCTTTTATTATCCTATTGATATACAACACTAAATAAACACAATAAATCCAACATTTTTTTACCCACATAATATGGAAAATAGTTGCAAAATCTTGCAACTTCTCTGTTTTGGTAACAGTAAACATATGACAAATGGTATAAAATATAAAAATGGATATACTTGATATGTGATGCATCAATTAGAAAAATAGCGGATAATAAATTGATGTGAAAAAAAATTATGCTTTTATGTTTTTTTAACTATAACAGTTTAAAGAAAAATAAAGTATAAAAATATATTTATCATCAATCAAGCGATATGTATACTCCATAATTTATCTTTAAATAAACTGAGCTTTCTACTACTTAGCTATCATGAATAATTTTTCATAGAAACATAGATCTAGTTTCATATAGCATAATCAAATAACACTTTTAATCACCAAAAAGAAAAGCACAAAGAGTTACAAATCATCCACCTAAGCAAATATATATATATATATATATAACAAATAATTGCACAATATCCCTTTGACATTATAAATAGTAAATACAAAAGAACACTGGTAATGATGCAAGTTTGCATCTACTTAATATAACAAAAGTAAAGCATTGAAATGCGTACGAGCAAAAAAAAGATCATGAGATGTTTGTGACATCATATAAATATAACTATAAATAAATGGAAAGAATAGAAAAAGGTTTCTCTCGAAGGACGAAGAATAATAAAGACACTTGTTTTTTCAATCCAATGCCAAAATACCAAAGTAGTCCTGCATCATCGTCTGTAGCATCTTGATTTCTTGGTGGAGCACACTAATTAGTCTTCTAATGTCGTCCATTATTTTCAGCTACAAAACATTAATTATGGGTTATGAAATATGTACTTTTTTAATTTTTTTCAGTTGAAATTATCTAAAATATTTACCATCAGATCCACTCTATCTTCTCCTTGTATCAGACCCTCCTCACCCTTCTCACTCTCCTTACTCTCCTTAGCATAGCCTTTGATGTGTTTTTCATAAGAAGATCCCAATATGCTGTCTAGCCGTGGTGAAAAACTCCCATGCAACAAAGTTTGCATCACTTTCCTACAAATAGACATAGGGGAAAGGGAAAAAAATTTAGTACTCAGGAAAAAAATAACATTCGACTAAAAAAATATTACAAGAAGCCTCATCTTATTTACAACTGTAATAATTTTCTTTCGCCCCTGTTCATTTTGTAAAATTAAAAACACCCCATTAATTCCTTTTAACCCACCACTCAATACCGGTTATACCCTTTTTATTCCAAGATTAATATTGTAACAAGAAACTGAAAATTATAACAGTGAATGAAGAAAAGCATTTCTCCTCCAACGTAGGATCATGATCCTTCTCAGCAACCATTTCTCCTCCATCAACATCCATCTCTCTGTCGGTGCCCCCTTCCATTTCTCCTCCGTCAGCTTCCGTTTCTCCATTGGCACTCCCTTTCAATGGCCCTTCATCACCTTCCACTTCTCCATCAGCTTCTTCCATTTCCCCTCCGTCAACTTCCACTTCTCCATCGGCGCTGCATTTCATTTCGCCTCCGTCAACACATTTGGATGGCAGATTGATCCCCATTGACATCATTTCCCATTTCTTTTTCAGCTCCGCCACAGTGATGGTAGGTTCCATCCTAATTGCGGCTTGCAAAAATTAGGGTTACGCTTTACATCGGGAAGAGCTTCTAATTTATACAATGCAATATTTCTGACAGATCTGAATTTATATACGCAAGAGATAGGTTGGACCAATTTCATGCTGGTAGCAAAAAATTGTTACACCAAAGCTATTATATTTAAGTCCTAATGGCACACGCTACACGCATGCATTTAAATAGAGCAAGTGATATATGTTTCAAGAAATGCAAGAATATATGTGTGTATGTATGTGCGTGTGTTTATATATATATATATATATAACATAAAAATACATAATTTGCAAGTGCAAATTAACATAAAAATGACATACACGAAAGAAAACTATTAAAATAAATTAATCAATAAAGAACATTTATTTCATCGCTGATGACTATTATTTTATAAGTTTTTCTTACTTGAAATAAAGGAATTATAGTTTGATATTTGACCATAGTATTTTAATCGAATTAACCTAAAAAATATAATTAATTATGCTTAAATTTGGTTAACATGTGTTTTGTAAGTTTATGATATATGTAATAATAGACTAATAGTTATTGGTTTTCAGAATATAAATATTGTATGCTATAAGTGTTGCATTTGGCTTATTGTGTATATTAATTGACAGCTAATTATTGCCTTCGAGCTAATTATTGCCTTCGAATCATGTTACTTTTTGTATCAAAACTTATTTGATCTTGTTGACTTACACCTGGTCATTTTGTTAATTATGGTCAAATTTATATGAAACAACATTTAATCGGTATGATTTCTAGCTTTCAAAATATTAACTTTTGCCTGTAACTTTTTATCTTAGCAATCAAAGTTTTTATTCTTTCACCTTATAATCGTGATGTATATATTTAGAAAGGTTTTAATTTTACATATTCTTTTGGAGTAAACATTCACCTAAGAATATACGTGATGTAATTGAATAATAGTATTTGTTGTGGATGGTTTTAATATTTTGTGCCTCTTGAATAATAAGCATGTGAAAAATAAATGTGAATTGAACCACATATGTGCATTAACCAGCACGTTTTAATTTTCTATGTTTCTTATACATGAAGATGTATTGAACCGTGTGCACTGACTTTAAAGGATAACTATGCTGAATTTTGGACTTTATTGATGTTGTGGGTCCTACTCTAACATTGGTCCATGTAACATGTGCAATTAATATATTATATACTATTATTAAAGAACATGATAGCATCAAAATTCAACACAATTATTTTATGGATCAAAAATTTTATATGCATGTATTTTGGAGTACCTATTGAAGCACAACTAGAAATAAAAATGGTTTTCAAGTCTGGAGTCTCCATTAAATCGTAACCACAAACATAAACACAATAAGATATAAATATTTAAAACATAACTAAGGCAAACCCATTCAATGACAGTTTGATGTGTGCGAATGCTCCTAAAATACAAATCTCGTGTGAATAAATGCTAATTTGGCTAAGTTTCAACTAAACTAATAAAAACGAAGTACAATTTTCTATAGTATATTAACTTTATATCGTATGCGGTATAATTTTCTGTAGATTACATAATATTGAATGGGTTTGATGCTGTCCTTATTGTTATGAAAGATATCAAATATGATGGAGGTGCTCAAAAACATAAAAGAGTCTTCAGTTTGTATTTTGAGCACGTTTGGTTATAGCATATTGTTCCAGATGTATAAGAGGATAAAAGCATTTTTGTGCAAGCAATCTATACATACTAAATGATTGGAAAATCATGGATAATTCTACAATAGCAGTGTATTCCATTGGCTCATATTCTACTCAACATTGACATGTTAAACCATCTCCAACAGTTTTGGGGCTTTCAAATTCAATATTTTTTAGCTGAGTTCTTACATTTATTTCATTTTAAAATATGTTCATAAACCTATATCAATCTGGTCCTTCACCTTCAAGTTATTTATATGACAAATATATTATTTCATAAACCTATATCTCCAACAGTTTATAATTTTTTTGGATTCTTACATAAATATCCATCTAGCTTTCTACCCTGCTTTTGACCAACCTTTCCAAATTTTGTATTGTTTGCACTTGACAAATATCAACCAAAGGATGAAATAAGAATAAAAAGACATTACATAGAAGACCACCCATATAAGGAGTTTAATAAAAAATAAATATTAAAATATGGGAGAATCATTATGTGTTGTAAAGAAGACCATATGTGGGAAATTAATATTAAAAGAAAATGGTCTACACTTACCTAAAGCTGTAAAAGAAAAATGGTGTTAGTGGTAGATGGTGGCGAGAAGTAGTGGAAAATGGCGAATAACAATATTGTGAAGAGAACACTAGTAGTGATGAATGGTGGAGAATGTTGGATTGTGAAAGGCAAGAGTGAAGAGGTAACGAAAATTTCGTACGATTTATATAGGGTTTGTACAATTTTCTAGAATCCTGTATTTAACGAACACTTGTCTTTTTGAAACGAATAACTATTTTTTTAGAATTGACTATAATATTTTATTTTGCTGCTAGATATAGAAGATAATAAAATAGTTTGATAAGAGTGATAACTACTGTCTTTAAGCCAACTTTCATTCTGAAAGCCAGTTGTCATTTTATCAACTCTCGAGACTACCTTGTAATTAGTTGACAAGTTAGGAAAGGAAGTAGATATAATTATTTCGGTATTCCCTCTATATTTACATAATCTATGATGGTGCATATATAAGAATATTGTATCTTATTTTGTGATATATATATGAACATCCAAAGTTGTATAATGTTACTACTAAAAGGATTTTCCAAAGATAGTTCTATATAGTATAAGATATTTTTCTAATATCTTTATTTCTAAATTATCAAAATGAAGTAGAAGGTGGAGGTACTGTGCTCAATTCTACTTTATTTCCATTTTTGTTTAGTCAAACTACTATGTTTCCAACCTTTTGCTATTATTAAGCTGGCATCAAGGCGTTTCAAACCTATTTTTTTAGGTTTTTAAATTGTATTTGATCAATTTATTTTAAATGAAAAATTTTCGTGCATGCTTGCGCTATCTAGAATTGTTCCCTTGCATCAAATATTGGACATAGTAGGATTTATTTGATTTTTTAGTTAATACCAACTTGTTGCATTTAAAAATTGGTTAGAAATAGTGACAAGACCGATCATGGAAAGGAATAAAAGTTGGATTATTTATGATTTATTGATGCCAATATTAGTGTAACATTTATCTAAAAACAATTGATGAAACAGTATATGTGAATAATTCTGGAAATAAATGTTACCGAGTAAATGGTAAAAACTATGATGCTTAACTCTTAGGTCAAACTTCCATGTGTACAGTAAAAGATAGAAGAAATTTTTTATTAAATGAAATTAAAACAGTGATACTTTATTTGAAAGTGCACTTGATGGGTTTCAGGAGAGACAGCACGAAACTTTAATTCATATCCATATCAAAATATTATATTAAGTAAAATGTTGTTAAAAGATCATTTTTCACTTGATATGAAAGTAAAATAAAATTAATATTAAATCATAAAAAAGTTTCAATCCCATTCCAAATGAACAGAAGAAGTTACCAAACATATAAATATAAAATAAATACAAAAAACAACCGATCATAAAAATAATGATATTGATCCATGTCCAAACCAATTGTATTAAATGCCAAAAATTAATTGTGGTTTAAGATGAAATTTTTTCATTACTATTGCCTCAACTTCTTTCATTGCTAGAACATCATATTTGTAGAAGTACTAACTCATCTACCATATATAAATATGCTTATGAAATGGGAAGCACAAAGTGGATGTAGGTTGTATTTATGCTTTAGCTTTATCACATTACTTGCCTCCGATACATTTATTATATCCTTTGTTCGATTTTATTATATATATATTTTTTAATTTTTTTTGCAGGGATAGCTAGCATTGGACTGGATTGTCCCCATTTATTAATACTTATTTAAAACAGGTGCTCGGCACATGAAACAGAATAGCTCGTAAAAAAGGGATATGAGTTAGGTAGAGATGCCTAAAATGCTATAACCTACAAAATAATATGGCCCCTCCATAGAGGAGGAACCACTATCTTCATTGTTTGACACAGGGCCATTGACATGGGTAAGGCCAGGAAAAAAAGCTGTTAAATTTTGAATATAATCGACTGATTTAAAGGGGTTGAATTATTTCCGATCCCATGTATAATTGCTGGAACAATTCTATTTTTATCTCCCACCTCACCAAGTGTAGCAAGAACAAGATTGTCCCTATCAACGTGGTAAAATAACTATCGGTCCTCACCATCACACCTATAAACATATGATAAATATGGTACTTTGGAGTTTATCTCATCTCAGATTTCACATGCTTCAAAGCTTGCTCAAATGAATTATACTTAATCACAATGTAGGAAGGAGGAGTCGCTACAGGTACATCCTTAATGGAAGGATTAGTGATAACACAAGTGGGCTCGTAACACGTACCAATAGGAGAAGTAACTTTCTCTACAACTGATTGGGGGATGCGGGGATGATGACCAAAGGCTTAGGAGTCCACTTCCTAATAGGAGGTCGAGGAAGAGGGATCTTAAATTCAATAAACCTAGTGGAATCAACTAAAACAAACATACAAACTTTAGTGATGTGACCAAAGAAGTGACAAACCATGCAAATATCAGGTATTCAACTGTAATTAACATCAACGAAAACATCGTAGCCTTCAGCAAGACGAACCTTTAGCCTAGGTGGCAGAGGCTTTTACTGCGTAATCTCAATCAATGCCTTAGCACAAACTAACTTCCTTCCAGAGATATTGTTTGCATCAAAACATTTTAACTTGCCAACTAGGCTAGATAATCAATTTAGGTCAATCGAAGGTTGCAAAACTGACTTCTTTCTTATTTTTAACACCTAATCAATTTCTTTTATCTGTTTTTTATTCAAAAAATGGCATTTCCAAACTATTTTAATGTTTTTTATGCTGTATTTCTGTTAAAAAATGTCAATTATTGTAATTTTCGGATAGCCAATTGTATATAAAATAAATCAGAAAATGTGGCATAATGGATCTTGTCCCATTGGATCTCGTTGTGTTGACATTTGGAGTTGAAATCAAAAGGTAATCCAGTGGTTGAGATTCATTGTGTCCTCAGCTATACCTCAAATTTGTATACTGATATAAATTCTCTTTTTATTTTTGACACTTTCTAAAATTAACCTCTAAATCTTAACTGACAAAAATGGTCAAATAGTATGTAACGTTATATGTGGTATATGCTACCGAGTGATAATAGTGGTCATAAATACTCTAATAGGTTTTTTATTGAAACGTTAATAGGGTGATATTACTGCTATACAAATAACATGTTATATATTTTTAGTTTATAAATAGAATTGTATAACGTTTTATTGTTGCTGCCCGTAATTATACAACGTTATATCCTTGCTTCCCTTAATTTTGCTGTGTATTTATTCTTATAATTTTATAACCTTATATCGGCCACTTACTTGATAGTGTAGTAAAATGATATAGTAACAGAGCTATTAAATTTATACAAATCTATTCTTATTAATTCCACTTTCCAACATTTCATTCTTTCCCTTAAATCTATTTTTATGCTCGCTAAGTTTCTCATATAGATGCACGTTTGGATATTTGTATCATTTATATTCGATTTAATGCGTATTGAAATTCGTAAATCTCCAAATATGTTATACAATAAACCAAGATACATTCAGTTGTTTAAATTAGTTAATTAGAATCGAGTAATTATGTCAAATAATTAAATCAAGATACATTCATTTATTCCAACATTTTATTCCGCTTACCTTAAATTTATTTTTGCACTCAATAAACTTATAGTATATTTACCTCTCAATATTTGTATCATTTATTCATATTTTAATGCATAACCTTGAAATTCATATAAATCTCTAGATATGGTATATGATAAATCAAGATGTGTTCATTTCTTTAAACCAGTTAATCAGAATTAACTAATTAAATCGACCGACATTGTAAAATCATTTTCGTTTTGATACTTGATGGTACGGTAAATTGATATAATATCGAAATTATTGAATTAATGCAAATTAATGTTTATTAATTCCGCTGTTCAACATTTTATTCCTCTTCCCTGAAACCTATTTTTACACTCAGTAAGTTTCTCATATATATATATATATATATATATATATATATATATATATATATATGAGTGTGTGTGTGTGTTTCAATATTTGTATCATTTATTCAATGTTTGATGCGTAACCTTATAATTGATATGTAAGTAATTTTAAATACAAATGACATGCACGAAAGCAAATATCGTTTATTCAAAGATGATATTGACTCAGCATTGCCTCGCACCAGTTAGTTTGATATTTCACCGATCAAAGTTCCAAAAGTAGTGAATCTTGGAACTAAATCAGAAATGGTGGATGTTGTTGATCTATTTGATATAACAGAGCTGCACATCCCAAAAGTCATGGCAACTAATAAGAATAAGGGTAATAAAGGATTTTTTTTAAACATATGTACTTTTCAATTAATCCAGATTGGGGTGAAATGACTACTAGGCTTAAATTTAACAGTGTTGAAAACAAGAGAAGAGGTAATGGCTAGGTACTATCTAAATTTTCTTTCTATTTACTATATCTAATTAATGTCCATTATTGCTTGGAATGCTAGAGGAATGAATTCCACTGCAAAAACAAAACAGATATTATATATATGTCAAGTTTCTATAAGCCTTCTATTAAAGCACTTTTTGAAAACAAATTGAATGATGATAATTTTGAAAAGATTTTTTTAAACTATCTACCAAATGGAAATCTATTAATAATGATGATATTGGCTGTAGAGGAAAAATTATAATTATTTGTGATTCTAATGTTTGGACTAATTTGAATATTAATAAAGATAGTCATATATTGACTGTCAATTTAATAATGTTGGTGGTTTCTCTTTGCAAATCACTAGTTTTTATGGCAGTAATCTTGAAAGTAAAAGAAATGGTATGTGTTATAAATTTAACCCTTGAATATAAATTATAATTTTTCTTGGCATATTATGAGAGATTTTAATGCTATTCTGCATGCTTTCGAAAAATATGGGGGTAATTAAATTCTTCAAAGCAAATTAGACGGGTTAAATATAATTTTATTGGAGATTGGTCTATTAGAACCAAATATAAGTGGGGATAAATTTACTTGGAAATCTGGTTTGGAAAAAAAATATTCACTGTAAATCGGATTGGATTTTAGTTAACAAAGACTTTTCAAACATTTTTCCTAATTTTATATGTTCTACACTTGGAAAAAATAAACTAGACCATACACCTTTACTTATCAATCTTTTTCAGTATGTAGACTTTGGTAATAAAGTTACTTCATTTAGATTCAAAAATGGTTGGGTTTTAGAAGAAGATTATATAGCTTTGGTGGAAGATTGCTTTATTTTTTCTTGTAATGGTAATAAACAATATCAGATTAGCATGTTTCTAAAAAATGCTAAAAATAAACTTAAAATTTGGAATAAAACTAATTTTCTAAATTCAAACAAGTTGGTTATTTTGAGAAAGGAAGGGAAATTATTACAAGATCTTGCTAACAAAAATCCAAAGGATGTATATATTGTTAAAAAAATATTTTACTAATCAAAAAATCCTTTCCGCGGAGCTTTAAATAAATACAATCAATGCTAAACAAAAGACTAAGGTAGATTGGCTTACTCTAGGAGATGACTATATTAATTTCTTTCATGCTAAAATGAGCAGTAGAAAGCATATAAATAACATATGCAATATAATAGACAATGTTGGTAATCTTTCTAATGCATATGATGAAGTGGCTAAAGATGCAGTTGATTTTTATGAAAATTTATATTTTTCTAAAGCCAATGACAATAATTCCCCTTAAATTGTTTGTTAAAATATTCTGAGTGAGAACGCATCTGAAATTTTACTTGCTGCAATAGCAATTGACGAGATTAAATGTATTTTTTTAATGCGGGTGATAATAAAAGCCCTGGTCTTTGTGGATTTAATGCAAAATTTTATAAAAGTCACTGGAAAACTATTAAGGGCCGGGTCTTCGAAGTAATTAATGAATTTATGGAAAAAGGAAAAATTCTTAAAAGCATTATTCATACTTTTATTACTTTAATTCCCAAAAATAAAACCCATATATGCATTGGTGACTATAGACCTATTTCTTGTTGAAATTTATTTACAAAATTATTGCTACTTTGTTAGGTAATAGATTAGAAGTATTTTTGCCTTATCTCATTTCAGAAAATCAGAGTGCTTTTGTGCCAGCTAGGCTTATTTATGAAAATTCTCTTTTAGCACATGAAATGGTAATAATATTTGATACAAAAAATGAAGATAATGTCTGTATTAAAGTAGATTTGCAAAAATCATATGACAAAGTTAACAGTTATTTCATTTATCATATCATGAGGTGTATGGGTTTCTCCAATAGGTTTTGTGGTTCGATTTTAGAATGAATTAAAAATCCTACTTTTTCTATACTAGTTTAAGGCAAATCAAAGGGTTTTATCAAAAGTAATAAGGGTATTAGACAACGTGATCTATTATCACCTTATCTGTTCACTATGCTTATGGAAAAAATTTCAATCTTAATGGAAATGGAAGCTGTCAAGGGTAATATTACCCCAGTTAATAGAGTTCAGCCTATTAACCATCTTATTTATGCAAATGATCTTATGGTTTTCATTAAGGAAAATAGAGATAATGTAGATATTATTAAAAAAATTGAAAATCTATATAAATATGCAAGGTTTTAACTTAATGAATGTAAAAGTAAAGCATACATTCTGCAGGCACAGTAGGTATAAAAAGAAAATTTAGATTTTCTAAATATTGCAAAAGGTAGTCTTCCTATTAAATATTTGGGTCTATCTTTATCATTTAATTAGATTAAAAACGCTTATCATTCTATGCTTATTGGAAAAAATTCAAGGGAGGATGTAAACTTCATCTTGCAAACTACTTTCTATTGCAGGCAGAATGGAACTCATAAAAACTATTGTATATTTTATCATTTCGTATTGGGTACAAACAAATCATATTCCAGATACATCCACTAGCCAAATAGAAAGCAGATGTGCTGTCTTTTTATGGAGTGGTGAATATAATAAAATTAGCTGGAATAGTGTCCGTAGGCCTAAAAATGAAGGGTTTTGTCACTAGAAGCATGAAAGATCTCAGTTTAACTTGTCGGTTTAACATATCAGTGGGATAACATATCATATGTCAATAAACATTAGAATCATGCTATGCAAGTTTTGAACTTGATACCTCTCACATCAAAGCCGAATCACTTAACCACTTTGACGATTGTGCTAGTCGATGAATTATTCATTAATAAATTTGGGGGAGGGATAATCTGGTTATTTCTGGTGGTTCTAATGCAACAATTCAGTGATCATTAAGGACAAACAATGGCAAAGACGGTTACATCCAATTACAAATCCCAATAAACATGATATTTGCAAAATTCCTCTTGATATTAATGCAAAACGTGACTATTTGACGCAGCGGATAATTCAAAACAATGTAAATCGGTGAAAGTAGCAGTCGATGGATTGATGAATGCTAAATTGCCCGAATTCGTTGATCCGAAGATACCGAACTCTAGCTATCTCGAACTCGTTGATCGCGCACGATACCGGGTTCAAAGATCTTCAATTCTTCAAGCGTTGATCAAGCGCACTTGATTTCGCGAATCGGCTTCTACAATCGTTGAATCGAGCGCACTCGATTATCCGAAAGAGGAGATAGGAGATTACACTCAACTACCAATTTGGAATGAAAGCACAAAGCAATCAAAAGAGAATTTTATTCAATATTCAACAACCTTTACAAATGACTTCACTTGCCTATTTATAGGCTACAACACACCAAAACAGAAAAGTACAAGTCATAAGTCGGCAACCGACTTATCAACATCTCCGACTTAACATAAGTCGTATACTATTTACAACACAGTTCAGAAAAACTTAAAATATTACAAGTACTAAGTCGGTTCCGACTTATCAAAGTCTCCGACTCAACATAACAATTTTACAAGCCTTCAGCGACTTAACAAACACAGAAAAAAACATCAAAGAAAATACAAGTACTTAGGTCGGCAACGACCTATAGATGACGACTTACAAACAGGTACGAGCTACGAGTTGACAAATACAAACAGACTACCACTTGAGTCGTTGCCGACTTAACACCTTCTCACGACTTATCAAAACGGTGACTTCATCATCAACGGTCCAGATTTAAGCGGCAGAGAAAACAACGGCAACAACTACTACGACTTAAAAACATGCGGCGACTCAAAGGAACCAATGGTGGAGATTAACTCGGCAGATCATCCAACGGCATCAGGGCTTTCGCGACTTAAAATTTTGACCGACTTAAATAAGTCGTAACTCGGTGCCGACCTATCTCTTTCCTTAAGTCGTATCCGACTTAACACATGTGCATTCTTCTTGTTGAGTCGTTGACGACTCATGTCCGTTTCCTTAAGTCGGTCACGGCTTAAGCCTTCCATCCAGTTAAGTCGTAGACGACTCAAAACGTTTCCCTTAAGTCGTTGATGACTCATCGCACCTTCCTTAAGTCGGTCACGACTTATGCATTCGCCTTTCTTAAGTCGGTCACGACTTATGTCCTTTGCTCTGATAAGTCGGCTGCGACTTATGCCTTGGGAAATTATAGCTTGGTCTACATCACTATTGGTAATGGACAGTTTGCATTAATGGAAAGTTTTCTTTTAAAATTACTTGGCAAGTTATCAGAAATAAACAGTCCAGTGTTGAATGATTAGTTGGATATGGAATAAAGTGAATAGTTCGAAGATGACATTTTGTACTTTTTTGCTATCAATAATAGATTGCCAAATTGGGACATAATGAATAAATAAGACAATCTAACAAATTAACCGTGTTCCCTATGTAATCCAATATATGAAAGTGCTAATCATTTGTTTTTTAAATGCGGTTATTCTAATTTTATTAGGAATTGCATTCAAAGTATATTGGGTATTTTGAACAATGGAAATATGGAGCTCAAGCGAGAAATTCAAAATATTAACAGTGCATTTAAGTCTAAATCTACTGAAAGAGATTTTGCTCACATACTACTTACTATTCTATTCTTTTATATATGGAAAGAAAGAAATTTCCAAAATCAGAATAAAGCCAATATGAATAAAGAGAAAAGATGGTTACTTATTGAGACTAATAGTAGAATTATCCTCCAAAGGTCAAAGAAAAAATTTAATGATCAAGCCAAGTTTGCATTTTTACCTAAAAAGTGGAGTGGAGAATCCGACAACAAGCTCTTGGAGCTATTTCCTGCTCATTCGAAGGGCTTCCAGAATAATAAGCAAGTCATTGATGCCAATACGATAGATCGTGACTTTCATCAAGGATGCGTTGTTATCCCCTAGAAGTAATTAACAGATCTTAGTCACAATGAGCTCAGATATGTTAATTATTCTTTGATTTATTTTTATCTCAAGAAGAACGACTTCAATAAGGCTATTTAAGGGATGAGAGGAAGATTTAATGACTGTCTATCATATTGGGAGAGATGGGAAGCTAGCAGAGCTAAGGAGGATGGATGAGATTTATAGGAAATGGATTCGTTGCTCCGTTGTTTTTGAGTTTTTTATTTTTTGAGAGATAGTAGAGATATGTCGGCATAATGCTGCATTTCTAACACACTCGGTGAAAAATTTTCAAAAACAAATCTCTACGAAACTCAAATTCTTTTGTTATACTATTGATACACAACACTAAATAAACACAATAAATCTAACATTTTTTTACCCACATAAAATGGAAATAGTTGCAAAATCTTGCAACTTCACTGCTTTGGTAACAGTAAATATATGATAAATGCTATAAAATATAAAAAGGGGACTTTTACTCGAATGGTTTTTTTGTGTAGGGTAATAAGTTTTAACGATAGCAATTTTGAAAAATTAGTTTTAAGGACAAATTATAGGAAAAAGATAAATGAAGTTATTATTTTCAGTTATACAAAAATAATGATATATTAATTTATCCTTTTCCTGTGTAACTTTAAAAGATTAATGAATTTATCATTTTTCTATAAATTATCCTTAAAACTAATTATTGAGAATTGTTGTCCTTAAAACTTATTACCTTGGAATAAGAAGCGCTTCAACCTAATTTTCACATATAAAAATAGATAAAATTGATATGTTATACATCGATTAAAAAATAACAGATAATAAATTGATTTGAAAAAAAATTAGCCATTTATGTTTTTCTAACAATAATAAAGTTGGAAGAAAAAAAATTAAGTACAAAAATATATTTATCATCAATCAAGCGAGATGTATACTCCACATTTTATCTCTAAATAAACCGAGCTTTCTACCGCTTAGCTATGGCGAATAATTTTTCATAGTAGCATTGATTTGGTTTCATACAGCATAATCAAATAATACTTCTAACCATCAAAAAGCAAATCATAAAGAATTACAAACCATCCACCTAAGAATATACATATAACAAATAATTGTACCGTACCCCTATGACATTGTAAATTGTAATGATGGAAGAACACCAGTAGTGATGTAAGATCTATGTAATATGACAAAATTAAAGCTTTGAAATGCATACAACCAAAAAAAAGATCCTGAGAAGTTTGTGACATCATATACATATAATCATAAATAAATGGTAAGAATAGAAGAAGGTTTGTCTCAAAGGCTGAAGGATAATAAAAGAGACTTGTTTATTTAATTCGGTGCTGAAATACCAACACTACAACAAAATAAACATATTACAACTTTTACTTTACAACTAGCACAAACTGGCAGTTGTAATATGTTATTTTTAACAACTGTTTATTTTCAACAGTTGTAAAAAATGTACTTTTAACAACTTTATTTGTACAACAGTTGTAACATACGTCTATAACAACTGTTTTTTTTGTCCTTTGGTAAATATTTAAATATAACAACTGTTTGTGCTAGATGTGTTTTCCAAAGATAAAACATCACTTTGCAGCGTCATAAAAATTTCAAGTTCCCTCCCTACATTTCGTTGGCCGCTTAATTTATTAAATAAGTAAACTAAAACTCACCGTCAAAATTTCCTAAACCTAAACCCTAACCCACCGCGTTGTGCTAGCTGCCTTGCCATCCACGAAGCTAAACACGCTCGTCGCCGTTTCGCTCGCCGCCATTTCGCTCGCCACCGTTGCGCTCGACACCGTTGTGCTTGCCGCCGTTGCCATCGACAGACAAGCAATACCTAGTTTCCCTGGAATTAATTCTTAGAAATCAAAGAAATTAGCAAAAATCAAAAGAAGATAAGGTATGAACTCTATTCTCCTTCTCCTATCTATTGATGTAATCAATTTATTGTTTTGTTTAGTTAGTAAATTCTGAAGTTTTGGTTGATTAGGAGCTGTTTGTGGAGTTTTAGAGGAGTTTTTGGGTTTTGGAGAAGAAGCAGCAGTAGTATTTCAATAGTCAGTAGATTTACCAACGTTTCATCTCAGCCTCTTCTTCTACTTAGCAAATTTCAGGTGAGTGAAAACTCACACACCTATATGCTAATGACTGAGTGATTTATTATTGGCTATGATTGTTTTGTTGTTGGATTTTAAAGTTAGAAACTGATTTATATAGAGAAGTCAATTTCTGTAATTGATTCATGGAAGTCAAGTCACACAAACACACTGGGCATACTATGAGTTTCGAAAATTTAGCCAAATTCCTTGAATCGTTCACTCTTCCCATGTTGATATAGAGACACGCAATCAAGGATATGCCCTTTTAAGTGTCCTTTGTTTGCATTTTTGCTTTGCTAATTATTTACCCCTGCCAGTTCACTTATCATTGCTTTGAAGAATAGTACATAAGCAAGCATTTTTGCATCTGAAATTCCGTACCTACCTGTTGCCTTGACTTGTTTATTTTTGATTGTACCATGGCATTAAAATATAGGCATGTATTGTTTAAGTTAAGATGAATTCTTGCATTCATTTTACTTCATCCCTATCCTATTTCTTGCTATAAAATCAAGCACTCCATCCTCTTTTGTTTCGTCCTCGCCATGTGGAGGATAGACACGCATTTCTTAATATGTGAAAGTAATTTGCTTTGATTTTATATACCCAATCTTTTTTATATTTTGCTTTGAATTATTACAGTTTCAGTTAATTAAAAATCAGATATAGTTTCATATATTCTTCAATCTAATATGCACAGTTTCAGTTGCTAGTTTGCATGTGTATTCCTCTTTCATGACTGAATCGTATGTTTGTAAGTAAACTAGCATTTTTGAATATGAAATGCATACCTACATATAGGCTAGTATCAGACATTGGAATCCTGGTATTCACATAAAGCAGTTACATCTGAATCCTGGCATTTCTTTTTGCTGTTTTTTTGTTCTATGTTCAAATGATATCTTGGAATTACCTAGCATAAATAAAGTTAACTCTAGCTTTACATGGTATCAATTTTCATGCAATGTTGCATTACGACATCTGAAGGTCACTGGACAAAAATATTGAAATATTAAAAATTGGGATCAGAGGGTATAAGAATAGGGCAGCCCAGTGTTGTAATAGGCTTTAGGCGAACGCCCCTCTCACCAATGTTATGTGAGTTGTCACCACTCATCATTTCTTGTTTACTACCTGAAAGATCATTTTCCTCAAAAGGGTTATAACCTTTTAATTTATACCATGCTTCCTGGTTAGTAGGAGCGGGTTTTGCCAATTTAGTACTAAAAAAACTATTATCTAATTTCCCTTTTTAAATTCCCACTACATAATTGAATGTTAAGATTATTTTTGGATATTTATGGGTTCTACTGTTGGAACTTTGTATGTTCATTTGCATGTATTAGTAATTTATTTATTATTTTCATTTGATTTCATTATTTTGTGTCGAACAGACGTTCCAATTTGCACTACTAACGTCATTTATGTAGTTTAAAGGGAAACAATGCCTGGCTACTTGATGTTGACCAAGCTATAATTTCCCAAGGCATAAGTCGCACCCGACTTATCAGAGCAAAGGACATAAGTCGTGACCGACTTAAGAAAGGCGAATGCATAAGTCGTGACCGACTTAAGGAAGGTGCAATGAGTCATCAACGACTTAAGGGAAACGTTTTGAGTCGTCTACGACTTAACTGGATGGAAGGCTTAAGCCGTGACCGACTTAAGGAAACGGACATGAGTCATCAACGACTCAACAAGAAGAATGCACATGTGTTAAGTCGGATACGACTTAAGGAAAGAGATAGGTCGGCACCGAGTTACGACTTATTTAAGTCGGTCAAAATTTTAAGTCGCGAAAGCCCTGATGCCGTTGGATGATCTGCCGAGTTAATCTCCACCATTGGTTCCTTTGAGTCGCCGCATGTTTTTAAGTCGTAGTAGCTGTTGCCGTTGTTTTCTCTGCCGCTTAAATCTGGACCGTTGATGATGAAGTCACCGTTTTGATAAGTCGTGAGAAGGTGTTAAGTCGGCAACGACTCAAGTGGTAGTCTGTTTGTATTTGTCAACTCGTAGCTCGTACCTGTTTGTAAGTCGTCATCTATAGGTCGTTGCCGACCTAAGTACTTGTATTTTCTTTGATGTTTTTTTCTGTGTTTGTTAAGTCGCTGAAGGCTTGTAAAATTGTTATGTTGAGTCGGAGACTTTGATAAGTCGGAACCGACTTAGTACTTGTAATATTTTAAGTTTTTCTGAACTGTGTTGTAAATAGTATACGACTTATGTTAAGTCGGAGATGTTGATAAGTCGGTTGCCGACTTATGACTTGTACTTTTCTGTTTTGGTGTGTTGTAGCCTATAAATAGGCAAGTGAAGTCATTTGTAAAGGTTGTTGAATATTGAATAAAATTCTCTTTTGATTGCTTTGTGCTTTCATTCCAAATTGGTAGTTGAGTGTAATCTCCTATCTCCTCTTTCGGATAATCGAGTGCGCTCGATTCAACGATTGTAGAAGCCGATTCGCGGAATCAAGTGCGCTTGATCAACGCTTGAAGAATTGAAGATCTTTGAACCCGGTATCGTGCGCGATCAACGAGTTCGAGATAGCTAGAGTTCGGTATCTTCGGATCAACGAATTCGGGCAATTCAGCATTCATCAATCCATCGACTGCTACTTTCACCGATTTACATTGTTTTGAATTATCCGCTGCGTCACTACTGAACGATTACTAATACAAGAAAATGTAGTTACCAACTAAGAAATTATTTTGTATTTGCTGTTAAATTTGTGCTCCATTTCAATTAATTATTAACTAGTTACTTAATACTGAATAAAAGTTTTTCTAGTTACATGAATCTTAAATAATATTTAATTTGAGGTTGGCGATTACAGATCATGCACTCCTTGTTACCAGATAGCCAATGCTTTTGGGATATGATTATGATATAATTTTAACACATGCCTGTCACTTTTCTTTACATGCAATCCTTGTTACTAGTTGAAACAAATGTTCTCTATATATAATTCACTTTTCTACTATTAGCTATCCAATAAATCATATGTAATTATGTATCATGTCTAACTATCACTATATGAATATTTAATCCTATTTCAGTTTTCTCATTCTAGTTTTCTATACAATGGTTATATATTGCCTCAAATTACGTGTATGTGTTTAACATGTTGCTTCATTAAAATTTGAATTAGGTAATAAAGTTTCTAAAACATGGATGAAGAAAGCTTAGTGAATTCTATCCGGTATATTTACAATTTGAAGTATGCCTAGTATTGGTTAATCTTTTCATGGATGGAAAAATGATATTACACAAAATATGATGGTTGCATGTGATTTTGACATGACAAAAAATAGGTGAACGTTTCTGTTGTAATTTTATCCCGATACAATTTGATGCTGTATTCTCTTTATTACTTAATTGTTATCTTTAGGATTTAGCGTATTTTCATTTATCTAGTACACTTTTTAGTTAGTAACTTGCTATAATGGTAAGTAGTTCTCTTTAATTTAGTTATATTTGATTCTATCTTTTTATTCTTTGTTTGATTTCCAACATTTAAGTATGTTCACATGAACATGGAAAATGAATAGTAGATATTTTATATTTGTGGTTTAAATGTAAAATTTGTTTAAATTTCAAAAATGAAATTTCAAAAAATTAAAACCATATTTCAAACCAAACGAATTTTCCAATTTTCATTTAACATGTTTTCAAAATAGCAAATCCAAATGCATTTTACGAAATAAAGAAAATCTTCAAATTGGAATATTGAAAATGCTCACGAAAACTCAAAACCAAAATCTCAAAACGCAAACCAAACGCACTGCCATTTTCTTGTATTATGTTGCTTTCTATTCAGATAAGTGTGTTGAACCATTTAATATTTGTTAACTAGATCAAATTCCTATGAATGCTAGATCGGGATAATTATGTTTTCCAAAATAAAATTGAACATGTAAGACTACTACTTTAATTAGTACGTTGGCATCAAAAAAGTTCATTTATGAATCAGTACTGCTTAATCATGTTTATATCATAAATCAAAGTGAGCATGTATTGCCCAGTTTAATTAGTTTTAACCAAAGTCAAAAATCGTTTTTCCAAAAAATGGTATGTAAACGAAGAAATGTCTGCAGGGTATCAATAAAAAAAAGCAAAAAATGAAATAGCATCAGTCATATATATATATATATATATATATATATATATATATATATATATAGCAGCAGGACAAAAGTCACAAAAACCCAGAATTCATTTTGCCAAGATATGATTTCGGGAATGTACAACACAGTTTATTATTATTATTTTTAAATGGACAAAAAAAGTAGAAAGAAAATTATTCTTTCATAATTTGGAAAGGTTGATGGTTTTACCAAATTTATGCACTGGCTAGATTAGAGTGAATTAATTAAGGTTTATTTTTAGGAAACACAAAACTTATGTCATTAGTTAGATGACAAAGGTTGAAGTAGCTATATAACTTTATGATACGACCCATTTTATTTTTAGATACAGACATGCAACACTGAAGAAGATTTGCAGTACCTGACCTGTCTATTAAAACGTAGTGCAACTTTGCAATATGATTTTTCAAGACGGTTAGTCAATTTATGCAATGTCTTGCACTTCACCCAGTTAAGATTATCTAATTTAACCAACTCTAACTCAAACTCACATTGTATAACTGAATGTATAAGATTCCAATAAAACACAAAATATTTTTTATAAAGTGCTTCATATAAACCAGTAGCTCATCTACTTCCAATAATGCATTATGAAGTTGCAGTTTAACTACAGTGATGATTTTCTTACTGTACATAGCAGTTGTTATATATAAAGTGATTACTAAGTAAATATGGAAGTATTTAGTAGATCATTTTGTATTACATGTAAATACTAATTTTTCTTTTCAAGTAATAAATTGCTGAACAATGATAAATGTTCTTGTTTCAAAATCGAGTATAATACCTATGATATAAATAGGAATAATGCAAAATCAACTTGTTATCGCAGAAGCAACAATTGCATCTACTGATCCTATAGTTTTAGTGCATCATGTACCACTTGGAGCAGATGCTTGGAAGGTTTGGATTGATTCAGTGGTGGAGCCCGAAACTATTTTATATAGGCCTACTTCGGATATCTATACTATTGGACAAGCGGTTGGGACGACTGTTGCTTGGCATAAGGAATTTATCTCTTTTAATAGTATGTATATGTACTCTTACTGAAATATGTTATGGATTTAGTTGTGTTTTGCATTGAACTTATGAATTCATAAATGTGTAAACTCGAATTGTTTTTGATTTTCTTGAATGCAAATGGTTTGTGTTGTTTCAAGTAATTTGCATGATTGTGTATAATATTAACGAAATATTGGTTTTAGTTATGATATTAAGAAATTTATAGCAGCTGTGAAAAGATGATTATAGTTGTTTGTAGCAGTTGTAAAAATATATGTTGCAACTGTCATTGTTAGTTGTATTTCATCCTTCTACAACTGCAAGTGGTAGTTGTAAAAAGCCTTTTACAAGTGCTAAAAGCAGTTGTAACTAGTCATTTACAACTTGCATGTTGCAGTTGTAAATGGTTTTCCACGGTGTAAATAAGTTTTCTACAACTAGCAGTGGCAGTTGTAAAAGATCTTTTGCAAGTGCTAAAAGCAGTTGTAACTAGTCATTTACAACTAACATGTCACAGTTGTAAAATAAGTTTCTACAACTGCTTCTGCAACTGTTCTGGCTAGTTGTAAAATAATTCGGATCTATTACAACTGCGGATATAACGACTGGTGGGTGCCAGTTGTAATAGACATATTACAACTGTTTTTGGCAGTTGCGAAAAGGTATTTTTGTTGTAGTGCAAAGTAGTCATGCATCATCATCCCCAGCATCTTGATTTCCCAGTGCAGCACTCTAATCAGTCTTCTAATGTCGTCCACTTTTTTTTGCTACAAAACATTAATTACGGGTTATGAAAAGTGTGCTTTTTTAATTTTTCTCAGTTGAAATTATAAAAAAACTTTACCATCAGATCCACTGTATCTTCTTCATGGATTAGATCCTCCTCACCCTGCTCACCCTGCTTACTCTCCTCACTATAGCCTTTGATGTGTTTTTCATGAGAAGATCTTAATAAGCTGTCAAACCATAGTGAAAAACTCTTATGCAACAAAGTTTGTACCACTTTCCTATAAACAGACATAAGGGTAAGGGAAAAAAAGTAAAAAACAATTTAGTACTCAAGAAAAACATACTGTTCGAATAAAAAAAAGTTTACAAGAAGCTACATTCTATTTACAGCTCAGATAATTTCTTACGCCGCTGTTCATTTTTTAAAATTAAAAACACCCCATTAATTCCATTTAACCATCCACTCAATACCAATTATAACTTTTTTATTCTAACATTAATATTGCAACATGAAATTGAAAATTTAAACAGTGAACGAAGAAAATTGAAGTTGGGCTTAAATCGGATGTGATTTAATCATTTTGAGAGGTAGAGGAAAAAAGTATATTTTCCTTAATTTCTTAAATCAAATTTAGTGGGGGTGAGAACAAAAATGTAACAGGGTGGAAACAGAAATATCCTTGCAGTAAAAATGTGCCATTCTTAGACTTCATCTAGCCTAGGATCATGATCCTTCTCCGCTTCCATTTCTCCTCCATCAACATCAATTTCACCGTCGGTGCCCCTTCCATTTCTCCTTCGTCGGCTTCCGTTTATCCATTGGCACTCACTTTCAATGCCCCTTCGTCAGCTTCCACTTCTCCATCGGTGCTCCTTCAACTTCACCCCTATCAGCTTCTTCCATTTCCCCTCCGTCAACTTCCACTTCTCCATCGGTGCTCCCTTTTGTTTCTCCTCCATCAGCACATTCAGATGGCTGATTGATCCCCATTGGCATCATTTCCCATTTTTTTGTTAGCTCTACCATAGTGGTGTTAGGTTCCATCCTGATTGCGGCTAGCAAAAATTAGTGTTACGCTTTCTATAGAGGAAAGCTTCTGATTTATACAATGCAACATTTCGGACAGATGAGAAGCACCATTGTCCTACTTGTTTAGTGATTTGGCTTTGGAGCAAGAGGCCACAAGATCAAAATGTCTGTATCATGAATCGAACGTTTATTGATATGTGATATGTTGCCACAGTGATTTATTATATATAAAGTACCATTTCAAAAACAATTCGGATAGATTTGAATTCATATATGTAAGAGAGCATTTTGAATTTATAAATAAATAGTTGCTAGATTATATTTTTAGTGGTATTAAAATTTGGTAATATCTAAAAAGATACATTTGACGAAATTCACGCTGGTAGCAAAAATATATTGCAACATAGCTATTATATTTAAGTCCTAATGGCACACGCTACACGCGTGCATTTAAATAGTACAAATGGTATATGTTTCGGAAATGCAAGAATATATATATATATATATATATGAATATATATATATATATAGATAATGGAAAAACACATGATTTGAAAGTGCAAATTAACATACAAATGACATGCACGAAAGCAAACTATTAATTATAAAATAATCAATAAAAAGAAGATTTATTTCGTCGTTGATGTTTGTTATTCTATAAGTTTGTCTTATTTAAAAAAACGAATTATAGTTCAATATTTGACGATAGTATTTTAATGGAATTAACCTAAAAAATATAATTAATTGTACTCTAATTTATTTAATATGTGTTTTGTAAGTCTCTGATATACGTAATAATAGACTAATAGTTATTGGTTTTCTAAATATAAATACTGAATTTTATAGGCTTTGCATTTGGCTTATTATTTATATTGATTGACAGCTAATTAGTGCGTTTTAATCATGTTACTTTTTGTACCTAAACTTATTTGATCTTGGTGACTTACACTTGGTCATTTTGTTAATTATGGTCAAATTTACATGGAACAACATTTAATTGATATGCGTTCTAGCTTTCAAAATATTAACTTTTTCTAGTAACTTTCTTATTTTAGCAATCAAAGTTTTTATTCTTTCACCTTATAACCACGATGTATATACTTAGAAACGTTTTAATTTTACATACTCTTTTTGAGTAAACATTTACCTAAAAATATATGCCAGGTAATTGAATAATAGTATTAGTTGTGAAAGGTTTTAATATTAAGTACCTTTTGATTAATAAACATGTGAAAAATAATTGTGAATTGAACCACATATGTGCATTAACCAGCAAGTTTAAATTTTCTTTGTTTCTTATTTATGAAGAAGTATTGAACCATGTGTGCATTGACTTTAGTGAATAGCTATGCTGAATTTTGGACTTTATTAATTAGTGGGACTTACTCTGACATTTGTTCATGTAACATGTGCAATTAATATAATACATACTATTATTAATGAACATGATAGCATGAAAATTCAACAAAATTATTTTATGGATCAAAATTATTGTGTGAATGTATTTAGGAGTAGATATTGAAACATAATTGGAAATAAAAATGGTTTTCAAGTCTGGAGCCTCCATTAAATCATAACCACAAACATAAACACAATAAGAACTAAATAGTTAAAACATAACTAACGCAAACCCATCCCAGGAGAGTTTGATGTGTGTTTGCTTTTTTATTTTAGCAATCAAAGTTTTTATTCTTTCACCATTTAACCCCATGTATATATTTAGAAAGGTTTCAATTTTACATACTGTTTTTGTGTAGACATTCACCTTAAAATATATGTCATGTTGTTCAATAATAGTATTTATTGTAAAAGGTTTTTATATTAATTACCTTTTGAATAATAAACATGTGAAAAATAAATGTGAATTGAACCACATACCACCTAGTTTAAATTTCCTTTGTTTCTTACAAATGAAGAAGTACTAAACCACGTGTGCATTGACATTAAAGAATAGCTATGCTGAATTTTGGACTTTATTAATTCAGTGGGATCTATTCTAATATTTGTTCATGTAACATGTGAAATTAATATACTATATACTATTATTACTGAACATGGCAACATCAAAATTCAACATAATTATTTTGTGGATCAAAAATATTACGTGCATGTATTTAGGAGTAGCTAATGAAACATAATTGGAAATAAAAATGGTTTTCAAGTCTGGAGTCTCCATTAAATTGTAACCACAAACAAAAACACAATAAGTTCTAAATAGTTAAAACATAACTAAGGCAAACCCATTCCTGGACAGTTTGATGTGTGTTAACTTTTTTATATTAGCAATCAAAGTTTTTATTCTTTCACCTTATAATCACGATGTACATATTAGAAAGGTTTTAATTTTACATACTCTTTTTGAGTAAACATTCACCTAAAAATATATGTCATGTAATTGAATAATAGTATTAGTTGTGGAAGGTTTTAATATACATACATACATACATACACATATACATACACATATACATATACATATACATACACATATACATACACATATACATATACATATACATATACATATACATATACATATACATATACATATATATATGTTTCGATATATGTATCGTTTATTCAAAGATTAATGCATAACCTTTAAATTTACAAATCTCCATATGTGGTGTGCAATAAATCAAGATATATTCATTTTTTTAATTAATTAATCAGAATCAACTAATGAAGTCGTTTATATTGTAATACCATTTTCGCTTTGATATTTGTACCCTTTATTCACAATTTAATGTACAACCTTGAAATTCATAAATCTCTGCATATGGCATAAAATAAATCAAGATATATTCATTTGTTTAAATCAATTATACATTGACACATAAATTTTCCATGTCACATATGAAGGGAAATTTTGAATGTTCATAGTCGGACCAGAAGTTTGCGCTTTTAAGGAAACTACTAATAAAGATAAAGATTTTGACGGGGCTAAAAAGTAGCTGCTTTTCTTAGAGGGGCTTTGCACGAAAGGTCCCTATTTCTGATGGTGTTACAAGAAAAGTCCCTGTAGAAATAAGTATACAAATTTAGTCCATATTTTTTCTAATCAGAAAACACAAGTTAGCTTGCGCTTTTTAAATTTTCAAAATTTTCAAAATCAGAAAGCGCAAACCAACTTGGGTTTTCCTGATAGAAAGCGCAAGTTACCTTACGCTTTTCAAAAATTTCAAAATTAGAAAGCGCAAACTAGCTTGCACTTTTCTGATAGAAAGTGCAAGTTAACTTGCGCTTTTCAAAATTTTAGAAAATTCCAAAAATTTCGAAAAATATTTCAAAATTAGAAAAGTGCAAGTTATCTTGCATTTTCTGTCGAAAAAGTGCAAGACGCTTTGCGTTTTTTTATTTTTGAAAAATAGGGACCAAATTTACAAATTCATTTCTACATGGACTTTTTGTATAACAACATCAAAAACAGGGACCTGTGACTCTTTTCTTGTTTTTTAGAATGTTATATTTTAGTAGTTTCTATAGATATATATACTAGTTTCTTGTATAGTGGTAACATACATATATATCTAGTTTATACCACTAGTCCATTAGTTCATAGTGCTTTCCCCAAGTTTAGCATAGCAATAGAATATTAAATGCTTATTTCAATCCCTACTAACTCTAATATATTGGTCCTCTGTCTAGCAACTCTATCTCAACTTATCCCAAACATGAGATTTTACCAAATTACAAATAATGTAATTCAATCCAAGATAAAACGGGAGATTAAAGCAAAAAGAAAATTACAAAAAAAATTAATGAAATTGCTTCCAAAAAAATAATAATACAAGATTGAAGATATTGATAGCTCAGGGGCCGTTGAATTTGGTAAACATTCTAGTCCTTCCCTTGCTTCCTCAAACTCTAATAAAAAATTTGATAATAATTTTTTTGTTTTTTTGGCCATTAAAGCTTGCATTCAATTTTCCTCCAACTCTACGTAGATGAATGACAATTCATTTTGACCTGGTGTCGTACATCGTACTAATATGAAAATGATCATCGGAGAAGCTATCACACTTCACTAAGGCAAAGGCTATTGAAGCACTATGATGAGTCTTTTGGCTGTTGCGTCGTTTGAGATTGCATTGAAGCCGCCTTCATCTCAATCGATAAGATGAAGTCTGCAATTGATTAACTTTGAGATGTGCTGACTTGGATGAAATTTTGTGTTTTGGATCTAGTACCGCGCCTAGTTATGAAGTCACCGCAGTCTTAGTGGTTGTTGTGTGTTTGGAGTTGCGTTGGTTCTAAAAATAGTCACATTAAAGCTAGTTTGAGTCCAGCATGGTGTCATTGCCTGTATCGAGAGATGCTGCCTACGGTAGAAGGAAAAGTTGCCGCCACTATTGCTATTGCAATGATCCAGTTTGATGCTTTGGCTGCCTGGTACTCTGCTCTTGAAGTTGTTTCTAAGTTGATGAGATACAAAATTTTAATATTGTCATCTCGAATACTGCTCTTTGTTTGATTTTCTGGCTATTTATTGGTGAATTGATATGTTATGCCTTGATACTTCTGCAAGTGTCAGCTTGTATAAATTTGTAATGGCTTGGTTAATAAAAGTTGGACTGGTAGTCGAATATTCGAGACAAGATAACAAATGGCATGGTTTCAATGATTAAGGTTTGGGTGGCCTACCCAACAGTGACAAAGCTGGAAGCTTTGGAAATATATAGGACTGTGATTTTTCAAACTATCCCATTAGTACAGGATAAAGATTTGTCTTGAGAAAAATATCTCATGTTTGAATGATTCTTCTCCCTATTTTGAATTTTTTTCTCCATTTTGATTCTATTCTGTTCTAAGGGCATGTTTTAAAAATTGTTACTTTTTTCTTTTGAAACATGTTGCACAATATAAAGACTACATCATGCAATGTTGGATTCTCTGTATTTAGTTGAGATATTATACGATGAACTCCTTGAAATATGTAGTGTTTCCACTCAGCCATCGAAGCAAACCAAATTCCTTACAAAATTTCCTCAAATTCTCTAATTTAACCTCTCAACCAAAACCACTAGAGTTTCTCACATCAGAAATCCATCTGTGGATGCCATCGCTGATAATGATGGATTCCAATTAGTCCAATCCAGCCTACTAAGGAGGAGACGTGCCAAGAAAGATCAGGAGTTGCCACTGGCTCTAAATAAAGGCATTCTAAAGGGTAAAGATGGTCAGAAAACTGCCAATCCAATGTCAAAAAAGGCAAATCCGATGCCATAACGGAGGTAGTTGATGGTCGTCTCACTAAAAAAGAAGTAAGGCTGGAAAACATGGGTAGATATAGTAGCAGAGCAGCCTCAAGAACCGATGGAAGATGAGTGCAATTTGAGCATATAACACTAATCATGATCTATAACAAGAAGTATGGCCTGGATAAATAAGTAGTGTGTAAAAGAGGAACCGAATCATGGAATAATGTAGTTCTTATATATGTGGTGGGTACCAAACCATACTACTTGTATTTCAAATCTTATATCCACTGAGTATGGAAAACAGTAGGTGAATTTGAAATTTACACAAGAGAGAATGGTTTTTTTCTTTTGAAATTCAAAGAAACTCAAAATCTCAACTTTGTATTGAAAAATGGTCCATTTTTCTATAATGGAAAACTCATTAATATAAGAAAATGGTCTGAATCGTTAAAAATGTACAGAGATCTATTAACAACAATGCCGATCAGGATAAGGTTACCTAGTGTAAATCTAAATCTGTGGGATCGTGATGTGTTTAGTGTCATTCTTAGTATCATTAGGAAACCCATTAAAATGGATGCAGCCACAACTATGAAGACAAGATTAAATTATGCCAATCTCCTTATGTAACGACCCACTATTTTGGACCATTCAAGTCGACAATAAATCCACACATGTCAGACTTGAATAATTCAAAATAATAGATTGTTAATTTAAATTGGCAAAACTCAGCATATATAGTAAATAAAATAATCACAGATCACAGACACAGAGTAGTATAACAATAATGCAGCGGAAACAAAAGAATAGTAGTTCATGAAGCTACTATATATATAACAGAGTTAACAAGATACAACAGAGGTCTCGAATACATAGATATCTCAATAAAATAGTCAAATACAAGATCTGAATACATCACTGGAATCAACTGAATAACTGAAAGCTGGATAGATAGCTGGATCTCCAAGCGAAGCTCTAACTCCAAAGGTGAGTCTCAAATACTGTATCACTCAGTTTGAACCGAGCGTAAAGAAAACACAAAACACTCGAGTCAGGATTAACATTCTTATATCAAAAAATCCAACTCAAGTGAAATAACGACTGAAATACAAGTAACTCAAAGGATGTTCGGGATTTCCATCCTCTAAGGATCCGTTAAACTATCTACTATATAGTAGAATACGCTATATACAATAATGTCTATCATAAAGTAAAATATCAAACTAGCGTTAAGCCATGGCCCATTCCACCCTTAACACATTTTTATTCCCCAAGAGCATATACAAGACCGTAGTTTCGCTAAAACCGGAAGTCACCAGAGGGCAATCCATATACTAAAGGTACAAACCAAAACGTGGTGGTCGCGAATAGGATAATCAGTATGACAAGGTACATGAGGCGATACCAACTAAGATACTAGTAGTTGCGTGATCCGGACTGATGTTGGGCATAGCAGCTACTACCCCAACACCGCGAAACAACACTCCTAAAATCGAGGGGTGCACCCAAATCGAATCACAAAAGTAATAGATATGGTAACGAAGAAGTGTGTCCGCTAGAGGTGGCGAACCTCAATGGCCCGGCGCGGCTCCTGTTTTAGTCATGTAAGGGGTCATCCAAAATCGTTCTCTTTCTTCAGTCAACGCGTTCATCAAAACCATCCACTTCGTTCTGGATCAACACTCCGCGTATATTAGTTATTAAAGTGGTTTTCGGTATCGACAGAGAGTATGTCCATATCCGATCTCGGTCTCTTTAATAACTACGCATTATTACACCGATGGTCATTAAATAAAATTTCAAAATAGTTATATTTCAAAACCGACATATCATTGCTATTTCAAAACCATATCAATACGATATCACTTTCACTTCAAATAAATTCATTTCCAAAATCATATCACTTTCCAAAGTTATATCGCTTTTGAAATCATAAGTCTTTTAAAATCATAACACTTTGGAAATCAAAACTTGAAATTCATAACACTTTGAAATCCTAACACTTTCCTCTTAAACAGTTTAGATATTAAAATTTGTATATATAGAAAAATAGTTTATAAAATAAAATAGTTTATATAAAATAGTTATAAGTTAAAATAAAATAATTTATATTGAAAATGATTTTTATTAAAATAATTTATATTAAAATATAAATAGTTTTTGATATAGTTTAAATACTCTATATAAAAATAGCTTCCTCAAATTTCACAAATCAATTCACATAAACTCGAATTCCAAAATTAAAATTTAATTACATCTCAAATCATCAATTTCAATTCAATTTAGTTTTTCAACAAACCCTTTCAAATTATCGATTTCAAATGCCTATTTGAACCATAAATAAACCATTTCAATTTCAATATATTTCAAAGTTTAAATATTCGACATTTCAAAACTAAATTCGGTAATTCAATTTATGTCCTAATTTAATTTCATTACATTTAGTTTTTGAAATATTTCTTTAATCATTTCAATACATCAAAAATACAACTTCAATTTACAAATTTATATAGACAAAATATCCCATTTAAATTTATATAAGTTTGAAATATTCATTAAGCCACTTCTTAATTAATTCAAGTTATAAAACATATCTTAAAATTTCAAATTTTATAGATTTCAAATCAACTTATTTAAGTATAATTCTTGAATAATTAAGAATTCCAAATCACTTCAAATTTATCTTTCAACCTGAAACATTATAAATTCTATATTTAAAAATATAATTTTTACATAAATACTTAAACATATTTCATATTGATTCAAATCAACTTTATTAAATCAACTTTAATAAATCTTTAAAATCATTATTTATTAATCTTTCAAAACCGTAGAAATGTTTTTCAAAAACATTTATATATAGACCGACGGTGTCTGTATATAATTTTCTATCCTATGGTCAAGTGATACGGATATCTATCATTTCAATCCGCAATTTAAAATATATTCGGGTATATATCTTTTCAACCCGAAATCCCAAATTCAATTTAATTTGAAAATCGCTTGGGTTTATCATTTCAACCCATAACGATTTTCTCCTATTCTAAAGTCCGTTCGGGTATGTATCATTTCAACCCATAGTGATTCTATACTAACAGGGAACTTGCAGAGTGATAACAGATATGATAACAATATAACAACAGTAACATGCATATATCATCAGTATAAATAACAGATAAGGGGGTCAAATGTCAGGTGAACAGATACAGATGATGGCATATATATATCTATATCAATATAAATAACAGATAATGATGTCAGGTGTCACAGGTGAACAGATACAGATGATGTCATAGATATAGCAATATAAATAACTAACAGCATTATATTTCAATTGTCGTTTCAATTGAAATCAGATTTAATAAATATAAGAACGTTAATCGTGAGTGATTGCTCACCTTTCGAGGCTACAGATGCACAAGAAGATGACACAGATACGCACACTGATACAGACATAGAGATTGAGTTACGAATCCAAGCAAAACAAATCGGCACGAATTCAACGATCAAAGCTGATAACAGAAATCGATGAAATCAAATCAAAACATTCAACATAGCAACAAATAAAACATGTCATGCGTCAAAGTTTAACAATATAATTCTATGTGCTACCGAGATCGAAATGGTCTGAAATTTGGTGTGAATAAAGATCAAAACTTGTAATTTAAACTGCAAAAGAATCACTTGATTTGGACAAGAGACGAGAAAAGTTACGATGTCACTCAGGCCATGTTTGCAGCAGTGTAAAGTAATTTCTAAGTACAAAAGAACAGCTGCCTGGGTCTAACTTCCGGATCCTCGACCACTAATCAAACGATGTCGGATTTTACTGAAATTTGACAGGCATAAACTAGGTAACTTAGAATCTTTTTTAAAAATATAATCAACCCATTCCGACGTAATACGGAAGAGATACGATGCGTCAAACATGAACTCAGGTCGTGTTTGCAGAAGTGTAAAATAATTTCAAGTACAAAAGAACAGCTGCCTGGGTCTAACTTCCAGATCCTCGACCACTAATCAAACGATGTCGGATTTTACTGAAATTTGACAGGCATAAACTAGGTAACTTAAACTCTTTTTTAAAAATAGAATCAACCCATTTCGACGTAATACGGAAGAGATACGATGCGTCAAACATGAACTCAAGTCGTGTTTGCAGCAGTGTAAAATAATTTCAAGTACAAAAGAACAGCTGCCTGGATCTAACTTCCAGATCCTCGACCACTAATCAAACGATGTCGGATTTTACTGAAATTTGACAGGCATAAACTAGGTAACTTAGACTCTTTTTTAAAAATAGAATCAACCCATTCCGATAAAACATGAGTGAGATATGATATCGTGAACATGTAGTCTAACTGCTGTTATTTCGAAAACTATACATATAAACCCATATATATAAACCAATAAAACTAACAGATGTATATAAGCTAATGTACAGCCTTTATAATATATAGTAACAAATAAATTTATATAATATACTTTTAAACATATACCCCACGTGTACAACTTCATATGTGTTGTAACAACTTTATGCATTTTCTTATACTTTAAATACTAAACTTAAAACAACTTTATGTACAGCTAACAAAAAAATACATAACATATGTAGCATTATTTACACAAAACAGAACATAGACAACAGAGCATGTATACTTCACTATATATTTAGATATAAAAATTTCAAAACTAACCTGTATATATACATTAACATATTATAACTTATATAACTAATATATATGGACATATACACAACTGAAAAATATACTAACCTATAATATGCGTACAAATGACTGGTGAGAAGAGCGGCGAAGGAGGTGGTTCTCGGCATGGGTTTGCGTGCGTGGAAGGGCATGGGTTTCGAAATGAAAGGGAGGGCAGTAGGCGGGTGGTTGTAGCTGCTAGTGGTGCGGCGGCTGATATGGTGGCTCGGTGAAGAGGCTGATGGCGGTTGGCTGGTGGTAGCAACGGCTACAGTGGAGAGGGAGATTCGGCGTAGTGTGCTTGCGGGCTGAGGTTGAAAGAACGGGTGCTGCACGCTGGGTGCAGGCGAGCTCGACCAGGCGAGGTGCTTGCTCGCATCATGTTGGCATTGTTTGGCTTTGCTGGGAAAGGAGGGTGCTAGGTGTGGGATCTCGTGCTGCATGCGGCCATGCCGAAGTGGAGGGTTGTGATTGTTGTTGCATGATGGTGCGGGGCCATGCGCAAGGAGAAAGGAAGAGGAGCAGGCCGAAGCATGGTCGTGGTGGAAGGATTAGGCCGGTGGAGCGGTTTCACGCGAGCAGGCGAGAGGAGCGGGTGGTAATGTGGTTGCGTGAGAAAATGGGTTTCATTTGAGGTGAGGAGGAAAGCAATATGGAATGGTTTCAGCACGTATAAATATATATATATATATATATATATATATATATATATATAAATGAGTAAGCAAAACACAAAATAGAAAGCAGGTTGAGATGACAGAATGTAAACTGACACATGTTATTTCTTTGTATTAATATATCTTGGTTTCTTCAAAAAGAAGACAGCACGTAAAGGAAAAGCAAACGTCAATGGTCAAGTTTTTCATTTTGATTAAGCTGAGAAGTCATTATTGCTGTTCATTTAATCCTTGGCTGCTCTTCAATGCACATGGGTAACTGAAAAGAACCCAAAAGATTATAAAACCGGTATCGATACGAAATTGTTTTCATGGGTTCCGCTGTGTATCGGACTTCAAAACACAGAATTGAATATGACGCAGAGATCATCACGACGAGACGATCAAAACGGTATATGGATATCAGTGGTACGGTTTGAATTATAAAATTCGAATTTTTCTACCAGCGGAAAATGCAAGAAAAACATTGAAAAATAAGATCGACGGAGCCAAAGATGTCCGAATTTGGAAAAACGACAAACTGACATCTTGCTCAGAAGATGGTTTAGAATTTTTCTATGTAAAAATATTTAGGTTTCGGAAACATTTTATTTTCATCGCTTTTTAACTGATTAAATTGAAGTGAATTTACGTACGAAATAAACTTTCATATTTTCGAACGAAAATTTACCAGTTGCTATGTTTAACTAGACGTATTCCAAATTTTAAATTTTATTTCAAAATTTTATCGTTTTAAAATTTCGCAAAATTTCAACTAATTACGTTATTAAAACAGTTGAAATTTACGGGTCGTTACACTCTCCCCCACTCAAAACTTTTCGTCCCCGAAAAGGAACGAGGTAATAGAATAGAAACAACCAAAAAGAAAAACAGATTTGAAATACAAATAACAATTAATTTAAACCACATAAATTCAAATTTAAATTAATTGATATTCAATAATTGATTTAATCCATTTGATTTCACTAAAATCAATCTCAACTATTTCTAAATTCATTATCTTATTACCCCATTTTCTTCAATTTACAATTTCTAAAACCATAAATTTGGATAGTCTTTTATTATAATCATATTTTCTTCAACAATTTTAAATTCTTCTTTATTCCAAGTTACTGTTAAATTTATTCTACTTAATATATCTACTCACATATATTTAACCCATATAAATTAATTTAAAACATAAAAGTTTCGATTTAAATTAATTTACATCTATTAATTTCTTTTAAATTCAAGGTATTTTCATATGTTGATCAAATTTCAATTTATTAATTCTTTCAAACAAATTTATTAATTCTTTCAAAACAAATTTATTTCATTATTAACTGAGTTTACTTATTATCCTATCTAACTCTATTAACATCTTTATAATCAAAATTTAGTGTATAACATTTATTATAAACACTCCAATTTTATTTATAAATTCAATTTATCTTATATATTATCCAATTACATATTCAACTTTAGTATGATTTAGGTAAGTTGTATTAGAATGCAGTTGAACAATATACAAACAAAAAATTTCCAATTCAATTATTCAAGTTTAAATATTTATTCCATATTTTGGTTTTATTTATAATTAAAATCATCCTTTAACAAAATTTAAGAATTAGACTTCCGATTAACTTTAAACAATTTAGAGATATATATAATATATTTATATCAAATCAAATTAAATTTTAAAATAAGATACCTATATATATGTAAATCAAAATATACTGAAGAAATTCAAATCAAAATATATTTTTTTTCTCCAAACAAAACCGTAGCAAAGCTACAGAATGGTTTCTCCACTTCGAAACTCGAAAATGAATGTCGATGATGCGGCCGCCATCACCGAAATTATTTTCCAGCGACAAAGAGAAGAGCACTAATTTCCACATTTTAAAATTCTTTGAAAACGGTTTTTATTTGAAAATATTTTAAATAATATACATGAAAATTCTTTGGAACAAATTATAGTCAAAATCCCTTTAAATAATGTGCATTTTAAACCTTTAGAACCATAGTTCGAAATCATTGGAAATTAAATTCTCAAATCCTTAATTTAATTTCATTTCAAATTCTAAATCAGTTTATAAACCAAGTTTATAAATTCATTTATCGAACAATAGTTGAAAATCAAATATTATCATTTCTGACAACCAATTCATTAACAATTTAATTAGAAAACTTATATTTATATATAATATAATCATTCAAAATTTTTATTTTGTTTACCTAATTTGAAAACGATATTGTGTCGGTTTGCTCTGTTAAAGTGTTTTGGAAATCCTATCGATAGCGTTGATCAGATGAATCGATCGAAAACCCAAATCAATATCAATAACTCAAACAACACAATATATTTTAAAACATTTTTAATATAGATTTACAAATACACTTCCTCGCTCGACGATACGAGAATGGATTCAAAGCAAGGATAGAGATTCAAATTTGATGGACTCAAATCAAAGAGAATTCTGATTAGAAGACAAACTCGAAAGAAAAGATAAGATGATTAAATAACAGAATCGGGAGATGGGTAAGCTTATTTAATTTACGGGCAACCTTAACCGGATTGACCGTGACTTCACGAATAAGACTGATGCAGAATTCCAAGGTAAATCGATATTCGACCACCAAAGATATAATCAGGGCATACAAGAGATAGTAGCATCTAAACCGAGGATATAAAAATCTCCGGTGAATCGATGCCAATTGTAAAGGAGTTTCACCCATTTAAAAAATTCCGAAGATTGGCGAGACCGCCGATCCATTATAAAGGTCATTCAAAGTGGAGTTATTGGATGCTCCAGAATTGAAAGAAGACGAATAGTGAGAGACACGAATGAAATTTGGAACCGTAGGGAACGTTCCAAAATTCAAAGGAATCGAGTCAAAGGATGAGATTGAAACTCGAATGAGAGTGATTCTGTAAATACATTTACCCTACATGCTAAGTTTTGCCTAGAGCTACCAAAGCTCTGATACAAACTGTAACGACCCACTATTTTGGACCATTCAAGTCGACAATAAATCCACACATGTCAGACTTGAATAATTCAAAATAATAGATTGTTAATTTAAATTGGCAAAACTCAGCATATATAGTAAATAAAATAATCACAGATCACAGACATAGAGTAGTATAACAATAATGCAGCGGAAACAAAAGAATAGTAGTTCATGAAGCTACTATATATATAACAGAGTTAACAAGATACAACAGAGGTCTCGAATACATAGATATCTCAATAAAATAGTCAAATACAAGATCTGAATACATCACTGGAATCAACTGAATAACTGAAAGTTGGATAGATAGCTGGATCTCCAAGCGAAGCTCTAACTCCAAAGGTGAGTCTCAAATACTGTATCACTCAGTCTGACCCGAGCGTAAAGAAAACACAAAACACTCGAGTCAGGATTAACATTCTTATATCAATAAATCCAACTCAAGTGAAATAACGATTGAAATACAAGTAACTCAAAGGATGTTCGGGATTTCCATCCTCTAAGGATCCGTTAAACTATCTACTATATAATAGAATACGCTATATACAATAATGTCTATCATAAAGTAAAATATCAAACTAGCGTTAAGCCATGGCCCATTCCACCCTTAACACATTTTTATTCCCCAAGAGCATATACAAGACCGTAGTTTCGCCAAAACCGGAAGTCACCAGAGGGCAATCCATATACTAAAGGTACAAACCAAAACGTGGTGGTCGCGAATAGGATAATCAGTATGACAAGGTATATGAGGCGATACCAACTAAGATAATAGTAGTTGCGTGATCCGGACTGATGTTGGGCATAGCAGCTACTACCCCAACACCGCAAAACAACACTCCTAAAATCGAGGGGTGCACCCAAATCGAATCACAAAAGTAATAGATATGGTAACGAAGAAGTGTGTCCGCTAGAGGTGGCGAACCTCAATGGCCCGGCGCGGCTCTTGTTTTAGTCATGTCAGGGGTCATCCAAAATCGTTCTCTTTCTTCAGTCAACGCGTTCATCAAAACCATCCACTTCGTTCTGGATCAACACTCCGCGTATATTAGTTACTAAAGTGGTTTTCGGTATCGACAGAGAGTATGTCCATATCCGATCCCGGTCTCTTTAATAACTACGTATTATTACACCGATGGTCATTAAATAAAATTTCAAAATAGTTATATTTCAAAACCGACATATCATTGCTATTTCAAAACCATATCAATACGATATCACTTTCACTTCAAATAAATTCATTTCCAAAATCATATCACTTTCCAAAGTTATATCGCTTTTGAAATCATAAGTCTTTTAAAATCATAACACTTTGGAAATCAAAACTTGAAATTCATAACACTTTGAAATCCTAACACTTTCCTCTTAAATAGTTTAGATATTAAAATTTGTATATATAGAAAAATAGTTTATAAAATAAAATAGTTTATATAAAATAGTTATAAGTTAAAGTAAAATAATTTATATTGAAAATGATTTTTATTAAAATAATTTATATTAAAATATAAATAGTTTTTGATATAGTTTAAATACTCTATATAAAAATAGCTTCCTCAAATTTCACAAATCAATTCACATAAACTCGAATTCCAAAATTAAAATTTAATTAAATCTCAAATCATCAATTTCAATTCAATTTAGTTTTTCAATAAACCCTTTCAAATTATCGATTTCAAATGCCTATTTGAACCATAAATAAACCATTTCAATTTCAATATATTTCAAAGTTTAAATATTCGACATTTCAAAACTAAATTCGATAATTCAATTTATGTCCTAATTTAATTTCATTACATTTAGTTTCTGAAATATTTCTTTAATCATTTCAATACATCAAAAATACAACTTCAATTTACAAATTTATATAGACAAAATATCCCATTTAAATTTATATAAGTTTGAAATATTCATTAAGCCACTTCTTAATTAATTCAAGTTATAAAACATATCTTAAAATTTCAAATTTTATAGATTTCAAATCAACTTATTTAAGTATAATTCTTGAATAATTAAGAATTCCAAATCACTTCAAATTTATCTTTCAACCTGAAACATTATAAATTCTATATTTAAAAATATAATTTTTACATAAATACTTAAACATATTTCATATTGATTCAAATCAACTTTATTAAATCAACTTTAATAAATCTTTAAAATCATTATTTATTAATCTTTCAAAACCGTAGAAATGTTTTTCAAAAACATTTATATATAGACCGACGGTGTCTGTATATAATTTTCTATCCTATGGTCAAGTGATATGGATATCTATCATTTCAATCCGCAATTTAAAATATATTCGGGTATATATCTTTTCAACCCGAAATCCCAAATTCAATTTAATTTGAAAATCGCTTGGGTTTATCATTTCAACCCATAACGATTTTCTCCTATTCTAAAGTCCGTTCGGGTATGTATCATTTCAACCCATAGTGATTCTATACTAACAGGGAACTTGCAGAGTGATAACAGATATGATAACAATATAACAACAGTAACATGCATATATCATCAGTATAAATAACAGATAAGGGGGTCAAATGTCATGTGAACAGATACAGATGATGGCATATATATATATATATATCAATATAAATAACAGATAATGATGTCAGGTGTCACAGGTGAACAGATACAGATGATGTCATAGATATAGCAATATAAATAACTAACAGCAGTATATTTCAATTGTCGTTTCAATTGAAATCAGATTTAATAAATATAAGAACGTTAATCGTGAGTGATTGCTCACCTTTCGAGGCTAGAGATGCACAAGAAGATGACACAGATACGCACACTGATACAGACATAGAGATTGAGTTACGAATCCAAGCAAAACAAATCGGCACGAATTCAACGATCAAAGCTGATAACAGAAATCGATGAAATCAAATCAAAACATTCAACATAGCAACAAATAAAACATGTCATGCGTCAAAGTTTAACAATATAATTCTATGTGCTACCGAGATCGAAATGGTCTGAAATTTGGTGTGAATAAAGATCAAAACTTGTAATTTAAACTGCAAAAGAATCACTTGATTTGGACAAGAGACGAGAAAAGTTACGATGTCACTCAGGCCATGTTTGCAGCAGTGTAAAGTAATTTCTAAGTACAAAAGAACAGCTGCCTGGGTCTAACTTCCGGATCCTCGACCACTAATCAAACGATGTCGGATTTTACTGAAATTTGACAGGCATAAACTAGGTAACTTAGACTCTTTTTTAAAAATAGAATCAACCCATTCCGACGTAATACGGAAGAGATACGATGCGTCAAACATGAACTCAGGTCGTGTTTGCAGTAGTGTAAAATAATTTCAAGTACAAAAGAACAGCTGCCTGGGTCTAACTTCCATATCCTCGACCACTAATCAAACAATGTCGGATTTTACTGAAATTTGACAGGCATAAACTAGGTAACTTAAACTCTTTTTTAAAAATAGAATCAACCCATTTCGACGTAATACGGAAGAGATACGATGCGTCAAACATGAACTCAAGTTGT
The DNA here is from genome assembly GCA_030737815.1 of Allium fistulosum. NCBI lineage: Eukaryota > Viridiplantae > Streptophyta > Magnoliopsida > Asparagales > Amaryllidaceae > Allium > Allium fistulosum. Next base: position 228,328,243 of record CM060907.1, on the reverse strand, counting down.
GTTTGTAGCAGTGTAAAATAATTTCAAGTACAAAAGAACAGCTGCTTGGATCTAACTTCCAGATCCTCGACCACTAATCAAACAATGTCGGATTTTACTGAAATTTGACAGGCATAAACTAGGTAACTTAGACTCTTTTTTAAAAATAGAATCAACCCATTCCGATAAAACATGAGTGAGATATGATATCGTGAACATGTAGTCTAACTGCTGTTATTTCGAAAACTATACATATAAACCCATATATATAAACCAATAAAACTAACAGATGTATATAAACTAATGTACAGCCTTTATAATATATAGTAACAAATAAATTTACATAATATACTTTTAAACATATACCCCACGTGTACAACTTCATATGTGTTGTAACAACTTTATGCATTTTCTTATACTTTAAATACTAAACTTAAAACAACTTTATGTACAGCTAACAAAAAAATACATAACATATGTAGCACTATTTACACAAAACAGAACATAGACAACAGAGCATGTATACTTCACTATATATTTAGATATAAAAATTTCAAAACTAACCTGTATATATACATTAACATATTATAACTTATATAACTAATATATATGGACATATACACAACTGAAAAATATACTAACCTATAATATGCGTACAAATGACTGGTGAGAAGAGCGGCGAAGGAGGTGGTTCTCGGCATGGGTTTGCGTGCGTGGAAGGGCATGGGTTTCGAAATGAAAGGGAGGGCAGTAGGCGGGTGGTTGTAGCTGCTAGTGGTGCGACGGCTGATATGGTGGCTCGGTGAAGAGGCTGATGGCGGTTGGCTGGTGGTAGCAACGGCTACAGTGGAGAGGGAGATTCGGCGTAGTGTGCTTGCGGGCTGAGGTTGAAAGAACAGGTGCTGCACGCTGGGTGCAGGCGAGCTCGACCAGGCGAGGTGCTTGCTCGCGTCATGTTGGCATTGTTTGGCTTTGCTGGGAAAGGAGGGTGCTAGGTGTGGGATCTCGTGCTGCATGCGGCCATGCCGAAGTGGAGGGTTGTGATTGTTGTTGCATGATGGTGCGGGGCCATGCGCAAGGAGAAAGGAAGAGGAGCAGGCCGAAGCATGGTCGTGGTGGAAGGATTAGGCCGGTGGAGCGGTTTCACGCGAGCAGGCGAGAGGAGCGGGTGGTGATGTGGTTGCGTGAGAAAATGGGTTTCATTTGAGGTGAGGAGGAAAGCAATATGGAATGGTTTCAGCACGTATAAATATATATATATATATATATATATATATATAAATAAATGAGTAAGCAAAACACAAAATAGAAAGCAGGTTGAGATGACAGAATGTAAACTGACACATGTTATTTCTTTGTATTAATATATCTTGGTTTCTTCAAAAAGAAGACAGCACGTAAAGGAAAAGCAAACGTCAATGGTCAAGTTTTTCATTTTGATTGAGCTGAGAAGTCATTATTGCTGTTCATTTAATGCTTGGCTGCTCTTCAATGCACATGGGTAACTGAAAAGAACCCAAAAGATTATAAAACCGGTATCGATACGAAATTGTTTTCATGGGTTCCGCTGTGTATCGGACTTTAAAACACAGAATTGAATATGACGCAGAGATCATCACGACGAGACGATCAAAATGGTATATGGATATCAGTGGTACGGTTTGAATTATAAAATTCGAATTTTTCTACCAGCGGAAAATGCAAGAAAAACATTGAAAAATAAGATCGACGGAGCCAAAGATGTCCGAATTTGGAAAAACGACAAACTGACATCTTGCTCAGAAGATGGTTTAGAATTTTTCTATGTAAAAATATTTAGGTTTCGGAAACATTTTATTTTCATCGCTTTTTAACTGATTAAATTGAAGTGAATTTACGTACGAAATAAACTTTCATATTTTCGAACGAAAATTTACCAGTTGCTATGTTTAACTAGACATATTCCAAATATTAAATTTTATTTCAAAATTTTATCGTTTTAAAATTTCGCAAAATTTCAACTAATTACATTATTAAAACAGTTGAAATTTACGGGTCGTTACACCTTATTAACCTGTCTGCAAATGATGATCTTCCTGGTGAAATTAATTTTTCTTTCTACAATGGTGAAAATATTATTCAAAAAGTTGAATATGAATGGGTTCCACCGAAATGCAAAGAATGCAGGTGCTTTGGCCAAACCAGAGATCGGGGAAGTCCAAAAGAAACATGGATTCCCAAAATCGGTAATCAAAAAAGTCAAGGAACCAAATCTAATAAACAATCTACAAATCTAAAAAATACTGAAGTGTTACAAAAACATATAATCTTATCTGATGAAAGTGATCGAATCAACCAAGAAGGTATCATCTCCGATCTAAGGGAAAATTATACAGAGCTCAACGATCAAGAAGATCAAGTCATTGGGGAGGAGTTCATCATCTAATTAAAGAAAAAAAATATCCAAAGCTGTTTAGAGGAAGGACAAAAGGATGAAATGGTCTTTGAGTCTAAAAACCCTCCAGTTTGAAACCCTTATTTAATAACAGACATTGATAATACAATAATTAATAAAGTCCCTTGGCAATGCAATAATTAGCATCTCACTAGGATCATAGAGAAGGCCCCTCCACCAGAGCATGCTGCAGTAGCTGAGGGTACTGACTCGACTATGCCTCGCACCACTCATCTTGACATTTCACTAATCAAAGTTCTAGAAGTAGTAAATTTTAACACTAAATCAGAAACGGTTGGTGTTGTTGATCAATATGATATAACAGAGCTGCACATCCCAAAAGTCAAGGCAACGGGTAAAAATAAGGGTAAAAAAGTGAAGAAAGTCAACGTTGGGCTTAAACAAGATGTGATTTAGTCGTTTTGAGAGGAAGAGGAAAAAAGTAAGTATGCCTTAATTTTTTGTATCGGATCTAGTAGGGGTGAGAACAAAAAAAGTAATGGGTGGAAACACAAATATCCTTGCAGCAAAAACATATCCTTCTTTGACATCATCTAGCGTAGGATCATGATCCCTCTCAGCTTCCATTTCTCCTTCATCAGCATCCATTTCTCCATCGGTGCCACCATCCAATTCTCCTCCGTCGGCTTCCATTTTTCCATTGGCACTCCCTTCCAATGCCACTTCGTCATCATCCACTTCTCTGTCGGAGCTACCTTCCACTTCGCCGCCGTCAGCTTCTTCCATTTCCCCTCTATCAACTTCCACTTCTCCATCGGTGCTCCCTTTCATTTCTCCTCCGTCAGCACATTTGGATGGCTGATTGATCCCCATTGACATCATTTCCCATTTCTTTGTTAGCTCCGCCATAATGGGGGTAGGTTCCATCCTGATTGCGAATTGCAAAAACTAGGGTTACGCTTTCCATTGGGGAAAGCTTTTGATTTATACAATGCAACAATTCGAACAGATTTGAATTTATATATGTAAGAGAGCGTTTTGAAATTGTAAAAGAAAATAGTTGCTTGATTCTACTTTTAAGTGATATTAACATTTGGTAATATCTATAGAGATACATTTGATGAATTTCATGTTGGTAGCAAAAAAATGTTACACAAAAGCTATTATATTTAAGTCCTAATGGTACACGCTAAACGCATGCAATTTAATAGTACAAATGATATATGTTTCTGAAATGCAAGGATATATATATATAATGGAAAAGTACAGTATTTGCAAGTGCAAATTAACATACAAATGACATGCATGAAAGGAAACTATTAAATATAAAATAATTAATAAAAAGAAGATTTATTTCATCGTTGATGATTTTTATTCTTAAGTTTGTCTTATTTTAAAAAAGGAATTATAGTTTGGTATTCGACCGTAGTATTTTAATCGAATTAACCTAAAAAATATAATTAATTACGATCTAATTTGTTTAATTTTTTTTCTAAGTCTTTGATATATGTAATAATACGCTAACAATTATTTATTTTCTATATATAAATATTGCATGTTATAAATGTTGCATTTGGCTTATTGTATATATTAATTGAAAGCTAGTTAGTGCCTTTGAATCATGTTGCTTTTTGTACCAAAACTTATTTGATCTTGGTGACTTAGACCTGCCAATTTGTAAATTATGGTCAAATTTATATGAAATAATATTTAATTGATATGCTTTCTAGCTTTCAAAATATTAACTTTTCCAGTAACTTTTTTATTTTAGAAATCAAAGTTTTTATTCTTTCACCTTATAACCATGATGTATATATTTAGAAAGGTTTTAATTTTATGTTCTCTTTTTGAGTAAAAATTCACCTAAAATATATGTCATGTAATTGAATAATAGTATTAGTGGTGAAAGGTTTTAATATTAAGTACCTTTTGAACAATAAACATATGAAAAATAAATGTGAATTGAACCACATATGTTTATTAACCGACAAGTTAAATTTTCTATGTTTCTTATATATGAAGAAGTATTGAACCACGTGTGCACTGACTTTAAAGATTCAAGTAAGCTCATACTACCTTATCCTTATAACTTAAGGAGGAAGGCAACCCAGTCTGGTTGATGACATATGGCCCCGTTTCCATGGTGTGACTAACGGGTTAATGGATCTCTCATCAGATCCACCCTATAGATGATCATTATGCTGGATTTTGGACTTTATTAATTCAATGGGACCTACTCTAATATTTCTTCATGTAAAATGTGCAATTAATATACTATATACTACTATTAATGAACATGACAGCATCAAAGTTCAACACAAATAATTTATGGATCAAAAAGTTTGTGTGCATGTATTTAGGAGTAGCTATTGAAACATAATTGGAAATGACAAGCACCATTATCCAAATGGTTAAGTGATTCGGCTTTGGTGGTAGAGGTCAGAAGTTTGAAACTTGTATTGCGTGATTCGAAGGTTTATTGACATGTGATATTTTGTCCCAGTGACATGCTGTATATAAAGTACTATGTTAAAAAAACAAAATTGGAAATAGAAATGGTTTTCATGTCTGGAGTCTACATTAAATCGTAACCACAAACATAAACACAGTAAACACAATAAGTTCTAAATTGTTAAAATATAACTTAGGCATACACATTCTAGAACTGTTTGATGTATGTGAACGCACCCAAAGTACCAATAACGTGTGAATAAATGCAAATTTGGCTAAGTTTCAACTAAAATAATTAAAATGAAGTACAATTTTCTATAGTATATTAATTCTATAACGTATGCGGTATAATTTTATGTAGATAGCATGCCATTGATTTGGTTTGATGTTGTCTTTATTGCCAAGTAAGATCTCAAATATGATGGAGGTGCTCAAAAAAAATAAAAGTGTCTTCAGTTTGTATTTTGAGCACGCTTGGTTATAATATATTGTTGTGGACGTATAGAAGATGATAAAAGCATTTTTGGGTGCGATGAAAGAAGTTTGTGCAGGCAATCTTTATATGCTAAAGGACTGGGTAATCATAGATAATTCTACGATTGCAGTGCATTCTATTGGCTCATATTTACTCAACATTGATATCATAAACCATCTCCAATAGTTTTGGGGCTTTCAAATTCAGTATTTTTTAGCTGAGTTCTTATATTTATTTCATTTCAAAATATGTTCATAAACCTGTATCAATGTAGTCCTTCCCTGCAAGTTATTTATATAACAATATATTATTTCAATATACCAAATTTTATTTATATGATAAACTTAGTGGAATCGATTTTATTCTTGAACCTGATGAGAAAGATGAGACAAAAGCTTAAGATTAAAAATGTGTTTTACGTGTAAATAAAATAGCTTATTTTTTTGGATTCTTACATAAATATCCATCTAGCTTTCTGCCTCGGTTTCGACCAATCTATCCCAATTTTGCATTGTTTGAACTTAACAAATATCAACAAAAGGATGAAATAAGAATAAAAAGACATTGCATAGAAGACCACACGTATAAGGTGTGATATCCCGGAATCTCAAGCAAATAAATATGTGATAATTTCTTTTATATATTATTTAAAATGGGCTAAATTATTATTTTCAAACAAATTTAAATATGGATTTGTTTAAGTGTGTGTATGTATATATATATATATATGAGTTGAATTTAAAAATGAATTTGAATTTTGATTTAAATTGGAAATCTAAGAAAAAATAATTATCTTAAATATTTTGGATTTAAAAATATATGTATAAGATTTTTATTAACATATGATTTGTTTTCTTTACAAATTTTTATCTATATAAATTTAGAAAAGTATTTATTAATTAAGAAATCTAATTATAAACGCTTATAAACCATTTTTAAAATAAAATAAAATAAAACATGCATAATTACACATGTAACTTAATAAATAAAGTTTAACAAGTGTAATGTGATTAAAATAGGCAAATGACAAATGTTAAATAAGTTAAACAAGTGTCACCAATTTTTTTTTATTTTCTTTTATTTTTAATAAATCCAAAGTAAGCCTATATAAACAAATATCTCATCTCTTTACTTCTTTTTCCTATCTTCATTATACAAACTCAAGAAAACAAACCTGTAAAACATTATTCAAACCACAAGCAAAATCATAATCCCAAAACCTGTTAATATTCAAACTTGGAAAATCAAAAGCCTGTAATCAAATTTCTCAAACTAGTAATCTTCTCAAAAGCAATCACCAAAGCAAATCAAGCTTCCAAATAAATCCAAGTTTCAAAGCTAGATCATTTCAACAACCAGTTTTCCGGTTTTAAAAGATTTAAGTAATTCAAGTTTTCAAATGTCAAAACTGTTTCAAGCTTTGTTCAACTGATTCTTGGTGAATAAACATTTTCTCTTAAAAGCCTAAGTAAATTAAATTCTATGCATGTGATTCCTGTAATGATTTATGCTTTGCATGAATATTTATACAAGTGTAGATTATGTATGTTGTTTGAGTTTTGAATTGTGCATGTCTGTGCTTCTCTGCTTTCAAATTTCAGAGTTTAAAATAAAATCAAAATTCAATATCTTTTTATTTAATCACTATTAGGACTTGGGTTTCAAACAAAATATGTTAGTTTAAGCATAGATTAAGGTTTAAAATTTTAATTTAGTAAATTAAATTTGTAATTTTCTAAAAAACCAAGAAGAATAGTGGAAACTTAAGATATGAAAAAAATTCAAACATCTTAATTCTTTCATTTAGGTATATAATCTGAATCACTATCTTAAATCATTATTTTTAAGGGTTAATTCATGATTTTTAGTGGGAAATCGAGTGAGCAATTCTAGGTTAACCAGAAAGTGAGTATTGAGCTGTTGTAGGTAATCGGAGTGATGTGGAGGGTCGGGACCACTTTTAGAGGCGGCGAGGAGGTCGATGAGCATCGCAAAAATGGTGGATGATTTTCTTCACCACCCTGGCGTCGGCGGTGGGTCTAAATGGGTTTTAAACCCTATTTTGAGTCGAGTCTGGAAACGGGATCATTGCATCATCTCTGTAGCATTGAGTCTGATCAGAGGATAGGGGATGGAAGCGTCAGGCTTAGGGGGAGCTGTAGTCGGGGGTTGGTAACCTCTGGTGGTTGGATTCGCTTGGACGAGGTAGACTCATGGTTGAAGTTTCCTATTCCAGTTCTTTATGTCATCTCAATTTCGATTCTATGGTTGTGGTGACCTTTGGATGGTCAGGAACGTAAGGGAGGGCATCGACGTCTCGTCGACAAAGGTAAGGATGGACGGAGCTCTTGCGATGGATGGTGCATGTGCACGGTGATGTTTTGTGTCAGTAAGTTTGGGTAGTGAGTGATCTCGAAGGAGTACTCGGGTAATTGGGATAGTGACTCGAGTAAAGACTCGGGTAGTTGCACGTGAGTTAAATCATGGTTCCAGTTTTATTTTCTAAAAAACTAAAACTAAAACTAAAATTTTAAAATGGAAGTTGATTTACTCGGGTCTGCACTCGAGAGCTATTCAGGCTGGACCCGAAGCAAGTTTAAAAACAGTTTTAAAAAAGTTTTAAAGGTTTTACAAAAGCATGTTTTAAAATTTAAATTGAATTTAGTTTTAACTATTACTTGATAAATGTTTAAGTTATTTGATTAAAGGAAGTTATGATTTATTAACTTTAATTTGTAAAGTTAAATGATTATATTATTTTAAAACTTAATTAAATGATTTATTTAAGGAAGTTAATTATAAAGATAAAATGTTTTAAAAATGTTAATAATAATTAACTCACTAATAAAGATAATGGTTTACCTTAAAAGCTAATTAAGGTTTTAATGATTTGAGATTAATCAAGTTAATAAAGTAATTTAAGTATAATTAACTAATTTAATTAATAAATGATTAAGGATTAATAAATTTATAATTATGGGTTATAAGTTTATTCGTCGGAGTTTAATTAATTTGTAATTAAGGGTCTAGTTAATTAATTAGAGATTAATTAATGGATAATTAAGAATTAATTATTTAAGTAATTAGAGATTAATTGCTTAAAATTAAAGGATAAATTTATCAAGGTTTAATTAGTTTAATTAGTAATTAAAGGTTAATTAAATTAATAATTAAAGGTTAATTAACTAAGGATATTTAACCAATGGGATAATTACTTGATAAAAGTAATTAAAGGTAAATTACTTAAGGGAAGTAAATAAGGATTAATTACTTAGTGTAATTAATTAAAGGATTGCTTAATTGAGTAAAATTAATAAGGGTTAGTTAATTAACGAGCATGATTAATTAAGGATAATTAATTAATGTAAGTAATTATATGATAATTAATTTGAGTAAGTAATTAAGGATAAATATAATTAATGTGAAGGGGTAAAGGTTAATTAATTTGTGTTATTAATTAAAGGCTATTTAGTTAATGTAATTAAAGAGGATAATTAAGGGATGATCAATTAATGGTTTGTAATTAATTTTTGTTAAGTAAGCAAGATTAAAAGTGATTGAAGTAATTAATTTAATTTATTTTAAATTAATTTGAAATGGTATTACAAATTAATCTTGCTTATGAATGATTGAATGATATTGTATGTCTTAGATAGTTAATATCTCTGATATGTGATTTGTGATGCTATGTGATATGATATGTTTCGATTAAGCTGTGATAATGTAGGTATCCATCGATGATGAATTACTATGTAAAGGTGACACCCTGTATTTAAAGTTTGAATTGTATTTCACTTAAATAACATGGGTTAATATGACTTGGGATTCGAACAGACCGGGGTCGGGTATCAGTAATACCCGAAACTACTTCGATTAGTAAACTAAGTTCTTTATAAATTGGATATGTGAAATTATACAGGCTGGAATGGAATGAATTGAGTAACATGGACATTTAACCTAAAAACTATTGTGTGTGATGAATGTTTGATTATAAGAACACGTAAAGGGTACGAGTTACCCTGATATTCACATATGTTATAGCTTGGTATTTTATACTATTTGGGTTTACTTACGCTGGTTTCTAGCCTGACCCGGGTGTTACTTTGTTGTAATGCTCGGGTCAAACCGAGTATTACAGCTTTTCAGGTTAAGATGCTCTGGAGCTCATGAAAAAATATAGGTTTGTTTAAGTGTGTATATATATGAGTTGATTTTAAAAATGAATTTGAATTTGGATTTAAATTGGAAATCTAAGAAAAAAAATATTTATCTTAAATACTTTGGATATAAAAATATATGTATAAGATTTTAATTAATATATGATTTGTTTTCTTTAAATAATTTTATTTATATAAATTTAGAAAAGTATTTATTAATTATGAAATTTAATTATAAAAGCTTATAAACCATTTTTAACAAAAAAATTAAAATAAGTAAAACATGCATAATTACACATGTAAGTTAATAATAAAGCTTAAGAAGTGTAATGTGATTAAAATAGGCAAATGAAAAATGTTAAGTAAGTTAAACAAGTGTCACCAATTTTTTTTTTATTTTCTTTTATTTTTAATAAATCCTCAGTAAGCCTATATAAACGTATATCTCATCTCTTTACTTCTTTTTCCTATCTTCATTATACAAACTCAAGAAAACAAACCTGTAAAACGTTATTCAAACCACAAGCAAAATCATAATCCCAAAACCTGTTAATATTCAAACCTCAAAAATCAAAAGCCTGTAATCAAATTTCTCAAACTAGTAATCTTTTCAAAAGCAATCACCAAAGCAAATCAAGCTTCCAAATAAATCAAAGTTTCAAAGCTAGATCATTTCAACAACTAGTTTTCTAGTTTCAAAAGATTTAAGCAATTCAAGTTTTCAAATGTCAAAACTATTTCAAGCTCTGTTCAACTGATTCCTGGTGAATAAACATTTTCTCTTAAAAGCCTATGTAAATTAAATTATGTGCATGTGATTCCTGGAACGATTTGTGCTTTACATGAATATTAATACAAGTGTTGATTATGTATGTTGTTTGAGTTTTGAATTGTGCATGTTTGTGCTTCTCTGTTTTCAAATTTCAGAGTTTAAAATAAAATCAAAATTCAATATCTTTTTATTTAATCACCGTTAGGACTTGGGTTTCAAACAAAACTGTTTGTTTAAGCATAGATTAAAGTTTAAAATTTTAATTAAGTGAATTAAATTTGTAATTTTTTGGAAAACCAAGAAGAACAGTGGAAACTTAAGATATGAAAAAATTCAAACATCTTAATTCTTCGATTTAGGTATATAATCTGAATCACTATCTTAAATCATGATTTTTAAGGGTTAATTCATGATTTTTAGTGGGAAATCGAGTGAGCAATTCTTGGTTAACCAGAAAGTGAGTTTTGAGCTATTGCGGGTGATCAGAGTGATGAGGAGGGTCGGGACCACTTCTGGAGGTGGCGATGAGTTCGACGAGCTTGGCAAAAATGGTGGATGATTTTCTTCACCGCCCTGGCATCGACGTTGGGTCGAAATGGGTTTTAATCCATATTTTGAGTTGAGTTTGGAAACGGGGTCATTGCATCATCTCTGTAGCATCGAGACTGATCAGAGGAAGGGGGATGGAAGCGTCAGGCTTAGAGGGAGCTGTGGTCAGAGGCTGGTAACCTATGGTGGTCAGATTCGCTTGGACGAGGTGGATTCATGGTTGAAGTTTCCTGTTGCAGTTCTATCTGTCATCTCGATTTCGATTCTATGGTTATGGTGACCTTTGGATGGTTGGGATCGTAAGGGAGGGACATTGGCGACTCGTCGACAGTGGTAAGGATGGACGGAGCTTTGGTGACGGATGATGCATGTGCTTGGTGAAGTTTTGTGTCAGTAAGTTTGGGTAGTGAGTGATCTCGAAGGAGTACTCGGGTAATTGGGATAGGTACTCGAGTAAAGACTCGGGTAGTTGCACTTGAGTGAAATCATGGTTCTAGTTTTTTTTCTAAAAAACTTAAGCTCAAACTAAAATTTTAAAATGTAAGTGGATTTACTCGGGTCTGGACTCGATAGTTATTCGGGTTGGACTCGAAGCAAGTTTAGAAATAGTTTTTAAAAAGTTTTAAAGGTTTTACAAAATCAAGTTTTAAAATTTAAATTGAATTTAGATTTAAATATTACTTGATAAATGTTTAAGTTATTTGATTAAAGGAAGTTATGATTTATTAACTTTAATTTGTTAAGTTCAATGATTATTTTATTTTAAAACTTAATTAAATGATTTAATTAAGGAAGTTAAATATAAAGATAAAATGTTTTAAAAATGTTAATAATAATTAAGTCATTAATAAAGATAATGGTTTACCTTAAAAGCTAATTAAGGTTTTAATGATTTGAGATTAATCAAGTTAATAAAGTAATTTAAGTATAATTAACTAATTTAATTAATTAATTATTAAGGATTAATAAATTTATAATTAAGGGTTATAAGTTTATTGGTTGGAGGTTAATTAATTTGTAATTAAGGGTCTAGTTAATTAATTAGAGATTAATTAATGGATAATTAAGAATTAATTAGTTAAGTAATTAGAGATTAATTACTTAAAATTAAAGGATAAATTTATCAAGGATTAATAAATTTAATTAGTAATTAAATGTTAATTGAATTAATAATTAATGGTTATTAACTAAGGATATTTAACCAATGGGATAATTACTTGATAAAAGTAATTAAAGATGAATTACTTAAGGGAAGTAACTAAGGATCAATTACTTAGTGTAAATAATTAAAAGATTTATTAGTTGAGTAAAATTAATTAAGGGTTAGTTAATTATGAGCATGATTAATTAAAGGATAATTAATCAATGTAAGTAATTATAGGATAATTAATTCGAGTAATTAACTAAGGATAAATGTAATTAATGTGAAGGGGTGAAGGTTAATTAATTTGTGTTATTAATTAAAGGCTAATTACTTAATGTAATTAAAGTGTATAATTAAGGGATGATTAATTAATGGTTTGTAATTAATTTATGTTAAGTAAGCAGGATTAAAAGTGATTGATGTAATTAATTTAATTTATTTTAAATTAATTAGAAATGGTATACCAAATTAATCTTGCTTATGAATGATTGAATGATATTGTATGCCTTATATAGTTAATATCTCTGATATGTGATTTGTAATGCTATGTGATATGATATGTTTGGTTTAAACTGTGATAATGTGGGTATCTATCGATGATGAATTACTGTGTAAAGGTGACACCATGTATTTAAAGTTTGAATTGTATTTCACTTGAATAACTTAGGTTAAGATGACTTAGGATTCGAAGAGACCGGGGTCGGGTATCAGTAATACCCGAAACCACTTTGATTAGTAAACTAAATTCTTTATAAATTGGATATGTGAAATTATACAGGCTGTAATGGAATGAATTAAGTAACATGGACATTTAACCTAAAAACAGTTGTGTGTGATAATTGTTTGATTATAAGAACTCGTAAAGGGTACGAGTTACCCTGATATTCACATATTTTATAGCTTGGTTTTTTAAATTATATCAGTTTACTCATGCTAGTTTCCAGCCTGACTCGGGTGTTACTTTGTTGTAATGCTCGGGTCAGACCGAGTATTACAGCTTTTCAGGTTAGGATGTTCAGGAGCTCAGGAGGCGAGCTAGACGGTAGGAACGTATGGAGTTTACCGCTGAGTATTATTGTTTGTGTCTGGGATAAGTTAATTTTAACTGTCCAGGATTTTTGTAATGCTGTAACTTTGATGAATTGTATGTAAAGTAACAATTACAGCCTTTCTTTATAACTGCTATTATTTGATATTATATTTTGATCCACTGCGAATGTGAGATTCTGTGATTTGTTTTCTATTTCTTCTTCTACCTCTTTTCTTCTTTACCCTAACAATCTGGAATTTTCAGGGTTGAAAATTTTTGGTCGTTACATAAGAAGTTTACTAAACAATAAATATAAAAATAAGTGAGAACCATTATGTGTTGTAAAGAAGACCAGATGTAGGAAATTAATATTAAAAGAAAATGAATCTACACTTACTTAAAGCTGTAAAAGAACAATAGTGTTGGAGGTAGATGGTGGCAAGTAGTGGTGGAAAATCGCGAATAACAGTGGTGTGTGGAGAACGCAGGAAACGATGAATGGTGGAGAAAGTTGGATTATAAAAGGCAAGACTGAAGAGGTAAAGAAAATTTCATACGATAGTTATAGGGTTTATAGAATTTTGTAGAATCCTATATTTAACAAACAATTGTCTTTTTGAAACTAACAACTGGTTTTTAGAATTGACTATAATATTCGTATTTTGCTACTAGATATAGAAGATAATAATATTCGTGTTATTAGTTGACAAGTTAGGAAAGGAAGTAGATGTAATTATTTCGCTATTGTCTCTATATTTGCATATTCTATGATGGTAATATATAAGTTTATTGTATCATATTTTATGCTATATATGCAATTCCAAAGTGGTTTAATTTACTAAAAGAATTTTCCAAATATAGTTCTATATAGTCTAAGATAGTTTTCTAATCTCTTATTGTCAAAATTATCCAAATAAAGTAGACGGAGGAGGTACTGTGCTTAATTCTGCTTTCTTTCCTTTTTTCCTATTTAGTCAAACAACTATGTTTCCAACCTTTTGTTATTTTTAAGTAGGTATCATGGCAATTTCAAACTAGTTTTTCTAGCTTTCTAAAATTTACGTGATCAAATTATTTTCAATGAATAATTTTCATGCATTCTTGCGCTATCTAGAATTGTTCCAATGCATCAAATTTTGGACATAGTAGGATTTATTTGATTTATTAGTTAATACCAGTTGCATTTAAAATTTGTTATATCTATCATGGATAGGAATAAAAGTTGGATTATTTATGATTTGTTGATGCCAATATTAGTGTACCATTTATCTAAAAACAATTAATGGAGCAGTATATGTGAGTAATTCTAGAAATTAATGTTACCGAGTAAATGGTAAAACCTATGATGCTTAACTCTTAGGTCAAACTTCCTTGTGTAGTAAAAGATAGAAGAATTTTTTTATTAAATTAAATTAAAACAATGATACTTTGTTTGAAAGTGCACTTGATGGGTTTTGAGAGAGATTGCACCAAACTTTGATTCATACCCATATCAAAATATTATATTAAGTAAAATGTTGTTAACAAATGATTTTTAACTTGATATGAAAGCAAAATACAAATAAATATTATATCATAAAAAATTTCAATCTAACTCCAAATGGACAGAAGAAGTTACCAAACATGTAAAATAAATAAATAAAACAACCGATCATAAAAATAATGATATTAATCCACGTCCAAACAAATTACATTAAATGCCAAAAATTAGTTGTGGACAAAGATGAAAATTTGTCATTACTATTGCCTCAACTTCATTCATAGCTAGAACATCGTATTTTTAGAAGTACTAACTCATCTACCATATATAAATCTGCGTATGAAATGGGAATCACAAAGTCGATGTAGATTGTTTTTACGCTTTAGCTTTGTCACATTACTTGCCTTAGATACATTTATTATATCCTTTATTCGATTTTCTTACGTATATTTTTAACTTTTTTGCAAGGCTTGCTAGCACTGGATTGGGCAGTCCACATTTATTAATACTCATATAAAACAGGTGCTCGGCACATGAAACAGAACAGCTCGTAAAAAAAGGGACATGAGTAAGGTAGAGATGCCTAAAATGTTATAACTTACAAAGGACTTTGGCCCCTCCATAGAGGTGGAACCGCTATCATCATTGTCTGACATAGGACCATTGACACACGATGACCTTCGAAATGTTAGTCCTTCTTTTATTTATTTTTATTAGAAGAAGAACGACTTCAACAAGGCTATTGATAGGATGAGAGGAAGATTTGCTGAATGTTTAACATATTGGGAGAGAAGGGAAGCTAGCGGGGCAAAGTAGGATGGATGAGATTCGTTGAAAATGGATTCATCGCTCCGCCATTTTAGAATTTTTTCTTTTGTCTGAGTGATAGTAGAGATATGTTGGTGTAATTCCATTCATAAGGTTTAATTTACATTGTATTGTATGTTCGAGTAGGATGAATTCTCCACCCGTTTCTACATGTTTATAATCTTTTGGGATTCGCCATTACACCTTCTATTCAAAAATAAATACTTTACATTATGATTGTATTTTAATGCTGCATTTCTAACACACTCAATGAAAAATATCAACCAACAAATCTCTATGAAACCCAAATTCTTTTATTATCCTATTGATACACAACACTAAATAAACACAATAAATCCAACATTTTTTTACCCACATCAAATCGAAAATAGTTGCAAAATCTTGAAACTTCTCTGTTTTGGTAACAGTAAACATATGACAAATGGTATAAAATATAAAAATGGATATACTTGATATGTGATGCGTCGATTGGAAAAATAGCGGATAATAAATTGATGTGAAAAAAAAATTATGCTTTTATGTTTTTTAAACTATAACACAGTTTAAAGAAAAATAAAGTATAAAAATATATTTATCATCAATTAGGCGATATGTATACTCCATAATTTATCTTTAGATAAACCGAGCTTTCTACTACTTAGCTATCATGAATAATTTTTCATAGAAACATAGATCTAGTTTCATATAGCGTAATCAAATAACACTTTTAATCACCAAAAAGAAAAGCACAAAGAGTTACAAATCATCTACCTAAGGAAATATATATATATATATAAAACAAATAATTGCACAATATCCCTTTGACATTGTAAATAGTAAATACGGAAGAACACTGGTAATGATGCAATTTGCATCTACTTAATATGACAAAAGTAAAGCATTGAAATGCGTACGAGCAAAAAAAAAGATCCTGAGATGTTTGTGACATCATATAAATATAATTATAAATAAATGGAAAGAATAGAAAAAGGTCTCTCTCGAAGGACGAAGAATAATAATGACACTTGTTTTTTCAATCCGATGCCAAAATACCAAAGTAGTCCTGCATCATCGTCTGTAGCATCTGGATTTCCTGGTGGAGCACTCTAATCAGTCTTCTAATGTCGTCCACTTTTTTCAGCTACAAAACTTTAATTATGTGTTATGAAATATGTACTTTTTTAATTTTTTTCAGTTGAAATTATCTTAAAACTTTACCATCAGATCCACTCCATCTTCTCCTTGTATCAGACCCTCCTCACCCTTCTCACCCTCCTCACTCTCCTCAGCATAGCCTTTGATGTGTTTTTCATAAGTGGATCTCAATATGCTATCTAGCCGTAGTGAAAAACTCCCATGCAACAAAGTTTGCACCACTTTCCTACAAATAGACATAGGGGAAAGGGAAAAAAATATAGTACTCAGGAAAAATATACTATTCGACTACAAAAATATTACAAGAAGCCTCATCTTATTTACAGCTGTAATAATTTCTTTCACCCCTGTTCATTTTGTAAAGTTAAAAACACCCCATTAATTCCTTTTAACCCACCACTCAATACCGGTTATACCCTTTTTATTCCAAGATTAATATTGTAACATGAAACTGAAAATTATAACAGTGAACGATGAAAATCATCGTTGGGCTTAAACAGAATGTGATTTAGTCATTTTGAGAGGAAGATGAAAAAATGTAATTTTTTGTTAATTTTTTATATCAAATTTAGTGGGGGTGAGAACCGAAAAAGTAATGAGGTGGAAAAAGAAATATCCTTGCAGCCAAAACATACCGTTGTTGGACTTCTTCCAACGTAGGATCATGATCCTTCAACGCAACCATTTCTCCTCCATCAACATCCATCTCTCTGTCGGTGCCCCCTTCCATTTCTCCTCCTTCAGCTTTCGTTTCTCCATTGGCACTCCCTTTCAATAGCCCTTCGTTAGCTTCCACTTCTCCATCAGCTTCTTCCATTTCCCCTCCGTCAACTTCCACTTCTCCATCGGCGCTACATTTCATTTCTCCTCCATCAACACATTTGGATGGTTGATTGATCCCCATTGACATCATTTCCCATTTCTTTTTCAGCTCCGCCACAGTGATTTTAGGTTCCATCCTAATTGCGGCTTGCAAAATTTAGGGTTACGCTTCCCATTGGGAAAAACTTCTGATTTATACAATGCAATATTTCTGAAAGATTTGAATTTATATATGCAAGAGATACGTTGGACCAATTTCATGCTGGTAGCAAAAAAATATTACACCAAAGCTATTATATTTAAATCCGAATGGCACACGCTACACGCATGCATTTAAATAGAGCAAATGATATATGTTTCATGAAATGCAAGAATATATGTGTGTATGTATGTGTGTGTGTTTATATATATATATAATAGAAAAATACATAATTTGCAAGTGCAAATTAACATAAAAATGACATGCACGAAAGAAAACTATTAAAATAAAATAATCAATAAAGAACATTTATTTCATCGCTGATGACTATTATTTTATAAGTTTGTCTTACTTAAAAAAAGGAATTATAGTTTGATATTTGACCATAGTATTTTAATGAAATTAACCTAAAAATATAATTAATTATGCTTAAATTTGGTTAACTTGTGTTTTGTAAGTTTATGATATATGTAATAATAGACTAATAGTTATTGGTTTTCAGAATATAAATATTGTATGTTATAAGTGTTGCATTTGGCTTATTGTGTATATTAATTAACGGCTAATTAGTGCCTTTGAATCATGTTACTTTTTATACCAAAACTTATTTGATCTTGTTGACTTACACCTGGTCATTTTGTTAATTATGGTCAAATTTATATGAAACAACATTTATTTGGTATGATTTCTAGCTTTCAAAATATTAACTTTTGCCTGTAACTTTTTTATCTTAGCAATCAAAGGTTTTATTCTTTCACCTTATAATCGTGATGTATATATTTAGAAAGGTTTTAATTTTACTTATTCTTTTTGAGTAAACATTCACCTAAGAATATACGTGATGTAATTGAATAATAGTATTAGTTGTGGAAAGTTTTAATATTTTGTGCCTCTTGAATAATAAGCATGTGAAAAATAAATGTGAATTGAACCACATATGTGCATTAACCAGCAAGTTTTAATTTGTGGAAATTAGCCACAAGGGCCTTTTTAGCAAGTGGAATTAGTTTCTAGGACACACAACTGAAATAATTACTTTCAAGGACAAAACGTAAAATAATTAGTTTATAGGGCCTAAAAACCTATGAAATTATGTCCTTGGAAGTAATTGGACTGCTGACTTTGTCCTTGAAAGTAATTATTCTGTTGACTTTGTCCTTGAAAGTAATTTCTTTGAATGTGTGTCCTAGAAACTAATTGGACTGCAAAGTTTGTCCTTCTGGTGAAATTCCCCTTTTAATATATGAAGATGTATTGAACCAAGTGTGCACTGACTTTAAAGGATAGCTATGCTGAATTTTGGACTTTATTGATGTAGTGGGTCCTACTCTAACATTGGTCCATGTAACATGTGCAATTAATATATTATACACTATTATTAAAGAACATGATAGCATCAAAATTCAACACAATTATTTTATGTATCAAAAATTTTATATGCATGTATTTTGGAGTACCTATTGAAGCATAACTAGAAATAAAAATGGTTTTCAAGTCCGGAGTCTCCATTAAATCGTAACCACAAACATAAACACAATAAACATAATAAGATATAAATATTTAAAACATAACTAAGGCAAACCCATTCCATGACAGTTTGATGTGTGCGAATGCTCCTTAAATACAAATCACGTATGAATAAATGCTAATTTGGCTAAGTTTCAACTAAACTAATAAAAATGAAGTACAATTTTCTGTAGTATATTAACTCTATATCGTATGCGGTATAATTTTCTGTAGATTACATAATATTGAATGGGTTTGATGCTGTCCTTATTGCTATGAAAGATATCAAATATGATGGAGGTGCTCAAAAAAATAAAAGAGTCTTCAGTTTGTATTTTGAGCACGTTTGGTTATAGGATATTGTTGCAGATGTATAAGAGGATAAAAGCATTTTTGGGTGCAATGAAAGGAGTTTGTGCAAGCAATCTTTACATACTAAATGATTGGAAAATCATGGATAATTCTACAATAGCAGTGTGTTCCATTGGCTCATATTCTACTCAACATTGATATGTTAAACCATTTCCAACAGTTTTGGGGCTTTCAAATTCAATATTTTTTAGCTGATTTCTTATATTTATTTCATTTTAAAATATGTTCATAAACCTATATCAATCATGCCCTTCACCTTCAAGTTATTTATATGACAAATATATTATTTCAATATATGAAATTGTAACTATATGATAAACTTAGCGGAATCGATTTTTATTCTTGAACTTGATGAGAAAGATGAGACAAAAGCTTAAAATTAAAAATGTGTTGTACATGTAAATAACATAACTAATTTTTTTGGATTCTTACATAAATATCCATCTAGCTTTCTACCTAGCTTTTGACCAACCTTTCAAATTTTGTATTGTTTGCACTTGACAAATATTAACCAAAGGATGAAATAAGTATAAAAAGACATTACGTAGAAGACCACCCATATAAGGAGTTTACTAAAAACTAAATATTAAAATATAGGAGAATCATTATATGTTGTAAAGAAGACCAGACGTGGGAAATTAATATTAAAAGAAAATGATCTACACTTACCTAAAGCTGTAAAAGAAAAATGGTGTTAGAGGTAGATGGTGGCGAGAAGTAGTGGAAAATGGCGAATAACAGTAGTGTGAAGAGAACGCTGGTAGCGATGAATGGTGGAGAATGTTGGATTGTGAAAGGCAAGAGTGAAGAGGTAATGAAAATTTCGTACGATTTATATAGGGTTTGTAGAATTTTCTAGAATCCTGTATTTAACGAACAATTGTCTTTTTGAAACGAATAACTATTTTTTTAGAATTGACTATAATATTGTATTTTGCTGCTAGATATAGAAGATAATAAAATAGTTTGATAATAGTGATAACTACTGTCTTTAAGCCAGCTTTCATTCTGAAAGCCATTTGTCATTTTATCAACTCTCGATACTACCTTGTAATTATTAGTTGACAAGTTAGGAAAGGAAGTAGATATAATTATTTCGGTATTCCCTCTATATTTACATAATCTATGATGGTGCATATATAAGTATATTGTATCTTATTTTATGATATATATGCAATTCCAAAGTTTTATAATGTTACCACTAAAAGGATTTTCCAAAGATAGTTCTATATAGTATAAGATATTTTTCTAATACCTTTATTTCTAAACTATCAAAATGAAGTAGAAGGTGAAGTTACTGTGCTCAGTTCTACTTTATTTCCCTTTTTATTTAGTCAATCTACTATGTTTCCAACCTTTTGCAATTTTTGAGCTGGCATCAAGGCGTTTCAAAACTTTTTTTTAGGTTTCTAAATTGTACTTGATCAATTTATTTTAAATGAAAAATTTTCGTGCATGCTTGCGCTATCTAGAATTGTTCCCATGCATCAAATATTGGACATAGTAGGATTTATTTGATTTATTAGTTAATACCAACTTGTTGCATTTAAAAATTGGTTAGAAATAGTGACAAGACCGATCATGGAAAGGAATAAAAGTTGGATTATTTATGATTTATTGATGCTAATATTAGTGTACCATTTATCTAAAAACAATTGATGAAATAGTATATGTGAATAATTCTGGAAATAAATGTTACCGAGTAAATGGTAAAAACTATGATGCTTAACTCTTAGGTCAAACATCCATGTGTACAGTAAAAGATAGAAGAAATTTTTTATTAAATGAAATTAAAACAATGATACTTTATTTGAAAGTGCACTTGATGGGTTTCGGGAGAGACATCACGAAACTTTAATTCATATCCATATCAAAATATTATATTAAGTAAAATGTTGTTAAAAGATCATTTTTCACTTGATATGAAAGTAAAATAAATTTATATTAAATCATAAAAATGTTTCAATCCCATTCGAAATGGACAGAAGAAGTTACCAAACATATAAAATAAATACAAAAAACAACCGATCATAAAAGTAATGATATTGATCCATGTCCAAACAAATTGTATTAAATGCCGAAAATTAATTGTGGTTTAAGATGAAATTTTTTCATTACTATTGCCTCAACATCTTTTATTGCTAGAACATCGTATTTTTAGAAGTACTAACTCATCTACCATATATAAATCTGCTTACAAAATGGGAAGCACAAAGTGGATGTATTTATGCTTTAACTTTGTCACATTACTTGCCTCCGATAGATTTATTATATCCTTTGTTCGATTTTATTATATATATATTTTTTTATTTTTTTTATTTTGTCACAAAGTGAAATGGTAAGAATATTTGATACAAAAAATGAAGATAATGTCTGTATTAAAGTAGATTTGCAAAAATCATATGACAAAGTTAACAGATATTTCATTTATCATATCATGAGGTGTATGGGTTTCCCTAATGGTTTTGTGGTTCGATTTTAGAATGAATTAACAATCTTACTTTTTCTATACTTGTGTAAGGCAAATCAAAGGGTTTTATCAAAAGTAATAAGGGTATTAGACAACGTGATCTATTATCACCTTATCTGTTCACTATGCTTATGGAAATTTTTTCAATCTTAATGGAAATGGAAGCTATCAAGGGTAATATTACCCCGATTAATAGAGTTCAGCCTATTAACCATCTTATTTATGCAAATGATCTTATGGTTTTCATTAAGGCAAATAGAGATAATGTAGATATTATTAAAAAAACTGAAAATCTATATAAATATGCAAGATTTTAACTTAATGAATGTAAAAGTAAAGCATACATTCTGCAGGCACGGTTCGTATAAAAGAAGTTTTAGATTCTCTAAATATTGCAAAAGGTAGTCTTCCTATTAAATATTTGGGTCTATCTTTATCATTTAATTAGATTAAAAACGCTTATCGCTCTATGCTTATTGGAAAAAATTAATGAGAGAATGGAAACTTCATGTTGCAAACTGCTTTCTATTGCAGGTAGAATGGAACTTATAAAAACTATTGTATATTCTATCATTTGGTATTGGGTACAAACAAATCATATTCCAGATACATCCACTAGCCAAATAGAAAGCAGATGTGCTGTCTTTTTATGGAGGGGTAAATATAATAAAATTAGCTAGAATAGTGTCCGTAGGCTTAAAAAGAAGGGCTTTTGTCACTAGAAGCATGAAAGATCTCAGTTTAACTTGTCAGTTTAACATGTCACTTGGATAACATATCATATGTCAATAAACATTAGAATCATGCTATGCAAGTTTTGAACTTGATACCTCTCACATCAAAGCCAAATTACTTAACCACTTTGACAATTGTGCTAGTCGATGAATCGTTCATTAATAAAGTTGAGGGGGATAATCTAGTTATTTGTGGTGGTTCTAATGCAACAATTCAGTGATCATTAAGGATAATCAATGGCAACGACAGTTACATCTAATTACTAATCCCTATAAACATGATATTTGCAAAATTCCTCTTGATATTAATGCAGTACATGACTATTGGTAATGGACAGTTTGCATTAATGGAAAGTTTTCTTTTAAAAATACTTGGCAAGTTATCAAAAATAAACAGTCCAATGTTGAATGGTTAGTTGGATATGGAATAAAGTGAATAGTCCGAAGATGACATTTTGTACTTTTTTGCTATCAATAATAGACTGCCAAATTGGGACAGAATGAATAAATAAGGCAATCTAACAAATTCACCATGTTCCCTATGCAATCCAATATATGAAAATGCTAATCATTTGTTTTTTAAATGCGGTTATTCTAATTTTATTAGGAATTGCATTCAAAGTATATTGAGTATTTTGAACAATGGAAATAAGGAGCTCAAGCGAGAAATTCAAAATATTAACAGTGCATTTAAGTCTAAATCTATTGAAAGAGATTTTGCTCACATATTACTTAGTATTCTAGTCTTTTATATATGGAAAGAAAGAAATTTCCAAAATCAGAATAAAGCCAATATGAATAAAGAGAAAAGATTGTTACTTATTGAGACTGATAGTAGAATTATCCTCCAAAGGTCTAAGAAAAATTTAATGATCAAGCCAAGTTTTCATTTTTACCTAAAATGTGGAGTAGAGAATCCGACAGCAAGCAATTAGAGCTATTTCCTGCTCATTCGAAGGGCTTCCAGAATAATAAGCAAGTCACTAATGCCAATACGATATATCATGACGTTCACCAAGGCTACGCTGTGATCCCCTAGAAGTAATTAACAGATCTTAGTCACAATGAGCTCAGATATATTAATTCTTCTTTGATTTATTTTTATCTAAAGAAGAACGACTTCAGCAAGGCTATTGAAGGGATGAGAGGAAGATTTAATGACTTTCTATCATATTGGGAGAGATGGGAAGCTAGCGGAGCTAAGGAGGATGGATGAGATTTATAGAAATGGATTCGTTGCTTTGCTATTTTTGAGGTTTTTATTTTTTTGAGAGATAGTAGAGATATGTCGGCATAATGCTGCATTTCTAACACACTCGGTGAAAAATATCAAAAAACAAATCTCTACGAAACTCAAATTCTTTTGTTATACTACTGGTACACAACACCAAATAAACACAATAAATCTAACATTTTTTTACCCACATAAAATGGAAATAGTCGCAAAATCTTGCAACTTCACTTCTTTGGTAACAGTAAAGATATGATAAATGCTATAAAATATAAAAAGGGGACTTTTACTAGAAGGGCTTTTTTGTGTAGGGTAATAAGTGTTAAAGATATCAATTTTGGAAAATTAGTTTTAAGGACAAATTACAGGAAGAAGATAAATGAAGTTATTACTTTTCAGTTATACAAAAATAATGATATATTAATTTATCCTTTTCCTGTGTAACTTTAAAAGACTAATGAATTTATCATTTTTCTATAAATTATCCTTAAAACTAATTATTGAGAATTGTTGTCCTTAAAACCTATTACCTTGGAATAAGAAGCGCTTCAACCTAATTTCCACATATAAAAATAGATAAAATTGATATGTTATACGTCGATTAAATAAATAACAGATAATAAATTGATTTGAAAAAAAAAATAGCCCTTTATGTTTTTATAACAATAATAAAGTTTGAAGAAAAAAAATTAAGCACAAAAATATATTTATCATCAATCAAGCGAGATGTATACTCCACATTTTATCTCTAAATAAACCGAGCTTTCTACCGCTTAGCTATGGCGAATAATTTTTCATAGCAGCATTGATTTGGTTTCATACAGCATAATCAAATAATACTTCGAACCACCAAAAAGCAAATCACAAAGAATTACAAACCGTCCACCTAAGAATATATATAACAAATAATTGTAC
Source organism: Allium fistulosum (assembly GCA_030737815.1). Taxonomy (NCBI): domain Eukaryota; kingdom Viridiplantae; phylum Streptophyta; class Magnoliopsida; order Asparagales; family Amaryllidaceae; genus Allium; species Allium fistulosum. Next base: position 228,303,600 of record CM060907.1, on the reverse strand, counting down.
CGTACCCCTTTGACATTGTAAATAGTAAAGATGGAAGAACACCGGTAGTGATGCAAGATCTACGTAATATGACAAAATTAAAGCTTTGAAATGCATACAAGCAAAAAAAAGATCCTGAGATGTTTGTGACATCATATACATATAATCATAAATAAATGGAAAGAATAGAAGAAGGTCTGTCTCGAAGGCTGAAAGATAATAAAAGAGACTGGTTTATTTAATCCGGTGCTGAAATACCAAAGTAGTCATGCATCATCGTCCCCAGCATCTTGATTTTCCAGTGCAGCACTCTAATCAGTCTTCTAACGTCGTCCACTTTTTTCTGCCACAAAACATTAATTACGGGTTATGAAAAGTGTGCTTTTTTAATTTTTCTTAGTCGAAATTATAAAATAACTTTACCATAAGATCCACTGTATCTTCTTCGTGGATCAGATCCTCCTCACCCTGCTCACCCTGCTTACTCTCCTCACCATAGCCTTTGATGTGTTTTTCATGAGAAGATCTCAATAAGCTGTCAGACCGTAGTGAAAAACTCTTATGCAACAAAGTTTGTACCACTTTCTATACACAGACGTAAGGGAAAGGGAAAAAAAGTAAAAAACAATTTAGTACTCAAGAAAAACATACTGTTCGACTAAAAAAAAGTTCAAAAGAAGCTTCATTCTATTTACAGCTCAGATAATTTCTTATGCCGCTGTTTATTTTTTAAAATTAAAACACCCTATTAATTCCATTTAACCCTCCACTCAATACCAATTATAACTTTTTTATTCTAACATTAATATTGCAACATGAAATTGAAAATTTAAACAGTGAACGAAGAAAATTGAAGTTGGGCTTAAACAGGATGTGATTTAATCATTTAGAGAGGTAGAGGAAAAAAGTATATTTTCCTTAATTTTTTAAATCAAATTTAGTGGGGGGGAGAACGAAAAAAGTAACAGGGTGGAAACAGAAATATCCTTGCAGCAAAAATGTACCGTTCTTGGACTTCGTCTAGCCTAGGATCATGATCCTTCTCCGCTTCCATTTCTCCTCCATCAGCATCAATTTCACCATCGGTGCCCCTTCCATTTCTCCTCCGTCAGCTTCCGTTTCTCCATTGGCACTCACTTTCAATGCCCCTCCATCAGCTTCCACTTCTCCATCGGTGCTCCTTCAACTTTGACCCCATCAGCTTCTTCCATTTCCCCTTCGTCAACTACCACTTCTCCATTGGTGCTCCCTATTATTTCTCCTCCATCGGCACATTTGGATGGCTAATTGATCCCCATTGGCATCATTTCCCATTTTTTGTTAGCTCTACCATAGTGGTGTTAGGTTCCACCCTGATTGCGGCTAGCAAAAATTAGTGTTACGCTTTCTATAGAGGAAAGCTTCTGATTTATACAATGCAACATTTCAGACAGATGAGAAGCACCATTGTCTAGTGATTTGGATTTGGAGCGAGAGGTCACAAGATCGAAACGTTTGTATCATGAATCGAACATTTAATAATATGTTGTCACAGTGATTTATTGTATATAAATTACAGTTTCAAAAAAAAATCGGATAGATTTGAATTCATATATGTAAGAGAGCATTTTGAATTTATAAATAAATAGTTGCTAGATTATATTTTAATGGTATTAAAATTTGGTAATATCTATAGAGATACATTTGACGAAATTCACACCGCTAGCAAAAAAATGTTGCACCAAAGCTATTATATTTAAGTCCTAATAGCACACGCTACACGCGTGCATTTAAATAGCACAAATGATATATGTTTCGAAAATGCAAGAATATATATATATATATATATAATGGAAAAACACATGATTTGCAAGTGCAAATTAACATACAAATGACATGCACGAAAGCAAACTATAAAATATAAAATAATCAATAAAAAGAAGATTTATTTCGTCGTTGATGGTTGTTATTCTATAAGTTTGTCTTATTTAAAAAAAGGAATTATAGTTCGATATTTGACGATAGTATTTTAATGGAATTAACCTAAAAATATAATTAATTACACTCTAATTTATTTAATATGTGTTTTGTAAGTCTTTGATATATGTAATAATAGACTAATAGTTATGGTTATCTGAATATAAAAATTGAATGTTATAGGTGTTGCATTTGGCTTATTGTTTATATTAATTGACAGCTAATTAGTGCGTTTTAATCATGTTACTTTTTGTACTTATTTGTCATTTTGTTAATTGTGGTCAAATTTATATGGAACAACATTTAATTAATATGCTTTCTAGATTTCAAAATATTTACTTTTGCCAGTAACTTTCATATTTTAGCAATCAAAGTTTTTATTCTTTCACCTTATAACCACGATGTTTATATTTAGAAAGGTTTTAATTTTACGTACACTTTTTGAGTAAATATTTACATAAAAATATATGTCAGGTAATTGAATAATAGTATTAGCAGTGAAAGGTTTTAATATTAAGTACCTTTTGATTAATAAACATGTGAAAAATAAATGTGAATTGAAACACATATGTGCATTAACCAGCAAGTTTAAATTTTCTATGTTTCTTATATATGAAGAAATATTGAACCACGCGTGTATTGACTTTAATGAATAGCTATGCTGAATTTTGGACTTTTATTAATTCAGTGGGACCTACTCTGACATTTGTTCATGTAACATGTGCAATTAATATAGTACATACTATTACTAATGAATATGACAACATGAAAATTCAACATGATTATTTCATGGATCAAAATTTTTGTGTACATGTATTTAGGAGTAGCTATTGAAACATAATTGGAAATAAAAAAGGTTTTCAAGTCTGGAGTCTCCATTAAATCGTAACCACAAACATAAACACAATAAGACCTAAATAGTTAAAACATAACTAGGGCAAACCCATTCCAGGAAAGTTTGATGTGTGTTAACTTTTTTTTTAGCAATCAAACTTTTTATTCTTTCACCATATAACCCCAATGTATATATTTAGAAAGGTTTCAATTTTACGTACAGTTTTTATGTAGACATTCACCTTAAAATATATGTCATGTAGTTGAATAATACTATTTATTGTGAAAGGTTTTAATATTAATTACCTTTTGAATTATAAACATGTGAAAAATAAATTTGAATTGAACTACATATGAGCATTAACCACCAAGTTTAAATTTCCTTTGTTTCTTATATACGAAGAAGTATTCAACCACGCATGCATTGACATTAAAGAATAACTATGCTGAATTTTGGACTTTATTAATTCTGTGGGATATATTCTAACATTTGTTCATGTAACATGTGCAACTGATATACTATATACAATTATTAGCGAAAATGAGAACATCAAAATTCAACACAATTATTTTGTGGATCAAAAATATTACATGCATGTATTTAGGAGTAGCTAATAAAACATAATTGGAAATAAAAAAGGTTTTCAAGTCTGGAGTCTTCATTAAATTATAACCATAAATAAAAACACAATAAGTTCTAAATAGTTAAAACATAACTAAGGCAAGCCCATTCCAGGACAGTTTGATGTGTGTTAACTTTTATATTTTAGCAATAAAAGTTTTTATTCTTTCATCTTATAACAACGATGTACAAATTTAGAAAGGTTTTAATTTTACATATTCTTTTTGAGTAAACATTCACCTAAAATATATGTCATGTAATTGAATAATAGTATTAGTTGTAGAAGGTTTATATATATATATATATATATATTGTGATACCCCACCTCTATACCCACGCTAGCCAAGAATACTACGGTGTAATACTGTCAACTAGCACGGAGAATAAGGCTGTTGGGAAGCGACAATCCATGTAACTTCTTTGTGCGAGCACCGATATGTCAGATAGTATAGCATGTACTTCATTTAAGGAGGAAATCTGACATACCGATACAAACTCAAAGCTATCACATAGTGGCTATATATAATCTTCGGAAACAAACATAGAAATAAACATAACATAAATCAGTCACAAACATCCATATCACAAAGGCGGAAAAAGATATGAATATATATATAACACATGAAAGTGTACATCAAAGTAGTGGTCAGAAAGATCCACGATAATACAAAAGCATAGCAACACGTGTTATACAAAAGAATAAGTACACAACATAGAGTCTATATCTCAAATGTGTACATCCAAAAACTACTAATCTAAGTAGTTAGCCAAAAGTCAGAATAATCCCAGAAGAGAAGTCAAGCAGAAGCACCTGTAACATCTCGGTCTGACCCGAGTATGATTTATAAGAAAATAATAAACGGATCAGTCTAGCTATAAATATCAGATGATATGGTATAAAGTAAAAGACATGGCATGAACATGTAATAACCATAGTGGCATACTACCATAAGTATGTAATTGAAAATCAACAAGAGATTAATCAATATCACAAGAATCCTCTCAAAGATAAAATAGGGTATCATACCCTAAACTTGTATTCATAACAAGTCAATGACACATAAATTCACCAATGCACAAAAATTGATAAAACTTATCAATGGAAATCACGAAAATTGGCGAAGCACAAAATTCCAGAAATCATCACAAGAAATCCAAAAATCACAAGAAGGGGGAGGCCTATCACAAAACGGGAGTATGAAAACTCACCAACACGTGTATCACAAAACGAGACGCTATCTCATGGTAGCTAACCATTAATATTTGAACCGAACCTCCACAAGAATGGCCCGAAGACCGTGGGGCGCTACCCCACATTTGTGATGGTGAAACATCACACAAATGGGGTTTAGTCTCCCTCGTAGACAAAGAGACATCGCACAATTGCTAGTCTAAATCAAATCACAAAAATGATCGTCATGATCATCAAGAAGTGTCAATCACACCAAGCTAGTAAATATATGAGTTTAGCTTCATGTCCCATAATCACTTGCTTAACTTAAATATTTACGAACAAGCTGTGAATCTTCACTAGAAAATTGTCACAAGAGGTTCAATCGAACAAGTCCAAGAATTAACCGACGAAGTGAACGCAAGCGTATCATACCACTCGTTTTACAAAGCCGTTTAATTAGATTTCTCATCAGAGTGAAGTAAAGGCTTGTATATACTAGTAGATTGGAAAACGGTTTGAGAAAAAGAGTTTTGTAATAAAATAGTGTTGAAATCGAGTTGATAAAAGAGTTTTGATATTTATTACTAGTATTGAAACCTTCACATTTTTAAAGCGACAAGTCACAAAAATGATTGTAGAACAATCTTTCACAAAAATTCACATTCGAAGACGTGAATGAAATCCAAGGAAATCAGCTCAAAATGCATCAAAGTAGAAATAGGAGGTGCGGCCTAACATGCCGAGCGACCTAAGGAAATATAGGCCGAACGACCTATAAGTGATGTGACCTAAGATGCTGCGCGACTTAACAGTGTCGAGCTAAGGAGTGCAAGCAGGTCAAGCGACCTAGAGTGATGGCTGAGCATGCGAACTAACGGGGCCGATCTAAGTCACAAGCGACATAAGGAAAAACACGCGACCTAAAAGGTGGCGCGACCTATGGTGCAGGCGACCTAAGGTGGTGAGGTCGAGCGACCAAAAGGGAATAAGGTCTAACGACTTAAGCAGTGATGAGGCCATGCGACCTAAGGAATACGACCTAAAGGGGGAAGGCTGAGCGACCTATGTTCCAAGCAAGGTCGAGCCACCTAATTAACTCGCGACCTAATGAGTGAAAGGCCAAGCGACTTAAGGTAAAACAGGTCAAACGACCTAATGGTTGCGACCTAAAATGGCAGCAGGGTCGAGCTAAGGTAAGGCGCGACCTAACAACGTGCGACCTAAAGGCTTGCGACCTAGCAATATAATAGCCACGCGACCTACGACCTAAGGTGCGAACGAAAAAAGCACTGAAACGAGCTACGCCACGCGACCTAGGGGGAAACGACCTATAGCCAGTGTGTCTTTTCCATGCCGTGCGACCTAGCGAGGCAGAACGAGCTAAGTGCAGTTTTTCGCCAGAAACACTAAAATTTGGGGTTTTTCACCAATCCAATCCAAATCAAATGCAAATTTACATGCTAAAGTGATAGGGAATCATTCCCAACAATCCAATGACAGTTATAGGCAAGAATGTGAGATAAAAATGTCACCTTTGCACCAAAAATCAATGGAGATAAAGCTTGAAGCAAAGCAAGAACAGTCCCAAGCTTGAATCAATGTCTTCTTCTTGAATTTGGAGTTGAATGATGGATCACAATTGAATTTGAGCTTGGAGTTTTAATTTCCCATTCCCTCCTCCATTTTTGATGAAGCTTCTATGTTTAAGAAATGAAGAATGAAGTTGTGAAGAGAAGGAGGGGGTTGAGCTGAGTTAGTGAATGGTTCAGCCCAAACCAAAGCTCAAAACAAAAGGTGACGAAAATTTCACTATCTCCAAACATATCGAAGTTTACACTCAAAAAGATTGCAAACGTCATTTTGAACTCAATGGAGGTGGTTTCGAGTCCTACTTTGACCGTATGCAAAAAGTAGCTTTTTGGACTAACATCCGACTAACGATAAAATATTTAAATATAAAATCGACAAATATGCGGGTTGTTACAGACTCCCCTCCTTAAAGAAATTGCGTCCTCGCAATATATAAGATGGAAATAAAAAGTAACAACCATAAAAGCATATTAACACAAAAGAAATTTGAAATCAGAAGTTTACCTCAAAGAGCATGAGAAAGTAAGTCCGGATGTGTTCACTCGATGAATTCTCTAGGTTCCCAAGAACAATCCTTAGGATTTGAGGACCATTGAACTTTAACAAGCGTAACATCTTTATTTCGAAGTCGTTTGATCTATGAAGCAATAATTCGAATAGGATGATGCTCATAAGTTAAATTAGGCGAAACTTCAATCTCCTCCACAACACTGGGCTCAAGAATAGAATCGGAATCCCGAAGGCACTTTCGTAATTGAGAAACGTGAAACACGTCATGCATGGCAGAAAACTGAGCCGGTAATGAAAGACGATAAGCCATGGAACCAATACGTTCGGTGATAGGAAATGGCCCAATATATTGAGGCGCTAACTTTCCCGATCGATTGAAACGTACAACGCCCTTCATAGAGGAAACACGAATAAATACAAGATCTCCCACAGAAAATTCTAACTTCCTTCTTCGATTATCGGCATAGGATTTTTGTCTACTCTGAGCTTCTTTCATCCTATGACGAATAAGTTCAATCTTTTCTGTGGAATCACGAATAAAATCTAGACCTAAAACCATCTTCTCACCGGCTTCAAGCCAACAAGAAGGAGATCGGCATGGCCTTCCATAGAGTGCCTCGAAAGGTGCCATACCAATACTAGATTGGAAGCTATTATTATAGGAAAATTCAACAAGTGAAATATGATCTTCCCAACTTCCACCAAAGTCAAGAACACAAGCACGAAGAAGATCTTCAAGAGTTTGATTCACACGCTCAGTTTGTCCATCGGACTGTGGGTGATAAGCGGTGCTAGAATTAAGCTTCATTCCCAAAGCTTTTTAAAGACTCTTCCAGAATCCACTAGTAAATAATGGATCACGATCGCTAACATTAGAAGTAGGAACTCCATGCAGTTTAACAATTTCTTTGATGAAGAGTTTGGCCAGAAGAGGAACGGTTCGGTTCGACCGAACGGAAATAAAATGGGCGGATTTAGTAAGTCTGTCGACGATCACCCATAAGCTATCATGCCCCGAACGAGAACGGGGAAGGCCATCGATAAAATCCATGGAAATTTGATCCCACTTCCAAATTGGAATTTCCAATGGTTGCAATAACCCACCGGGCCTTTGATGTTCGGCCTTGACAAGTTGGCAAGTCATGCAACACTTAACAAAGTTAGCAATATCAGATTTCATTCCCTCCCAATAATAAAGTCGCTTCATATCCGCGTACATTTTACTACTACCGGGATGAATGGAATATTTGGAACGATGAGAATCTTTTAGTATATCTTTACAAAGATCACTAATATTTGGTACGATAAGTCTACCAAATTTTTGAATGCCGCCATGAGAATTAATATCAAAGTCTTTCGAACCTTCAATATCGGTTTTATCCTCAATATTCTGGTTAAGAAGAGCCAATTCAGGATTTAGCTTTTGAGCTTCAAGAATGCGGTCCAAAAGGTAAGGACGAGCCTCAAGGCTACACAAAACAAATGATGAACATAAATCGGATACACGATCTCTAATCTCACAAGTGGATAAATCCTCGAGATCATGCCATTCGGATATCATCATAGAAACAACCGCTTGTTGCTTACGGCTAAGAGCATCAGCAACTCGATTTCCCTTTCTGGGAGTGTAAAGAATATCAAGATCATAAGAAGCAGGGAATTCGAGCCAACGCTGTTGACGCAAATTAAGTTCCTTTTGAGAAAATAAATAGTTCAAAGACTTATGATCGGTATAGTATAAATTTCTCTCCCAAAAGATAATGTCGCCAAATTCGAAGGGCGAAGACGATAGCCGCGAGTTCTAAATCATGTGTGGCATATCTAGTCTCAGCCGGCTTCAATTGCCTAGAAGCATAAGCAATAACACGTTCTTTTTGCATAAGAACGGCACCCAAACCAACGCGACTATCATCGGTATAAACAACAAAATCTTGATTCCCTTCGGGAATAACAAAAATAGGAGCATCAGAAAGGAGTTCTTTTAATTTCTGAAAAGAAGTTTCACATTTGTCCGACCAAATGTATTTAACACCTTTCTTGGTTAAGCCAGTAAGAGGCACGGCAATCTTAGAAAAGTCTTTTATGAAACGGCGGTAATAACCTGCCAATCCGAGAAAGCTACGGATTTCAGTCACACTCTCCGGTCTCTTCCAATTTTGAATCGCTTCAATCTTTGAAGGATCCACTGATATTCCGGATTCGGAAATAATATGACCGAGAAACTTCACACTAGATTGCCAAAAGTGGCATTTAGAAAATTTCTCTTTTAATTGATTGCTCCTAAGAGTTTCCAATACAATCCGAAGATGCTTTTCATGTTCCTTCTTGGTTTTAGAATAAAAAATAATATCATCAATAAAGATGAGAACAAACCAATCGAGGAAATCTTTGAAAACTCGATTCATAAGGTCAACGAAATCAGCCAGAGCATTCGTTAAACCAAATGGCATAACTAGCCATTCATAAGATCCATAACGAGTACGGAACGAAGTCAAAGGAATATTATCCTCTACAATACGAAGCTGATGAAAACCAGTAGCCAAGTCCAATTGTGAAAAGACTTTAGCACCACTAAGCTGATCGAATAGATCATCAATCCGAGGTAAAGGATATTTATTCTTAATAGTAGGATCATTAAGCTTGCGGTAGTCGACGCAAAGCCTAAGGGTACCATCGGATTTCTTCACGAAAATTGCTGAAGCTCCCCAAGGCGAGGAACTAGAGCGAATAAATTACTTCGTCTCCAATTCGGATAATTGCTTGCGCATCTCTTCATTCTCCTTATTGGACATGCAATATGGAGGACGAGTAATAGATTGAGCTCCAGGTATAAGATTAATTTTGAACTCAATTGCTCGCTTAGGTGGTAATCCTAAAACGGGCTCAAATATGTCGAAAAATTCAAGAATGACGTGAATACGAGAAATGACATCTTCCTCATCATCATTATCATCATCATGAGGATTTAAAGAATATAAAGATGCAGCTAAAGTGGAATCCGAATCTTTAAGAATAATAGAAATTTGCTTTATAGATTGCAGATGTCGGAGATAAATAGTCCGCTCAGGACATAGGATATGAGCTTCATAACGGTTAAGCCAATCCATACCCAAAATCATTCCAAAGCCTAAGTAACGCATGACATGCAAATCGGCTAGGAAAGGAAAATCACACAAAATAATCTCCACATCTTTACAAAGCAAACTAAGAGTTGCGGATCCACCAACCGGATTCGTAATTCTTAAAGAAGTCATTAAAGCAACAACACTTAAAGAAAAAGTATCGACGAGTTCCTTTGATATAAAAGAATTGGATGCACCCGTATCAAAGAGAACTCTAATAGGTTGATCATGAAATATAATAATGCCACCAAGGACAGAATGAGACATACCTTGACCGCGAGATGTGTTGCCAGGGGCTTGAACCACATTAAGCTTTCCCTCCTTCTTACCTTGAAGTCTGGGGCATAAATGTATATAATGATCCGGGCTCTTACAATAGCGACAAGAACGGGGCTTTGAACACTTGTTCGCAAAATGGTCCTTAGAACCACAGTTATAGCATTGCCCGCTACTAGGGGTAGAAGTCTTTGCTGCCGAAGGTGCAGGTTTCCCCTTTTTGTTGGGATAAGGACCTTTGAATTTGTTTGGCCTCTTCTTGTTGTTGAAGTTTGGTTTGGAACCCACCACTTCAACATCACTTTCCCTATCAGCCTCTTCAAGACGAAGAGCGATATCAATGAGTTGATCGAAAGAAACTTCTAACTTTAGAAGTAATGGCTTCTTGAGATTCTTGTTTAAGCCATAGACGAATCTCTGGTTCTTCTTCAATGGGGTGTTGATGTATTCGACCCCATATTTAGACAGTGACTCGAAGGATGCGACATAATCTATCACACAGGATTCACCTTGAACAAGGTCTATGAAACGTCGAGCCAATGTCACTTTCTCTTCTTCTGGTACGAATTTTAATTCGAAGCGTTCCCGGAATTGCTCCCAGGTGAGATCTGCTTCATTAATTTCAGAAATAAGAAGTTCGTACCAATCCAATGCTCTCTCTTGGAGCATACTAGAAGCCACCTGTACACGGTGAAGATCGATAAGATTCATGCGAGAAAAGATTCGATCGCATGTTCTTAGCCAAGCTTGGACCTCGATAATAGTTTCAGAACCTTTGAATGGTTTCCCACCCAAGTTGGTATAATCGTTGCACAAGCGTGCAAATCCAGACTTATGATGAGTAGGTTCCTGATTAGGACCAGCTGCTTGAGCATTCTTTACTAAATCAAGCAGCTGTTGAGCGGTCATAAAAACTCCATCCTGGGGAGTAACAGTAGATGGTCCGGCTCTAGGACGGCCTGGTCTAGACATTCTCTCCTTTAAGAAAGAGAGAAGAAGAAAAGTTATTCTCTAAATAAATATCAAGCAAATCTTAATAGATAAAACAAGGATACGTAAAAGAAAATAGGATAAATCGGTACGAAGACTCGAATTAAATCCTAAGGCACGACTCCTAAGTGGGACATAGGACGATGATCCTTGTTAAGTTATTCTACATTGTTCCGAAGTTTGGCTCTGATACCAAGCTGTGACGCCCCACCTCTATACCCACGCTATCCAAGAACACTACAGTGTAATGCTGTCAACTAGCACGGAGAATAAGGCTGTTGGGTATCATACCCTAAACTTGTATTCATAACAAGTCAATGACACACAAATTCACCAATGCACAAAAATTGATAAAACTTATCAATGGAAATCACGAAAATTGGTGAAGCACAAAATTCCAGAAATCATCACAAGAAATCCAGAAATCACAAGAAGGGGGAGGCCTATCACAAAATGGGAGTATGAAAACTCACCAACACGTGTATCACAAAACGAGACGCTATCTCTTGGTAGCTAACCGTTAATATTTGAGCCGAACCTCCACAAGAATGGCCCGAAGACCGTGGGGCGCTACCCCACATTTGTGATGGTGAAACATCACACAAACGGGGTATAGTCTCCCTCGTAGACAAAGAGACATCGCACAATTGCTAGTCTAAATCAAGTCACAAAAATGATCGTCATGATCATCAAGAAGTGTCAATCACACCAAGCTAGTAAATATATGTGTTTAGCTTCATGTCCCATAACCACTTGCTTAACTTAAATATTTACGAACAAGCTGTGAATCTTCACTAGAAAATTGTCACAAGAGGTTCAATAGAACAAGTCCAAGAATTAACCAACGAAGTGAACGCAAGCGTTTCATACCACTCGTTTTACTAAGCCGTTTAATTAGATTTCTCATCCGAGTGAAGTAAAGGCTTGTATATACTAGTAGATTGGAAAACGGTTTGAGAAAAAGATTTTTGTAATAAAATAGTGTTGAAATCGAGTTGATAAAAGAGTTTTGATATTTATTACTAGTATTGAAACCTTCACATTTTTAAAGCGGCAAGTCACAAAAATGATTGTAGAACAATCTTTCACAAAAATTCACATTCGAAGACGTGAATGAAATCCAAGGAAATCAGCTCAAAATGCATTAAAGTAGAAATAGGAGGTGCGGCCTAACATGCCGAGCGACCTAAGGAAATATAGGTCGAACGACCTATAAGTGATGCGACCTATGATGCTGCGCGACTTAACAGTGTCGAGCTAAGGAGTGCAAGCAGGTCAAGCGACCTAGAGTGATGGCTTAGCATGCGACCTAACGGGGCCGATCTAAGTCACAAGTGACCTAAGATGCTGCGCGACTTAACAGTGTCGAGCTAAGGAGTGCAAGCAGGTCAAGCGACCTAGAGTGATGGCTGAGCATGCGGCCTAACGGGGCCGATCTAAGTCACAAGCGACATAAGGAAAAACACGCGACCTAAAAGGTGGCGCGACCTATGGTGCAGGCGACCTAAGGTGGTGAGGTCGAGCGACCAAAAGGGAATAAGGTCTAACGACCTAAGCAGTGATGAGGCCATGCGACCTAAGGAATACGACCTAAAGGGGGAAGGCTGAGCGACCTACGTTCCAAGCAAGGTCGAGCCACCTAATCAACTCGCGACCTAATGAGTGAAAGGCCAAGCGACTTAAGGTAAAACAGGTCAAACGACCTAATGGTTGCGACCTAAAATGGCAGCAGGGTCGAGCTAAGGTAAGGCGCGACCTAACAAGGTGAGACCTAAAGGCTTGCGACCTAGCAATATAATAGCCACGCGACCTACGACCTAAGGTGCGAATGAACAAAGCACTGAAACAAGCTACAGCGCGCGACCTAGGGGGAAACGACATATAGCCAGTGTGGCTTTTCCATGTCGTGCGACCTAGCAAGGCAGAACGAGCTAATTGCAGTTTTTCGCCAGAAACACTAAAATTTGGGGTTTTTCACCAATCCGATCCAAACCAAATGCAAATGTACATGTTAAAGTGATAGGGAATCATTCCCAACAATCCAATGACAGTTATAGGCAAGAATGTGAGATAAAAATCTCACCTTTGCACCAAAAATCAATGAAGATAAAGCTTGAAGCAAAGGAAGAACAGTCCCAAGCTTGAATCAATGTCTTCTTCTTGAATTTGGAGTTGAAGATGGATCGCAATTGAATTTGAGCTTGGAGTTTTAATTTCCCATTCCTTCCTCCATTTTTGATGAAGCTTCTATGTTTAGGAAATGAAGAATGAAGTTGTGAAGAGAAGGAGGGGGTTAGGCTGAGTTAGTGAATGGTTCAGCCCAAACCAAAGCTCAAAGCAAAAAGTGACGAAAATTTCACTATCTCCAAACATATCGAAGTTTACACTCAAAAAGATCGAAAACGTCATTTAGAACTCAATGGAGGTGGTTTCGAGTCCTACTTTGACCGTATGCAAAAAGTAGCTTTTCGGACTAACATCCGACTAACGATAAAATATTTAAATATAAATTCGACAAATATGCGGGTTGACACACACACACATACACACATATATATATATATGTGTTTCGATATCTTTATCATTTATTCAAAGATTAATGCGTAACCTTAAAATTTACAAATCTCCATATGTGGTGTGCAATAAAACAAGGTATATTCATTTTTTTAATTAATTAATCAGAATCAACTAATGATGTCATTTATATTGTAATACCATTTTCGCTTTGATATTTGTACCCTTCATTCACAATTTAATGTACAACCTTGAAATTCTTAAATCTCTACATATGGTATAAAATAAATACAGATATATTCATTTGTTTAAATCAATTATACATTGACAAAAATATTTTCTACGTCACATATGAAGGTAAATTTTGAAAGTTCATGGTCAGACCAAAAGTTTGCGCTTTTAAGGCAACTACTAATAAAGATAAAGATTTTGACGGGGCTAAAAAGTTGCTGCTTTTTTTAGAATGCTATATTTTAGTAGTTTCTATAGATATATATATATATATATATATACTAGTTTCTTGTATACTGGTAACATACATATATATCTAGTTTATACCACTAGTCCATTAGTTCATAGTGCTTTCCCAAGGTTAGCATAGGAACAGAATATTAAATGCTTATTTCAATCCCAACTAACTCTAATATATTGGTCCTCTGCCTAGCAACTCTATCTCAACTTTATCCCAAAGATGAGATTTTACCAAATTACAAATAATGTAATTCAATCCAAGATAAAACAGGAGATTAAAGTAGAAAGAAAATTACAAATAAAAAAAATTAAATTGCCCCGAAAAAAATAATAATACGATATTGAAGCTATTGATAGCTAAGGGGTCGTTGAATTTGGTAAACATTCTAGTCCTTCCCTTGCTTCCTTCAAATCTGGTAAAAAAATTAATAATAAATTTTTGTTTTTTTGGCCGTTAAAGCTTGCATTCAATTTTCCTCCAACTCGACGTAGATGAACGACTATTCATTTTGACCTGGTGTCGTGCATCGTACTAATATGAAAATGCTCATCGGAGAAGCTGTCGCAGTTCACTAAGGCAAAGGCGGCTGAAGTACTATGGTGAGTCTTTTGGCTGTTGCGTCATTTGAGATTGCATTGAAGTCACCTTCTTCTAAATCGATAAGATGAAGTCTACAATTGATTAGATATGCTGACTTGGATGAAATTTTGGGTTTTGGATCTAGTAGCGCACCTAGTTATGAAGTCGTCGCAGTCTGAGTGGTTGTTGTGTGTTTGGAGTCCCGTTGGTAATAAAAATAGTCACATTAAAGATAGTTTGAGTCCAGCATGGTGCCGTTGCCTGTATCGAGAGATGCTGCCTACGGTAGAAGGAAAAGTTGCCACCACTATTGCAATTAAAATGATTCAGTTTGATGCTTTGGCTGCCTGGTACTCTGCTCTTGAAGTTGTTTCTAAGCTGATGAGATACAAAATTTTAATATTGTCCTCTGAAATACTGCCCTTGGTTTGATTTACTGGCTATTTATTGAAGAATTGATATGTTATGCCTTGATACTCCTGGAAGTGTCAGCTTGTATAAATTTGTAATGGCTTGGTTAATAAAAGTTGGACTGGTAGTCGAATATTGGAGACAAGATAACAAATGGCATCATTTCAGGGTTTAAGGTTTGAGTGACCTACCCAACAGTGATAAAGCTGGGAGCTTTGGAAATATATAGGGATGTGATTTTTCAAACTATACCATTAGTACAAGATAAAGATTTGTCTTGAGAAAAATATCTCATGTTTGAATGATTCTTCTCGCTATTTTGATTTTTTTTCTCCGTTTTGATTCTGTTCTATTCTATGGGCATGTTTTATAAATTGTTAATTTTATCTTTTGAAACATGTTGCACCGTATAAAGACTACTTCATGCAACGTTGGATTCTCTGTATTTAGTTGAGATATTGTACGATGAACTCCTTGAAATATGTAGGGTTTCCACTCAGCCATGGAAGCAAACCAAATTCCTTACAAAATTTCCTCAAAATTCCCTAATTCAACCTCTCAACTCAAACCACCTGAAGTTTCTCACATCAGAAATCCATTAGTGGATGCCATCATTTATAATGATGGATTCCAATTGGTCCAATCCAGCCTACTAAGGAGGAGACATGCCAAGAAAGATCAAAAGTTGCCAATAGCTCCAAATAAAGACATTCTAAAGGGTAAAGATGGTCAGAAAACTGCCAATCCACAGTCAAAAAAGGGAAATCCGATGTCATAATAGAGGCAGCTGATGGCCAACTCACTTAAAAAGGAGTAAGGCCGAAAACATGGGTAGATATAGTAGCAGAGCTGCCTTAAGAACCGATGGAAGATGAGTGCAATTTGAGCATATAGCACCAATCAAGATCTATAACAAGAAGTATGGCCTGGATAAAGAAGTAGTGTGTAAAAGAGCAACCAAATCATGGAATAATGTAGTTCTTATATATGTGGTCGGTACCAAACCATACTACTTGTATTTCAAATCTTATATCCACTGAGTATGGAAACCAGTAGGTGAATTTGAAATTTACACAAGAGAGAATGGTTTTTTTCTTGTGAAATTCAAAGAAACTCAAAATCTCAACTTTGTATTGAAAAATGGTGAGTCTTTTGGCTGTTGCGTCGTTTGAGACTGCATTGAAGCTGCCTTCTTCTCAATCAAAAAGATGAAGTCTGCAATTGATTAACTTTGAGATACGCTGACTTGGATGAAATTTTGTGTTTTGGATCTAGTAGCGCACCTAGTTATGAAGTCGTCGCAGTCTGAGTGGTTGTTGTGTGTTTGGAGTCACGTTGGTTCTAAAAATAGTCACATTAAAGCTAGTTTGAGTCCAGCATGGTGCCGTTGCCTGTATCGAGAGATGCTGCCTACGGTAGAAGGAAAAGTTGCCGCCACTATTGCTATTAAAATGATTCAGTTCGATCCTTTAGCTGCCTAGTACTCTGCTCTTGAAGTTGTTTCTAAGTTGATGAGATACAAAAGTTTAATATTGTCATTTTAAATACTGCCCTTGGTTTGATTTACTGCTATTTATTGATGAATTGTTATGTTATGCCCTGATACTCCTGGAAGTGTCAACTTGTATAAATTTGTAATGGCTTGGTTAATAAAAGTTGGACTGGTAGTCGAATATTGGAGACAGGATAACAAATGGCATCATTTCAGTGTTTAAGGTTTGAGTGACCTACCCAACTGTGATAAAGCTGGAAGCTTTGGAAATATATAGGAATGTGATTTTTCATACTATCCCATTAGTACAAGATAAAGATTTGTCTTGAGAAAAATATCTCATGTTTGAATGATTCTTCTAGCTGTTTTGAATTTTTTTCTCCGTTTTGATTCTGTTCTATTCTATGGGCATGTTTTATAAATTGTTACTTTTATCTTTTGAAACATGTTGCACCATATAAAGATTACTTCATGCAACGTTGGATTCTATGTATTTTGTTGAGATATTGTACGATGAAATCCTCGAAATACATAGGGTTTCCACTCAGCCATGGAAGCAAACCAAATTCCTTAAAAAATTTCTTCAAAATTCTATGATTCAACCTCTCAACTCAAACCACCTGAGGTTTCTCACATCAGAAATCCATCAGTGGATGCCATCATTTATAATGATGGATTCCAATTGGTCCAATCCAGCCTACTAAAGAGGAGACATGCCAAGAAAGATCAGGAGTTGCCGCTGGCTCCAAATAAAGACATTCTAAAGGGTAAAGATGGTCAGAAAACCGCCAATCCACAGTCAGAAAAGGGAAATCCGATGTCATAATAGAGGTAGCTTGTAACAACCCTGGTTTTAGCGATTACCTGAGAGTATTAAATTATAACGGCGGTTATAATTTAATAGTGTAAATTAATAATAAATGAAGAATTTAAATTGTTTATTGGGAATAAACAATGTATTTGAGAATAAAATGAGAAAAATAAGGTTTTGGAAAGTTTATTAAGATGATTTGAGTTATTAAAATGAGGAAATGAGTTTAATTTAGAAATAATGCAATAATTATGTTAATTATTGCTATTTACTTCTTTCAATAATTTTTAAAAGAAGTAATTAAATTTTAAAATGGGCTATATTTAATAAAAAGATGGAATTGAGTTTAAAAATATAATTTTAATGTTAAATTATATTTGAAATGGATTATAGAATTTTATTACACAAAAATGTGATTTTTGTGTAATTTATAGTGTTAATTACAATGAGATTTGTAATTAAAAATGTAGAATTTTTATTTACTTTAAAATAGAGAAGTATGATAATAAAATATTTAAAAAAAAGAAATAATCATTTATTTGTCTGTAAAAACATTTTATTATCATGAGATTAAAGTTTCTCCAATTTTTAGAAAAGAGAAACTTGAAACATGGTTGATTACCTTTGTTAGCATTCTTTGTAAAATGTAATAAGTTGTTAAATATTAAAATTAAACTAAATTCTCTTATTTGTGGGCTTAAGTCCATCAACAATAAGATTACCTAACCTGTAATTAAGAAATGTAATTAAGAAATGAGAAAAGAGAGTGTTGTACGTATACTTTTTTCTCATTTCTTCTATAAAAGTCCAGAAGCTTGTTAATGGCTGCTTCTCCCTTCCTTCTTCAATCTATGCTAAATCCAGCAAAAAAAGAAGGAAAATTGGTGCTTTTAAAATGTAAATTCAAGTGCTAAACTCAGGTAATCCCTATTCTAAAATCAATATCTCCATCAAAAATCTAATTTGAAGGGAAAACCTGTTAATTGTTTCTTTGTGTTATTGCATATTCCTCCTTCAGCTGTTATAGGTTTTAGAAGCTCTATTCTTGGCTAAAGCTTGCATCTTGGGCTCCAATTCGAGATTTGGTAATTATTTGCAGCAAAGTGAGTATCAAAACTCACATTTTCTAGCTTAGATTTAGATTTCAATATTGAAATTTCAATTTCGGTTTGTTGCATTTTTGTTTGTGACTCACTTTCAATAAATTAGGCATATCTCACTCGTTTTAAATCGGAATTTGATTTTCTTTGAAGTTCTGGAAAGCATGAAAAGAGTGTGATAACTTCCATGTTACACAATTTTGAAAATTCTTAGCATAGAGGGTTGAAAAATCGAGTATAAACCCACTGCCATGTCACTGTAAAACTGTGATTTTCTATGCTAAACACTGTTGATAATTTAAGCATATAATTTTCGTTTGTTGTCTGAATTTGACGATTCTTTATGTTCTAGAAATCTTAGATTATATTCTACAACTTTCATGTATTGAGTGTTGTGTAGTTTTGAGGTTAGTTATGTAAAAATTGATTTTTCTTACTGCTAACCCGAGAGCAAAATAAAGCTTTACTTTGTGCTTGAAGCTGAAACAAAATTAGACATAACTTTCTCGTTTTTGATCCAATTTTGATAATTTTGGATGTTCTGAAAAGCATAAATCCTATACTACAACTTTCATGTTTTGATTTTTGTATAATTTTGAGGTTAGCTATGTCAAAATTTAATTTTCTTACTGGTAACCCAAGAGCAAAATAAATATTTGCTCTATGCTTGAAGCTGAAACAAAATTAGACATAACTTTCTCGTTTTTGATCTGATTTTGATAATATTGGATGTTCCGGAAAGCATAAATCCTATACTACAACTTTCATGTATTGAGTGTTGTGTAATTTTGAGGTTAGCTATGTCAAAATTGAATTTTTTTACTGCTAACCCGAGAGCAAAATAAATATTTGCCTTGTGCTTGAAGCTGAAACAAAATTAGACAAAACTTTCTCGTTTTTGATCCGATTTGATAATTTTGGATGTTTTGAAAGCACAAATCATATACTATAACTTTCATTTGTTGAGTTTTCTGTAATATTGAGTGTTTCTATGTCAAAATTGAACTTTGCTACTGCTAACCTGAGAGCAAAAGCAATATTTGCTCTGTGGTTGAAACTGAAACAAAATTTACCATAACTTCTTTGTCTCTTAACCGAATTTGATAATTGTAGATGTTTCGGAAAGCTTAAACTTTGTACTAAAAGTTTCATGTTTTATGTTTTCTAAAATTTTGATGTTTGCTTGAGAAAAATTGTTTTTTTTGTTGCTGGTACGAGAGCAAAACGACAACAATAATAATTATTGACTTGAGGAGTGTATTAGCTTATTTTTGCTCTCACTCTTATTTGATTTTGATGATTGTTTTTTAGATGTTTTGAAAGCTATAATGTCTATCAATAGGCTAGCTATATTTGGAGAATTTGAAAATTCGAATTTAAATATAATTTGAAATAAATGGACATTTAAATTTTTTTATTATATAGCATTGACTTTGGACTAAATTTGAATTGAATTCGTATTGAATTCAAGTTATCGGTCCTAGCTTATCATTCTTGGTTTTCTTTTATTGTTTTTGAGCGTGGTTTTCACTAAACCATTTTGAAGTGATTTCTGAAATAAATGAAAATTTCAAATTATTATTATATAGTATTTTAAAATTATTTTTCTAATATAAAATCTATTTATTTCCTATAATAAAGGTATTTCAAATATTGGTTTTATTAATCATTTTGGAAAAAAGTTTTAAAAGCTTGTTTTCTTTAGTAAACTATTTTAAATGTAAAATACACACTTTTGCACTATTCGAACGTATGAGAAAGAGAATTAAACGATTTAGTAAAACACGTGGTATGTAACATGTGCGTTTACTATTTTGGTTAATTCCGGACTTGTACGATCGAAGCTATTTGAGATTAGGGTTTCTAAGATGTTTTGCCAATTTATGGCAGGTTTTTTAGTTTGTAATTCCTATCTTTAGGAATTATTTGGGAAGGCCAATATTTGGCGAGTTTTATAGCTTGATATTTCTACTTGGAAATTTATGGTTTATGAGGAACCATCATGATGTTTTCACTTGTCGATGAGATGAGACAAGTTACGATGCCATTTCATTCTTGTCGATGAGATGAGACAAGTATGGTGTCTCTTTATCACTCGCCAATGAGATGAGGCGAGATATGATTTTTTTTGAGTTTCATAATGTTCCTAGTGTGGCATCGACTAACGGCTAGTAAACCGTTAAGTGCGAACATGTGGTATGGGACACACGTTAACATATTTCGGGTTCCTATCCATGAGTTTGTGACACATTCACGATGTTTACATAACAGAACTGCTTTGAGAGGTGTTAGCGACCTAGTCATGAGGACGAACTGCATGGAAGGTGTTAGCGACCTTGTTAGGGCTGACAAAACGACTTGGTGAGGTATCAGCGACCTTGTCATGAGGACGTACTGCTTTGCTAGGTGTTAGCGACCTTGTCTGAGGCTTCGGCCGTCTAAGTTTAGCACGTGTAGCATTGCTTCGGCATTGCAATCGGGGATTTGGCCAATCCGAGTTTTCTGAGTTTTCTGTTTTATTGCGATTTCACCATTTTAAGATGTTTGATTACATCGATGGCCTAGTGCAATATGAGATGTTATATGCATGGTGATTTTATTTATGATGTTTTGAACTCTTATCGAGTTCCTTGAGTTATGAGTTTGGATGATTTCATGATTTTATAGGATATTCTAAGCCATGCCATTCTAGCGAGTAAAGATTGAGATTTATATACATTTATACCGATGAGATGAGGTATAATTGAGTTTGGAGACTCTTTTTTATTTGAGTTTTGGATCATCCTACTTGAGAATGTCTTATGTTTGCCTTTTTGGCGAGATTTTGTATTGATGTTCCACCTTTTAAGGAGATATGGTTCATGGAAACCATGTAGACATTTTGGGATGTCGCCGATGATATGAGGCGAATGTTTATATTATTCGAGTATAATTATTGAACTTACCTCTTTTGAGGTCTTTGTATACTTAAGTGACATTATTTCACTTAAGTCATGGGTTGTATTCTTCTATTGCCTCTTCTCATTCGAAAAGAATTATCACCTTGTATCTTATGCTTCGTATTATGGTCTATCCTTATTAACTGATTATTTTAGCTAGACTGACCCGTGTACTTTGTACTCGGGTCAGACCGAGTTGTTTCAGGTTAGCTATCAATTATAGGACTTTGCTTTGATGCATCTGCTTGGATATCAGCCTAGCACTTTTGTGTAGTTTATATTTCTTTCTGCTTGACTCTGATGTACTTACAATTAATTCGACGTATATAGTGTGGTTGAGTACCACCTTTATTGTATTCATATTGTCTTGTACTAAACCTGTATCAGTGTATATGTATATATATAATGTCGGTTACTGTTCTGTGATGTGATTTACATTCAGTTATTGTATTTTGTTCTGATAGATCCATTAGCCACCTATAGTTTTGGATCAAGCATTTACTGGGTATGTCGATCCACTTGAGTTGAAAGAAAAAAATTATATTGCATTTATCGACGTATTCAATAGATGTTTAAGACAAAATTATAGATGGTCGCCCTTAACTAGCCCTATTCTCCACTTTAGTAGACAAAAGTACTTGTTAATTCTCTTTGCTAAGGTGGGCCTCAAGGTGGGGCATTACAACATGGTATAAGAGCTGTGGTCAGAACAAAGTAGAATAAACATAGAACAATACGTATATCACGATACGTCGAAGTACAATACGAGTGAATCATTGTCTTTTATTCGAGCTTGTTTTCGAATCGTGCTTTGATTATTTTTCGAGTATTGGGTTATGTTGAGATGGAATATGTCTAGAAATATATATTGTATTCCGTAGTATTCCATAATTGAGTTTGATGTTATCTTATCTTATGAATAATCTTATTTGGGATTATTCTATTCTTATTTTTGTCGATGTGAGTGAGTTCGTATCGATGAAGCTTATTGATTCCTTAGAGTATTCTTGTTGTGTTCCTTTGAAAGTTTGAATCGTATTAAGGGGATCCACAACGATTGGCTTGTTGTGAGCATTCTGAGATTTCTATTTGATGTTGCTTTTGTGAGTATCTATTTGTTACTCACAATCTTGAGATGCATTTGATTTGAGATGGATTGACTTATTTGGTATTAAGTCCAATCCTTTGTTGACGTAGCGGATATTACACTTGACCACGAAATGAAAATTTCATGTTAAACAAATCGATGAAATGATACAATGATGAATTGATGGATTGATGATACCCAAGATAAATGCTCAAATCCGTTGATCTCACGAGATACCGGATTCTAGCTATCTCCAACACGTTGATCGCGCACGATACCGTGTTAAAAGATCTACGATTCTTCGACGTTGATCTCGCGCACGAGATTCCGTGAATCGGCTTCAAGTTCGTTGATTCGAGCGCACTCGAATATCCGAAGATGGAAGATGAAGGAGATTACACTCAACTTCAACAAAGTGGCACAAAGCACACAGACAAATTTTATTCAAAAAAATCAACTCCCCAAATGATACAACTCACCCGCTATTTATAGGATTTTACAACACCCAGCATTCACGACTCAACAGTAATTACAACATACAATTGGTGCTTGCGACCTACGACTCAACACAGGTCGTTAATGACCTAACAGACAAACGACCTACGACTGACGAGCTAACACATGCACGGTTTAACAGATACAATTACAACACATGCGACCTACGACATAACAGTAGCACGTGACTTAATAGGTATATGCGACATAAGAAATACAACAACCGTACACCCATCATGCGACCTTACACAATGCGGCTCAGCGACACAGCACAGCAACAGGTATGCTTGAGCGACTTAAAGATCAGCGACTTAAGAAATGGCCTCTGGAAAACTTCACGCGACCTAAGACTATAAGGAAGCAGCGACTTTAAGAAATGAGTGACATATGGAAACACGACATAACTTGAGCGACCTATAGGAATCAGCGACTTAAGGCAAACGACTTATAATAGCTCGCTAGCGAGCGCCTTAAGGCGAGAAGCGGTACAGATGATTCAAGTCAGCGGTTTAAGGCATAATTCGATAGGTCGCTAGGTCGCTCAGGTAAATCAAGGCATGACTCGATAGGTCGTGGGCGACTTAAGGCCGAGCGAATTATGGAAGGCGACCTATGAACATGTTGCGCTGCATCATCCTCCCCTGGCTGAAAAGAATTTGTCTCCGAATTCACACTTTCCTCTTCTTCGACAAGCTTATGCTCATGATACGGAATCAAATGTTTGACGTTGAAAACGTCAGTAGTATGGACATGATCCGGCAATCTCAACTGATATGCGTTCTCGTTAATCTTCTTCACGACTTCCAAAGGACCAATCCTTCTAGCAGCTAGCTTGTTGTAAGTACCGACAGGAAATCGATCCTTGGTCAACACCGCATATACAAAATCTCCTTCTTTGAATTCAACGCGTCATCGTTTAGCATCTGCAGATTGCTTATATTTCTCATTCACCTTAAGCAATTGTTCCTGTACCACCTTGTGGCATTCTTGCAACTCATTCACAAAATCACTAGCCCGCTTGATTACTCCTTTCTGCTGTGGAACTACAGATAAATCTAACGGTCCTTTAGGAATTGTTGAGTACACAACCTGGAATGGACTGAACCCAGTGCTACGATTAACTGCATGGTTGTGTGCAAATTCAGCTTGACATAGCTTCGAATCCCAACTCTTCAAATTGTCATCCATGAGGCATCGCTATAGATTACCTAAGGATCTGTTCACAACTTCTGTCTGTCCATCCGTCTGTGGATGATAAGCACTACTGAATTTCAGCTTAGTCCCAACCATTCTTCATAGACTCATCCAAAAATGACTCAAAAAACGTGTGTCTCTATTTGATACAATAGATTCTAGCAATCCATGAAGACGATAAATCTCCCTGAAGTATAACTGCGCGACATTAACTGCATCTACTGTCTTCTTACATGCAATAAAATGTACCATTTTCGAAAAACGATCAACTACCACGAAGATAGAATCATTGCCACGTTGCATTCTCGGTAATCCCAATACAAAATCCATACTAACATCCACCCATGGTTTAGTCGGTATAGGCAACGGCATATATAACCATGCATTTGTCGCGGTCCCCATTGACACTTGACAGATATGACACCTCCGAACAAACTTTTCAACTTCTTTTCTCATTAACGGCCAAAAATAAGATCTTGAGATCAACTGCAAAGTACGATCACGGCCCACGTGTCCTTCCTCATGCAATTCTTTGATAATCTTCATTTGCAGACTGCAATTTGGAATACACAACTGATTTCCTTTGAATAGAAAACCATCAACCAACACTTATTCAACCATTCTCCCTTTCTTGACTTCATCTACGATCTTAGCAAAGTAAGGATCCTCAGCAAACAAATCTGGTAATACATCAAAACCTGTCACTTCAACTCTTATCGTAGTTAGTAAATTATTCCTCCGGCTCAACGCATCGGGGACGCGATTAGTTATTCCAGACTTGTGCTTTACGACGAATGTAAATTGCTGCAAATAAGCTATCCACGATGCATGCCTAGCTGCAATTTTATCCTGCCCATGTAAATGTTTTCACGCTTCATGATCCGTATACAGAACAAATTCTTTGTGGAACAAGTAATGTCTCCAATATTTCACAGCTTGCACAATAGCATAAAATTCCACATCATATGTATTGTATCTCATCTTTGCTCCAGAAAGCTTTTCATTGAAATATGCAATTGGATGTCCCTTCTGACTCAACACTCCTCAAATTCCAACTTTCGACGCATTTGTATGTAACTCAAATAGTAATTGAAAATCAGGCAACACTAAAATCGGTGTTGACGTTAAAAGTTCTTTGATCCGCTCAAAAGCAAATCCTGCTTCCTACGTCCATGAAAATTGCTTCCCTTTCAAACAATCAGTAACAGGACTCATCACACTACTAAAGTGCGGTATAAATCTTCGATAGAATGAAGCTAACCCATGAAAACTTCTGACTTCGGTTATAGTTTTAGGTTGTGGCCAATTTCTGATTGCGGCTACTTTACTCTGATCCACCTGTATACCTTCCTCGGACACAACATATCCTAGAAATAAAACACTTCGTGTCATGAACACGCATTTCTTTGTTGCTGCATAGAATTGTTCTTGATGAAGAATAGTTAACACTTCTCGAAAATTTTGAATATGCTCCTCTGTACTAGCACTGTATATCAAGATATCATCAAAGTAAACTACAACAAACTTCCCAATGTAAGGTCTGAAAATTTGATTCATCACCCTCATAAATGTACTTGGTGCATTAGATAAACCAAACAGCATGACCAGCCATTCATACAACCCATCCCATGTCTTGAAGGCTGTCTTCCATTCATCCCCTGGTCGAATTCGAATCTGGTGATATCCACTCTTCAGATCAATCTTCGAAAAGATTACAGACCCACTAAGCTGATCCAACAGATCATCAAGTCTTGGCATAGGAAATCTGTATCTGACAGTTATTTTGTTGAGTGCCCTGCTATCCGTACACATTCTCCATGAACCATCCTTCTTCGGCACTAACAAAGCTGGTACAACACAAGGACTGAGACTCTCCCGAACACGCCCTTGCTTGAGTAACTCTTCAACCTGTCTCCTCAGTTCTTCATGCTCTTTCGGACTCATACGATAGTGTGGCCTATGCGGTAAAACATCACCTGGCACTAGGTCAATCTGATGTTGTATGTCTCTCAGTGGTGGTAACTCTTTTGGTAATTCTTTAGGAAATACATCTTCAAATTCCTTCAACACTGGTTTAACTTCCTCAGGAATTTCAACTGCTTCACTACTTTCACGTCCAATCAACAGAAATACTTAAGGCCCATCCTCTACTTCTTTGACAAATTCCTTCAAAGATAACAGAGTCTTTAATTCCTCGATTTCCTCCAACTTGCTTTCACTTTGTTGTCGCTTTTTAGGAACTAAAGTGATTTTAGTGCCTTCGAACATGAAACTATAGCAGTTAGTTCTACCATCGTGTTGCACAGCCCTATCGTACTGCCATGGTCTTCCCAACAACAAATGACATACATCCATATCTACCACGTCACACCAAATTTCATCTTTATACTTCTTTCCGATGGAAAAAGTTACACAAGCTCTTCGATTAACCTTCACTTCCACACCTTTCCTCAGCCAAGCCAACTTGAAGGGTTTAGGATGCTTCTCTGTCTTCAACGCCAACTTCTTTACAACTTCTGTAGAGATAATGTTATCACAACTCCCTGCATCGATAACAAACTTACACACTTTTCCCAAAATAATGTATGTCGACTGAAAAATATTACTCCTCAACCAACTAGTCTCCTCTTCCTGCTTTGGCGTCAAGCAAGATCTCCTCATCATTAAAGAATATCCCTCGTCTCCTGACAATAATTCTTCTTCCTCCTCACTTGTGGTGAATTGGAATATTCTATTTCTGCATCCTCATCCTCAACCTTAGCAATCATTGCTCGCTTCTTAGGTTTCGGGCATTCATTGCTCTTATGTCCAAACTCCTGACAGTTATAACACTTGAAATTATTGTTGACCTTGGTCTTAGCAGCTTCACTAACAACCGGTTTACTAACAGCCTTGGAAACAGTAGTATTGTTACTAGCCCCCTTCACCTGATTGCTCAAACTTGTAAACGCACCACCTCCTCTTCTACCTTGTTTCTCCCAAGCTAGAGACTTCTGGTGTGCTTCAGCAACAGATCTCGGATCAAACATATTTACCATATCTTGTATCTGCGTTCGCAACCCTCCAACATATCTAGCTATTAGCTGTTCCTCTGTTTCCATGATATCATTCCTTGCAATCAATTGATAAAATTCATCTGCATAATCATTCACTGACTTCGTTCCTTGTCTCAAATTCTACAAACGTTGATACATAAGAGATTGATAATTGTATGGCAAGAAAGTATCTTTCATCATCTTTCTCATCTTCTCCCAAGTACCAACTTTTGATTTTCCCATTCTCTCCCGTGTTAGCTTAGTTTGCTGCCACCATGCCATAGCTCTTCCTCTTAGTCTTGTAGCAACTAATTGAACTCTACGATTCTCTAGCACCTCCTTGAAATTCAAAATTTCTCCAACACTAGACAACCAATCAATAAAATTCTTCTGCTTGCATACCACCTTTGAATTCTGGAATTTCCATCCTCATACCAGACTCCCACTTTCGATCACTTTCTGAATCCAGATATCGATCTCGGCCTTGGCCTCGATCTCGATAATGAATACTACCTCTATCACCATATTCTTCAAAATCAGTTGTACTTCGATATCGATCCTGACCATCGATGTCTCTACATCCACGAATATCCCGTCTACCATGTCTTTCAACATCACGATATCGTTCTTCCTCAAATCCCCAATGATTTCTTCTTTCTTCATCTCGATAGCCACGATGATCTCTCATCATTGAAACTAAAGACTCTCTTCTATCCCGATGAGATTGTGGTGACATTCTCCTTTCTTCCGAAACCGTTGGCGAAACCCTGTTTCTACCTTGGTTCGAAACTGGTGAAGTTCTTTGTCGAGTTTGATTCATATCCAACATGAGCCTTTCCAATCTACCAATTCCCTTATCCAACTTCTCATTGAATTTATCACTAATTCGTTGCTCCATTTGTTCAGCATCTTCTCTTCGATATACATCTGCAACATTCTGATGACGATTAGCTCTTCTTGGAGGCATTGTCAAATCTTCAACAAATCTAAACACAAAACTTCATAAAACTTCAATTCTCGAAACTTCACAATCAATGAACTTGGAAAAGTTCGTAACCTGGCTCTGATACCAAACTAACGCAGCGGATATTACACTTTACCACAAAATGAAAATTTCATGTTAAACAAATCGATGAAATTATACAATGATGAATTGATGGATTGATGATACCCAAGATAAATGCCCAAATCCGTTGATCTCACGACATACCGGATTCTAGCTATCTCCAACACGTTGATCGCGCACGATACCGTGTTAAAAGATCTATGATTCTTCGACGTTGATCTCGCGCACGAGATTCCGTGAATCGGCTTCAAGTCCGTTGATTCGAGCGCACTCGAATATCCGAAGATGGAAGATGAAGGAGATCACACTCAACTTCAACAAAGTGTCACAAAGCACACAAACAAATTTTATTCAAAAAAATCAACTCCCCAAATGATACAACTCGCCCGCTATTTATAGGATTTTACAACACCCAGCATTCACGACTCAACAGTAATTACAACATACAATTGGTGCTTGCGACCTACGACTCAACACAGGTCGTTAACGACCTAACAGACAAACGACCTACGACTGACGAGCTAACACATGCACGGTTTAACAGATACAATTACAACACATGCGACCTATGACATAACAGTAGCACGCGACTTAATAGGTATATGCGACATAAGAAATACAACAACCGTACACCCATCATGTGACCTTATACAATGCGGCTCAACGACATAGCACAGCAACAGGGACGCTTGAGCGACTTAAAGATCAGCAACTTAAGAAATGGCCTCTGGAAAACTTCACGCGACCTAAGACTATAAGGAAGCATCGACTTTAAGAAATGAGCGACATATGGAAACATGACATAACTTGAGCGACCTATAGGAATCAGCGACTTAAGGCAAACGACTTATCATAGCTCGCTAGCGAGCGCCTTAAGGCAAGAAGCGGTACAGATGATTCAAGTCAGCGGTTTAAGGCATAATTCGATAGGTCGCTCAAGTAAATCAAGGCATGACTCGATAGGTCCCGGGCGACTTAAGGCCGAGCGAATTATGGAAGGCGACCTATGAACATGTTGCGCTGATCATTTGTTTTATAGGATCCTATTGTATATTTAGGTTTCCTATTTTTGATTGGTTCATTATTACTATCACTTTGGAATGTTGATGGTGATTTTGAAGTTTTTGAATTCACTCTTGAATATCGAGATGTTGATGATATATCTCGAATTCAAGTCAAGGTGACTTTGTTGAGTTTTGATGACTCCGTTTGGGTTTGATATCCAATCGGGCAGTCGAGTGTTGAATTTACCTTATTCTTGGCTTTTAGCCTTCGGCTATCCTTCCACGAGGACATCCACTATGGAATGAGGTGAGTTTCTAGATTATTCGAGTTTGATTGAGTTTATCATTCAGTTTCTTTGAGTTATCCTTTTCGGATACTCAATCGGTGTTATCCTTTGTAACATTACTTTGTTTGAAGTAATGATTTGTTGTTGTGTGCTTCTTCTCCTTCGAGAAGAGTATCTTGCTTATTCTGTATCTTGATTATTTTTGGGAGTGGCTCGCAACATCGTAAGATTGTCGAACACTCTGTCTCCTTCTGATGAGAATTGAGTATTCTAGGAATATCTCGATGCATTCTCTTAATGTTCTTCGGTTTGAGTTTTTGAAGATGTGTGTATATATATATAAGTTTTAAGAAGAGAAATTGGAGTTTTGAGATATTTTAAAAATCAAATAATATTTTGAGAAAATAATTACATGAGTAGTATTTCATTTATAGAAATAATTTGAGAGTGTTGGGTTGTCCATCGAGTAGTTAAGAGTTCTGGTCAATACGCCCGATCAACATTATCGATAGGAATCTCCTAAATGCTATGATGAGGCAATCAGACATGATGGTTTGTGTTGTAAAAAAAAGAATGAGGTTTTGAAAATAATATTTTGAGATTATATATCAATTTTTTTTTAAATGGTAATTGCAGCCATTGATTTTAGAGACGAGTATCAGAGTGGTGAGGCAGTTTTGATCGTTTGGTCAACTCTGCAGTCAACATATACATCTATTTATTAAAGATTCAATGGCGAGGCAATACCATTTATTTATTAATTTATTTTGAAATTATAAAGATGAGAATATATGAGAATATTCGTAAGCTATACTTTATTCGAAGTATCTTTTGAGATTGTAAAATCTATATTTTATACATCGGATGTTTTTAAAGAAGAGTTATAAGAGGATTTGAAGATTGTTTTTTTTAAACTATTTAAGTGGTTTAATAAAAAGAGAAAAGAGAATTTAAACCCTTAATTTATTTTAAAGAATATTATTATGAATTTACAAAATTCTTTGAAAATTAATTTTGAAGTAAGAGAAGAAATTTGGACTTTTAATTTGAGTTATAAATTATTACTATGTAATGTAGTAAAGAGTTTGAGAAATTTTCAAATGTGGAAAATTGAGATTTCAAATTTTTTATAAAAAAATGTTGAGATTTAAAATTGTAAATATCTTGGATTAAAAGATAATTCGAGCTTATATCCTTGTTCTTGAGTGTATTCTATCTTTGAGCTATTATCAACGAGTGCATTTTTCGCGGTCGTTCGAGTTTGGTGGCCTTGTGAGAAGCCATCTTGTGATTTATCTATCTTGTCTATTGTCTCTACCCTGTTGTGAAGATGTTCTTTCCTTATATTTATGCAAAAAATCTTATTGATGATCTTCTTTATTGCTTAGAGTTCGGGTTTAAGCGAGT
This sequence comes from Allium fistulosum, assembly GCA_030737815.1. Lineage (NCBI taxonomy): Eukaryota > Viridiplantae > Streptophyta > Magnoliopsida > Asparagales > Amaryllidaceae > Allium > Allium fistulosum. The sequence goes on along the minus strand of CM060907.1, from coordinate 228,272,654 downwards.
TTGATCCCGACTCTATTCATAGGGTTTTAAGAAATCTATCTTATTTGATAGATTATTTGTTGAGCTTTTTATTCAATATTGATTCGAAGATGGGATATCTTCGAAATTCTTTCGAGCTGCTTGTAAAATTCGATGGTTTGCTAATCACTATATATTAGCATATGGTGGACCATTGGATTAACCAAGAGAGTTTCTTCTTATTTCTCTCTACTGTTCTATGTTGAGAGTATGAATGGTTTGAGTTTTGAGCTTGTCTATCACCTTTGTCGATTGAATTTTATGTTGGTTACAGCCCTTATTCTAGGAAATTGCGAGGACGCAATTTTTGTAAGTGGGAGTTTGTAACAACCCTGGTTTTAGCGATTACCTGAGAGTATTAAATTATAACGGCAGTTATAAATTAATAGCGTAAATTAATAATAAATAAAGAATTTAAATTGTTTATTGGGAAAAAACAATGTATTTGAGAATAAAATGAGAAAAATAAAGTTTTGGAAAGTTTATTAAGATGATTTGAGTAAGTAAAATGAGGAGATGACAATTTCTAATTTGAAGGGAAAACCTGTTAATTGTTTCTCTGTGTTGTTGCATATTCCTTCCTCAAGCTGTTATAGGTTTTAGAAGCTCTATTCTTGACTAAAGCTTGCGTCTTTGGCTCCAATTCGAGATTTGGTAATGATTTGCCACAAGGTGAGTATCAAAACTCACCTTTTCTAGCTTAAATTTAGATTTCAATATTGAAATTTCAATTTCGGTTTGTTGCATTTTTGTTTGTGACTCACTGTCAATAAATTAGGCATATCTCACTCGTTTTAAATTGGAATTTGATTTTCTTTGAAGTTCTGAAAAGCTTGAAAAGAATGTGATAGCTTTAATGTTACACAATTTCGAAAATTCTTAACATAAAGAGCTCAAAAATCGAGTTTAAACCTGCTGCCCTGTCACTGTAAAACTGTGACTTTCTATGCTAAACACTGTTGATAATTTAAGCATATTATTTTCGTTTGTTGTCCGAATTTGACGATTCTTTATGTTCCAGAAAGCTTAGATTATATGATACAACTTTTATGTATTCAGTTTTGTGTAGTTTTGAGGTTACAAAATTGAATTTTCTTACTGCTAACCCGAGAGCAAAATAAATATTTGCTCTATGCTTGAAGCTGAAACAAAATTAGACATAACTTTCTCGTTTTTGATCCGATATTGATAATTTTGGATGTTTTTGAAAACATAAATCCTATACTACAACTTTCATGCATTGAGTTTTGTTTAATTTTGAGGTTAGCTATGTCAAAATTTAATTTTCTTACTGCTAACCCAGGAGCAAAATAAATATTTTCTCTATGCTTGAAGCTGAAACAAAATTAGACATAACTTTCTCGTTTTTTATCTGATTTTGATAATTTTGGATGTTCCGGAAAGCATAAATTATATACTACAACTTTCATGTATTGAGTTTTGTGTAATTTTGAGGTTAGCTATGTTAAAATTGAATTTTCTTACTGCTAACCTGAGAGCAAAATAAATATTTGCTCTGTGCTTGTAGCTGAAACAAAATTAGACATAACTTTCTCGTTTTTGATCCGTTTTTGATAATTTTGGATGTTTTGGAAAGCAAAAATCCTATACTATAACTTTCATTTGTTGAGTTTTCTGTAATTTTGAGTGTTTCTATGTCAAAATTGAACTTTGCTACTGCTAACCTGAGAGTAAAAGCAATATTTGCTCTGTGGTTGAAACTGAAACAAAATTTACCATAGCTTCTTTGTCTCTTAACCGAATTTGATAATCTTAGATGTTTCGAAAAGCTTAAACTTTGTACTAAAAGTTTCATGTTTTATGTTTTCTAAAATTTTGATGTTTGCTTGAGCAAAACTGTGTTTGTTTGTTGCTGGTACGAGAGCAAAATGACAACAATAACAATTACTGACTTGAGGAGTGTATTAGCTTATTTTTGCTCTCACTCTTATTTGATTTTGATGATTGGTTTTTAGATGTTTTGAAAGCTATAATGTCTATCAATAGGCTAGCTATATTTGAAGAATTTGAAAATTTGAATTTAAATAGAATTTGAAATAAATGGTCATTTAATTTTTTTTATTATATAGCATTGACTTTGGACTAAATTTGAATTGAATTCGTACTGAATTCAAGTTATCGGTCCTAGCTTATCATTCTTGGTTTTCTTTTATTGTTTTCGAGCGCGGTTTTCACTAAACCATTTTGAAGTGATTTTTGAAATAAATGAAATTTTCAAATTATTATTATATGGTATTTTAAAATTATTTTTTTAATATAAAATTTATTTATTTCCTATAATAAAGGAATTTCAAATATTGGTTTTATTAATCATTTCGGAAAAAAGTTTTAAAAGCTTGTTTTCTCTAGTAAACTATTTTAAATGTAAAATATACAGTTTTGCACTATTCGAACGTATGAGAAAGAGAATTAAACGATTAAGTAAAACACGTGGTATGGGACATGTGCATTTACTATTTCGGTTAATTCCTGACTTTTACGATCGAAGCTATTTGAGATTAGTGTTTCTAAGATGTTTTGCCAATTTATGGCAGGTTTTTGATTTTGTAATTCCTATCTTTAGGAATTATCTGGGAAGGACAATATTTAGCGAGTTTTATAGCTTGATATTTCTACTTGGAAATTTATGGTTTATGAGGAACCATCATGATGTTTTCACTTGTCGATGAGATGAGACAAGTTACGATGCCATTTCATTCTTGTCGATGAGATGAGACAAGTATGGTATCTCTTTATCACTCGCCAATGAGATGAGGTGAGATATAATTTTTTTTGATTTTGATGATGTTCCTAGTGTGGCATCGACTAGCGGCTAGTAAACCGTTAAGTGCGAATGGTATGGGACGCACGTTAACATATTTCGGGTTCCTATCCATGAGTTTGTGACACATTCACGATGTTTACATAACAGAACTGCTTTGAGAGGTGTTAGTGACCTAGTCATGAGGATGAACTGCTTGGAAGTTGTTAGCGACCTTGTTAGGGCTGACAAAACGGCTTGGTGAGGTGTCAGCGACCTTGTCATGAGGACGAAATGCTTTGGTAGGTGTTAGCGACCTTGTCTGAGGCTTCGGCCGTCTGAGTTTAGCACATGTAGCATTGCTTCGGCATTGCAATCGGGGATTTGGCCAATCCAGGTTTTCTGAGTTTTTTGTTTTATTGTGATTTCACCATTTTAAGATGTTTGATTACATCGATAGCCTAGTGCTATATGAGATGTTATATGTATGGTGATTTTATTTATGATGTTTTGAACTCTTATCGAGTTCCTTGAGTTATGAGTTTGGATGATTTCATGATTTTATAGGATATTCTAAGCCTTGCCATTCTAGCGAGTTAAGATTGAGATTTATATACATTTATACCGATGAGATGAGGTATAATTGAGTTTGGAGATTCTTTTATATTTGAGTTTTGGATCATCCTACTTGAGAATGTCTTATGTTTGCCTTTTTAGCGAGATTTTGTATTGATGTTCCACCTTTTGAGGAGATATGGTTCATGGGAACCATATAGACATTTTGGGATGTCGCCGATGATATGAGGTGAATGTTTATATTTTTTGAGTATTATTATTGAACTTACCTCTTTTGAGGTCTTTGTATACTTAAGTGACATTATTTCACTTAAGTCATGGGTTGTATTCTTATGTTGCATCTTCTCATTCGAAAGGAATTATCACCTTGTATCTTATGCTTCATATTATGGTCTATCCTCATTAACTAATTATTTTAGCTAGACTGACCCGTGTACTTTGTACTCGGGTCAGACCGAGTTGTTTCAGGTTAGCTATCAGTTATGGGACTTTGCTTTGATGCATCTACTTGGATATCAACCTAGCACTTTTGTGTAGTTTATATTTCTTTCCACTTGACTCTGATGTACTTACAATTAATTCAACGTATATAGTGTGGTTGAGTACCATCTTTATTGTATTCATATTGTCTTGTACTAAACTTGTATCAGTGTATATGTATATATATAATGTTGGTTACTATTCTGTGATATGATTTACATTCAGTTATTGTATTTTGTTATGATAGATCCATTAGCCACCTATAGTTTTGGATTAAGCATTTACTGGGTATGTCGATCCACTTGAGTTGAAAGAAAAAAATTATATTGCATTTATCGACGTATTCAATTGATGTTTAAGACAAAATTATAGATGGTCGCCCTTAACTAGCCCTATTCTCCACTTTAGTAGACAGAATTACTTGATAATTCTCTTTGCTAAGGTTGGCCTCGAGATGGGGCGTTACATAGCTGATGGCCATCTCACTATAAAAGGAGTAAGGCTGGAAAACATAGGTAGATATAATAGCAGAGCTACCTCAAGAATCGATGGAAGATGAGTGCAATTTGAGCATATAGCACCAATCAAGATCTATAACAAGAAGTATGGCCTGGATAAAGAAGTAGTGTGTAAAAGAGCAATCGAATCATGGAATAATGTAGTTCTTATATATGTGGTGGGTACCAAACCATAGTAATTGTATTTCAAATCTTATATCCACTGAGTATGGAAACCAGTAGGTGAATTTGAATTTACACAAGAGAGAATGTTTTTTTTCTTGTGAAATTCAAAGAAACTCAAAATCTAAACTTTGTATTGGAAAATGGTGAGTCTTTTGGCTGTTGCGTCATTTGAGATTGGATTGAAGCCGCCTTCTTCTCAATCGATAAGATGAAGTCTCCAATTGATTAACTTTGAGATATGCTGACTTAGATGAAATTTTGTGTTTTGGATCTAGTACGCGCCTAGTTATGAAGTCACCGCAGTCTGAGTGGTTGTTGTGTGTTTGGAGTTGCGTTGGTTCTAAAAGTAGTCACATTAAAGCTAGTTTGGGTCCAGCATGGTGTCATTGCCTGTATCGAGAGATGCTGCCTACGGTAGAAGGAAAAGTTGCCACCACTATTTCTATTGCAATGATCCAGTTTGATGCTTTGGCTTCCTAGTACTCTGCTCTTGAAGTTGTTTCTAAGTTGATGAGATACAAAATTTTAATATTTTCATCTCGAATACTGCCCTTTGTTTGATTTTCTGGCTATTTATTAATGAATTGATATGTTATGCCTTGATACTTCTGCAAGTGTCAGCTTGTATAAATTTGTAATGGATTGGTTAATAAAAGTTGGACTGGTAGTCGAATATTGGAGACAAGATAACAAATGGCATGGTTTCAATGTTTAAGGTTTGGGTGGCCTACCCAACAGTGACAAAGCTGGAAGCTTTGGAAATATATATGAATGTGATTTTTCAAACTATCCCATTAGTATAGGATAAAGATTTGTCTTGAGAAAAATATCTTATGTTTGAATGATTCTTCTCCCTGTATTGAATTTTTTTCTCCATTTTGATTCTATTCTGTTCTATAGGCATGTTTTATAAATTGTTACTTTTATCTTTTGAAACATGTTGCACCATATAAAGACTACTTCATGCAACGTTGGATTCTCTGTATTTAGTTGAGATATTGTACGATTAACTCCTTGAAAGACGTAGGGTTTCCACTCAGCCATGGAAGAAAACCAAATTCCTTACAAAATTTCCTCAAAATTCCGTAATTCAACCTCTCAACTCAAACCACCTGAGGTTTCTCACATCAGAAATCCATCAGTGGATGCCATCATTTATAATGATGGATTCCAATTGGTCCAATCCAGCCTACTAAGGAGGGACATGCCAAGAAAGATCAGGAGTTGCCACTGGCTCCAAATAAAGGCATTCTAAAGGGTAAAGATGGTCAGAAAACTAACGATCCACAGTCAAAAAAGGCAAATCTGATGTCATAACAGAGGTAGCTGATGGCCATCTAATTAAAAAAGGAGTAAGGCTGGAAAACATGGGTAGATATAGTAGCAGAGCAGCCTCAAGAACCGATGGAAGATGAGTGGAATTTCAGCATATAGCACTAATCATGATCTATAACAAGAAATATGGCCTGGATAAAGAAGTAGTGTGTAAAAGAGCAATCGAATCATGGAATAATGTAGTTCTTATATATGTGGTGGGTACCAAACCATACTACTTGTGTTTCAAATCTTATATCCACTGAGTATGGAAACCAGTAGGTGAATTTGAAATTTACACAAGAGAGAATGGTTTTTTTCTTGTAAAATTCAAAGAAACTCAAAATCTCAACTTTGTATTGAAAAATGGTCCATTTGCAATAATGGAAAACTCATCAAAATAAGAAAATGGTCTAAATCGTTAAAAATGTATAGAGATCTATCAACAGCAATGCCGATCAGGGTAAGGTTACCTAGTGTAAATCTAAATCTGTAGGATCGTGATGTGTTTAGTGTCATCCTTAGTATCATTAGGAAACCCATAAAATGGATGCAGCCACAACTATGAATACAAGATTAAATTATGCCCATCTCCTTATTAACGTGTCTGCAAATGATGATCTTCTTGGTGAAATTAAATTTCTTTCTACAATGGTGAAAATATTATTCAAAAAGTTGAATATGAATGGGTTCCACCGAAATGCAAAGAATGCAAGTGCTTTGGCCAAACCAGAGATCGGGGAAGTCCAAAAGAAACATGGATTCGCAAAATCGGTAATCAAAAAAGTCAAGGAACCGAATCTAATAAACAATCTACAAATCTAAGAAATACTTAAGTGTTACAAAAACATATAATCTTATCTAATGAAAGTGATCGAATCAACCAAGAATGTATCATCTCCGATCTAAGGGAAAATTATACATAGCTCAACGATCAAGAAGATCAAGTCATTGGGGAGGAGTTCATCATCTTATGAAAGAAAAAAAAATCCAAAGCTGTTTAGAGGAAGGACAAAAGGATACAATGGTCTCTGAGTCTGAAACCCCTCTAGTTTGAAACCCTTATTTAATAACAGACATTAATAATACAACTATTAATAAAGTCCCTCGGTAATGAAATAATCAGCATCTCACTAGGATCATAGAGAAGGCCCCTCCACCAGAGCATGCTGCAGTAGCTGAGGGTACTGACTCGACTATACCTCGCACCACTCAGCTTTACATTTCACTAATCAAAGTTCTAGAAGTAGTAAATTTTGGAACTAAATCAGAAATGGTTGGTGTTGTTGATCAATATGATATAACAGAGCTGCACATCCCAAAAGTCCAGGCAACGGGTAAAAATAAGGGTAAAAAAGTGAAGAAAATCAACGTTGGGCTTAAACAGGATGTGATTTAGTCGTTTTGAGAGGAAGAGGAAAAAAGTAAGTATGCCTTAATTTTTTGCATCGGATCTAGTGGGGGTGAGAACAAAAAAAGTAATGGGTGGAAACACAAATATCCTTGCAGGAAAAACATATCCTTCTTTGACATCATCTAGCATAGGATCACGATCCCTCTAAGCTTCCATTTCTCCTCCATCAGCATCCATTTCTCCATCAGTGGCACCATCCAATTCTCCTCCATCGGCTTCCATTTTTCTATTGGCACTCCCTGTAACGACCCGTAAATTTCAACTGTTTTAATAACGTAATTAGTTGAAATTTTGAGAAATTTTAAAACGATAAAATTTTGAAATAAAAAATTAATATTTGGAATACGTCTAGTTAAACATAGCAACTGGTAAATTTTCGTCCGAAAATACGAAAGTTTATTTCGCGCGTAAATTCACTTCAATTTAATCAGTTAAAAAGCATTGAAAATAAAATGTTTCCGAAACCTAAATATTTTTACATAGAAAAATTCTAAACCATCTTCTGAGCAAAATGTCAGTTTATCGTTTTTCCAAATTCGGACATCTTTGGCTCCGTCGATCTTATTTTTCAGCGTTTTTCTTGCATTTTCCACCAGTAGAAAATTCGAATTTTTATAATTCAATCGTGCTACTGATATCTGTATACCGTTTTGATCGTCTCGTCGCGATGATCTCTGCGGTATATTTGTTCATACATTTCGATGTTCGGTATGCAACGAAAGCTGCGTAACGGTACAATGTATCGGTATCCGTTTAACGTTTGATTTTGTTTTGTGTGTCCACTCAAATTCCCAACGGTTGAAGAAAAAAAATAAACAGCTGTTTGCTATCATTATATTTTTCCCAAATTCACGCGTAGACTTTCCCTACTCCTAGCTATCAATAAATTTTGAAATAAATGACTGACCTTTTGTTTCATTCGCTGTTTCAAATTTTACCTTTCTCTATTCCCCTCATTTTTTTACACAAACTGCTCTGCACGTCCCCTCTTTCCCTAGGCTACATAACTCCATTTTCTTATTCCCCATACAATCTCCTTTCCACTTCAATCTATTACCTATTATTTTCCTTCAACTTCAACCTCTTCCCATTTTTGCATTTGCCCTACCAGGCAACAGAGCATATAGGTTCCTCCCTCACGAAAAAATCTTGCTCATTTTATAGTGCTCGTCCTCTTCTACCATACCTCCTCCCTCCCATCAACGTCAACCACCACCCGCCTTCCCACGGCCTTGCGACCACCCTGCCTTCCACCACTGCACGTGACAGCACCCAGACTGTCACAAACCCCTCCAAGTCAACTTCCCATCCCACTGTTCGCTCCACTCCTCCACTTTTCCATCGCCGGAACCAACAACCGAGGCCGTTCATCTCCCTTCCTCTTCCACCTGACGTCCGCTCACTCACCCCACCAGAGCCAGCGCCTTCTTTTATCTCCACCCAGTCAGCCACCGTCCTGGTTGCCATCGATCCAGTTTCTGCCACCCATGCCTTCCTATGTCCCCGCCATAGCTTCCAGCCTTTTTCCCACCTCGGCTGTCCCTTCGGCGGTATGCAGGTAGAATTCAACATAGGGTTTGTATATAAACTTTGTTATAAAGCTACACCGTATATATATGTTTGCAATATTTATAAAAAGTGAGTTTTGTTAGTGATTTGGCTGTTGCCCTATATCTATATGTATATTTGATTTTTCTTTTTGTCTGCCAAGGCATGTTCGTATATAATATGTTAGTAGTAATATATGTGTTGAGTATAATATTAGTTATATCTTAGCCAATGTATATTGTATATAAGACTTACATTCTATGTTCATATTTTGTTTTGCAGTCTTTTGTCTTATGTTGTTATTATATATAGTACATACTAAGCTGTGTTGAAACCTGACTTCTTCGATTTTAATGCGACAACTATATATTTCAATCTATATATTATTATGTCAAATATTCTTGCAGGAATCATCAAAAGAAGCTATTATCATCAACAAGATTAAAAGCTCTTTATAAAATCTAGTGAGATATATTTGTACAATCTCTGATATGGTGATGAAACACACACACACACACATATACTTTTGAAAATCTTGCTTTAAAATAAATATAAAAAAGGTATTTTCAAAATTATATATATTCTCAAGTTCAAAAATAATAAAATAGACAAAGGAACAGAACAATACAGAAATAGACGTCTGTATATTAATTCAGACGTCTGACATCAATTTCAGACGTCTAAATTAAGATAACAGACGTCTGAGTACTATGTTGTTAATTCTTCTATTTCTATATGAAATAGACGTCTGTCACTTAATAACAGACGTCTGTCATCCTAGACAGACGTCTGAATTAGAAGACAGACGTCTAAATTAACTGTTTAGTGTTTCCTTTGATTTTTTGAAATTCAAAATTATTCAGACATCTGTCACTTTTATCTCAGACATCTGAACTTGACGAACTGAAGCATCTCTTCATATAATATCAAAATCTGAAGAGTTGTCTTCTTCACCAAGAGTTGCACTTCTTCTAATAGTTGCAACTATTGAATTAAAACTATTCAATACTATAAATAGAGATGAAAATCCACTATTTTATATACTAATTCTTTCTATCTTTTCTGATCTTATATTGTTATAATCTCAAGTGATTTTCAATTCTCTACTTCCTATCTTTGCACATTCAAATCATCATATCAAGAAGATTATAGGAAGGGTGTACTACATTGACTATATTCGTGTTATTCAAAGAACACACAAGTCAAGAAACAATTTACCAAATTGTATTTGAAGTCCTATTCGGTTGCTTAGGCGGAAAAGTCCTATTCGGTTGCTTAGGCGGAAAGTCCTGTTCGGTTGCTCAGGCGGTGTAATACCTGTTCCTCCGGGTTAAGTGAGGGTTATTCGAGAAATTCCAGAAGCAGTCTGGGACTGGACGTAGAACGAGAAGTTCGAACCAGTATAAAAATCTCTGGTGTCATTTTTATTACTGCCATTTACTTTTATTTATAATTCCGCACTTGCTAGTCGTAGTTTAACTATATTATCGATCCATATAGACTTTCATTTGGTATCAGAGCAAGGTTATCACGTAACTATAACACAGTTATCTGATATTTTAATAATATGGACATTAACACTAGCAACAGTTTTACTGAGGGACAAGCCACTACACGACCACCATTGTTTAACGGATTAAATTATAGTTATTGGTCAACTAGAATGAGAATTTTTATGCAAGCAAGTGGATTTGAAACCTGGAATATTATTCAAACTGAATATCATATCCCTACTACAGAGTATGCTACATGGTCTAATACTCAAAAACTAGATGCTACTGCAAATGCAAAAGCAATGAACATGTTATTTTGTGCTTTAGACAAAAATGAATTCAATCGAGTCAGTATCTGTAAAACTGGATATGAAATATGGAATACTCTTAAGGTTACACACGAAGGAACAAATAAAGTAAAACAAAGCAAGATCTCTATGCTTAAAAACCAATTTCAAAATTTTAGAATGAAACAAGGAGAAAGTATTAGTGAAATGTATTCTAGATTCCAGGATATTTATCACTCTCTTTTAGCTTTAGAAGTCACTTTTACTGAATCTGATGTTGTATCAAAAATCCTTAACTCTTTAACTGATGAATGGGAACGAAAAGTCTTAGCTATCGAGGAAGCTAATGATATTTCAACCATAAAAACAGAAGAGTTAATAGGAAATCTAATGTCCTATGAAGTAAATTTGCAGGCAAGACGAGCACAAGCACAGGACAAGAAAACTATCGCTTTTCAAGCAGAAAAAGAAGACTCTGAATCAGAAGATGATATGGCATTTATAGCTAAGAATTTCAAAAAGTTTTTAAAATTCAAAAAGAGTAATAAATTTGGAAATAACAAGGGTTTTAATAAGCCATCAAGTTCATCTCTTGAATGCTACGAATGTCACAAGAAGGGCCACATAAAGAAAGATTGTCCTGATCGGAAGAAAGAGAATAATTTCAAAAAGGA